>NC_069404.1:49350754-49412907 GCF_026875155.1 Cherax quadricarinatus
TCGGAAAAAACCGTTATTTTTTATATAGCCGGAATGAGTACTAAAAAATGGGAAGTACAATGCCTGCCCCTTTAAAAGGAAGGGGTTTGGGATTTTGGGCAGTTTGGAAGGGTATTACGGGCCCCATTTTTTTAGTATAAGTTTTCTAAATGTTATTTTCCCTGAGCACCTCTGCAAAAACAGGGGTTTATAATCGTGAGGAAAGTGGGGATAAAAAATTTTTTCTTTTTAGGGATTTTCTTTTTTTTTTGGGTCCCCCTCCCTGGGTTTGGGAGAGGGCCCTTGACTTGTTAATATATAATATTTTTATATATATATATATATATATATATATACATTTATATATATATATATATATATTTTATATTTTTAAAATATATTTGGGGTCCCCTTTTTTTTTTAAAATTTTGGGGGCCCTTACCCTCGGAAAATTTTGGAAAAAAAAGGCTTAAAGGGAAAAAAATATGTGGATTTCTTCCTAAAACCCGTTTGAATATTCCATTTCCCCCAAACCACCCCATTTTTCATATTTTTTTTTTTACTAATAGGAATTTTTTTATTACAAAAATATGTACCCGAAGATTTAAGAGATACATTATTTTATATAAAGGGGGCATTTCGGTACTGTTTTTAAATGTGTATCACCGATTATAAGGCGAAAATCTCATTCCCGCTTTATATTTTATATATATTATATATATATATTTTATTATATTTTATAATTTATATATATTTTTTATATTTTATATATATATTTATAAAATATTATTATTATATATATTTATATATATAAATATATATATATTTTAAATTAAAATTTTATATATTTATATATAAATTTATGGGGAAAATATACATATATGCATATATATATATTTATTTTTATATATATATATATATATAAAATATTATTTTTATATATTTATATATATATTTATATATTTTTTATATTAATATTTTTATATATATATTTTATTTTTATATTCATATATATATTATATTATAATTTTATTTTAAAACATATATACATATTCATATTTTGAATTTTATAAATAAATAAATTTTATTTTATATTTATATTATATTATTAAATTTATATATATATATATATATATATATTTATATAAAGGGATATTTGTTATATAAAATATGTTCAAATTTTGAAAATATATATTTATATATATATATATATATATTTAAAATATTATATATATATATATATATATATATATAAAAAAAATATATGTTTAATATACATGTTTTTTATTATAATATATATATATATATATAAAATATTTATATATTTTATATTTATATAATATTTTATATTATATGTATATGATTTTAAATTTTTATATATATATGTATATATATATTTTTGGGAATTTATATTATATTGTTATAAAATTTAGGGGTGCCGAAAAGGCAGAAATTTGCGATCTTGGCTTAAAAATTTCCAACGTTCATCTTGCCATATAGAACAAGTCAAAATTTGTGTATACAATAATTTCCCCAAAAAATTTTTAAACCTAACGAAAAAAAATTTTGTTGTGTTTTTTTAAAATTAAATTATGTAAACAAATCTAAAATTATTTTTTTGGGGAGGAAAAATAATTGCGCTTTTTAAAAAGGTTAGGTAAGTTTTCTAAGTCCTTTTGGTTTTAAAAAAAAAATTTTTTTCTTAGTTTGAAAAAATTTTTTTTAAAGTATAAAATAAAATTTTTGAAAGGACTTTTTTTGGTTTTTTGTTTTTGACCGTTTTAAAAAATTTGGGTTTTTTTTTTTTTTTTTTATTTTTTATTTTTTTTTTTATTTTTTTTTTTTTTTTTTTTTTTTATTATTTTTTTTTATATTAATTTTTATTTTTCATATTTTATAATTAAAATTTTATTTTTATATATATATATTGTTTTTTTTATATTATATTATTTATATATATTTATATATATATATTATATAAAAATTATTTTATTTTATATATTATATTTTTTATTTTTTTTTTTATATTATTTTATTTTATTTTTTTTAATTTATATTTATTATTTTTTATATTATATTTTTTTTATATATATATATTTATTATATTTATTATATTATTTTATTTATATTTTATAAAAATTTTTATAATATTTTATAAAAATTTTTTTTAAAAAAATAATTTATTTATTTATTTAATATTTATATATTTTTGTATTTTTATTTTATTTTAATTTATATTTTTAATATATTTATATATATTTATATTTTTATTGTTTTTTTAAATTTGTTTTTTAATTTAATATATTTTATATATATATTATTTTTAATAATATATTTTTATATATTTATATTTTTTTATAATATATATATATATATATATTTTTAATTATATATATTTAATATTTTTATATAAATTTATAATATAATACTTTATTAAATTTTTATATTTAATATATTTAATATATATATATAATAATTTTTATATTATATAATTTTTATATGTATATTTATTTATATATTTATAATTTTTATATATATATAATATATTTATATATATTATTATTTATATATATATATATATAATATTTATATTTTAAAAATTTATTTTATTTCCCCTGGCCGTTCCCCAAGGCAGGGTGGCCAAAAAAAGAAAAATTTTCCCCATATTCACCCCTTCACTGTTTGCCAAAAGGGTGCTTTCACTACAGTTTTTAAAACTGCAACTTTAACACCCCCCTTCGAGTGAGGCATTTTCTTCCCATCTCCAGGACTAAAGTCCGGCTTGCGGTTTCCCTGAACCCTTAATAAATGTTATTTGTTCAACTCCAACAGCCGTAAGTTTTTAAAAACCTTTGTCTCCATTACTTTTTCAACACGCTCTGATCCCTGCGGAAGTCCAACCCCTCGCACACAAAACCTCCTTTACCCCCCCCTCCAACCTTTCCTAGGCCGCCCCCTACCCGCCTTCCTTCCACTACAGACTGAACACTTGAAGTCATTCTGTTTCGCCCCATTCTTCTACAGCCCAAACCACCCCCAAAAACCCTTTCCTCCCCCCTCTGGACAACATTTTTGGGTAACCCCGCCCTCCTCCAAAATTCCAAACTCAATTTCCTGCATTATATTCCCCACAAAAAGCCCCGACATGACATCCCATGCCCCCAGCCTTTCTTCTCGCTGCAACATTCATCACCACGTTTCACACCCATATAAGAGCTTTGGTAAAAACATATCTCATACTTCCCCTTTTTGCCTCAAGGACAAAGTTCTTTGTCTCCACAGACTCCTAAGTGCACCACTTTACTCTTTTTCCTCAAACAATTCATGATTCACCCCTTTTCATAACCCCTCCGCTGACCGCCCCTCCCAAATATCTGAATCGTTCACCTCCCCCATATTCTCTCCTCCAATTTTATTCAATCTTTATACCTAATCTTTTTGTTTTCCTCATAAACCCTTCTCTTTCCTGTATTTTACCTTTAATTTTCTTCTTTTGACACCCTACCAAATTCACCACCAATCTCTGAACTTCTCTTCAGAAAAACCCCCGAGCACAGTGTCTCAGCAAAGGCGCGTGACAACTCCCCCTTTTTGTGTATTTTTTTCTTTTAACCAGCCTCTTGCCAAGCCCTGCTTTACTTCTCTTACAAAAACCCATTATAAATATATTAAACAACCCGGTGACTCACCATCCTTGTCTAAAGGGCCCCTTTTACTGGGAAAAAAATTTCCCCCTTTTTTTTTCTACTCTAAAATTGACCCTCACTATCCTGAAAAACTCTTCAGCTTCCAGTAACCCACCTCCCCACCATACCTTGCCATTGCCACATTGCCCCGTACCCCACCTTTAACGTTTTCAAATCCAAAATGCCAAAAGACCTCTTTACCCTTATCTAAATACGTTCATTTTTTGTTTACTGAAAAACACCTGGCCCACCCCCCCCCTACTTTCCTAAAGTCCTTTTTATCTGTACTATTCCCCGTCTTTTTTTTTCTTTAAATTATAACTCTCCCATACACTTTACCAGGTAACCTCAAAGGGACTTACCCCCCTATAATTTTTGCATTTCCTTTTATCCCCTTTGCCTTTATACAAAGGAATTGCATGCTCTCTGCCAATCCCTAGGACCACCTCTTCCATACATTTTTTAAATAAATTTCACCAACCACTCCAAAACTATATCCCACCTGCTTTTAACTTTCTATCTTTATCCCCTCAAACCCGGTGCCCTTTCCCCCCCCTTTATTTTTCCCCACTGCCTCACGAACTTCCCCCCACTCACAACGGGTCTTCCTCACTCCTACAAGATTTATTCTCCTTGCCCCAACCGAAATCACAGTTCCCTTCTTCATTTAAAAATTTAACAATTCCTCAAAATTTTCCCCCCTCTTCCCCAAAACCTTTTAAATCCCATTTAATAATCTCCCTTATTTTTAACTGACAAAACCCTTTGTTCTCTAGGCTTTTTTAACTTTTTAAAACTCACTCCCAAAAATTTTTCTTATTTCAACAAAAATTTTTTGATAAATCTCCCCCCTCTCTCATTTGCTCTCTTTTTACATTGCTTCACCACCTCTCTTAACCTCTCTTACTTTTTCTCCATATACTTTCCCTCTTGCATCACTTCTACTTTGTAAAAACTTCTCACATGCTACTTTTTCTCCTTACTACTCTCTTTACCTCATCATTCCACAATCGCTCCTCTTCCCTCCTGCACCCCTTTCCTGTAAACAAAAACTTCTGCTTAACACTCTAACACTACATTTTTAATCCTACCCCATACCTCTTCGGACCCCATTGCCTATGCTCTCATTAGGCCCATCTATCCTCATAGCTGTTTATATCTTACCCTAACTGCCTCTCTTTTAGTTGTATAAAACCTTCAACTCTCTCAATTCCCTGTGCTTCTATTCTCCTTGTATCCAATCTACCTTTTACTCTCAGTTGTAGCTTACAAACTAGAAAGTGATCTGATTAATCTGTGGCCCCTCTATAAACATGTAATCTGAAGTCTATCAACAGTCTTTTATCTACCAATCATATCAATCAAACTACTGTCATTACGCTACATCATTATCTTGTATACTATTTATCCTCTTTTTTTTCTTTTTAATATGTATTTCTATAACTCAACCCCTTTCTCTTTAAAGTCAATCAAGGGCTCCATTATCATTTACACCTGGCACCCCAAACTTACCTACCACACCCTCTCTAAAAGTTTCTCCTACTTGCATTAGGTCCCCTATCCACAATTACTCTCTCACTTGGTCAAAGGCTCCTACCACATTCACTTAAATCTCCCAAATCTCTCTCTCTCCTCTGCATTCCTTTTCTCAGGTACATAACACGCTTATTATGACCCCACTTCCGCATCCAAACCTTTACTTATAATCCACATAATTCTTGAATTTACACGTTTTTTTTCCCATATTCTCTTTTCTCTTCCCATAATGATCATTTAACATTACTGCTACCCCTTCCTTGCTCTAACTCTCTCAGATATCCAGATTTAATCCCATTTATTTCCCACCACTGAAACTCTCCCTTACCCCTTCAGCTTTGTTTCGCTTAAGAGCCAGGACATCCAACTTCTTTTCATTAATAACTCAGCAATCATCTGTTTCTTGTTCATCCGCATACATCACGCACATTTAAGCATCCCAGTTTATAAAGTTTTTCTTCTTCTCTTTTTTAGTAAATGTATTACAGGAGGGAAGGGTTACTAGCCCATTGCTCCGGCATTTATATTAGTCGCTCATACGACACGGCTTGGCTTACGGAGGAAAGATTCTTTTCACTTCCCCCTGGACCCACGCCGACCTACAAAAGAAACAAGAGTATTTAGAAAAAGGAGAAAACCTAGATGTATGTATATATATAGAGCATGTGCGTGTCTGTGAAGTGTGACCAAAGTGTAAGTCGGAGTAGCAAGATATCCCTGTTATCTAGCGTGTTTATGAGACAGAAAAAGAAACCAGCAATCCTACCTCATGCAAAACAGTTACAGTTTTTTGTTTCACAGTCATCTGGCAGGACGGTAGTTACTTACCTGGGTGGTTGCTGTCTACCCCACTACTACTAATATATATTTATATACTATTATATACTATATATATATATATATTACATATATATATATTATTTATATATATTATATATATATATATTTTATAAATATATATATATACATAGTAGGCTGGTAGACAGCAACCAACCCAGTGGAGTACTACCGTCCTGCCAGATGACTGTGAAGCGAAAAAACCTTGTAAACTTTGTTTTGCATGATGGCAGGATTGCTGGCCTCTTTTTCTGTCTCATGAAATAGTAAGGTCTGGAATCTATTCCTGTTGCGGTTCACTTACGAAAACATTTGATAACGAAGTTGACAAACTCATAAGTTATTCATAGAACCTTCTAAATCTGCTTTCTGTTCAGCAGTTGTCTTGGTTAAGAAATCAGAATTCTTAACGACTGCTCAAGATTTTCGTTATTAAATGTTATCACTAAATGGGACGTTGAGCCCTGCCGGTAATCGATCATGACTTGTAAATTTTTCTTGGAATTAGATCTCACAAGCGTACACAATGTGTACATTACACCTAGACTCTAACACATACAAGGCTTTCCCTAATGCAATATCGCACAGTGCCTACGGCTTAGTCACGTGTGTGCCAGTATATCCGGCTTATGAGAATATTCCTTTCTGACCTCAAGAATGGTTTCAGTGTATTTCGTATAATATTTACATTGATTTATGTCTGGGAGGATCATACTTACTACACTGTCGTTGGTTTAAAAAGACTAAGAATCATTGCCGTACAATCAAACCACAGAAGGGTTAACTTGGCTTTTCAAAGTACAATACTCGGGTTTTTTATAATTTCTGACAGTAATTTATCACCTCTTCCTAACAAGACGAAAGCAGTTCTAGAAAGTTCCTTCCTAACTACAAAACAAAATTGCTAATAAGTTTCCTTGGGTCAGTAAATTTCAAAAGAGAATTTTTGTACATAATTTAAAAGGTCTGACTTCCATTCTCACAGACTATTTAAAAAGTATGTAAAGGAAACCTCTTGTTGTTCTGGAAGAGGCTGTAGAAAGCTTCGAACAAAGTAAAGAATACTTTCCAATCCTCCTGTTCTAAAATTACCAAACGGATGCCTTCCATTCAGGACTCGGGGCTGTTCCACTACAGTATTATGATGAGATTCACTTCCCTATATCTTCCACCAGTAAGAAGCTTATGCGAGGGACGAAAATACCTCCCCCCACCCGTGGAGAAGGATTGTTATGCATTGGGATGGGGGTGTAAGTGGGTTCAACTACTACTTATATGGAAAACCCTTTGTGCTTGAAACAGATCGCAAGCCACTGATGTACCTGGAAAACTTCAAAGGTTCAAGATGGGCTATCCAGTCTTATAAGTTTAAAGTTATTCATATATATGTATATGACTCGGAAAACCACTTCTCAGATTGGCTGAACCGAGGGTGTACATAGTACTTTTCCCTCTGTAACTTAACATACTGCCTCCGACTATAAGTTTAGGAAAGGGGATATTTTGAGGAAAAAAAAAATTAAAAAAAGTGAGAGTTATGGTTGTTCAGACACCCAGGAACCACTAGCGTGTTACCGCGCACTCTTCCATCTAGCGGACAGAGGCTAAACTTCAGTTCCTAGCTTCTGAGTTGCTTTAATTTCTATTCATGGTAGTATTAACCTTAACCTGGTGTGGGTTGAAGTTTGAAGAATAACTTCACCTCCACTCTTCTCATGATCAGGTACGGTGATCTACAAGAAGTCTTTGTCTTTCTTTATTGTCATACTTATTTGACACTTATATAACCAGTGTTTTCTTTAGTATCAGCTCTGCTGCTGACCTGGTCAACAGGGTAGATAGCGCTAGATAATTGGAGCAAGACCCTGTTACAGGGACGTAGTGGACATTCGAACTCACCTCTAGATCTGAATTGTGGTGATACAACCAAGTAGTGGACAGGATTTTCAGAACATGGGATCGAACACGCCCACCCGGATATCAAACACATTTCTTGCTAAAAACATCATCAGAAGACCATCCTGGGCATAAGATTCTCATGTCCCAACCATCCTACTGGAACCACAGCGGCCATATTTATTTTATTATAATTAAAATCCTGAGAAAACATAATAATTATCCATCAGTATATTCATTTGTTATTTTTCCTTTTCTTTTGTTCATTGGAAGGCGTCCCCTGACATGGTAGCACAGAAGGAAGTACAGACACACAAGAGAACAAAATAGTTCAATTAACAAAGAGACCAGTACAGTAACAGAGAAGACCAGTACAGTAACACGAAGATTGGAGTACCAGTAACAGAGACGACCGTACAGAAAATTAAAACAAAAGAACGGTCGAGTGCAGTAAGAAATGCAGTACAGTAGCAAAGAAGAATGAAACAGCAACAGAGATGAACAATAAGGTTTTATTTGCAGTAAGTACGGGGATACCTTTCTGGGATCACGGGGATACCTTCTGGAGATCACGCATGATTATAATGTACATAGACCTTACTTTCACTGCCTCTGTGCCTGCCTCTATATTAAACTGAAGATAGCCTATGAGTAGGCGAACGTTTTTGATTGAGACACCTTACTGTTGGGTCTCACTCCAGGCAAACCACGGTATTGCCCGGCCGGGTCTTTTCCAGTTGAACCTACGTTATGTTAGGTACCAGACATGTGTACCAGGAGACCTGTCATCTTCAAATTCGTCAACGACATCTCAAACATATATTACTGCATTTCTAGTTGTTGCAATGTTATCTCTGTTGTGTTAATCAAAAATAAGAACAATATTTTTATTAATGTTTTTTTTTATTATTGTTAACTCCGGTGAATGAACAAAAATTAAGAACACTACCGTGGCTCCTATGGAGTGGCTGGATTGGAAATAATTACCACCCTGGTAGAGCTTTTGAATCCAAATTAGCAAATCTTGAAATAATAATAACAATAATAATTTGCGACCACTGTCAGCCTCAGAGTTATATCTGAGTTACCAGAACCTGACCACGTGGAGGCCGTGGTTCGTCTTTAAGTCCCGCCCCCCCCCCTCGCCTTTCCCCACAGGTTCATGTGTCCAGGAATCCATCCGTGGGCCCCCGGATGTCTACTTCCTCACTTCTCTAGGTCAAAGCCTCGCCTCTCCTCTCTCATGCCTTCCGAGCTCAGCCTCCCTAGGGTTCTGTATCCAGGATATCCTCCGTACCCCCCGCCCCCCCGCCGGATGTTTCCCCTTTTATCAACTTTCCAAGGTTTTCAGCGTACCAACCTGTATTCATGCCTACCCCAGGTTCATGTATCGGAAACCATCGTTTACCGCCAGATGTCTTCCCTTTCCCCCACTTCCCCATAGGTCAGCCTCAACTGCACGTATTCATGGCTTTCCCAGGTTCATGTATCCAGGATCCATCCGATCGCTCCCAGAATGTCTCCCCTTCCCCACTTACCCAAGGTTAGCCTTCAACAAAAAACCTTCCAAGTTTATGTATCCAGGGAAACATCCGTTCGCCTCCCGGATGTCTTCCTCCCCACTTACCTAAGGTAGCGAGTTAAGGTCAGTGCCTTTCCCAGAATCAGTGTCTCCGGAGTCCATTGGTGTCACCTCAGGTGGCAATCCTTCCCACTTCCCCAAAGTCAGCAGTATTCTTGCTTTACCCAGGTCATGTATCCATTAATCGATCCGTCTACCGCCGGATTGTTTCCTTTACACTTCCCAAGTTCAGCCTCAACTGCACGTATTCATGCTTTCCCCAGGTTCATGTATCAGGAATCCATCCGCTCGCTTCCAGATGTCTCCCCTTTCCCCACCTTACCAAGGTTAGCCTCAACAACAACCTTCCCCAAGTTTATGTTATCAGGAAATCCATCCGCTCGCTCCCGGATGTCTTCCCTTCCCCACTTACCTAAGGTCAGCTAGTTAGGTCAGTGCTTCCCGGATCAGTGTCTCCAGGAGTCACTTGTGTCACCTAGGTGGAAATCCCTCCCCACTTCCCCAAAGTCGCGGTATTCTTGCTTTACAGGTTATGTATCCAGGGAATCGATTCCGTCTACCGCCGGATGGTCTTCCCTTACCCACTTCCCCAAGGTCAGCCTCAACTGCGCGTATTTCATGCTTTCCCAGGTTCATGTATCCAGGAATCCATCGCTCGCTTCAGATGTCTCCCCCTTCCCCACTTACACCAAGGTTAGCCTCAACACAACCTTCCCCAAGTTTATGTATCCAGGAATCCATCCGCTCGCTCCCGGATGTCTACCCTTCCCCACTTACTAAGGTCAGCGAGTTGGGTAGTGCCTTCCCCGGATCAGTGTCTCCGGGTCCTCTTGGTGTCACAACTCAGGTGAAATCCATACTCCACTTCCCCAAAGTCAGCGGTGATGCTTGCTTTACCCAGGTTCCATGTATCAGGAATCGATCCGTCTACCGCCGGATGTCTTCCCTTCACCACTTACCAGGTCAGCCTCATCCAACTGCTGGTATTCATGCCTTTCCCAGTTGTTATGTCATCCAGGAATCCATCGTTCGCTCCCGGATGTCTCCCCTTCCCCCCACTTACCTAAGGTCAGCCTCAACTACAAACCTTCCCAAGCTCATGTATCCAGGAATCCATCCGTTCGCTCCGATGTTTCCCCTTCCCCACTTACCTAAGGTCGCGGTGCCTTCCCGGAACAGTGTCTCCAGGAATCCACTTGTGTACTGAGTGGAATCCCTCCCCACTTCCCAGAGTCAGGGGTTCGCCACCCTCAGTGACCTTGCATGAATGGAACTAGGTCTTGTTCTAGCTGGTCTACGGTAGTGACAGTCCAGGTGGGTGGAAATATGGAGGGGACACCAGTTAAACTGTGTCAGTAATCTAATCCACCAGCAGCCTGGAAACCGTGGACCAGCTGGAACGAGACGAAGTCGTACACAGCTCGGCCCCTCGGGGGCCTAATAATTACAATTTTGGAATTTTCTCTTATGTTACACTATGAATTTATATGAGAACATGTTTTTTTTAGCTTATTTAGCGTTTTAAATGTTTTGTGAGCGACATTCCTTTGTGAATATGTAAATATAATAAGATGAACACGTTTGAGACACTAGTGGAGGACTGTGTGTCGTGTGTAACATGGTTATTTGGTATAAATGAATTGTAATATCTACGTGTTATTGGTATATTGGTTGTGTCATATGTTTGTTCTTGTGTGTTCACTTAGTGTTCTACCTTTTTTTAGTTTTATTTAGTATTTATCTGTATATATTTGCGAGACTAGACACACAGTAGAAAATAAGTCACTTTACTCTGAGTTTTTTGGGTTATCCTGGGTATAATTTACACATATGATATTATGTATAATAATTTGTGTAACCGTTTTTTATGTGTACTGTACCTAACAAACTTACTTACACACACACATCTTTACTTTTATTCTCATTGCGCATTTTCACAACCACCAGTTCTTGATTCACCAAACATATATACAGACACAGAACTATGCACGTGCGCGCGCGAGGCACACACGTGTAAACACACTCACCGCCTTTTCACTAATATGTATGTAATCACTACATACACGACACACAAACTCACACACACACACACACACACACACACACACACACACACACCACACACACACACACACACACACCAACACACACACACACACCACACACACACACACATACACACACACACACTCAGCACACACCACACACACAGACGGAACAAGTCAAGGATCCCCAGACAACTTATAAATTTAGGGCTCTGCTAAAAAATCATCTTATCTCACAATATTAAAGAACTCAACCAAACATCTACTGGCTAGTTTTATCACGTGACCTCCTGGCTTTTAATTCTGCCATTCCATAAAATATTACCACCTGTAGCATTCCTTGTAAATTAGATTTTGTACTAAGTATTCATAAGATTTATTAAGTCCAAACAAGATTGTAAAACAGCTAACCACTATTTTATGTTTAGTTTTAAGTAATAATAACTATGTACTATTATCTCATCTAGTTTTAATTAGTTGCACTATCATTAGGGCACTATCATGCCCGAAATGCCTCGGCATGATAGTGGCTATCTTTGTACTTAGCAAATCAAAATTGAAATTATACATTGTAACCTTTACAAAGAAATTAACTTATTATTATTATTATTATTAATATTTTTATTAGTGGGTATGAGTTTGACAAGGACCTGCCAAGTATGGGCCAGTAGGCCTGTTATCTGTGCTCCTCCTTTCTTATGTTCTTGTTTACGCTCTACAAAAATTTAATATTGTCTTCCACCGCGGCAGTTGCCTGCAGATATTTTCTAGTGTCACTGCTCAATCTCTTGAGGCAGTAGTTTATATTCTTGTTACTCGTGCTTATTAGCAACCAATATTCATGACTATTGGTTCTAGTTATATTGTTCGTCTTTGATATGAGTTTGTATCGAAATAGCAAACTGCAGTCAGTGTAGTAGTGAGGAAGAAAGAAACCATGGGATACAGGTGGGGTTGGAACCCATGGAGAGAAGGTAATCGTAAAACTACCGGCCCCAGTGCCAATTTCGTGAGTCAGTGCTGAGGAAGAGGAGACGTTGTGAAATAAAATGAACAGAGCGAAACGTTGACAACGTTAAATTAAGGTTTGGTCAGCAATGTGTATGATTCTTGGAACTTATTTTGGTTGAAACACTCTCTTTAGCAACGTTATTTTGTAAATGTAAATTCATAAGGTGTGTGGCTCTATGGTCGGCTCTGTACTTGGCTCCTTAAATAATTTGTCCACGAGTGCTGATTGCATTTGCATTGGTTTAACAAAAATAAGTAAATTCTGTCTTTGTAATTTGTCTTTTGTATTATGCAATTGAAGTGGAAGTTGACACATAAAACAACGGCTGTCATGTTTATTAACAGGAAAAATAAGTTGTCAGACACTGCTGCTCATCATTGGGATTTTGTTACAAAGAATTCTCCCAACACTTGTTCAACCTTTGGATGAGACCTACTTCGACTGTGGTGGTACCCACTATGACCCCGCCTCGCCTGCTTTTCCTCACTTCACTACAGTAGTTAAGCCTCGTCGACGGGCCCTTGCTGTACTTTCTAAAAGAGTGTTGGATGAACACTATCGTCTCCAGGTAAGGAATGTGTACCTCTTTACTCCTCCTTACGCCTTCCTCTTTGTTTTGGACTGTGAAGCCACTGTGTGGCGAAAACGTTTCCTGAATAAAGATTCCCATAGCGCATATGTGTCTAATCTTCAGGAAAAAGTTGTTACACCAACAGCCGACCTAAATCAGTGTTGTGTTTCTTGATGCTAATTGATGTAAAAAATACATAAGGAGGAACACACTGCGATAGACCTGTTGGTCCCATACTAGCATGGTTCCTTCAAAAATCCAACACACTCTAACCAGAATACTGCAACCCAAGCAATAACCTTTGTTATTCCTATTTTACTCTTTAAAGCCCTTTTCAAATCCACCCCTCCACTATGTTTTACCCAAACCCCTAAATTTGAAATTAACCAGGGTTTTACTTCTACACCCCCAGGCAGACTGTTCCATCACCAAACCTTTTTACCATGAGAAATAAGAAATAAGAAAGGGGGAACGAAACTGGTTTTTTTTTTATACAAATATAAATTTTCAAAAACTATTACAAAACCCAAAATACCAAATTTTACCAAACTCTCCACATTTTTTTTCCTGATGACAGTTGTGCGGATGACGTCATTTACAGACAGTCACTAAACTGTGACCATGATTTATTAAAAACAGCAAGACAGTAAATGGGAAAACTTTGCTGTTATTGCTTGGACCTGGCAAGAAGAACAAGAACACCACCAGTCGATCCCACAGCTGGCTGGCGGATTCCTCTGGTATGCTAATATATCAAACCCTTATTTAAAACTCCTTTCATGTTCTGAGGATAAATTAATAATGAACAATATAAGATATTATTACACTGTATCAGCTCGAATTAATTCTGGGTTTTGCCTTTAAACGGCGTTTTTCTATCCATTTAATGTTTGGGAATTATTGTAAAGGCAGTCATAGGGCGTATACAGGCTATTGCTGAGAAGGGATACTACCTTCTAGCTGCCTTTGCAACTGTCTGTAGAGATTGAGGGAAATTTAGTATACGGAAAAGATGTTTCCCATCCTACGCATCTTACTGTCACATTAACAAGGTATGTCTACCATATTCAAACCTTCCAGTAATAAGTCGACCTGAAAAGCTGAATAAAACTTTTTACTCATTTGTGCCACGACAAACATTCATGATTATTTATAGGAAGAAGAGCTTAAGACTACTGATAGAAACTACATATTGCTATTATCTTACTACTAGTACTACTATTATCATTACTACTAGATCTACTAATTCATTTTATATACTACATATTATATTATCATGACCTGGGAGTCATGGTAGCAGAAATCTAAAGCCAAGACAAGCTGTTTACTTAGTCGTTGCACACAAGGCTAACAGATTACTTGGATTTATCTCAAGAAGTATAAGTAACAGAGTTCAAAAGTTATTTTAAGCTCTTACATCCTAGTGGGCCCTCATTACTTAGATTATGCCGCTCAGTTTTGGTCTTCTTACTACATGATGTATATAGACTCATTGGAGATACATACAGGAAGAAATGACCTAAACGGATTTATGTGTAAGGATTCTCCGTATGATAAATTAGACTTTAAAGCCTTAAATCTCCACTCTCTGCAGAGACGTAGAATGAAGTGGAGATATATTGAAGTGTTATAAGTGGATGACGGGCATAAAACAAGGGAGATATTAATTAAGTACTGAGGAAGTGTTCGAACCAGGTAAAAACCAGAGATATAATGATTTAAATTGGATAAATTTAGATTTAGAAAGGACTTAGGTAAGTACTGGTTTCTAACAGAGTTGAGATGCAGTGGGAACAATTTCCCAGTAGGGGTGATTCGACTGGCTAGGACTTTGGGTGGGTTTAAAAAGAGATTGGACAAATATATGAGTGGGAGGAGCTGGGTTTGATTTGTGTCATTGGGTACGAAAGTAAATTTTTGGATAGCTATGGGTAGAGGTCATTTTGATAAGGACCCTGCCTGTATGGGCCAGTAGGCTTCTGCAGTGTCTCCATTCTTATGTTCTCTGGTCATAACACCTGGAATCGCACGCTATCCCAATGGATTTATGTATTTAATTTGTCTTAAATCTTGCATCCGTATTTAAGTTTAGTTTTTTGTTTTGTTGTTATGTTTCCAACAATGACAAGAATTATTAACTTTTGTTTACTGGATAAACTTCATCTTCCATTGACTTTTTAGTTTTTTATTTCGTCATGTTTATATGATAATTAGCTAACTGTAAATTACTGATCCATAGTAATATTTGGTGTTGCCCCATGTTATAATAAATATCTGTTCATCTCTAAACTTTCTTCCGGAGGCCTCTTGCCATTCCTCAACATTTAATTCCAGAGCTCTTAACAATCCTCAGCTTTCTTCCGGAGCTCTTAATACTCCTCTGCTTTTTCCGAGCTCCTTAATACTCCTCAGGCTTTCTTCCGGAGGCCCTTAAAACTCCTCAGCTTTCTTCCGGTGCTCGTAATACTCCTAGCTTTCTTCGGAGCTTCTTAATACTCCTCAGCTTTCTTCCGGAGCTCTATACTCCTCAGCTTTCTTCGGAAAGCTCTTAAAATCCTCAGATTTCTTTCGGAGGCTCTCAATACTCCTCAGCTTTCTTCCGGAGCTTCTTAATACTCCTCAGCTTTCTTCCGGAGGCTCTTAATACTCCTCAGCTTTCTTCGGGAGCTCTTAATTGATCCTCAGCTTTCTTCCGGAGCTCTTAATACTCCTCAGCTTTCTTTCCGAGCTCTTAATAACTCCTCAGCTTTCTTCCGGGGAGGCTTCAATATCTCCTCAGCTTTCTTCTGGAGTCTTAATACTCATCAGCTTTCTTCCGGAGCTCTCAATTCTCCTCAGCTTTCTTCCGCCGCTGCGCCTTAATTCCTCCTTACTCCTTTCTCCGGAGCTCTTAATACTCCTCAGCTTTCTTCCGGAGCTTCTAATACTCCTCAGCTTTCTTCCGGACCTCTTAGTACTCCTCAGCTTTCTTCCGGGGCTCTTAATACTCCTCAAGCTTTCTTCCGGAGCTCTTAATAATCTCTGCTTTCTCCGGAGCTCTTAATATCCTCAGGCTTTCTTCCGGAGCTTACTTTTAATACTCCTCAGCTTTCTTCCGGAGCTCTTAAATGCAGCCAGCGAATACGGAAGGATGGATCAATGTGAACAGTAAGACACGCCCGTCCCTCCCTCGAGCAGGTAAACCAGCCTCAAATCACCTTCCAGATTCAAGGTAAAGGCTTATGGGGAACACAAAACCAACTATGGCGTGGTTACACACTATAAACACGGGACACAAACTGAGGTTCAAGATATGGTTCAACTCTGAGGGAAGAAAACCAATATGACTCCTATCAACAGGAAATGCATATCACTTGAAAGAACGTCATGGAGACAAAACCGCTCCTTCCCTGGAGGACCACTGGATTCTCGACAGAAGATCACCAAGGGTTTGTTGTGATGCGATACCCGCTGATGCCTTCGAGGCAGTAGCAGCTCACCCCAGTGTGGTGTCAGGCTCAGCGTCTCCCAATGCAAAGTCGGCAGGCAAAACGCACCAACCCGGCAGGTCCTCATTCAGCATGTAGGACCGCCTGCCATCCCCATCTGGACCTCGGTTCTTGGGGCAGGTACGATGTCAGGACCTCACGGGCAGAGAAACCAGTTCGTGTTTCAAGTGCCAGCGTTTACTAAATTAATTAAATGGACACCTTGGGTGGCACTCTGTCCGAATTAGGTAATATGCGGTGACTGCAGCCAGCCCCACCCTACCGAAGGAAAGAATGCATACACCAAGCTGAAGAATGTATCGCCACCCCACTCCACGATTCGCCCGGAATTGCAGAGCAGAAACGCCATGCCTGGAACCCTCGATGCCCCGAGAGGGGTATCACTAGAATTGTGAGGCCTGGAAGACGCCAACGCCGGAGACAGCCAGGCTAGGCAGAGCATCACCCTCAGCAGACGATGGGTGCAGAGAATCCTGCCATAACTGCAGAAACTCTATCAGGCAACCAACTCAATGCCCAGGAATTTCCGAACCCTTGAAGACTCAACCAGGCGTCATGAGGCAGGAGCATCCTCCCCCACTACCGCAACGAAGAAACAATAAACATGAGGAACAAGCGGCGCACAGGAAAACACTGGGGCAACGCAATCAGCGACGCACTACCACGAGCCCCCACCGCCCTCCTTGACCAGCACAGCCATATGAGGCTGTGCTGCACCTCACCAGCAGATGCCGGGTACACAACTTGGCATACAGCAACAGGCCACGGTTGTGCCTGTGCACAGTGAAGAAATACACCCCTCGAAATCACACAGATTACAAAAAAAAAAAAACAGCCAACTATATCACTGCTTCGAACCCACCGACCAACGCATGCCCTTATCAGAGAGGATCACTTAACACTCACAGGCATTCACGGATATTATCTGCAACACAATCACCTCCCACGGGAACAACAGAGCATTTTCCGCAGATGGTCAGCACACTCCTGAGGGTCCCTGTGCATACTAACAGAGCAGGAAACAGGGATGCCATGAATCTACGATTATCAGAGCGGACAGAGCCCAAGTCCCCAGCGCAGTAAACAGGCTGAGATGGTAGTAACCTCAGTCGCTTATGTTTCAGGCACACTAGCTGGACTTCCGGAACAGTGCTTGAGCAGCAATATGCTGCAACAATGAGAATCAATTCTCCTTCAGGATCCAGAGCGGGTATCTCAAGATTAAGACCGTGTCAGGACTTGGTCTTGGCGAACATTATACGACATACATACTTATGCCCGTATTTTTTTCAAGATTGATGGATGACCACATCTGAACTCAAGGCCTGAGGTCGATTACCTTCACTTCTCGTTAATCATACACCCTTATCAGTCGTTCATCATACACTTTACCTGTAGTTCATCATTCGCGTTCACCTGTAGTTCATAATAACACTCGTCGTTTATACACACCTTACCTGTCGTTCATTATACACCTTTTCAACTGTTGTTCATAATACACCTACTGTAATTCATCACACACCATCTCCTTTTGTTGATCATTCACTCCTTTAATTCATCATACACCATATCCTGTTGTTTATCATCAACCTCCTTAATTCATTCATTACACCATCTCCTGTGTTCATCATTTCACCTTCCCCTGTTGTTTGTATTAAACCTTCGTTGTACTTTCTTTTACACTTCACATCCTTTAACAGTTGTTCACTTTACATTATAAACAGGTAGTTCATTATACATTTACTTTTAGCCACATATTCATTCACTTTCACTGTTTATTCACTTTTGTTTACATTTTCATTATTATTAGGCAGGAGTCTTGGCAGTCACATGTATGACACTTGTCTGACACTGTCTAACACTTGTCTAACTCTTGTCTAATACTTGTCTGACATTTGTCTGACACTTGTCTAATCTGTCTGACACTTGTGCGTTGCGAATAAGTTGATCACTGTTATACATTATGTTAAATAAGGTGAGAAAAGTCATTGATTACGACATTAATGTAATGACACGAGCGAGAGTGATTGCATAGTAGGTTAATGACGTGGGGAAAAAGAACTGAAGTAAAAATAGCAGAGAGAGAGAGAGAGAGAGAGAGAGAGAGAGAAGAGAGAGAGAGAGGAAGATGAGACGAGTGACAGAGCGTGAGACGAGAGAGAGCGGCTGAGAGAGTGACTGAAGCTAAGATAGAAACAGATAGCTAATATAAGCTTGGTAAACCCCGCTAGATACCTGTTGTAGTATCTAAGATTGTTTTACCAGCGTCATGGTTCAACCATATGAACATCACCTGACATGAAAGTTTAATAGACGTGAAAGTCTTCAGTAACCAAAATAGTTTCTTAACCTGGCACTGAGGTCGACCGCTGGTGTCCTCAAGGTTATCAGGTCGACCGCTGGTGTCCTCAAGGTTATCAGGTCGACCGCTGGTGTCCTCAAGGTTATAAGGTCGACCGCTGGTTTGTCCTCCCAGGTTATCAGGTCGGGACCGCTGGTGTCCTCAAGGTTATCAGATCGACGCTGGTTGTCCTCAATGTTATCAGGTCGAGCACAAACTCTCCCCCATAATATGGTTTTTCCTTTTTTAATGTAAGAAATTGCTGATGACTGTTGTCTTATTTTAAGTTGTATCTAAAACAATAAAATACTGAAAATGAAAAAAAAAAATCAGGAATTACCTGAAGCACAAATACAGTTATGGATTCAACTTTTACAGCTGCTGTGACAGTGTCAGATTACTGTAAGCTGCTGTGACAGTGTCCAGTAGCTGTGAGTGCAGTGATAGTCATTGTATCTTCTTGTTCATTATGCTCATTTCACCCTCTCGTACATCATTAAATTTCAATCTGTCGTTCATCATTACACCTTCACTTTTCTTCATACAATCTTCACCTGTCCTTCATTATTTCACCTTCACCTGGTTCGTTCATCATACACCTTCACCTGTCGTTCATCATACACCTGCCATGTTGACATAGGCCTTCATCTGTCGTTCATCATTTGACCTTCATCTGTTGTTCATCATTGACCTTCATCTATCGTTCATCATAGACCTTAATCATTTTACATTCTAACAGGCTGTTCATTATACATCTTACTTTTATTCACATATATTCACTTTCACATGTTATTCAGTTTTCATCTTCACTTTTTTCACTTTACACTTTCATTAAATATTTAGTAAACAGAAAGTCTTTGCAGCAACACATGTCTGGCACTTGTGGGTCGGATCAACCAGACTTATTGTTATACTTATTTGTTAAAAAAAAGGTGAGAAATTCATGAATAAAGATATTAATGTGATTACATTAAAATGTAAGATAATATCTGAACCAGACAGCTGAGATAGAGACAGATAGCTGAGATAAGATTAATAGCTGAGAGACAGCTGGGATAAAGATAGTTGGAGAGACAGATAACTGAGATCAGCTTGATGAAAACCAAACCGCTAGAAAGTTGCATTCCAATTATACATGTGTAGTATCTTAATGTTCCCAGACGTTATGGATGAACATGCTGTACACTCCTGACATGGAAGATTTAAAAACGCCTTAAAAACCTGCCTTTAAGCAGGTAGATCGTAGCAGGACAGTGAGGTCGACTGGTCGTGACGTCGAGGTTATTCAGGTCGAAGGCTCAAACTTCTGTTCTTCCTTTTTGATATAATTATGACTTGCACCTAATCACGAGACACTATTTGTTTTCTTATTAGTGTTTTACTGAATAAAACATTGCAGATGGGAAAAAATAGAGGAATTCCTGAATCAATAAAGTTATGGATGTAACTTTTACTGGTGTGCTGTCAAGTTACAATGAAGATAACATTGTAGTCTTTCAAAAAAATTTTGGTTCATTATATGACTTTCACTGTCTTTCATCATACTCCCTGTAGTTCATCATATACCTTCCACCTTTCGTTATCTTACACTTCACGGTCATTCATCATAATTCTTACCAGTCATTCATCATACACCACTTGTCGTTCATCACACATCTTATCTGTTCGATTATTAATTACCTCCACCTGTTTTTTCATTTATACACTCCTATAGTGTCTCTTTTACCTCACATCATTAAACAGTTATTAACTTTATCATTTACAGGTGTTCATTATGCATGTATTATTATTCACATTTACATTCACATGTTATTCAATTTGCATCTTCCAATTTTATTCTCTTTAACTTTCCATTATTTATTACGCAATTATTCTTGGCGGCGCACATGTCTGGCAACTGTGGGTCGGTATCAAGCTGACTGTTGTTAGATAAAAGTGGTGAAGGGAAAATCATGATGATATTATTTGCAAGGATACAGGAGTCATAACGGTGGTGAAGATGATGATGTAAAGAATTGAAGTAAATGTTAAGTAAAGAGTAAAGTAGATAAGCCGAGACAAGACCAGATAGCCGAGACAAAGACAGATAGCCGAGGACAAAGACAGATAGTCGAGGACAAAGACAGATAGTCGAGACACAAAGACAGATAGCCGAGACAAAGACGGATAGCCGAGACAAGACAGAGAGCCGAGGACAAAGACAGATAGCGAGACAAAAGAGAGATAGCCGAGACAAAGACAGTTAGCTCGAGACAAAGACAGATAGCCGAGACAAAGACAGAGATCCGAGACAAAGACAGATAGTCGAGACAGAGACAGAGTAGCGAGACAAAGACAGATAGCCCGAGACAAGACAGATAGCCGAGACAAAAGACAGATAGCGAGACAAAGCAGATAGCCGGCTAGAAAGTTGCATTTCCAGTGAATACCTATGCATTTAAATGGACTCTTTAAGCCTTTGTTAACCAGGAAGCTTCGTAGCCTGGGCAGTGAGGTCGACCCGCTGGTGTCGTATAATCATACAGGTCGATGTCAAGATAGGCTTCCTTTTTAATGTAAGAAATTGCTTATAACTGCAGTAATCCACAGTAGTATTGTTTTATCTTATTTAGTGTCGTATCTTCAATTAAAACATTACAGATGGAATAGATTATTAATAAGCTGTGAGAGACAGTCATTGTGAAGGAACCAAGGAACAATTAGTAAACCTGACGTTGTTGAGGTGTGTTCCCAGGGAAGGTGCGAGTCAGCTTGAGAATGGTTCAACTCTGATCAAGAAAGTATTGCTCATTATTACTACAATTTTCAACTATAATTACAATTTTCAACTAAAAATTTTCATCTATATTCAACTATAATTTCAACGATAATTCAACATATAATTTATTGTTGCTTGTTTTTACACTTCACCTGTTGCTTGTCTTGCACCTTCAACCTGTTGCTTGTCTTACACCTTCACCTGTTGCTTGTCTTAACCATCACCTGTTGCTTGTTTTACACCTTCACCTGTTGCTTGTCTTACACCTTCACTGTTGCTTGTTTTACACCTTCACCTGTTGCTCGTCTTACACCTTCACCTGTTGCTCGTTCTTACACCTTCTCTGTTGCTTGTTTACACCTTCACCTGTTGCTCGGCTTACACCTTCACCTGTTGCTGTCTTAACACCTTCACCTGTTGCTCGTCTTACACAGCTTCACCTGTTGCTCGTCATACACCTTCACTGTTGCTCGTCTTTACACCTTCACCCTGTTGTTGTCTTACACCTTCACTCGTTGCTCGTATTCACCTTCCACTGTTGCACGTCTTCACTTTCCACTGTTGCTAGTCTTAACCTTCACCTGTTGCTTGTTTTACACCTTCACCTGTGCTTGTCTTAACACCTTCTACTGTTGACTGTCTTACACCTTCACCTGTTGCTCGTCTTACACCTTCACCAGTTGCTTCGTTTACACCTTCACCTGTTGCATGTTTTACCACCTTCACCTGTTGCTCGTCTGACACCTTCTCCTGTTGGCTCGTACTTACACCTTCCTGTTGCTGTCTTACACCTTCACTGTTGCTCGTCTTACACCCTTCTCCTGTTGCTTGTCTTACACCTTCACCTGTTGCTCGTCTTACACTTCACCTGTTGCACGTCTTCACTTTCACCTGTTGCTCGTCTTACACCTTCACCTGTTGCATGTTTTGCACCTTCACCTGTTGCTCGTTCTTACACCTTCACCTGTTGCTGTCTTACACCTTCACCTGTTGCTCGTCTTACACCTTAACCTGTTGCTCGTCTTACACCTTCACCTGTTGCTCGTTCTAACACCTTCACCTGTTGCTCGTTCTTACACCTTCACCTGTTGCTGTCTTACATCTTCACCTGTTGCTTGTTTTACACCTTCACCTGTTGCTCGTCTTACACCATCACCTGTTTGCTCGTCTTACACCTTCACCTGTTGCTCGCCTTACACCTTACCTGTTGCTTGTTTTACACCTTCACCTGTTGCTCGTCTTACACCTTTCACCTGTTGCTCGTCTACATCTTCACTGTTTGCTCGTCTTCACCTTCACCTGTTGCTCGTCTTACACCTTCACTGTGCTCGTCTTACACCTTCACCTGTTGCTTGTTTTACACCTTCACATGTTGCTCGTCTTCACACCTTCACCTGTTGCTCGTCTTACACCTTCACCTGTTGCTCGTCTTACTCCTTCACCTGTTGCTTGTTTTACACCTTCACCTGTTGCTCGTTTCTTACACCTTCACCTGTTGATCGTCTTATACCTTCACCTGTTGCTCGTCTTACACCTTCACCTGTTGTTGTTTTTACACCTTCACCTGTTGCTTGTTTTTACACCTTCACCTGTTGCTGTCTTACACTTCACCTGTTGCTCGTCTTAACCTTCACCTGTTGCTCGTCTTACACCTGCACTGTTGTCGTCTTACACTTCACCTGTTGCTTGTTTTACACCTTCACCTGTTGCTTGTTTTGACCTTCACCTGTTGCTCGTCTTACACCCTTCACCTGTAATTTATTTACATTGTCTTCCCGTTGGTAAAATTTCGTATTCTTGTAGTTCACTTTACATCTTCACCGTTGTTAACTTCACTCATTCACCTTAAGGTTTCATATCATGTATTCAACTGCGGTTAACACCTTTTACCTCTTGTTCACTCTTTCACCTCTTGTTCACTTTAACCTCTTGTTCACTTTAATCCTTCACGTGTTGTTCACTTTTGAGCTTCTATCGGTCATAGAATCATTTGTTCACTACTGTCATGATAGCTGTTGAATGAATGATGGTAAAAGTGATACCTTTTTAAGATTCGCTTTACCTTACGAGGGAACAACTGATGTGACAAAAAATATAGTAGAGACGAGGGGGTATTAATCATCCTGAACATCGATCAAAAAAATACGAATTGAAAAACATTCTTTTATGTGATGATACAATCATTTGCAGATTATTGTTAGTTATCTTTAGCATTAAATGTTGAAAAGTCCATTTAAATGGAAAGGATGACGAATAATTTCATGAAACTCTTGTAGTTCGTTCCTCTTATGATTGATTCTCAGCAGCAACATGTTCAGGGAGCGCTGGATCATGTCCAACTTACTACCCTGACACATGAAAAAAAAAATTGCAATCAAAGTGTAATTTTGCTGGAGAGGGGAGGTTAATGCTAAAGTATAATTTGGGAAATGTTTAATAACATAACTGGAAAGAAGCCCCCTACTTGACCGGGTTTAAGAGTACCTCTCCATTGTCCCTCCTGTTCCAGTGTCTGGGAAGAGTAATGATATAGACAAGAGTATGATGTTCCTGTAGGACTGAGACTGCCTGATTAATAAACACTTGGATGCAGAATTCAGTGGTTCCATTGATGATAGTAATGAACAGTGATCCCAGTGATGTGCATGGTTCTCTGAACCATTTATCTACAAAGAAGAAATGTGCTCGATTTTAAAATAATTTATTTTTCCTCGGTTTTTTCACAGGAAGACACTAATATAATGTGCATAGTGAACAGTGATCCCATTAAAGTATCTAGTGAAAAATGATCCATTGATTTATCGTAGTGAACAATGATACCCATTGATGTATTCTCACTAGTGGAACCATGATCCAATTGATGTGTTATAGCAAACGGTGATCTTTTTGAAGTATCTAGTGGAACAATGAATCCCATTGATGTATCTATTGAACAATGATTCCCATTGATGTCTCTTAGGAATAAGAATCCCATTGATGTGTATAGTGGAAACAATGATCCCATTGATGTGTAAGTGAGACAGTGATCCCATTGATGTGTATAGTGAAACATGTGATCCCCATTGATGTATCTAGTGAGCTGTGATGTCACTGAGAGTATCTCAAAATGTTTATTGTTGTCATTGCTGTTGCAACCCCTGAATGGGTTACAATGATTTTTAGTATATCTATAATGTATATTATCTTTTCATATAATTATTAATATCGCTTATATTTGCGATATGTAGCTAAATCGTAAATATATTGGGCTTTATATCTTATTTGACTTATGTTGTTAGGATGTAACATATTATGTGCTCAGTTCAAGTCTTGATTGTCGCTCGTTATTATTGCCGGCTTCTGGAGCTGTGCTGTCAAGGGGCTATCACGTGATTCGAGGTGGGGGGGTGTCCTCACCTTCGTGAAGTATTCAGTTTGTCTAGGACTGCTTGGTGGTTGGTCAGATTGTCTGTCTCATTATTCTTGTTAGGTTTCTGTGAACTCTGTTCACAGAACATTGTATAGGACTTAGTGATTTTCGATGTTGTACTGAGGTTGTGGTGTCGCTTTAGACACTTGAACATCTCAGGTCTTAAGCTATAGCTTCTGACCTAATTTGTACTGGTTTCTGTGTATTGTCACAGTCAGGGTTTTTTCCTATGCTGAACTCTTGATTCAGTAGTATGGGATTAGTTTTGTAACTTTTGTGGAGGATCTGCTGATGGTCCCTACTTAGTGTCGTTATATTATCTCCTTGTCCTGATTGTGTCGGCATTCGCTTGTTATATGGCTATTGGGGCTTAGCAATTTTTTCATTGTTCAAGCAGGACTGTTTGGTTGCCAGTCGGTCAAGAGTTAGTTTATTAGGGACTTTGTCAGTCACTTGTTTAGTCTAGTCGAGTCGTGAGACATAGCGAACTACTTAGAGCACTTACACGCATACACAAAAATTATTGTACAAATTTGTAATATCTTATTAGATGTTTTAATGTACCAGACGGGTACTTTAGAATTATAAATGTGATATGTGCTTTCAGCACAATAATATTGACTCTAGAGAAGTGATATTATTTTGCATTACTGTAATTAATTTAATTTAATTTAATTTGATAATATACCTCTAGACTTTATTAAATTTATTAAATTTTAATTTCTCTAGTTATTAGCCTACCAGTTGTAATCCTGAAGCACTATTGAATAATACATGATTATAATGGATAATGGACAGGACACTGACTACTTTGTTACGAAACCCAGGGAACAGGCTGGATGCAGATGGGGCAGAGTCCTTTTCTAGTATTCACTGGAGATCTCTAGCTTTTAGAATCGCGTTTTTTGTAACATTGCTTACCTCCTGGCCCACCAGCTGACCGTGGAGGGGGTACCTCCTGGCCACCAGCTGACGTGGAGGTACCTCTGGCCACCAGTGACGATGCAGGTACTCCTGGCACCAGCTGGACGTGGGAGGTACCTACAGGCCACCAGCTGACGTGCAGGTACCTCCCCTGGCCACCAGCTGATGTGGATAGTAAGTACCTCCTGGCCACCAGCTGACGTGGAGGGTACCTCTGGCCACAGCATGACGTGGAGGTACCTCTGGCCACCAGCTGACGTGGAGGTACCTCCGGGACCACCAGCTGACGTGGAGGTACTCCTGGCCACCAGCTGACGTGGAGGGACCTCCTGCCACCAAGCTGACGTTGAGTTCCTCTGGCCATCAGCTGACGTGAGGTTAATCTGGCCACCAGCTTGATGTGAGTAACCTCCTGTCCACCCAGCTGACGTGGAGGTACCTCCTGGCCACCAGCTGCGTGGAGGTACCTCCTGGCCACCAGCTGGGACGTGGAGGTACCTCCGACCACCAGCTGACGTGGAGGTACCTCTGGCCACCAGCTGACTTGGAGGGTTACTCCCCTGACCATCAGCTGACGTGGAGGTACCTCCTGGCCACCAGCTGGACGTGAAGGTACAATCCTGGCCACCAGCTGACGTGGAGGTACCTCCTGACCACCAGCTGACGTGGAGGTACCTCCTGGCCACAGCTGGACGTGGAGGTACCTCTGGCCATCAGCTGACGTGGAGGGTACCTCCTGGCCACAGCTGACGTGGAGGTACCTCCTGGCCACAGCTGACGTGGCGAGGTATCTGACCACCGGCTGACGTGGAGGGTACCTCCTGGCCACAGCTGACGTGGAGGTACCTCTGGCCACCGATATCTGACGTGGAGGTACCTCCTGGCCACCAGGCTGACGTGGAGGTTCCTCCCTGAACCACCAGCTGACGTGGAGGTACTCCGGCCACCAGCTGACGTGGAGGTACCTCCTGGCCACCAGCTGACGTGGGGTATGTGGGGCCTTTCAAAGCTGATTAACCAGAAAGAGCGGGTCGTAGTCTGACAGGTGAGGTTGGAACTACTGGTATCGTCAAGATATCAGGTCGAAAATCACATTTCGTTAGGTTCTTTTTTTTTTTTTGTAATAAAATAATCTGTACTCCTCAGCTTTCTTCCGGAGCTCTTAATACTCCTCAGCTTTCTTCCGGAGCTCTTAATACTCCTCAGCTTTCTTCCGGAGCTCTTAATACTCCTCAGCTTTCTTCCGGAGCTCTTAATACTCCTCAGCTTTCTTCCGGAGCTCTTAATACTCCTCAGCTTTCTTCCGGAGCTCTCAATTCTCCTCAGCTTTCTTCTGGAGCTCTTAATACTCCTCAGCTTTCTTCCGGAGCTCTCAATTCTCCTCAGCTTTCTTCCGGAGCTCTTAATCCTCCTCAACTTTCTTCCGGAGCTCTTAATACTCCTCAGCTTTCTTCCGGAGCTCTCAATACTCCTCAGCTTTCTTCCGGACCTCTTAATACTCCTCAGCTTTCTTCCGGAGCTCTTAATACTCCTCAACTTTCTTCCGGAGCTCTTAATACTCCTCAGCTTTCTTCCGGAGCTCTTAATACTCCTCAGCTTTCTTCCGGAGCTCTTAATACTCCTCAGCTTTCTTCCGGAGCTCTTAAATGCAGCCAGCGAATACGGAAGGATGGATCAATGTGAACAGTAAGACACGCCGTCCCTCCAACGAGCAGGTAAACCAGCTCAAATCACCTTCCAGATTCAAGGTAAAGGCTTATGGGGAACACAAAACCCACTATGGCGTGGTTACACACCTATAAACACGACACAAACTGAGGTTCAAGATATGGTTCAACCTGAGGGAAGAACCAATACTGACTCCTATCAACAGGAAAATGCATATCACCTTGAAGAAAGTCATGGAGACAAACCGCTCCTTCACCCTGGAGGAACTGGATTCTCGGCAGAAGATCACCAAGGGTGTAGTGATGCGATACCCGCTGATGCCCATCGAGGCAGTAGCAGCTCACCCCAGTGTGGTGTCAGCTCAGCGTCTCAAGGCAAAGTCGGCAGGCAACGCACCAACCCGACAGGTCCTCATTCAGCATGTAGGACCGCTGCCATCCCAGCTGGACCTCGGTTCTTGGGGCAGGTACGATGTCAGGACCTTCACGGCAGAACCAGTTCGCTGTTTCAAGTGCCAGCGTTACGGACACCTGGGTGCACTCTGTCCGAATAGAGTAATCTGCGGTGTCTGCAGCCAGCCCCACCCTACCGAGGAATGCATCACCAAGCTGAAGAATGTATCGCCACCCACTCCACGATGCCCGAATTGCAGGCAGAAACACCATGCCTGGAACCCTCGATGCCCCGAGAGGCTCACTAGAATTCGTGAGGCCTGGAAGACGCCAACGACGAGACAGCAGGCTACGGCAGAGCATCACCCTCAGCAGACGATGGGTGCAGAGAATCCTGCCATACTGCAGAACTCTCATCAGGCAACCCAACTCAATGCCCAGGAATTTCCGACCCTTGAAGACTCAACCAGGCGTCATGAGCAGGAGCATCCTCCCCCACTACCGCAACGAAGAAACAAAAACATGAGGAACAAGCGGCGCCAACAGGAAACATCTGGGCAACGCAATCAGCAGACGGCACTACACGAGCCCCCACCGGCCTCCTTGCCAGGCACAGCCACTATGCAGGCTGTGCCTGCACCTCACCAGCAGATGCCGGGTACACAACTTGGCATACAGCAACAGGCCACGGTGTGCACAGTGAAGAAATACAACCCTCAGCAATCCCCACAGATTACAACAGCCCAAATAATATCCACTGCTTCGAACCCACCGACAACGCATGCCCTTATCAGAGAGGATCACTTAACACTCATCAAGGCATTCACGGATATTATCTGCAACACAATCACCTCCACGGAACAACAGAGCATTTTCCGGCAGATGGTCAGCACACTCCTGAGGGTGTGCTTACTAACAGAGCAGGAAACAGTGGATGCCATGAATCTACAGATTATCAGAGCGGACAGAGCCCAGTCCCCAGCTCAGGAAACAGCTGAGATGGAGTAACCTCAGTCGCTTATGAGGCACACTAGCTGGACTGTCCGGAACAGTGCTTGAGCAGCATATGCTGCAACAATGAAGAATCAATTCTCCTTCAGGAGCCAGAGACGGGTCATCTCAAGATTAAGACCCGTGTCAGGACTCTGGTCTTGGCGAACATTATACTTACATACATACTTATGCCGTATTCTTTTCAAGATTGATGGACTGACCACATCGACTCAAGGCTGAGGGACTGATTACCTTCACTTCTCGTTCATCATACACCCTTATCAGTCGTTCATCATACACCTTTACCTGTAGTTCATCATTCGCGTTCACCTGTTGTTCATCATACACACTCGTCGTTTATCACACACCTTCACCTGTCGTTCATTATACACCTTCAACTGTTGTTCATAATACACCTACTGTAATTCATCACACACCATCTCCTTTTGTTGATCATTCACCTCCTTTAATTCATCATACACCATATCCTGTTGTTTATCATTCACCTCCTTTAATTCATCATACACCATCTCCTGTTGTTCATCATTCACCTTCCCCTGTTGTTTGTATTACACCTTCGTTTGTACTTTCTTTTACACCTTCACATCTTTAACAGTTGTTCACTTTACATTATAACAGGTAGTTCATTATACATTTACTTTTAGCCACATATCATTCACTTTCACTGTTATTCACTTTTGTTTACATTTTTCATTATTTATTAGGCAGAGATTCTTGGCAGTCACATGTCTGACACTTGTCTGACACTTGTCTAACACTTGTCTAACACTTGTCTAATACTTGTCTGACATTTGTCTGACACTTGTCTAATACTTGTCTGACACTTGTGCGTTGGACTAAGTTGATCACTGTTATACATTATGTTAAATAAGGTGAGAAAAGTCATGATTACCGACATTAATGTAATGACACGAGAGTGACTTGCATAGTAGGTTAATGACGTGGGAAAAGAACTGAAGTAAAAATAGCAGAGAGAGAGAGAGAGAGAGAGAGAGAGAGAGAGAGAGAGAGAGAGAGAGAGAGAGAGAGAGAGAGAGAGAGAGAGACGGCTGAGAGAGAGACTGATAGCTAAGATAGAAACAGATAGCTAATATAGCTTGGTAACCCCGCTAGATACCTGTGTAGTATCTTAGATGTTTACCAGCGTCATGGATCAACCTACTGAACATCACCTGACATGAAAGTTTAATAGACTTGAAAGTCTTCATTAACCAAAAAGTTTCTTAACCTGGCACTGAGGTCGACCGCTGGTGTCCTCAAGGTTATCAGGTCGACCGCTGGTGTCCTCAAGGTTATCAGGTCGACCGCTGGTGTCCTCAAGGTTATCAGGTCGACCGCTGGTGTCCTCAAGGTTATCAGGTCGACCGCTGGTGTCCTCAAGGTTATCAGATCGACCGCTGGTGTCCTCAAGGTTATCAGGTCGAGCACAAACTCTATAATATGGTTTTCCTTTTTTAATGTAAGAAATTGCTGATGACTGTTGTCGTTATTTAATGTTGTATCTAAAACAATAAAATACTGAAAATGAAAAAAAAAATCAGGAATTACTGAAGCAATACAGTTATGGATTCAACTTTTACAGCTGCTGCTGACAGTGTCAGCTTACTGTCAGCTGCTGCTGACAGTGTCCAGTAAGCTGTGAGTGATAGTCATTGTATTCTTCCTTTGTTCATTATGCTCGTTCACCTCTCGTTCATCATTAAATTTCATCTGTCGTTCATCATACACCTTCACTTTTCTTCATACATCTTCACCTGTCCTTCATTATACACCTTCACCTGTCGTTCATCATACACCTTCACCTGTCGTTCATCATACACCTGCCTATGTTGCTCATAGGCCTTCATCTGTCGTTCATCATTGACCTTCATCTGTTGTTCATCATTGACCTTCATCTATCGTTCATCATAGACCTTCATCATTTTACATTCTAACAGGCTGTTCATTATACATCTACTTTTATTCACATTATATTCACTTTCACATGTTATTCAGTTTTCATCTTCCACTTTTTTCACTTTACACTTTTCATTAAATATTTATTAAACAGAAATTCTTTGCAGCAACACATGTCTGGCACTTGTGGGTCGGATCAACCAGACTATTGTTATACATTATTTGTTAAAAAAAAGGTGAGAAAATTCATGAATAAAGATATTAATGTGATTACATTAAAATGTAAAGATAATATCTGAACAGACAGCTGAGATAGAGACAGATAGCTGAGATAAAGATTAATAGCTGAGAGACAGCTGAGATAAAGATAGTTGAGAGACAGATAACTGAGATAGCTTGATGAACCACGCTAGAAAGTTGCATTCCAATTATACATGTGTAGTATCTTAATGTTCACCAGCGTTATGGATGAACATGCTGAACACCTCCTGACATGAAGATTTAAAACGCCTTAAAACCTGCCTTTAAGCAGGAAGATTCGTAGCCAGACAGTGAGGTCGACTGGTCGTGTCGTCGAGGTTATCAGGTCGAGCTCAACTCTGTTCTTCCTTTTTGATATAATTATGACTGCACTAATCACGAGAACTATTGTTTTCCTTATTTAGTGTTTTACTGAAATAAAACATTGCAGATGGAAAAAAAAGAGGAATTCCTGAATCAATAAAGTTATGGATGTAACTTTTACTGCTGCTGCTGTCAAGATACAATGAGATAATCATTGTAGTCTTTCAACTTTGGTTCATTATATGACTTCACCTGTCTTTCATCATACTCCCTGTAGTTCATCATATACCTTCACCTTTCGCTTATCTTACACCTTCACCTGTCATTCATCATACATTCTTACCAGTCATTCATCATACACACTTGTCGTTCATCACACATCTTAATCTGTCGATTATTACATACCTCCACCTGTTTTTCATTATACACATTCTCCTATAGTGTCTCTTATACCTTCACATCATTAACAGTTATTTACTTTACATCATAACAGGTGGTTCATTATGCATGTATTATTATTCACATTACATTCACGTTATTCAATTTGCATCTTCCAATTTTATTCTCTTTACACTTTCCATTATTTATTACGCAATTATTCTTGGCGGCCGCACATGTCTGGCAACTGTGGGTCGGATCAAGCTGACTGTTGTTAGATAAAAGGTGAAGAAAATCATGAAGATATTATTGCAAGGATACAGGAGTAACTAACGTGTGAAGATGATTGATGTAAAGAATTGAAGTAAAAATGTTAAGTAAAGAGTAAAGTAGATAGCCGAGACAAAGACAGATAGCCGAGACAAAGACAGATAGCCGAGACAAAGACAGATAGTCGAGACAAAGACAGATAGTCGAGACAAAGACAGATAGCCGAGACAAAGACAGATAGCCGAGACAAAGACAGATAGCCGAGACAAAGACAGATAGCCGAGACAAAGAGAGATAGCCGAGACAAAGACAGATAGCCGAGACAAAGACAGATAGCCGAGACAAAGACAGATAGCCGAGACAAAGACAGATAGTCGAGACAAAGACAGATAGCCGAGACAAAGACAGATAGCCGAGACAAAGACAGATAGCCGAGACAAAGACAGATAGCCGAGACAAAGACAGATAGCCGCTAGAAAGTTGCATTCCAGTGATACCTATGCATTTAAATGGACTTTAAAGCCTTTGTTAACCAGGAAGCTTCGTAGCCTGGCAGTGAGGTCGACCGCTGGTGTCGTTATAATCAACAGGTCGATGTCCAGATAGAGCTTCCTTTTTAAATGTAAGAAATTGCTTATAACTGCAGTAATCACAGGTAGTATTGTTTTCTTATTTAGTGTCGTATCTTCAATAAAACATTACAGATGGAAAAGATTATTAATAAGCTGTGAGAGACAGTCATTGTGAAGGAACAAGAACAATTAGTAAACCTGACGTGTTGTAAGGTGTGTCAGAGGTGCGAGTCAGCTTGAGAATGGTTCAACACTGATCAAGAAAGTATTGCTCATTATTAACTACAATTTTCAACTATAATTACCAATTTTCAACTAAAATTTTCATCTATAATTCAACTATAATTTTCAACTATAATTCAACTATAATTATTGTTGCTTGTTTTACACCTTCACCTGTTGCTTGTCTTACACCTTCACCTGTTGCTTGTCTTACACCTTCACCTGTTGCTTGTCTTACACCATCACCTGTTGCTTGTTTTACACCTTCACCTGTTGCTTGTCTTACACCTTCACCTGTTGCTTGTTTTACACCTTCACCTGTTGCTCGTCTTACACCTTCACCTGTTGCTCGTCTTACACCTTCACCTGTTGCTTGTTTTACACCTTCACCTGTTGCTCGTCTTACACCTTCACCTGTTGCTCGTCTTACACCTTCACCTGTTGCTCGTCTTACACCTTCACCTGTTGCTCGTCTTACACCTTCACCTGTTGCTCGTCTTACACCTTCACCTGTTGCTTGTCTTACACCTTCACCTGTTGCTCGTCTTACACCTTCACCTGTTGCACGTCTTACACTTTCACCTGTTGCTCGTCTTACACCTTCACCTGTTGCTTGTTTTACACCTTCACCTGTTGCTTGTCTTACACCTTCACCTGTTGCTCGTCTTACACCTTCACCTGTTGCTCGTCTTACACCTTCACCTGTTGCTCGTCTTACACCTTCACCTGTTGCATGTTTTACACCTTCACCTGTTGCTCGTCTTACACCTTCACCTGTTGCTCGTCTTACACCTTCACCTGTTGCTCGTCTTACACCTTCACCTGTTGCTCGTCTTACACCTTCACCTGTTGCTTGTCTTACACCTTCACCTGTTGCTCGTCTTACACCTTCACCTGTTGCACGTCTTACACTTTCACCTGTTGCTCGTCTTACACCTTCACCTGTTGCATGTTTTGCACCTTCACCTGTTGCTCGTCTTACACCTTCACCTGTTGCTCGTCTTACACCTTCACCTGTTGCTCGTCTTACACCTTCACCTGTTGCTCGTCTTACACCTTCACCTGTTGCTCGTCTTACACCTTCACCTGTTGCTCGTCTTACACCTTCACCTGTTGCTCGTCTTACATCTTCACCTGTTGCTTGTTTTACACCTTCACCTGTTGCTCGTCTTACACCTTCACCTGTTGCTCGTCTTACACCTTCACCTGTTGCTCGCCTTACACCTTCACCTGTTGCTTGTTTTACACCTTCACCTGTTGCTCGTCTTACACCTTCACCTGTTGCTCGTCATACATCTTCACCTGTTGCTCGTCTTACACCTTCACCTGTTGCTCGTCTTACACCTTCACCTGTTGCTCGTCTTACACCTTCACCTGTTGCTTGTTTTACACCTTCACCTGTTGCTCGTCTTACACCTTCACCTGTTGCTCGTCTTACACCTTCACCTGTTGCTCGTCTTACTCCTTCACCTGTTGCTTGTTTTACACCTTCACCTGTTGCTCGTCTTACACCTTCACCTGTTGCTCGTCTTACACCTTCACCTGTTGCTCGTCTTACACCTTCACCTGTTGCTTGTTTTACACCTTCACCTGTTGCTTGTTTTACACCTTCACCTGTTGCTCGTCTTACACCTTCACCTGTTGCTCGTCTTACACCTTCACCTGTTGCTCGTCTTACACCTTCACCTGTTGCTCGTCTTACACCTTCACCTGTTGCTTGTTTTACACCTTCACCTGTTGCTTGTTTTGCACCTTCACCTGTTGCTCGTCTTACACCTTCACCTGTAATTTACTTTACATTTTCTCCCGTTGGTAAAATTTCGTATTCTTGTAGTTCACTTTACATCTTCACCCGTAGTTAACTTCACTCATTCACTTAAGTTCATCTCATGTATTCAACTGCGGTTAACACTTTTACCTCTTGTTCACTTTCACCTCTTGTTCACTTTAACCTCTTGTTCACTTTAATCCTTCACGTGTTGTTCACTTTTGAGCTTCTATGGGTCATAGAATCATTCCTGTTCACTACTGTCATGATAGCTGTTGAATGAATGATGGTAAAAGTGATACCTTTTTAGATTCGCTTTACCTTACGAGGGAACAACTGATGTGACAAAAAATATAGTAGAGACGAGGGTAATAATCATCCTGAACATCGGATCAAAAAAATACGAATTGAAAAACATTCTTTTAATGTGTACAAACATTGCAGATAATTGCTTAGTATATTTAGCAATAAATGTTGAACAAGTCATTTAAAATGGAAAGGATGACAGAATAATTTCATGAAACTCTTGTAGTCGTTCCTCTACTGAGTGATTCTCAGCAGCAACATGTTCAGGTAGCTGCTGGATCATGTCCAACTTACCTACCCTGACACATGAAAAAAATTGCAATCAAAGTTGATATATTTGCTGGAGAGGGAGTTTAATGCTAAAAGTATAATTTGGGAAATGTTAATAACATAACTGGAAAAGAAGTCCCTACTTGCCCAGGGTTTAAGAGTACCTCCCATTGTCCCTCCTGTTCCAGTGTCTGGGAAGAAGTAATGATATAGACAAGAGTATGATGTTCACTGTATGACTGAGACAGCCTGATTAATAACACTCTGAAGCAGAATTACAGTGGTTCCATTGATGATTGTAATGAACAGTGATCCCAGTGATGTGTATGGTTCTCTGAACCATTCATCTACAAAGAATGAAATGTGCTCGATTTTAAATAATTATTTTTCCTCGGTTTTTACACAGGAAGACACTAATAATAATGTGCATAGTGAACAGTGATCCCATTAAAGTATCTAGTGAACAATGATCCCATTGATTTATCTAGTGAACAATGATCCCATTGATGTATTTAGTGAACCATGATCCAATTGATGTGTATAGCAAACGGTGATCTCTTTGAAGTATCTAGTGAACAATGATCCCATTGATGTATCTATTGAACAATGATCCCATTGATGTATCTAGTGAATAAGAATCCCATTGATGTGTATAGTGAACAATGATCCCATTGATGTGTATAGTGAGCAGTGATCCCATTGATGTGTATAGTGAACAGTGATCCCATTGATGTATCTAGTGAGCAGTGATGTCACTGAGAGTATCTCAAATGTTTATTGTTGTCATTGCCTGTTGCAACCCCTGAATGGGTTACAATGATTATTATGTATATATATAATGTATATTATCTTTTCATATAATTTTATATCGCTTATATTTGCGATAATAGCTAAATCGTAAATATATTGCTTTATATTCTTATTTGACTTATGTTGTTAGGATGTACATATTATGTGCTCAGTTCAAGTCTTGATTGTCGCTCGTTATACTGCCGGCTTCTGAGCTGTGCTGTCCACGGGGCTATCACGTGATCGAGGGGGGGGGGTGTCCTCACCTCTCGTGAAGTATTCAGTCTGCTCTAGACTCGCTTGGTGGTTGGACAGATTGTCTGTCTCATTATTCTTGTTAGTTCTGTAGAACTCTGTTCACAGAACATTGTATAGACTTAGTGATTTTCGAAGTTGTACTGAGGTTGTGTGTCGCTTAGACACTCTGAACATCTCAGGTCCTTAGCTATAGCTTCTGACCTAATTTGTACTGGTTTCTGTGTATTGTCACAGTCAGGGTTTTTCCTATGCTGAACTTAGATTCAGTAGTATGGGAGTTTTGTAACTTTTGTGGAGGATCTGCTGATGGTCCCTACTTAGTGTCGTTATATTATCTCCTTGATCCTGATTGTGTCGCATTCGCTTGTTATATGGCTATTGGGCTTAGCATTCTTTTCATTGTTCAAGCAGACTGTTCTGGTTGCCAGTCGGTCAAGAAGTTAGTTTATTAGAGGACTTTGTCAGTCACTTGTTTAAGTCTAGTCGAGTCGTGAGACATAGCGAACTACTTAGAGCACTTACACGCATACACAAACTTACTTGTACATATTTGTAATATCTTATTAAATGTTAATGTACCAGACGGTACTTAAGAATTATAAATGTGATATGTGCTTTCAGCACAATAATATTGAACTCTAGAGAAGTGATATTATTTTGATTACTGTAATTAATTTAATTTAATTTAATTTGATAATATACCTCTAGACTTAATAAATTTATTAAATTTTAATTTCTCTAGTTTTGTAGCCTACCAGTTGTAATCCTGAAGCACTAATTTAATAATACTGAATTTATAATGGATAATTGGACAAGGACACTGACTACTTGTTACGAAAACCGTAACAGGCCTGGATGCTAGATGGGCATCCTTTCTAGTATTCACTGGAGATCTCTAAGCTTTTAGAATCGCGTTTTTTTGTAACATTGCTTAACCTCCTGGCCACCGCTGACGTGGAGGTACCTCCGGCCACCAGCTGACGTGGAGGTACCTCCTGGCCACCAGCTGACGTGCAGGACCCTCCCGGCCACCAGCTGACGTGGAGGTACCTCCTGGCCACCAGCTGACGTGCAGGTACCTCCTGGCCACCAGCTGATGTGGAAGTACCTCCTGGCCCACCAGCTGACGTGGAGGTTTCCTCCCGGCCACCAGCTGACGTGGAGGTACCCCCTGGCCACCAGCTGACGTGAGGTACCTCCTGACCACCAGCTGACGTGGAGGTACCTCCTGGCCACCAGCTGACGTGGAGGTACCTCCTGGCCACCAGCTGACGTTGAGGTTCCTCCTGGCCATCACTGACGTGGAGGTACCTCCTGGCCACCAGCTAAAGTGGAGGTACCTCCTGGCCACCAGCTGACGTGGAGGGACCTCCTGGCCACCAGCTGACGTGGGGTACCTCCTGGCCACCAGCTGACGTGGAGGTACCTCCTGACCACCAGCTGACGTGGAGGTACCTCCTGGCCACCACTGACTTGGAGGTACCTCCTGACCATCAGCTGACGTGGAGGTACCTCCGGGCCACCAGCTGACGTGAAGGTACCTCCTGGCCACCAGCTGACGTGGAGTACCTCCTGACCCCCCACTGACGTGGAGGTACCTCCTGGCCACCAGGGGACGTGGAGGTACCCCCCTGGCCACCAGCTGACGTGGAGGTACCTCCGGGCCACCAGCTGACGTGGAGGTACCTCCTGGCCACCAGCTGACGTGGGAGGTACCTCCTGACCACCAGCTGACGTGGAGGTCCCTCCTGGCCACCAGCTGACGTGGAGGTACCTCCTGGCCCACCAGCTGACGTGGAGGTACCTCCTGGCCACCAGCTGACGTGGAGGTACCTCCTACCACCAGCTGACGTGGAGGTACCCTCCCGGCCCACCAGCTGACGGGGGAGGTACCTCCTGGCCACCAGCTGACGTGGAGGTATGTGGGGCTTCAAAGCTTGATTAACCAGAAAGAGTCGTAGTCTGACAGTGAGGTTGACTACTGGTATCGTCAAAAATCATCAGTCGAACTCACATTTCTCGTTAGGTTCTTTCTTTTTTTTTTTTGTAATAAATTGAAGATGTCTTCATTGATCACTAGTGTTTTTTAATGTGTATTTATATTTCTCGTAAGAGTTATTTCAAATTGCTGAAAATGAGGACTGTTAGAAAGATGGAGAGGCAGTTAAGGGGTAAGTTTATGCTGAGAAAAATACTTGTATATAATGAATACAGATTGTTGACATGGAATGATAGAAACTGAAGTATAGGAATTTTGGGCTTAGAACTGTCTTTGTAGGACATCCACTCTCCCCCCTCCTTCCTTTTTTTTTATTTTTAGCGGGGTTTGACAGTTTAGTTAAGGATCCCTAGCTTTATTGACAAGCTATTTGCAGGTTAAGGATTCCTAACTTTTTTGGGCAAGCTAAGAGCTGTTACCTACATCGGCTCATTTGAAAGCATTTTAATTGTTGTGAGACATACAAGTAGGGAACGGGATGAAGTTGGAACCATCTGTTGCCAGCATTTTCATCTGCTCAACGACTTTACCCTCGTTGACAGCATAATGCTGTACGAATGTGTTCCAGACTCGAGTCATCCTGGAGATAAATGATCTCAGATGAAGTGATGTTCTGGAGAAGGGAACAGCCAGAGTGAAGTTGCTGCCTTTTCTGCCCGTCTTGGGGGTATAGAAGCTTGCTTCACGCTCTCGAAGTGATCCAAGTGTGGTCTTTTTACAATATTGGCCTTGTACATAACTAAAAGGCCCCCACATCCCCCTGTGTTGAAGGCTCTGCTGAAATGACAGATCTATCCAGGATTGGTCCAGGCGAGAGATGAGACGTCTTGCTCTGTTCTCTACTCTGTCAAGCAGTCACAGATGAGAATGGGCAGGCGAACCAAGAAAGTGGACATACTCAAGTTGTGAGCATACTTGTGCCTCGTACAAAATCTTGCAACCCCTCCTGTCGAGTAGATGCGAGATACGGCGAAGTATTGTAAGCTTCCTGGCTGCCATGTTGCAAAATTACAACGTGGTTCTTCATGGTCAGTTTGGAGTCAAATTTCACCCCAAGAATAAGAACTTCTTCCCCAGGTGCCAACCCCCCTCCCATTCATCCCCTTTCTACTGCACCAGCATTTTCCATCATGGACCTATAGACCATCATCATTGTGTTTTCTCAGGTGCAAATGTTACTTGCCAAACTATTTCCCCAAGCTGATATAGCTCTTAGCTGGGGATTGATTGTAGCTTAGAGCAGCTTTCATTTCTTCTTTTGGATAAGTGGGAAAGTTAGTGTACAGTCCCTCTGGGTATGCATGAGAATTTCTGGATGAGATGAAGAAGGTCATTGAAGTAGACATTCCATAACAATGGTCCCAGTACGCTTCCTTGTGGAACACTTGCCCCAATAGGATGTCTTGCTGATTCCGTTCCACTAAGAACTACCCTTAGAGATCTACCATGAAGGTAATCACTGAGGAGACATAGTGTAGAGCCTGTAATTCCTAGTGATTGCAGTTTTGCAAAGATGCCCTGGTGCCACACTCGGTCGAGAGCACCAGCAATGTCCAGTGCTACAACACGGCTGACTTTGGATTCATCCAGTGACTGGTGCCACTTAGTGGAGAGGTTTAGCAACAGGTCAGCAGCAGAGTAACCTTTCCTGAAGCTATATTGACGGTCACAGAGTAATGAGTGGTAGTCAAAAAACTCTGTCATTTGTCTTGAGATTATTGTCTCAAGGATCTTACCAGTGATTGACAGGAGTGACACTGGTCTGCAGTTGCTGATTTCTGCTCTGCTCTTCTACAGGGACTACATTTGCCTCTTTCCACAGAGAAGGCTATTTACACTGTACTAGGCAGTGCTGAAAGATGCGAGTTAGAGGTGCTGCTAGCTGATCTGCACATCTTCTCAGCAATCTTGGGCTCAACTTGTTTGGGCCCACAGCCTTTTCTTGGTCAAGTGATTTAAGAAGGAAATGCACCTCCTCCTGCCTTATTGTCACCACAAACAGTTTTGACACAATTCTTGCAGCTAGCCAAGGAGGGTCCCTTGCTGGATCAGGAACTTGCATTTTGGTAGCAAAGTGTTCGGCAAAGAGGTCTGCTTTCTCTTCACTACTAGTAGAGGTGGTCCCATCCTGTCGATTTAGAGGTGGAATGAGTTCATCAGGCAGCTTTCTTTTTGTGCCCACCTCCCATTTAGCAATGGCCCACTTTTGAACGTCACCCACATGCCTACAGGCTTGCCTGTGCAAGTTCCTGTTATAGGTGGTAGGATGCCTTGTACTTAGCAGTAGCAGCCGCTCTACAACGAAAGCCAAACCAAGGCTGATCTGTAGGCTTCATCACATATTGCCGGTGAGGAATGTGTTCTTGTTGTAGGTTAAGGATGTGTCTAGTGAAGGCTTTCACTTGGTTGTCAACATCCCCTTGGAGTAGAGCATTCCAATCGGTGGTGGTGAGCTCAGAGTAAAGGGCTGGCCAATTACCTCTTTCCCATAGCCAGGTTGTGCGTGTGGACTCCTCACCTCGTTCTGTTGGGATCTTAAGTGTCGTAAAAACAGCCTTGTAGTCAGATGATCCAATGTAACCGAGGAGTTGACAAGTGGCTATACCTTCTGCCAGATCACTCACTACTGGGTCAAGGGAGGAGCCAGAAAAGTGAGTAGGGAAATTAATAAAGTTTCTCATGTCAAATACTACAAGAAGGTCATCAAAGTCCCTCTGTATAAGGTGTTGGTTGAGGTCACCAACAATTATAATATGCTGACAGTTGTGTTGTAGCAGAAGGGAGTCCACATTTTCCATTAGGAAGTTGATGGGGTCTGCATGTTGCCACTGAGGTCTGTACATTGCACATGCTAGTACGGAGTACTAGTGGATTTTAGTAAAGCCTTCGACAGAGTACCTCACAAGAGACTCTTAAGAAAAGTGGCAGCTCATGGTATAGGAGGTAAAGTTCTAGCATGGATTGAGGCATGGCTTACCAATAGAAAGCAGAGAGTTACCATTAATGGAGTGAAATCTGAATGGGGATTAGTCACTAGTGGCGTTCCACAAGGATCAGTTTTAGACCCTCTCCTGTTCATAATTTACATTAATGACCTTGATGAGGGGATTACTAGTGACATGAGTAAGTTTGCTGATGATACAAAGATAGGCCGTATAATTCACTCTGAGGAGGATATCAATGAACTCCAGGACGATTTGAACAAATTAATGTCTTGGTCTGAAAAATGGCAGATGAAGTTTAATGTGGATAAGTGTAATGAAGTGGTAATGAAAATAACCCTCGAAGCTATAATCTAGGTGAAGTAGAGCTTGATCATACAGAATGTGAAAAAGACTTTGGAGTCATGGTAAGCAGAAATCTAAAGCCAAGACAGCAGTGCCTTAGTGTGCGCAACAAGGCCAACAGATTACTTGGATTTATCTCAAGAAGTATAAGTAACAGAAGTCCAAAAGTTATTTTACAGCTCTATACATCACTAGTGAGGCCTCATTTAGATTATGCTGCTCAGTTTTGGTCCCCTTACTACAGGATGGACATAGACTCATTAGAGAACATACAGAGAAGAATGACTAAAATGATTTACTGTGTAAGGAACCTCCCGTATGAAGATAGACTTAAAGCCTTAAATCTCCACTCTCTGGAGAGGCGTAGAATGAGGTGAGATATCATTGAAGTGTATAAGTGGTATAAACCTTGGTAATAAATACCGACAAGCTGGTTTAGAAAGACACGTAAGCAAACACTATAACATATTTATTAGAAAACGTTTCGGTCCTGGGAACTTGATCACTTCTAGAAGTGATCAAGGTCCCAGGATACTTAAATGTGCGTGGATGTAGTGCGGATGACAAGAAACAGATGATTGCTGATGTTATGAATGAAAAGAAGTTGGATGTCCTGGCTCTAAGCGAAACAAAGCTGAAGGGGGTAGGAGAGTTTCAGTGGGGGGAAATAAATGGGATTAAATCTGGAGTATCTGAGGGAGTTAGAGCAAAGGAAGGGGTAGCAGTAATGTTAAATGATCAGTTATGGAAGGAGAAAAGAGAATATGAATGTGTAAATTCAAGAATTATGTGGATTAAAGTAAAGGTTGGATGCGAGAAGTGGGTCATAATAAGCGTGTATGCACCTGGAGAAGAGAGGAATGCAGAGGAGAGAGAGAGATTTTGGGAGATGTTAAGTGAATGTATAGGAGCCTTTGAACCAAGTGAGAGAGTAATTGTGGTAGGGGACCTGAATGCTAAAGTAGGAGAAACTTTTAGAGAGGGTGTGGTGGGTAAGTTTGGGGTGCCAGGTGTAAATGATAATGGGAGCCCTTTGATTGAACTTTGTATAGAAAGGGGTTTAGTTATAGGTAATACATATTTTAAGAAAAAGAGGATAAATAAGTATACACGATATGATGTAGGGCGAAATGACAGTAGTTTGTTGGATATGTATTGGTAGATAAAAGACTGTTGAGTAGACTTCAGGATGTACATGTTTATAGAGGGGCCACAGATATATCAGATCACTTTCTAGTTGTAGCTACACTGAGAGTAAAAGGTAGATGGGATACAAGGAGAATAGAAGCATCAGGGAAGAGAGAGGTGAAGGTTTATAAAACTAAAAGAGGAGGCAGTTAGGGTAAGATATAAACAGCTATTGGAGGATAGATGGGCTAATGAGAGCATAGGCAATGGGGTCGAAGAGGTATGGGGTAGGTTTAAAAATGTAGTGTTAGAGTGTTCAGCAGAAGTTTGTGGTTACAGGAAAGTGGGTGCAGGAGGGAAGAGGAGCGATTGGTGGAATGATGATGTAAAGAGAGTAGTAAGGGAGAAAAAGTTAGCATATGAGAAGTTTTTACAAAGTAGAAGTGATGCAAGGAGGGAAGAGTATATGGAGAAAAAGAGAGACGTTAAGAGAGTGGTGAAGCAATGTAAAAAGAGAGCAAATGAGAGAGTGGGTGAGATGTTTATCAACAAATTTTTGTTGAAAATAAGAAAAAGTTTTGGAGTGAGATTAACAAGTTAAGAAAGCCTAGAGAACAAATGGATTTGTCAGTTAAAAATAGGAGAGGAGAGTTATTAAATGGAGAGTTAGAGGTATTGGGAAGATGGAGGGAATATTTTGAGGAATTGTTAAATGTTGATGAAGATAGGGAAGCTGTGATTTCGTGTATAGGGCAAGGAGGAATAACATCTTGTAGGAGTGAGGAAGAGCCAGTTGTGAGTGTGGGGAAGTTCGTGAGGCAGTAGGTAAAATGAAAGGGGGTAAGGCAGCCGGGATTGATGGGATAAAGATAGAAATGTTAAAAGCAGGTGGGGATATAGTTTTGGAGTGGTTGGTTCAATTATTTAATAAATGTATGGAAGAGGGTAAGGTACCTAGGGATTGGCAGAGAGCATGCATAGTTCCTTGTATAAAGGCAAAGGGATAAAAGAGAGTGCAAAAACTATAGGGGATAAGTCTGTTGAGTGTACCTGGTAAAGTGTATGGTAGAGTTATAATTGAAAGAATTAAGAGTAAGACGGAGAATAGGATAGCAGATGAACAAGGAGGCTTTTGGAAAGGTAGGGGATGTGTGGACCAGGTGTTTACAGTGAAACATATAAGTGAACAGTATTTAGATAAGGCTAAAGAGGTCTTTGTGGCATTTATGGATTTGGAAAAGGCGTTTTGACAGGGTGGATAGGGGGCAATGTGGCAGATGTTGCAAGTGTATGGTGTAGGAGGTAGGTTACTGAAAGCAGTGAAGAGTTTTTTACGAGGATAGTGAGGCTCAAGTTAGAGTATGTAGGAAAGAGGGAAATTTTTTCCCAGTAAAAGTAGGCCTTAGACAAGGATGTGTGATGTCACCGTGGTTGTTTAATATATTTATAGATGGGGTTGTAAGAGAAGTAAATGCGAGGGTCTTGGCAAGAGGCGTGGAGTTAAAAGATAAAGAATCACACACAAAGTGGGAGTTGTCACAGCTGCTCTTTGCTGATGACACTGTGCTCTTGGGAGATTCTGAAGAGAAGCTGCAGAGATTGGTGGATGAATTTGGTAGGGTGTGCAAAAGAAGAAAATTAAAGGTGAATACAGGAAAGAGTAAGGTTATGAGGATAACAAAAAGATTAGGTGATGAAAGATTGAATATCAGATTGGAGGGAGAGAGTATGGAGGAGGTGAACGTATTCAGATATTTGGGAGTGGACGTGTCAGCGGATGGGTCTATGAGAGATGAGGTGAATCATAGAATTGATGAGGGAAAAAGAGTGAGTGGTGCACTTAGGAGTCTGTGGAGACAAAGAACTTTGTCCTTGGAGGCAAAGAGGGGAATGTATGAGAGTATAGTTTTACCAACGCTCTTATATGGGTGTGAAGCGTGGTGATGAATGTTGCAGCGAGGAGAAGGCTGGAGGCAGTGGAGATGTCATGTCTGAGGGCAATGTGTGGTGTGAATATAATGCAGAGAATTCGTAGTTTGGAAGTTAGGAGGAGGTGCGGGATTACCAAAACTGTTGTCCAGAGGACTGAGGAAGGGTTGTTGAGGTGGTTCGGAACATGTAGAGAAAATGGAGCGAAACAGAATGACTTCAAGAGTGTATCAGTCTGTAGTGGAAGAAGGCGGGGTAGGGGGTCGGCCTAGAAGGGTTGGAGGGAGGGGGTAAAGGAGGTTTTGTGTGCGAGGGCTTGGACTTCCAGCAGGCATGCGTGAGCGTGTTTGATAGGAGTGAATGGAGACAAATGGTTTTTAATACTTGACGTGCTGTTGGAGTGTGAGCAAAGTAACATTTATGAAGGGATTCAGGGAAACCGGCAGGCCGGACTTGAGTCCTGGAGATGGGAAGTACAGTGCCTGCACTCTGAAGGAGGGGTGTTAATGTTGCAGTTTAAAAACTGTAGTGTAAAGCACCCTTCTGGCAAGACAGTGATGGAGTGAATGATGGTGAAAGTTTTTCTTTTTCGGGCCACCCTGCCTTGGTGGGAATCGGCCAGTGTGATAATAAAAAAAAAATAATAAAAAAATAATGTTATAGTGTTTGCTTACGTGTCTTTCTAAACCAAGTGTATAAGTGGATGACGGGCATAAACAAGGGAGACATTAATAAAGTACTGAGGGTGTCGAACCAGGTAAGAACCAGGAATAATGGATTTAAGTTGGATAAATTTAGATTTAGAAAGGACATAGGTAAGTACTGGTTTTCTAACAGAGTTGTAGATGCGTGGAACAGTCTTCCCAGTGGGGTGATAGAGGCTAGGACCTTGGGTAGCTTTAAGAAGAGACTGGACAAATATATGAGTGGGAGGGGCTGGGTTTGATTGGTGTCATGGGGTACGGGAGTTATTTCTTGGGTAGCTTTAGGTAGTAGTCTTTTTGATAAGGACCTGCCTCGCATGGGCCAGCAGGCCTTCTGCAGTGTTCCTACATTCTTATGTTCTTAAGTTTATGCATAGCTTGAAGAACATCATTTCAAGATGAGTAGGGGTGGCAACATCAATGTGCTGGGCATGAACACTTTTAGAGAAGCACACAGCAACACCTCCTCCTTGCCCTTGCCTGTCTCTTCTCATCCATGAGGTGTAACCAGCAATTCTTGCAACAACAGCTATCATGTCGGGACGTCGAGTGTTCACAAAACTATGTGTGAGCTCTCCAACATTAGTAATGAAACCTCTAATGTTGGCCGACAGGATACTGATAGACTGGCTCCTCATGATGTGGTCAGCTTGAGGTGGTGGGTGTGTAGGGCATGTAAGGTGCCTGCCCTTGAGAGAGGTAGGGTACTGAGGCAGCTGCAGGGATGTAGGTCTGTGGTCTTGTATAAGGCACAATGCCACCTGCTGGGCTGATATAGGAGTGACTAAGTGGGTGACGTGTGAATGTGTTCACCATTTCAGAGATCCTGTTGGTTTGTTCCGAGAACAGGTCTCTAAACAGGTGGTCCTGTCTGTCAAGTCCCTTTTTCTTCTGACACTGGCCCTGATGTCCTTTCTTGTGGCAGTAATTGCACCTGGTATCTCGCAGGCAGTTGTTAGTGGTGTGCCCCTTCCGGTGACAGCGAGAGCACTGCCTAGGTGCCTGGAAGGGTGGACTATTATTTGTTGCACCTCCTGTGTTTTGCTGATTTTTCCGCAGGTTCTGCCGCTGGGACTGTGTTGGTGGAAGGTGAGACGGCTGTAGATGTCTTCCTACTCTACGTCCTCTTCCACGTCCTCTACCACGTCCTCTACCACGTCCTCTACCACGCCCCTGTGCAGTTCTGACAAATGTGTTCTTGCTGTTCGTACTTTGGCGTAGTAGGTGTTCAGGTGCAGTGATAGTTCCCAGATTAACTACACCAATCTCTGTTGGAGGAAATCCTGACTCAGTACTTGCCGATGAAGCACTGCTGCCAGATGTTGGAATAGTGTCAGCAGGTGTGCTGACAGATGTAGGATCAGAGATGGTATGTGCACTGTCTAGTGTACTGGCAGGTGCTGAATCAGAGATGTCAGGTGTTGGATGCTGGAACAATAATGGTCAGTGAGACTGTGAGTGTGGTAAGAAACACACTGCCACAAGTCTGTTGGAACCTGTTGTGACACGTAGGCGTATATTGAAAAGTAAGAGCTGACAAACAATTTTAACCATGATATTCATTATCAGTTACCTAAAATTAGTCGGAAATTGCTACTCGGGTAGGAAAGTTATTAAGGAACTTTATTAAGGAAATCAATTAAGGAATCAATAATTGCCGAGGCAGTTCGTAGCCACCTTGAAAAGCATAAATTAATCAACGAATCTCAGCATGGTTTTACAAAGGGGCGTTCCTGCCTTACGAATCTATTAACTTTTTTCACTAAGGTTTTTTGAGGAGGTAGATCATGGTAATGAATATATATTGTGTATATGGACTTCAGTAAGGCTTTTGACAGGGTCCCACATCAAAGACTATTGAGGAAAATTAAAACACATGGAATAGGAGGAGAAATTTTTTCCTGGATAGAGGCATGGTTGACAAATAGGCAGCAGAGAGTTTGCATAAATGGGAGAAAATCAGAGGGGAAGCGTCACGAGCGGTGTTCCACAGGGTCAGTGTTGGGCCCCCTGCTGTTCACAATCTACATAAACGACATAGATGAGGGCATAAAGAGCGACATCGGCAAGTTTGCCGATGACACCAAAATAGGCCGTCGAATTCATTCTGACGAGGACATTCGAGCACTCCAGGAAGATTTGAATAGACTGATGCAGTGGTCGGAGAAGTGGCAGATGCAGTTTAATATAGACAAATGCAAAGTTCTAAATGTTGGACAGGACAATAACCATGCCACATATAAACTAAATAAAAGTAGATCTTAATATTACGGATTGCGAAAAAGATTTAGGAGTTCTGGGTAGCAGTAATCTGAAACCAAGACAACAGTGCATAAGTGTTCGCAATAAAGCTAATAGAATCCTTGGCTTCATATCAAGAAGCATAAATAATAGGAGTCCTCAGGTTGTTCTTCAACTCTATACATCATTGGTTAGGCCTCATTTAGATTATGCTGCACAGTTTTGGTCACCGTATTACAGAATGGATATAAATTCTCTGGAAAATGTACAAAGGAGGATGACAAAGTTGATCCCATGTATCAGAAACCTTCCCTATGAGGATAGATTAAGGGCCCTGAAACTGCACTCTCTAGAAAGACGTAGAATTAGGGGGATATGATTGAGGTGTATAAATGGAAGACAGGAATAAATAAAGGGGATGTAAATAGTGTGCTGAAAATATCTAGCCTAGACAGGACTCGCAGCAATGGTTTTAAGTTGGAAAAATTCAGATTCAGGAAGGATATAGGAAAGTACTGGTTTGGTAATAGAGTTGTGGATGAGTGGAACAAACTCCCGAGTACAGTTATAGAGGCCAGAACGTTGTGTAGCTTTAAAAATAGGTTGGATAAATACATGAGTGGATGTGGGTGGGTGTGAGTTGGACCTGATAGCTTGAGCTACCAGGTCGGTTGCCGTGTTCCTCCCTTAAGTCAATGTGACCTGACCTGACTAGGTTGGGTGCATTGGCTTAAGCCGGTAGGAGACTTGGACCTGCCTCGCATGGGCCAGTAGGCCTTCTGCAGTGTTCCTTCGTTCTTATGTTCTTATGTTCTTATGTTTCTCCACACAGTGGCGAAACGTTTCCTTAATAAAGATTCCCATATGTTACATTAGTGTCTCAATCTTCAACTTGTCGGATTTCAAACCATTTATTACAAAATCGTCACTGTTTCATACATATTTATGTTCATTCTCTAGTGGAAAAAAATCTTGCACTATTAAGTAATGGAACCTATTTCCTTGTGTTATTATATAATCTGAGTAATAATCAGAGACAATCTAATGGAACTTATCAACACTCTTTAATTACGAATCGTAATTCCGGAAAGCCTGTTTTGTAGTCTAAAACCAGGGCATTTTTTTAAACAATTTGTGTTACACAACGAAGAGTGATGTATAAGCCTGACTACAAAGCAGTTGATACCAAAGACACAACTGCAGCGAAGAACTCATTGGCCTTTTTCAGGTACTTGAAAAAGACCAATGCTCTGTGAAAGGTTGTACAACCTTTCATCAGTGCTTGGTGACACCTATTAATAAAGGTCTGCAGTGTAACTGCAGACCTTTATTAATAGGTGTCATACTACACTGTGTCCCTACACATGTGTCCACTACACGGTAGTTGATTTTACTGATTTAAAGAATTACTCAGATGTGAGCCCTCTGAATTTTTAGTTCATGTGAAATATCTTTCCAGGTAAGAATTTTGTATTTAAACTTGTACTATGTTTCATCTACATTAGAATAGATATATACTTACTGAAGTTAATGTAAGGAATGTTTGACTCTGGTCGCTAAGTCAGGTCCTCTCTGCTGTCAAAAGTCGTTAATATGGTCTTTATAAATTTTAGATTAGTTTGAATCATATAATAATTGTGATCACTATTAGAATTAACGCTTCATTTCCATAGAGGCTTATCAGGGATGCAATCCGTAGTATTGCGCCGAGGTCAAGTATATCAATTTCAAGTGTGACGATTTGAGTTACTATCAATTAATGATCGCGCTTAATTAATCTGTCGCTTGATTTCCTGTTGGTTGACTCCGATTCACAGTAGTATTGAAGTAGAGAGAGAGAGAGAGAGCGTGAAGAGGAGAGGAGAGAGGAGAGTGAGAGAGAGAGAGACGAGGGGATGAGAGGACGAGAGGGGATAGAGAGAGAGAGGAGCGAAGGAGAGAGAGAGACTGAGAGGATGAGTGAGACAGCCACCCAGACAGACACAGACAGACAGGAAGAGATCAGCATACAAGGAACCCCCTCAGCGAGGCTGTGGTCTGCGGAAGTTGCTATCAAACTTTTACTTAAATTAAGACTTTATTGTATTATCCTAGGTGTATGAATCCAACGAAAAGCAGAAGATTTCTCTCCCCTCCATTCACACTTTCCGAACAAGCGCGCGCTCTTCAGCAACATTGGCAGGGGGCTATTTACCACATTAAAAGGTTAAATTGGACATTGAAATAGAGATGGATCAGGAGGGAAGAATTGCTATAAATACTTCTATATTAATATTTTCCTATTTTAACTGTGTTACTCCACTGCACTTACAGAGCTGTGTACCTTTGGTTACACCAGTTCTGGCTGCGACTATTCGCAACCTCAGTTTCATTCAACAGTTTGCTTAATATTGTTTTTGTGGCTTGTCATCTTGTTGTGGTTGCAGTCAGGATGTAATGAAAGTTAATTGCCCAGGGATGGTTTTTTAAACCCATTACCATGCCAACATCCCGTTTAAGGCCCACAATTGAAACATTGTCTCAACCAAAAGGGGAATCAGAGTATCCTTAAGTAACAACTCAAATACAGTATTTTCAGCAAGATAAGGGGTGTCTTTGATAAATAACATCCTGTGCCTTATATATTCATGGAAAGGGTCAAGAGTCTGGCTCTGGGTCTATGCTGTGGTGTAAATATTTTTTTTAATACACATCGGCCGTTTTCCCTCCATAGGCAGCGGTGGCTCAAATTAGAAAAAAACTTTCATCATTCACTCAATCAATGTCTGCCAGAGGCACGATTACACTATAGTTACAAATCTGTGACATTAACACCCCTCCTTCAGATTGCCGGCACTGTACTTCCCATCTCCTGGACTCAAGTCTGGCCCTGCTGGTTTCCTGAATCCCCTTCAGAAATGTGACCTTGCTCACTATTCAACAGCACGTCAAGTCCTAAACACCATTTGTCTCCATTTGCTCCTATTTTAACATGCTCATGCACACTTGCTGGAAGTCCAAGCTCTTGCAAACCATACCTCCTTTACACCTCCCTCCAACCTTTCCTAGGCCGACCCTTCCCTCCTTCCATTCCATTACAGGATTTTTAATTACTCTATCGATGTTATTGCTATTTCGTTTCTATCGCCTCTACATGTCCAAGAAATCTCAATTACCTCCTCATCCCTCTAGGTAATAGTTTTGGTAATCCCTCACCTCTCCTAATCCCCATACTAAAATTCTCTGCTTTAAATTTTCACACCACACATGCTTCAGAATGACTCCCCACTGCCTCCCCCTTTTCCCCTTTTTTGCAACATTCAAAAACCCTTCCTCCACCCTACAAAGCGTTGGTATAACATACTCTTATACACCCCCCTTTTGCTTTCAGGGTAAAAGTTCTTTGTCTTGCAGACTAGTCAGTGCACCACTCACTTTTTTCCCTCTCATCCACTCTATATTCATCTCATTTTTTCATAGACCCATTCTGACACTCCACTCCTTATATCTGAACACTCCTCTCCCCCATCCCTCTCTCCTCCAATCGATATCCAATTTGTATTCCCTTTTTTTTTGTTATCGCCATCACCTTACCTTTCCTATATTCCTTTTAATTTCCTTCTTTTTTCTACCCTACTTCTGCAACTTCTCTTCGGAATCACCAAAAACACAGTGTCATCAACAAAACAACTACGAAACTCCCACATTTCGTTTGATTCTTCATCTTTAACCCAAAACCCTTGCCAACACCCGGCATTCACTTCTCTTACAACCCCCAAATATAAAAAGTTGAACAACCTGGTGACATCACACATCCCTGTTAAGGCCTACTTTTAAATGGAAATAATATCCCCCTAGTCTACATATTCTAAACCCGACCCAATCTCGTAAAAGGGTCTTTATGCTTTCAAAAAATATCTCCCACTCCATACATTTGCAATATTGTAAGTTATTTATTTAGTTTTTAAAAAATTTTTAAAAAATTTTAAATTATTAAATAGTTTATAATGTTTATGTAAAAAACTAGGTAAAACACCCCCTACCCTTCCTAAAGCCTCCTTGTTCATCTGTATCCTGCCCTCCTCTTATTTATAATTCTTTCAAAAATAACTACCCCAACACTTTTCCAATACTCACAGACATTTCCCCTAAATTTTTTTTACTCTGTTTTTTCCCTTTTTTCCATTATAAAAAACATGCATCTCTCTGCCCAAACCCTAGTACCTTGCCCTCTTCCATACATTTATTAAAAAAAAACACTAACCCTCCAAAACTATATTCCCCCCTACTTTTCTTTCATTTTTTCCCCAGTCCTAGCTCTTTTCCCCCCTTTCATTTTACCTACTGCCCCACGAACTTCCCCACACTCACAACTGGTTTCCCTTCCATAAGTAAATTCCGCCTTGCCCTATAACAAAATCATAGCTTCCCTATTTTCTCAACATTTAACAATTCCTCAAAATTTCCCTCCATCTTCCCAAACCTCTAACTCCCCCATTTAATAACTCTTCTCTCTATTTTTTAAATAACGAATTTTCGTTCCCTAGGGTTTCTCAAATTATTAAACTCACTCCAAAACTTTTTTTTTTTTTCAACAAAAAGTTTTGATAAAATTTCACCCCCTCTTTATTTGCCCTTTTTTTCTTGTTTCACCACCCTTTCTTCTCTCTTTCTCCCTATACCCTCCCCCCTTGCATCACTGTTACTTTGTAAAAATCACTCTACTAATTCTTCTCTTTCACTACTCTCTTTACTCATCATTCCCCAATCACTCTTCTTCCCCCCCCGCACCCCCCTTTCCCGTAACCACAAACTCTGCAACACTCTAAACATATTCTTTAAACTTATCCCATATTTCACCCCATTGCCGTATTGTCAGAGCCCAATATTTTTTTTATATCTTACCCAACGCCCCCCTCCTCTAGTTTTAAACCTTTACCTCTCTCTTACTTGCTGCTTCCAAGAGGTGATAATTAGGCTTTCTGTAGTGCGCCTTATGCCGAAAAACAGAAACTCTAACTCCTACCCAAGAACGAGTGACATGAGATATGAAGTCGAGTTGTTCGAGATTGTGAGGCGGCTGATTTCCAAGCTGGTCATAATGACCTGTAACTTACTTAAAAAAAAACCATGAAAAAACAAACTATGAAAATGTATACAGAGGAGTCATGTGAGCATAAAAATTGCTCAGAATGAGTCCAAATTCATGTTGGAACGTAAACTTATTGTTTTAAACTGAGTTGAGAAAATAAAGTTGTTTATCTGGTAATGATGATTGAGACTCATGTAAACCTGTAAACCACAATGTGTGAGAATTTGGCCTTACCTGCGAGGTGGTTCATTATATATATAAATAATGGAACACTTAGCTGAATAAATGACATGCAAATCGGTCAGGACACAGGGCCGCGCGCCCCTGCGGAACGGGACTGTGACTGAGTAGAGTGCTTGTGCTGAAACCATCACGGGGTGGGGGGGGGGGGGGGGGGGGGGGTGGGGTATGGGGGGGGGGGTTGGGGTTGGGGGTTAGGGGGGGGGGTGGATTTAAGTGGTGTTGTTGGGGGGGGGGGGGGGGGTAGGGGGGGGTGGAATTTAATGTTGGCGTGCTCGCTGTGGTGGGGCTGTCAAGAAGATACAATGCACGGGTCTTAATAGCTGACTTGCTTTAATGTCTTGAAAAACTGGAGGAACCCCTTAGGGGTGTTATGTCAGCATATTTCATTCGATGATGGGCTGACGTAATACTTACTTTTTGGACTCAAAAGTCCCACACCTTACTGCCGATATAGGTTGAATTACAAACTCCTTGTGACTCACGAATTGCGCAATCCCCCGATCTACAAGATAATTCGTACATACCGTGCTCTTTGTAACGTGAGCTATGGTGTTTCACACCTTGCCGACAGATAATCGGTGACTTGATAGAATCTAAGTGTCCCTCGGATGTCCACGTCTTCATTGTCTAGGAAACGCACCCTGGACACTATGTTCCCCAAGATTCGTCATTGATTGTTGCGCCAATGAAGCACAAGAGAAGCTGATCACACTTCTCTAAGTGTTTGTGTAGAGACACTTGTTCACACTAACGCACATATCAGTGTTCTTGTTGGTTTATCCTGGCGTCAGTGTCTCGTATAGAGTCAAAGATAGTCTGCCAGACCTACAGGCTCCAATCCGTCACTGGCCCCAGCACAAAAAAAACGCTGAATAAGTCGCTCGAACCTTGCATCCTTGTCACTCCTCGATGAAGCAAAGCAAATGTTTGGTTTCTTGCTGTCTTAATCATAACAACAATGTACACTATCTTTACATGGTAATAAAGTTGGAGCAGAGGATTTCCTTAATTGTGTCCTGCTAAGTAAGAGATGTACTGTCTCTTATAAAAATACACGTTGCGCAACACCCCTGCAAGAGCAGAGGTCATTTGACCACGCATACGGCATCTGTGATCAATTACTCACTCTAGCAAGTAAACAGAAACGCATCCGCACTTCCTAGTGGTCCCCTCAGGCTGAAAAGGGCTGAAGGGGGCTGAAGGGGCTGATACTCCCCTCCTGAGAAAATTTCTCCCACACTGGGGGCGTCGGGAGGTTCCGCTGCAGGTGAACTATGTCATCACTTAACATTAATTTGATTTTCTCACTCGCCACCACTGCTGCTGTCTTTCTGAACAGCTTTAGTCTGTGGTGGTTTTCTCTGGAGAATCACCCTAATTTTGTTTCACACTGTGTAATTCTAACGGCACTAGTTTATTTATGTCCCGCTTATTCACTACACTTTGCTCACACATCAGACTGTCCTGATGATTCCATTTGCCTCAGGATATATGATCACAATTTTTCCAAATGGCCATTGAGACCCTCGGACATCATTGTCGATAAGTCACTATGTCACCAGGTCTTAAGGACTGTATGATTTTCAGAGAACACTCAGCTCCATAGAAGTGTTCTCTGCAAGAGGTGAGATAGTCCTTCTCCCAATTTTCTCCCAACATTCACTTCACTTTAATTAAGGGTTTTGAATTTACGTCTGAGTGCTCAGGTTCGAAATAAGTAGGATCCCTATGATATTCATATCATTCATGGGAGGAACAGGTTTCGAGCCTTCTGCATGGAGTAAATGAGAATGACTTAACACTTCTCAAATATGATCCAGATCATCGGTAACAAAGTTAGAGGTCTGTTGTTGACTTCTATTTTTCTATTCAGTCAAAACTGTATGGAAATTCTATAAGTCTTTCTCTACGATGAAGAGTCTTAGCAGTAAACAACGTTTTACAATGCCGGATCATTCTTTCATAAATCCGCCGTGCACATGGAGATTTAGGAGGACTGTATCGCCAACGACATCTGCGTTGATCAGGCTAATCTTTGTACTTCCTGGTTTGATTAAAGATCTCGCTTAATAAGTCAGCAACCATCAACAAAGTTCGTTGCATTGTCTTGAAATCATCCAGTCTGGTGACATGCCCTTCTGGCTGCAAACCTTCTAATAATTTGATAAAAGTTTTTCAGCAACATGTCAGTGGCTACTCTAGATGTACTGCTCTAGTTGTAGCACAAGTGAACAAACAGATGTACACCTTGAAGGGAACTATGGTCAACTGTTTTGGTTTAAAATTATTGGTCCAGTATATTCTACACCTGTCACCTCAAATGAGTGACATGACAAACTCTTCAGACGGGGATATGGAGTTGACCATGATAACTGACATAGCTCGCATACGAGAGTGACGACAAGTATTACAGTCTTTATTTGTTATTTCACACTGATTGTCCGACCTAGAGGATCCAGTAGGATTGTCGTATATACAAAGTGTGTCCAGCTACCCCACCATGTAACACGTTTTACTGGGGCGTTTTTGCACAATCATTTTTGACAGCAATGATTCTTGGGGGACAATAATGGATGTATGGCTTCTTAGGTAGTGAAGAATTAAGAAATCTTCCTCGACATCTCATAATTTTTTCTGAGGACGAGATAAAGTCCTAAAGAATTAATCATGACAAGTTTCTTGGGGATTATCTTGTGTTTCTAGAATTTATATTCAGTAGAGAAAACATCTTTCTGTATTAGTTTCACCCGTAATTTAATGGGTTCATGATAGTTCAATAATCAGGTTTTATATCCTTATTAATGAAATTTAAAGACAGAGCTGTAACTCTTAAGAGTTTACCCAAGATGAGTATTTAGATCCATCCAATGACTATTTCTGTGTGTCTGCAGTATTTACACAACTTATTTCTGCTGTGTCAAGCAGACACTGTTTTCTGCGTGGCTGAAGGGGGATGGGCTGGTTGCTGAGGCCAGTTATTTTCATTAAGAGCCATCGGTCCGTGAGCCATAATGTTTATTATCCCACAAATTTCTGAGTGGGACAGCCACGTGACAACATGTCAGCGATTCTCTTGGGTAGATAACGTGAAGAAAGAGTAATCTCTCTGCATCTCTTTTATTTACTGCTACTCTGGTTCTGTACATAGACCAACTTACTCTATTATGATCTTAACACTGGAGAACTGCTCATTATCACTCCCAGACACGGTTTTTCGTCAATAGTGAGATGATCAAGTACTTTGTTGAATAGAAGAGCTAATTTTGTACCTACATCGAGTGGCTGTCAGTTCCATTGTGTAGCTGTTCTGACACACTTCAGAGGGTGCTACCCTTTGCTTTGAAGTAATTAGTGTACTATCCTTCAGCATTACTCCATGAAAGCTACAGCGCCATAACCTCTGTTGACGCATCACAGAAGAATAACACATGTAATGTGTACTTGGTTCCTCTTGACCTATTTGTCTGGGAAATGTAATTTGAATTGAAAAGTTGTTTTAAACGTCCCTGGATATTTCATCCTAAAATTGCTTGACTCATTTCTAGAGGCAAGTTTCTCATCCCATCCCATTTGAGTTTCCATGCATCTTGCATAAGCATTTTACCTTTTTATGGAATTGTGAGACGAGTCCTAGAGGATCAAGAACATGTGATACCTCTGACAGTAAAACTACGTTTTAGTGAGGTGTATCTGCATGATTTTATTGTTTATCCTTTTGAGACTCAGAGTACTTCCTGTGTGTTCCAATTAAGCCCCAGCATATTGTTGCAATCAGGAATTTCAGTTCAGGGAAATCTCTTTGATAAGTTCCCTTAATTGCTAGAATTTGTATTCCCACATCCTTAGAGGCATATTTGCTTCTTTATCTCCTTGTTAGCTCTCTGAATATGGATTTCAAATCTTCCTCTTTATTCCACAGTACCTTGAAGAATGTCCACATAGAAACTTTACTTTAAGGACTTCTTTGAAGGGACTTTCAGATTTCTTCAATGTGTATTAGAGTAGCTCTAGTAAATGGAAGGAGTTGCACCAAACAATACTGATTTGAAACGATAATTTTTCACAGACTTTGAAGATCATGTGAGGATTTCCAGCCACAAGAATCGAGTATAATTCTCTATCTATTTCTTGTAGTCCTACTCTTAAGAAAAGCTTGAAATATCAGCCGTGTAGGCATATGGGTTTTGCGAAATTCAAAGCACGTCTCCAAGCATCTCAGTTAGTGAAGGGTCCGGTCTCAGACAGTCCATTAAGACTTGCTACATCCTTTATTTGCAGTGCGCTGCAATTATCTACAACACTGTGGAGTGTGTTTTCAGATCATTTTTCCCTGACTCCATGGTGCGGAGATAATGAACGTTTGTCTTCAACATATCTTCGACTAGTTCCTCACTGAATTTAATTGTCCAACGTTCTTGTATGATATTATCATAGACAGTCGATAGCTCCTGATTCTTCCTGAGCTCATGTATTTGTGCCTTTCATCTGTCGAAAGCCATGCGATAATTGCTAGGCATATGTGGATGATTTAATTTTCCCTGTAACCTAACCCAATACTGTCCATTTTATATCTGACATGTCCAAATATTGTATAAGTCTGAAGATCTCCTTGTGGGCTGGTTTATTTACATCAATATCCTATCGCATCTAAACCCACAACTTATCAACTGGTTCATTCATTTCTCCCATTAAATGATAATTTTTCTTTGCTGTGTACATGTATCAGCGGTTATTCTCGTAACTAGTACATTTTCCACTGAATCAATATCAGCTTCTTTCCCACTTTGAAGAGGGAATGTGACCACGGTATCATGATGCCGTCCGCTGTTTTCAGCAAGTGAACATCATGTTTACTTACTATATTTTGCACAAAACAGTATAATAATCACTTCCAATGATTAAATCAATTGACTAATTGTGTCCGTACTGTATGTCAGACAGGCTACTTGACTTAGCTGTCTTTCAGTGCTGCAACTGTTTCTTTTAATCCTGGATCCTGCACAGACTTTAGGCAAATCATCTACTACCACAGCTTTCTACTGTCTTTTTCCTGTTTCCTAACCAACAGTGATTTTGGTCTATCATAGTCGTTTTACCAGAATTATGGAAAAAACCAAGCTAAATCTAACGGAATTTTTGGCCATAGGGTTGTTATTCAGTTTCTGCAACACTGTTCTTCTTATGAAGGACCTTTGTGAGCCTTGATCAAATAGTTTAGCACATTGGTTTTTGTGTAATGTTATTAAATAAACTCAACTCCGACTATCGGAGAGCAGTTGCTTTAACTTATCTCTCACATTTAAATGAGGCTGTTGCTTGTTGACTTCTGATTCTTGGAAGTCTGGGCGCTTCAGCAAAATATAGGGCATAATGCTGTATGATGCATTACCCTTGCATTTAAAACACTTCTTCAGTGAGCATTTTCCCTCCCTTGTGGTTTTCACCTAAACCACTTGAAGCATCTTTCAAGCTGATGAACACGTTTTTACGTGCCTCCATTGATGTTATTGAATAACAATACTGTGCCCAATGTGTTCCATCACAAAGTACACATTTTGGAGTAGACGTTTATGTGTGACAGTTTGTTTACTGTCTGTTGTAATCACAGCTTGATAAATGCCTATATGGGATTTCCCCATTATGGTTGTTTAGTGGGAGTAGGTATACTCTTTTTATACTGAGTTGAAGGTTTATTATCCACGGGATTTGTGATTTTTCATCTTGTCTCGTTGCATGCATGCAGAAACTATTGTTTGTAAACCATGCTAATTTCCTCACAAGTGAAATAGCGTTTACATTGGAACATAATATTTAATCGTTCAAATAGTTGGTGTGACAACTTATCATGTACAATACCACTGATAAACAAACACATTGTCCTTAGGTCATATTTAGCACCTAGAGATATGAGACTATTGCCAATGTGATTCTAAAGCCTGTAAGTCTGATAACAATGTTTGGTTGGCTTCAGCTTGAGAATTAAGACTGCATGTTAACTCTAGCCTTGTCCAGCAATCAAAGTAATTGTCTGCTAAACACGTAAGGCTAGTTTGATAATTGCCCTTTGACCACCGAAAATGACTTAATCAGTCATAGTGTTCTCCCCTTCACAAGACATTTAAGATAATTTGAACTTAGCAATCTCATCTATGTCTGTGGGCGGGGGGGGGGGGGGAAGTTACTATGGATTGGAAAACACTATGAATTCTCATAATTATGAACCTTGGGAAAATAGTAATGACACTGTAGGTAAGCTTGGTAATGGGACACTGTTGTTGTTACAGGTGTAACAGGTGTTTGACCACAGTAGTAGGTCTCTGTGACAGAGTTTTGCGGCAGATAGCCTGTACTCCTGTCCACCTAATTGTTGATCATAACGTATCCAAAACATTTTTAATTTTCAATCCTCAGATGGATCTGATTCAAGAAATTTTAATTTCATAATCTGTATAGTCTGATATAAATATTTCCAACGCTGTGTAAATAATTCCAAACTTGACCTCAAGATCATCAAAATCTATGTTTGTATCTTGAGTAAATCCTAAACAGACTGAAATTAGATTTTCTAATTGTGTAATCTTAGTCTGTAAGAGAGAGAGAGAGAGAGAGAGAGAGAGAGAGAGAGAGAGAGAGAGAGGGGAGAAAAGAGAGAGAGAGAGAAGAAGAAGAGAGAAGAGAGAGAGAGCGAGACAGAGAGAGAGCCAGAGACAGAGACAGAGAGAAAACAGACAGAGATAGATAGATAGATGAGGGGAAAAGAGAGAGAGAGAGAGAGAGAGAGAGAGAGATGGAAAAGAAGATGGAGAAGTTGGAGAAAAATGGAAGAAAGTAAAGATGGAGAAAGGAGACTAGAATAAGAACAAGAGCAAGGGGAAGAAAAACAAGAGAAAGAACAAGAACATGAACAAGACCAACAAAAACAAGACCAATAAGCTTAACAACCATAAAACAAAAACTATCATGATTGAAAACCCTAAATGGAAGATGGGGATATAAGAGAAAAATAAGAGGGAGAAAAATAGAGAAAAAGATGAGCCGCACTATAAGTTGGGAGGGGAGAGAGAGAGTTGTTAATACAGGGTCCTGGACCACTGACGCTGACGCTGTACGCCAAGCTGCATATATGATTTCGTTCGGATTTTTAATCAAGAGGGTTATTCACCCAGGATAACCCAAGAAAGTCAGTGCGTCATCGAGGACTGTAACACGTGAACCATATTCTGGGAATTTATGACATCTCCAAGCTGATTATTAAGCACGTTACGCCGGCTAACAACTGGCATGTTACATCGCGGCCTCTTCAGCTTGTGACAGGAATTCCATACTAAGAAAAGCAATATCCTTGAAATAAGTTGGTAGCAAGTATATTGGTCACTAATGTCTTCATTAACAGTGGATAGGACCGTAAGTCAGTCTTGCCCACACTGAAGGATACCCAAATAACCCGCACATAGAAGAGAGGAGCTTATGACGACGTTTCGGTCCGATTTGGACCATTTACAAAGTGACACTGTCACGGGTTATTTGTGTATCGTTCCAGTCACGGTATTGTGCCTTTGTTTGTTATCCACACTGAAGGAACAAGGATCTCAAAATGTAGATTACTTGACATAAATGTTTGTGTCTGTGAAGAAATGGTGTTGAGTTTCAGTTGGTCGTGACTTAGTTTTCTCAGTCGTAACCTCGTGGACACTTCCATACCAGTCTTCAAGCTGTGTATGGAGTCTTCTTTACCAGTCTCTTCATCCAGGTCGTTCTAGTTTCTGGAACAAATATTTCCTGACATCACCATTGTTTATACAAGCTTTATATTTTCATTTGCATTTCTGTGTTGATGTTTCTCACCAGTCGATCATTCTTTCATTCTTTTCATTCTTCTTGTCCTTCTACTACTGATATTAATTTGCATTCTTTTTGTCTCCAAGTTAATATCTGTTTGCTCTAATCTTATTGCAAACTTTTGCAATTATGAAGATTTGCGAAATCTTTAATCAAAGTAAAGTTTCATTATGGCGCTGCATTATGGCGCTGCATTATGGCGCTGCTTATGGCGCTGCATTATGGCGCTGCTGACTCAACGTAGAGCCTGAGGGAAGCTGTACATGGCTTCGTGAATTATTTGCTTTTGAGGTTTGCCGCATTATTATTATTATAAAATTTGCCTGAAGCGCTAGACTCGCAAGTGTCATAAAGCGCATGGGGAGGAGGAGGGAGGAGGAGGAGAGGAGGAGGAGGAGGAGGAGGAGGAGGAGGAGGGATGTAATCAGGTTCAGTGCAAGAAAGGTGAGGATATATTCATTTTGTTGCATCAAGAGCCGTCTCAGCAGCATCAATCAAGGCAAGTGTGTCCCCTTGAGGTGCCTTGGTCTTTCTTCTTTAGTGATATTTGCAGCCTGTAAACCCAGTCTACAATCTGGTTTTGGTCCTCCCTGGTTCTTCCTCAATTTTTGTAACTGTATTTCCTTAGAGAAATTTCAACTAGTTACGTTTCTGACTAACCTTGTAGCTTATCCAAGTAATATCGTAGTTTTTCCCAATCTTTTCAACTTTTATTCTTCTCCTAAATTTCACAACATCGGTTATATCCTTCACATATACCAGAAATATTACGTCCCAATACCTGTCCCAGCAGAACAAAACTTATTACGCTTCTCCACCTTTATACTATTCTTAGATTATAAATCTTTGTCTTTTTAACGTTTCGCATATTTTTAATTTAATGGAATGACTTCTATGGTATCTTTGCAAATTTATCAGTTTATTTTGCTATACAGTGTGGAATTCCAGCTGCAGTACGTGTGAAACAAGTTTCCTGGTCCATGGGAACAATGGCCACGCTGCCTGGTCCATGGGAACAATGGCCACGCTGCCTGGTCCATGGCAACAATGGCCACGCTGCCTGGTCCATGGCAACAATGGCCACGCTGCCTGGTCCATGGGAACAATGGCCACGCTGCCTGGTCCATGGCAACAATGGCCACGCTGCCTGGTCCATGGCAACAGTGGCCACGCTGCCGGGTCATGGCAACAATGGCCCCGCTGCCTGGTCCATGGCAACAGTGGCCACGCTGCCTGGTCCATGGCAACAATGGCCCCGCTGCCTGGTCCATGGCAACAATG
>NC_069404.1:49413407-49442373 GCF_026875155.1 Cherax quadricarinatus
AAAAAAAAGTGGTGGGCATGACTAGTTGCAGAGACAAGAATTTTCCATGAAAGAAGGGGGGGATGTTAAGAGTATAGTTATACAACGCTTTGTATGGGGGGAAGGATGGGTGTAAATTTTTTGCAACAAGGTAGAAGGCTGGAGGCAGTGGAGATGTCATGTCTGAGAGCAATGTGTGGTGTGAATATAATGCAGAGAATCCATAGTTTGGAGATTAGTAGGAGGTGAGGGATTACCAAAACTATTGCCTAGAGGGATGAGGAGGGGTTATTGAGATTTTTTGGACATGTAGAGCGGATAGAACGACATAGCATAACTTCAATAGTGTCAAAATCTGTTTTTTGGATGGGGGAGGGGTAGGGGTCAGCCTAGGAAAGGTTGGAGGGAGGGGGTAAAGGAGGTTTGGTGTGCAAGAGGCTTGGACTTCCAGCAAGTGTGCATGAGCATGTTAAATAGGAGCAAATGGAGACAAATGGTGTTTAGGACTTGACGTGCTGTTGGAGTGTGAGCAAGGTAACATTTATGAAGGGATTCAGGGAAACCCGCAGGCCAGACTTGAGTCCAGGAGATGGGAAGTACAGTGCCGGCAATCTGAAGGAGGGGTGTTAATGTCACAGTTTTGTAACTATAGTGTAATCATGCCTCTGGCAAGACATTGATGGAGTGAATGATGAAAGTTTTTCTTATTTTAGCCACCCTGCCTTGGTGGGAAACGGCCGATTTGTTAATTAAAAAAAAATATTTACACTAAAGCATAACCCCAAAGCCGACTCTGACCCTTCCCATGAATATATAAGGACAGGAATGTTTTTTTTCAAAGACACACCTTATCTGCCTGAAAATACTGTATTTGAGGTTGTTATTTAAAGGGATGACTCTGAGTTTCCCTTTTGGTTTGAGACAATTTTCAATTGGGGGCCTTAAAGGGGATGTTGGCATGGTAATGGTTTTAAAACCATCCCTGGCATTACTTCATTACATCCTGACTGCACCACAACAAGTTGACAAGGCCAAAAAAAATAAATATTAGCAGCTGTTGATGAAACTGAGGGTTGCGTAGTCCACGAACTGGTTTTAACCCAAATGGTACACACTCTGTAAGGGCATGGAGAACCGTTTAAAAAGGAGAAAAAAAAAATATAAAGTTTTATAGCATTTTTCCCCCTGGGGTTCCCACTCTTTTCATGTCAATTTTCCCTTTTTAATGTGGTTAAGCCCCCGCATTTTCTGAATCAACATTGTTGGGAAAGGTGAAGGGGGAGAAATCTTCTGCTTTTCGTTGATTCATACCCTAGATAATAAAATAAAGTCTTTTTTAAGAAAAATTTGATGCACTTCCCGCGACACCTGCTGGGGGGTTCCTTGTTGCTGTCCTTCCTGTCTGCTGTCTGTGCTTTCCCCTCCCCTTTCCCCTCTCCCTCTTCCCCTCTCTCCCCCTCTCCCCCTCCTCTCTTCTCTCCTCTCCCTCTCTCTCCTCCCTCCTCTCTCATCTATTCAATACTAGGATCGGAGCAACCAACAGGAGATAAGCGACAGTTAATTAACGTGCTTTAATTGTTAGTAACTCAATCTCCACTTGAAATTGAAACTTGACCTGGGCAGCATCGGATTGCTCTGATAAGCTCGGGGGAAATGAGCGAAATTCTAAGAGGGATCACAAATTATATGATTCAAACTAATAAAAAATTTAAAGCCATATTAACATTTGACAGCAAGGGACCTCTGCCCCCAGATCAAACATTCTTAACATTAACTTCAAAAGTATATTTCAAATGTTATGAAACTTAAAGTTTAAATACAAAATTCTTACTGGAAAAAATATTTCACAAAAAAAAAAAGGGGTTTTTTAAAAAAAAAATTAAAAAATATTCCCCTTTATTTCACGTGTAAAACCCCAAAAAATTTTTAAATCGCCCCCCTTTTTAAAAACCCCCAAACCTTTTCCCTTTTCCCCCCCCCCCCCCCTAAAAACCCCCCCCCTCAGGGCCCCCCACCCTTTTTTTTCCCCCAACACACCCCCAAAAAAAAACCCGGGGAAAACCCCCCCCCCCCCCCCCCCTTTTTTTTTCCCCCCAAATTTTTTAAACCAGCCCCCCCCCCCCCCCCCCCCCCCCCCCCCAAAAACATTTTCTCTTTTTTGGGGCCCAAAAGGGTTAACCAAAACCCGGGCAAAAAACCCCCCCCCCCCCTAAAACCCCCCCCCGGCCGTTGTGTCTTTGGTATCAACTGTTTTGTATCAGGCATCATCACTTTTTCGTTGTGTAACCAAATTTTTTAAAAAAAGCCCTGGTTTTAGACAAAAACAGGCTTTCCGGGAAATTACGTTTCGAAAATTAAAGAGGTTGATAAGTTCCATTAGATTGTTCTGATATTACTCAGATTATATAATAACACAAGGAAATAGGTTTCCATTATTTAAATGCAAGTTTTTTTTTCCCAAAAATGAACATAAAATGTATAAACAGGACGTTTTTTGTAATAAATGGTTTGAAATCCGACAAGTTGAAGTTTGAACATAATTAACTAGGGGAACTTTTTTAAAGGGAAAAACGTTTCGCCCCTGTGTGGAAAAACAAAAACAAAAACATAAGAACGAAGGAACACTGCAAAAGGCCTACGGGCCCATGCAGGCAGTCCAAGTCTCCTACCCTTAAGCCAATGCACCCAACCTATCAGGTCAGGTCACATTGATTTAAGGGGGGAACACGGCAACCGACCTGGTAGCTCAAGCTACAGGTCCAACTCACACCCCCCCCATCCACTCATGTATTTACCAAACCTTTTTTTAAAGCACCAACGTTCTGGCCTCTATAACTGAAACCGGAGTTTGTTCCCTCATCCCAACTCTATACCAAACCAGTACTTTCCTATACCTTCCTAATCAATTTTTCCAACAAAAAAACCATTGCTGCGAGTCCTGTCTAGGCAGATATTTCAGCACCTATTTACATCCCCTTTATTTTTTCCCGTCTTCCATTTAACCCTCAATCATTCCCCCCCAAAAACTACGTCTTTCTAGAGAGGCAGTTTCAGGGCCCTTAATCTACCTCATGGGGAAGGTTTTTTGATACAAGGGATCAAATTTGTCATCCCCTTTGTACAAAAATTCCCGAGAATTTTTAAACCATTCTGTAATACGGTACCAAAACTGTGCAGCAAATCAAATAGCCAACCAAAATGAAGAGTTGAAAAACAACCTGAGGACTCCTATTATTTATGCTTCTTGAAGAAGCCAAGGACTATTTGCTTTTATTGCGAACACTTATCACTGTTGTCTTGGTTTCAGATTACTGCTACCCAAACCCAAATCTTTTTCGCAATCCTAAAATTTAAATCTACTTTTTTTAGTTTATATGTGGCATGGGGTTTTTTCCTGTCCAAAATTTAGAACTTTGCATTTGTCAATTAAACGCATCGCCACTTCTCCGACCACTGCACATCCATTCAAATCTTTCCCGAGGGTCGAATGTCCTCGTCAGAAAATTTTGACGGCCATTTTGGTGTCAGGCAAACTTTCCGATGTCGCTCTTTAGCCCCTTTTGCTTTTAGTAGTTTGGGAACAGCGGGGGGGCCCAACACTGACCCCGTGGAACACCCTCGTGACGCTTCCCCACTCTAAAATTTCCCCCCATTTATGAAAACTCCCTGCTCCTATTTGCAACCATGCCCTATCCGGGAAAAAAAATTTCTCCTCCTTTTCCCCAGTGTTTTTTTTTTCCTAAAATAGTTTTTTTGATGGGGGACCCTTCAAAAGCCTTACTGAAGTCCATATACAAAATACATATTCTTACCATACCCCTCCTCAAATCCCTTAGTGAAAAAAGTTAATAGATTCGTAAGGCGGAACCCCCTTTGTAAAACCAGCTGAATTCGTTGATTAATTTAGCTTTTCAAGGGTGGCACGAACTGCCTCGGCAATTATTTTTCCTTAAATTTTTTTCCCTTTAATAAAGTTCCAATAATTTTCCTACCCAGTAGCAATTTCCGACTAATTTTAGGAAACTGAAAATAATATCATTTTTAAAATTTGTTTTGTCACTTTTACTTTTCAATAACCCTAGGGTTTCACAACGGGTTTTTCCAACAACTTGTGGCAGTGTGTTTCTACCACACCACTCTCACTGCCATTATTTTTCCAGCTCCAACACCTACATCTCTGATTCGCACCTGCCCGTAACTAACAGGGACATACCATCCTGTCCTACATCTGTCACACCCTGCTGACACATTCCCAAAATCTGGCACAGGGTTCATCGCAAGTACTGATCAGGGTTTTTCCCCCAACAAGATTGGTTAGTAATCTGGGAAAATATCACTGCACCTAACACCCACACGGGCCCAAAAAACGAACAGCAAGAAACTTTTTCGAACTGCACAGGGGCGTGGTAGAGGGCGTGGGAGAGGGGGTGGTAAGGGACGGGAAAAGGACTAAGTAGGGAAAACATCTACACCGCTCACCTTCCACCAAAAAGTCCCACGGGGGAAACCGCGGAAAAATCAGCAAAACACAGGAGGTGCAACAAAAAAAGTCCACCCTTCCAGGCACCTGGGGGTGCCCGCTGTCACCGGAAGGGGCACACCACTAACAACGCCTGCGAGATACCAGGTGCAATTACGCCCCAAAGGACATAGGGGGCCCTGTCAGAAGAAAAAGGGGCTTGACAGACAGGACCACCTGTTTTTTAAAACCCGTTCTCGGAACAAACCACAGGATCTCTGAAATGGGAACACATTTAAACCCTCACCCACTTAGTCACTCCTATATCAGCCCCGCAGGGGGCATTTTGGGCCCTTATCAAGACCCAGACCTACATCCCTGCAGCTGCCTCAGTACCCCCACCTCTCTCAAGGGGGAGGGACCTTACATCCCTACACACCCACCACCTCAACTGCCACATCAGGGAAACCAGTCTTCATACCTGTCGGCCAACATTAAGGTTTTCATTTAACTAATGTTGGAGAGCTCACACAAGTTTTTTTGAACACCGACGTCCCCCCACATGAAGCGTTGTTTTAAAAATTCTGGTTACACCCATGGATGAAAGAGACACAAGGGCAAGGAGGGGGTGTTCGTGTCTTCCTAAAAGTGTTCATGCCCACACATTGTGTTGCCCCCCCCTCATCTTGAAATGATTTTTTTCAAGCTATATAAACTTAAGAACAAAAAGTAGGAACACTGAGAAAGGGCCCGCTGGCCCATGCAGCAGGGCCCTTTTCAAAAAGCTATACCAAAGCTACCCAAAAATAACTCCCCCTACCCCATGACACCCAAACAAAACCCCGCCCCTCCCACTCATATATTTTTCCAACTCTTCTTAAAGCACCCAAGGCCTAGCCTCTATCACCCCCCTGGAAGACTGTTCCAAAGCATCACAACTCGTTTTGAAAACCAGTACTTCCATGTCCTTTCTAAATCTAAATTTATCCAACTTAAATCCATTATTCCTGGTTTCTTACCTGGTTCGACACCCTCAGTACTTTATTAATGTCCCCCTTGTTTATGCCCGTCATCCACTTATACACTTGGTTTAGAAAGAAAACGTAAGCAAACACTATAACATTATTTTTTTTTAAATTTTTTTTTTATCACACTGGCCGATTCCCACCAAGGCAGGGGGGCCCCGAAAAAGAAAAACTTTCACCATCATTCACTCCATCACTGTCTTGCCAGAAGGGTGCTTTACACTACAGTTTTTAAACTGCAACATTAACACCCCTCCTTCAGAGTGCAGGCACTGTACTTCCCATCTCCAGGACCCCAAGTCCGGCCTGCCGGTTTCCCGAATCCCTTCATAAATGTTACTTTGCTCAACTCCAACGCACGTCAAGTATTAAAAACCCATTTGTCTCCATTCACTCCTATCAAACACGCTCACGAAATGCCCTGCGGGAAAGTCCAAGCCCCTCGCACACAAAACCTCCTTTACCCCTCCCTCCAACCCTTCCTAGGCCGACCCCTACCCCGCCTTCCTTCCACACAGACTGATACACTCTTGAAGTCATTCTGTTCGCTCCATTTTCTCTACATGTCCGAACCACCTCAACAACCCTTCCTATCCTCTGGTAACAACAGTTTTGGTAATCCCCGCACCTCCTCCTAACTTCCAACTACGAATTCTCGCATTAATTCACACCACACATTTCCCTCAGACAGACATCCCCACTGCCTCCCGCCTTCTCCTCGCGCAACATTCAAACACCCACGCTTCACACCCATATAAGAGCGTTGGGAAAACTATACTCTCATACATTCCCCCCCCTTTGCCTCCAAGGACAAAGTTCTTTTTCTCCACAGACTCCTAAGTGCACCCTCATCTTTTTTTCCCTCATCAATTCTATGATCACCTCATCTCTCATAGACCCATCCCTGACAGTCCACTCCAAATATCTGAAAACGTTCACCTCCCCATACCCCCTTCCCCTCCAATTTTAAATTCAATTTTTCATCACCTAATCTTTTTGTTACCTCATAACCTTCCCTTTTTCCCCGATTCACCTTTAATTTTCTTCTTTTGCACACCCAAACCAAATTCATCCCCAATTTTGCAGTTTCCCTTTCAAATCTCCAAGAGCACAGTGTCATCAGCAAAGGCACTGTGACAACTCCCACTTTGTGTTTTGATTCTTTATTTTTAAAACTCCACGCCTCTTGCCAAGACCCTGCATTACTTCTCTTAAAACCCCCATCAATAAATATATTAAACAACCACGGTGACATCACACATCCTTGTCAAAGGGCCTATTTTTTACTGGGAAAAAATTTCCCTTTTTCCCTACTACCCTAACTTACCCACTATCCTCGAAAAACTTTTTCACGCTTTAGTAACCTACCTCCTACCCCAACCCTTGCAACTCTGCCACTTGCCCCCCTACCACCCTGTCAAACGCCTTTTTTCCAAACCTAAATCCCACAAAGACCTTTTTAGCCTATCAAAATACTTTCACTTATATGTTTCACTGTAAACACCGGCCCCACCATCCCCCCCTTTTCCAAAAGCCTCCTTGTTCACTGCTATCCTATTTCCCGCCCTTTACTCTTAATTCTTTCAATTTAACTCTCCCAAAACACTTTACCGGGTACACTCAACAACTTACCCCCTATAGTTTTTGCACTCTCTTTTATCCCCTTTCCTTTTATAAAAAGGGAACTATGCATGCCTCCCCCCAATCCCTGGGTCCTTACCCTCTTCCTACTTTTTTTTTAAATAATTGAACCAACCACCCAAAACTAATCCCCACCTGTTTTTAACTTTTCTATTTTTTATCCCATCAATCCCGGCTCCTTACCCCCTTTTCATTTTACTACTGCCTCACGAACTTCCCCCACACTCCACAACGGGCTCTTCCTCACCCTACAAGATTTTACCCCCTCCTTGCCCTAACACGAAATCACAGCCCCCCTATCCCCCTAAACATTTAACAATTCCTCAAAATATCCCCCATCTTCCCAATACCTCAAAACCCCATTTAAATAACCCCCCCTCCCTATTTTTAACTGACAAAACCATTTGTTCTCTGGGCTTTCTTAACTTGTTAATCTCACTCCAAAACTTTTTCTTTTTTCAAAAAAATTTTGTTGATACACCACCCCTCTCCATTTGCCCTTTTTTACATTGCTTCACCACTTCTTAACGCTCTCTTTTTCTCCATATACCCTTCCCTCCTTGCATCACTTCTATTTGTAAAAACTTCTCAATGCTAATTTTTTCTCCCACTACTCCTTACATCATCATTCCACCAATCGCTCCTTTTTCCCTCCTGCCCCAAATTTTCCTGAAAACCACAAACTTCTGCTAAAACACCAAACACAAACTTTTTTTAAACCCACCCCATACCCTTTTCGACCCCATTGCCTATGCTCTCTTTAGCCCATCTATCCCCAATAGCTGTTTATATTTTTCCCCTAACTGCCTCCCCTTTTAGTTTAAAAACCCCTTCCCCCCTCTCTCTTCCCTGATGCTTCTATTCTCCTTGTATCCCACTACCTTTTACCTAGGAGCTACAACAAAAGTGATCTGATTATCTGTGGCCCCCTAAAAACATTACATCCTGAATCTACTCAACAGTCTTTTATCTACCAAACATAATCCAACAAACTACGTCATTTCGCCCACATCAATCGTGTATATTTTTATCCTCTTTTCTTAAAATTGTATTCCCCTATAACTAAACCCCTTTTCTAACAAATTCAATAAAGGGGCTCCCCATTATCATTTACACCTGGCACCCCAAATTTCCCACCACACCCCTCCTAAAAGTTTTCCCTTTTTAGCTTCGGGTCCCCTACCAAAATTACCTCTCATTTGGTTTCAAAGCTCCTATACATTCACTTAACCCCCCCAAAATCTCTCTCTCTCCTCGAAAATTCCCTTTTCCTCCAGGTGATAACGCTTATATCCCACTTTCGCATCCAACCTTTATTTTAATCCACATAATTTTAAATTTACACATTCATATTCTCTTTTCCCCCTTTCCCAAAACGATCTTTAAAAAACATTACTGCTCCCCCTTCCTTGTCTAACTCCCCAATACTCCAGATTTAATCCCATTTTTTTCCCCCCCACTGAAACTCCCTCCCCCCTTCAGCTTGTTTCGCTTAGGCCGGGACACCAACTTCTTTTCATTCAAACACAGCAACATCGTTTTTGTCTCCGCACTACATCCACGCACTTTTAAGTACCCTGGACCTTGATCCTTCAGAAGTATAAAGTTCCCGGGACCAAAACTTTTTCAAAAAATAGTTATAGGTTTTGCTTACGTGCTTTCAAAACCACTTGTGGGATTTATTACAAGGTTTATACCACAATACACTCAATAATCTCACCCATTCAAAACGCCTCTCCGAGAGTGGAGATTTAAGGCTTTAAGCTATCTTCATACGGGGGTTCCCTTTACACAGTAAATCATTTAGTCATTCTTCCTTATTTTCCTAATGAGTCTATTCCATCCTGTAGAAAGGGGGACCAAAACTGAGCAGCAAAATCAAATGGGGCCTCACTAGTGTTTTATAGAGCTGTAAAATAACTTTGGTTTCTGTTACTTTACTTCTTGAGATAAATCCAAGTAATCTGTTGGCCTGTTGCGCACCAAAGCACGCTGTCTTGGCTTTAGTTTTCTGCTTCCATATCCAAATTTTTTTCACATTCTGTATATAAAGCTCTACTTCACCAAATTATAGCTTCGAGGTTATTTTCATTACCATTTCAACACTTATCCACATTAAATTTCATCGCCATTTTTCAGCCCAAACTAATTTTTTTCAAATCGTCCTGAGTTCTTTGATATCCTCCTCAGATGAATTATAGGCCTTTTTTGTATCATCGCAAATTTACTCATGTCACAGTAACCCCCCTCATCAAGGTCTTTAAATGAAAATTATGAACAGGAGGGGGTCTAAAACTATCCTTGTGGAACGCCACAGTGACTAATTCCCATTCAGATTCACTCCTTTAATGGTAACTCTCTTTTTCTATTGGAAGCCATGCCCAACCCATCTAAAAATTTTTTTACCTCCATACCATACTCCCACTTTTTTTAAGAGTCCTTGTGAGGTACCTGCGAAGGCTTTCTAAATCCCTAGTATCCGTACAGCATTGCAATGTACAGACCTCAGGGGCAACATGCAACCCCATAAATTTCCTAATGGAAAATGGGGCTCCCTTCTGCACAACACAAGTCACATATTAAATTGTTGGTGACCTCAACCACACCTTATACAAGGGACTTTGATGACCTTCTTGTATTTTTTGACATGAAAAAAATTTTAATTAATTTCCTACTCACTTTTCTGGCTCCCCCTTGCCCCGTAGTGAGTGATGGGGCAGAAGGTATAGCCACTTGTCAACTCCTCGGTTACATTGGATCATCTGACTACAAGGCTGTTTTACGACCTTAAAATCCCAACAGAACGAGGTGAGGGTCCCCCACCACAACCGGCTATGGAAAAAAGGAAAATTGGGCCCGCCCCTTTTCCTACTCACCACCCCCCCCCTTGGGGAAAGCTCTACTCCAAGGGGATGTTGACACCAAGGAAAGCCTTTTACTAACACCCTTTAAACCCACAACAAGAACACATTCCCCCGGGAATAGTGATGAAGCCTACAACACCTTTTTTGGTTTCGTTGTGAGCGGCTGCTACGCTAAGTACAAGGCACCTACCACCTATAACGGGAAATTTTCACAGCAGCCTGTAGGCATGTGGGTGACTTCAAAAATGGGGCCCTTGCTAAATGGGAGGTGGGGACAAAAAAAAACGCCTGAAACTCTTCCACCTCTAAATCGACAAATTGGGGCCACCCTACTAAAGGGGAAGAGAAAGCAACCTCTTGCCGAACACTTTGCTCCAAAAAAGCAAGTTCCTGATCCCGCAAGGGACCCTCCTTGCTAGCTGCAAGAATGGGGGAAAAATTTTTGTGGGACAATAAGGCAGGAGGAGGGCATTTTTCCCTTTTTAAACACTTTACCCGAAAAGGCGGGGCCCAAAAAAGTTGGCCCAATTGCTGGAAAAAGTCAACAGCTAGCACCCTCAAAATCCATCTTCACCTGCCCAGTACAGTGTAAATAGCCTTCTCGGGAAAAAGGCAAATGTAGCCCTGTAAAAAGAGGGACAGAATCAGCAACTGCGACCATGTCCCCTCCGTCAATCACTGGGAAGACCTTGAGACAATAAACTCAAGACAAATGACGAGTTTTTTTTACTACCACCATTTCTCTGGACCGTCAATATACTTCAGGAAAGGTTACTCGCTGCGACCTGTTGCTAAACCTCTCCCTAAGTGGCCCAGCACTGATGAATCCAAAGTCAACCGTGTTGTAGCACTGGACATTGCGGCCCGAAACCCAGTGTGGCACCAGGGGATCTTGCAAAACTGCAATCACTAGGAAAATTAAAGGCCTAAAACTATGTCCCCCATGATTACCTTCATGGTAGATCTCTAAGGGGGTTTTTTTTGTGAACGGGCAGCAAACATCCTATTTGGGGCCCAAATGTTCCACAAGGGAAACGACTGGGCCATTGTTAGGAATGTCCCACTTCAAGCCTTCTTTATCTCACCCAAATCTCAGCAACAGACGACTGTACACTAACATTCACTTATCCAAAAGAAGAAGAAACTGCTCTAAGCTACATCAATCCCAGCAAGAGCTAACACTTGGGGAAATAGATGGCAATAACATTTGCACCTGAGAAAACACAAATGATGAGGTCTATAGGTCCCTGAGGGAATGCTGGTGCAGTAAATAAGGGTGAAGGGGGGGGTTGGCACCGGGAAGAAGTTTTTATTTTTTGGGGGGAAATTTGACTCCAAAATGACCCTAAGAACCACGTTGGGAAATTTTTCAAACATGGCAGCCAGGAACTTACAATACTTCGCCCATCCGACTACCACAGGGGGGTTGCAAGATTTTGTACAGGCACAATACCCCACAACCCTTTAGTATGCTCCACTTTCTTGGTTCGCCTCCCCTTCTCACTGTGACGCTTGACAATAGAAACAGAGCAAGACGTCTCACCTCGCCGGGGCCAACCTGGATAGACTGTCATTTTACAACCCCCAACACAGGGGGGATGTGGGGGGGCCTTAAAATGTTATTACAGGCCCAAATTGTCAAAGTACCACACTTTGGGTCCACTTCGAGAGCGGAAGCAAGCTTCTTTCCACAAACGGGGGGAAAAGCAGCAACTTCACTCTGGGTGTTCCCTTCCCAGAACATCACTTCACTGAGATCATTATCCCCCAGGAGACCGAGTCTGGAACACATTTGTACAGCATTAGCTGTCAACGAATAAAGTCATTGAGCGATTAAAAAAGCTGGGCCCAAAAGAGGTTTCCCAAATTCACCTGTTCCCACTTTTTTTATTCTCACAACAAATTTAAAAAGCTTTAAATACCGATTAGTAAAAGCTCTTTGCTTTCCAATAAAGTTGGGAACCTTAACCCGCAAATGCTTGTCAATAAGTAGGGATCCTTAACCAACCATTCAAACCCGCAAAAATAAAAAAAAAAGGGAGAGGGGGGAGAGTGGGTCCTACAAAGACAGTTCTAACCAAATTCCATACTTCATTTACTATCACATTCAACAATCTGTAAACATTTATAAAAATATTTTTTCAGCAAAAATTACCCCTTACTGCCTCTCCATCTTTCAACACTCCTCATTTTCACAATTTTTAAAAAACTCTTACAGAAATAAAAACCATTAAAAAAACAATGATCAAGAAGACATCTTCATTTATTACAAAAAAAAAAAAAAAAGAACCTAACGAGAAATTAGTTCGACCTGATGATCTTTCGATACCAGTAGTCAACCTCACGTCAAAACTACGACCTTTTTGGGTTAAACAAGCTTTTTAAGCCCCACATACCTCCACGTCAGCTTGGCCAGGGGGTACTCCACGCACTGGGGGCCGGGAGGGACCTCCCACGTCACTGGTGGCAGGGTACCCCCCACGCAGCTGGTGGCCAGGGGGTCCTCCACGTCAGCTGGGGGCCAGGAGGTCCTCCACGTCAGCGTGCCAGGAGGTACCTCCACTCAGGGGGGGGGGCAGGTACCTCCACGCACTGGGGCCAGGGGTACCTCCACGTCAGCGGTGGGGCCCGGGGGGTACCTCCACTCAGCGGGCCAGGAGGACCTCCCTCAGCCCCTGGCCAGGGGGGACCCCCACTTCAGCTGGGGGTCAGGAGGTACCCCACGTCCGGTGGCCAGGGACTCACGTCAGTGGTGGCCAGGAGTTACCCCCCACGTCAGCTGAGGGTCGGATACCCCCAAGTCGGGGTGCCGGGAGGTCCCCCCGTCAGCTGGGGGGCAGGGGGGACTCCACGTCATGGGGGCCAGGGGGTACCTCCACGCACTGTGGCCAGGAGGTACCTCCACGTCATGGTGGCCGGGAGGTCCCCTCCACACAGCTGGGGGCCAGGAGGTACCTCCCGCAGCTGAGGGCCCAGGGGGCCCCTCAACGTCAGTGGTGGCCAGGGGGGTACCTCCACGCACGGGGGCCGGGGAGGTACCCCCGTCAGCTGGTGGTCAGGAGGAAAACCTCCACGCATGGTGGCCAGGGGTACCTCCCCGGCAGCGGGGGCCGGGAGGTACCTCCCCGTCACTGGTGGCCAGGAGGTACTTCCACACGCGGGGCCAGGGGTACCTGCCGTCAGCGGGTGGCCCAGGAGGTACCCCCACGTCACGGTGGCCAGGGGGTCCCCTGACGTCAGGGGGGCCAGGAGGTCCTCCACTCAGCGGGTTGCCGGGGAGGTCCTCCAGTCAGTTGTGGCCAGGAGGTAAGCAATGTTAAAAAAAACGCGATTCAAAAGTTTAAAGATCTCCAGTGAATACTAGAAAGGATCCCCATCAGCTCCAGCCTTTTTACGGGGTTTTCGAACAAGTAGTCAGTTTCCTTGTCCATTACCATTAAATTTCAGTTTTTAATTAAATTGTTTTCGGGTTTACAACGGGTGGGCTATAACAGAAAAAATTAAAATTAATAAATTTTTTAAAGTCTAAGGTAATTATCAAAAAAATTAAAATTAAATTAATTCGTAATAAAAATAATATCACTTCCCCCCCCTCTAGAGTTCAAAAATATTGTCTGAAAGACATATCACATTTATAATTTTAAGTCCGTCGGTAATTACATTTAATAAGATATTACCTAACAAGAAATTTGTGAAGCGTTAAGTGCTCCCAAATAGTTTTGCTATGTCTCACGACCACAGACTTAAACAAGTGACGACAAAGTCCTCTAATAAACTAACTTTTGACCGACTGGCAACCCGAAAAAGTCTGCTTGAACATGAAAAGAATGCTAAGCCCAATAGCCATATAACAAGCGAATGCGACACAATCAGGATCAAGGAGATAATATAACGACACTAAGTAGGGACCATCAGCAGATCCTCACAAAAGTTACAAAACTCCCATACTACTGATCTAAGTTCAGCATAGGAAAAACCCTGACTGTGACAATACACAGAAACCAGTACAAATTAGGTCAGAAGCTATAGCTAAGGACCTGAGATGTTCAGAGTGTCTAAGCGACACACAACCTCAGTACAAACTTCGAAAATCACTAAGTCTATACAATGTTCTGTGAACAGAGTTCTACAGAACTAACAAGAATAATGAGACAGACAATCTGTCCAACCACCAAGCGAGTCTAGAGCAGACTGAATACTTCACGAGAGGTGAGGACACCCCCCCCCTCGATCACGTGATAGCCCCGTGGACAGCACAGCTCAGAAGCCGGCAGTATAACGAGCGACAATCAAGACTTGAAATGAGCACATAATATGTACATCCTAACAACATAAGTCAAATAAGAATATAAAGCAATATATTTACGATTTAGCTATTATCGCAAATATAAGCAATATAAAATTATATGAAAAGATAATAACATTATATATATACATAATAATCATTGTAACCCATTCAGGGGTCAACAGGCAATGACAACAAAAAACATTTGAGATACTCTCAGTGACATCACTGCCTCACTAGATACATCAATGGATCACTGTTCACTATTACACATCAATGGGATCACTGCTCACTATACCACATCAATGGGATCATTGTTCACTATACACATCAATGGGATTCTTATTCACTAGATACATCAATGGGATCATTGTTCAATAGATACATCAATGGGATCATTGTTCACTAGATACTTCAAAGAGATCACCGTTTGCTATACACATCAATTGGATCATGGTTCACTAACATACATCAATGGGATCATTGTTCACTAGATAAATCAATGGGATCATTGTTCACTAGATACTTTAATGGGATCACTGTTCACTATGCACATTATTATTAGTGTCTTCCTGTGTAAAAACCGAGGAAAAATAATATTTAAAATCGAGCACATTTCATTCTTTGTAGATGAATGGTTCAGAGAACCATACACATCACTGGGATCACTGTTCATTACAATCATCAATGGAACCACTGTAATTCTGCTTCAGAGTGTTATTAATCAGGCTGTCTCAGTCATACAGTGAACATCATACTTTGTCTATATCTTTACTCTTCCCAGACACTGGAACAGGAGGGACAATGGGAGGTACTCTTAAACCCTGGGCAAGTAGGGACTTCTTTTCCAGTTATGTTATTAACATTTCCCAAATTATACTTTTAGCATTAAACTCCCTCTCCAGCAAATATATCAACTTTGATTGCAATTTTTTCATGTGTCAGGGTAGGTAAGTTGGACATGATCCAGCAGCTACCTGAACATGTTGCTGCTGAGAATCACTCAGTAGAGGAACGACTACAAGAGTTTCATGAAATTATTCTGTCATCCTTTCCATTTTAAATGACTTGTTCAACATTTATTGCTAAATATACTAAGCAATTATCTGCAATGTTTTGTACACATTAAAAAAAATTTTTTTTCAATTCGTATTTTTTTGATCCGATGTTCAGGATGATTTATACCCCTCGTCTTACTATATTTTTTGTCACATCAGTTGTTCCCGTAAGGTAAAGCGAATCTAAAAAGGTATCACTTTTACCATCATTCATTCACAGCTATCATGACAGTAGTAAAACAGGAATGATTCTATGACCCATAGAAGCTCAAAAGTAGAACAACACGTGAAGGATTAAAGTGAACAAGAGGTTAAAGTGAACAAGAGGTGAAAGTGAAACAAGAGGTAAAAGTGTTAACCGCAGTTGAATACATGAGATGAACTTAAGTGAATGAGTGAAGTTAACTACGGGTGAAGATGTAAAGTGAACTACAAGAATACGAATTTTACCAACGGGAGAAAATGTAAAGTAAATTACAGGTGAAGGTGTAAGACGAGCAACAGGTGAAGGTGCAAAACAAGCACAGGTGAAGGTGTAAAACAAGCAACGGTGAAGGTGTAAGACGAGCAACAGGTGGGAAGGTGTAAGACGAGCAACAGGTGAAGGTGTAAAACGAGCAACAGGTGAAGGTGTAAGACGAGCAACAGGTGAAGGTGTAAAACAAGCAACAGGTGAAGGTGTAAAACAAGCAACAGGTGAAGGTGTAAGACGAGCAACAGGTGAAGGTGTAAGACGAGCAACAGGTGAAGGTGTAAGACGAGCAACAGGTGAAGGTGTAAAACAGCAACAGGTGAAGGAGTAAGACGAGCAACAGGTGAAGGTGTAAGACGAGCAACAGGTGAGGTGTAAGACGAGCAACAGGTGAAGGTGTAAAACAAGCAACAGGTGAAGGTGTAAGACGAGCAACAGGTGAAGGTGTAAGACGAGCAACAGGTGAAGGTGTAAGACGAGCACAGGTGAAGATGTATGACGAGCAACAGGTGAAGGTGTAAGACGAGCAACAGGTGAAGGTGTAAAACAAGCAACAGGTGAAGGTGTAAGGCGAGCAACAGGTGAAGGTGTAAGACGAGCAACAGGTGAAGGTGTAAGACGAGCACAGGTGAAGGTGTAAAACAAGCAACAGGTGAAGATGTAAGACGAGCAACAGGTGAAGGTGTAAGACGAGCAACAGGTGAAGGTGTAAGACGAGCAACAGGTGAAGGTGTAAGACGAGCAACAGGTGAAGGTGTAAGACGAGCAACAGGTGAAGGTGTAAGACGAGCAACAGGTGAAGGTGTAAGACGAGCAACAGGTGAAGGTGCAAAACATGCAACAGTGTGAAGGTGTAAGACGAGCAACAGGTGAAAGTGTAAGACGTGCAACAGGTGAAGGTGTAAGACGTAGCAACAGGTGAAGTGTAAGACAAGCAACAGGTGAAGGTGTAAGACGAGCAACAGGTGAAGGTGTAAGACGAGCAACAGGTGAAGGTGTAAGACGAGCAACAGGTGAAGTGTAAGACGAGCAACAGGTGAAGTGTAAAACATGCAACAGGTGAAGGTGTAAGACGAGCAACAGGTGAAGGTGTAAGACGAGCAACAGGTGAAGGTGTAAGACGAGCAACAGGTGAAGGTGTAAGACAAGCAACAGGTGAAGGTGTAAAACAAGCAACAGGTGAAGGTGTAAGACGAGCAACAGGTGAAAGTGTAAGACGTGCAACAGGTGAAGGTGTAAGACGAGCAACAGGTGAAGTGTGTAAGACAAGCAACAGGTGAAGGTGTAAGACGAGCAAACAGGTGAAGGTGTAAGACGAGCAACAGGTGAAGGTGTAAGACGAGCAACAGGTGAAGGTGTAAGACGCAACGGTGAAGGTGTAAGACGAGCAACAGGTGAAGGTGTAAAACAAGCAACAGGTGAAGGTGTAAGGACGAGCAACAGGTGAAGGTGTAAGACGAGCAACCAGGTGAAGGTGTAAAACAAGCAACAGGTGAAGGTGTAAGACAAGCAACAGGTGAAGGTGTTAAAACAAGCAACAGGTGATGGTGTAAGACAAGCACAGGTGAAGGTGTAAGACAAGCAACAGGTGAAGGTGTAAGACAAGCAACAGGTGAAGGTGTAAAACAAGCAACAATAATTATAGTTGAATTATAGTGAAAATTAAGTTGAATTATAGATGAAAATTTAGTTGAAAATTGGTAATTATAGTTGAAAATTGTAGTTAATAATGAGCATACTTTCTTGATCAGTGTTGAACCATTCTCAAGCTGACTCGCACCTCTGACACACCTTACAACACGTCAGGTTTACTAATTGTTCTTGTTCCTTCACAATGACTGTCTCTCACAGCTTATTAATAATCTTTTCCATCTGTAATGTTTTATTGAAGATACGACACTAAATAAGAAAACAATACTACCTGTGATTACTGCAGTTATAAGCAATTTCTTACATTTAAAAAGGAAGCTCTATCTGGACATCGACCTGTTGATTATAACGACACCAGCGGTCGACCTCACTGCCAGGCTACGAAGCTTCCTGGTTAACAAAGGCTTTAAAGTCCATTTAAATGCATAGGTATCACTGGAATGCAACTTTCTAGCGGCTATCTGTCTTTGTCTCTCGGCTATCTGTCTTTGTCTCGGCTATCTGTCTTTGTCTCGGCTATCTGTCTTTGTCTCGGCTATCTGTCTTTGTCTCGACTATCTGTCTTTGTCTCGGCTATCTGTCTTTGTCTCGGCTATCTGTTTTTGTCTCGGCTATCTGTCTTTGTCTCGGCTATCTCTCTTTGTCTCGGCCTATCTGTCTTTGTCTCGGTATCTGTCTTTGTCTCGGCTATCTGTCTTTGTCTCGGCTATCTGTCTTGGTCTCGACTATCTGTCTTTGTCTCGACTATCTGTCTTTGTCTCGGCTATCTGTCTTGTGTCTGGGCTATCTGTCTTTGTCTCGGCTATCTACTTTACTCTTTACTTAACATTTTTACTTCAATTCTTTACATCAATCATCTTCACACGTTAGTTTACTCCTGTTCCTTGCAATAATATCTTCATGATTTTCTTCACCTTTTATCTAACAACAGTCAGCTTGATCCGAACCCACAGTTGCCAGAAAATGGCGGCCCCCAAGAATAATTGCGTAATAAATAATGGAAAAGTGTAAAGAGAATAAAATTGGAAGATCCCAAATTGAATAACATGTGAATGTAATGTGAATAATAATACATGCATAAAATGAACCACCTTTTTATGATGTAAAGTAATAACTGTTAATGATGTGAAGGTATAAGAGACACTACAGGAGAATGTGTATAATGAAAAACAGGTGGAGGTATATAATAATCGACAGATTAAGATGTGTGATGAAAGACAAGTGTGTATGATGAATGACTGGTAAGAATGTATGATGAACGACAGGTGAAGGTGTAAGATAAGCGAAAGGTGAATGTATATGATGAACTACAGGGAGTATGATGAACGACAGGTGAAGTAGTATAATGAACCAAAGCTGAAAGACTTCACTGACTATCTCATTGTATCCTAACAGCAGCAGCAGTAAGACTTGAATCCATAACTTCACTGATTCAGGAATTCCTCTTTTTTTTCCATCTGCAATGTTTTATTGCAGTAAAACACTAAATAAGGAAAACAATAGTTCTCGTGATTTGTGGGGTCATAATTATATCAAAAAGGAAGAACAGAGTTGAGTCGAACCTTATAAAACCCCGACGACACGACCATCGACCTCACTGTCTGGCTACGAATCTTCCTGCTTAAAGGCAGGTTTTAAGGCGATTTAAATCTTCATGTCAGGAGGTGTTCAGCAGGTTCATCCATAACGCTGGTGAACATTAAAATACTCAAAATTTTATAATTGGAATGCAATTTTCTGCGGGGTTTTCATCAAGCTTTTTCATTTCTGTCTTTTCAACTATCTTTATCTCAGCTGTCTTCAGCTATTTTTTCTTTATCTCAGCTATCTGCTCTATTTTCAGCTGTCTGTTCAAAATTTTATCTTTTTTTTTTTAAAATGTAATCACTTTAATATCTTTTTTCATAATTTTCTCCCCTTTTTTTTTAACAAATAATGTAAAACAAATAGCCCTGGTTGATCCCCCCCAAAAGGCCCAAAACAGTGTTGCTGCAAAAAATTTTCTGTTTAATAAAATTTAATAAATGAAAAGTAAAAAAAGTGGAAGAGGGGAAAAACGAATAACATGTGAAAGTGAATATAATGTGAAAAAAAGTAAAAGTATAATGAACACCCTTTTTAGAATGTAAAATGATGAACTTGAAAAAACGATAGATAAGGTCAATGAGGAAAACCCGTTTAAGGTAAATGATGAAGGGAAAATTTAAGGCCTATGAGCAAAAAAGGCGGGGGTATGTGAACGACGGGTGGGGTGTTGATGAAGGGGACGGTGAAGGTGTAAAATGAAGGACAGGTAAAGATGATGAAGAAAAGAAAAAGGGTTTGTATGATGAACGACAGATGAAATTTAATGATAAACGAGAGGTGAACGGGGCAAAAAAAAAAATTTTAAAACCCCAAAACCCAAAAAAAAGGGAAATCCAAATGACTTAAATTTTTCCCTTTTTTTTTCCTTTTTCCCACCCCGGGGAAAAACTTTTTTTTTTCCGCCCCCTTTTTTTTTTCTTTTTTTCGTTTTTCCTGATTTTTTTTTTATTTTAAATTTTTTTAAATTTTTTTAGAAAAAAACTTTAAAAAAACGAAAAAGGTCCCGGGAAAATTTTTACATTAAAAAAAAAACCCCATATTAAAAGATTTTGTGCTCGACCTGAAAACCCTTGAGGACCCAGCGGCCCGATCTGATAACCTTGAGGACCCCAAGCGGGTTCAAACCTGATAACCTTGGGCCACCAGCGGTCGACCTGATAACCTTGAGGACACCAGCGGTCGACCTGTTTAACCTTGGGACACCGGGCGGTCGACCTGAAAACCTTGAGGACACCAGGGGTCGACCTCAGTGCCGGGGTTAAAAATTTTTGGTTAATAAAATTTTCCCGTTATTAAACTTTCATGTCGGGTAAATTTCATGGGGTTGATCCATGACGCGGGGTAAACTCTTAAGATATACACGGGAACTAGGGGGGTTTTACCAACCCTTATTAGCTATCTGTTTCTTTTAGCATCGTCTCTCCTCAGCCGTCTCTCTCTCTCTCTTTTCCCCTTCTCTCTCCCCTCTCCTCTCTCTTCTCTCCTCCTCTCTTCTCCCCTCCCCCTCTTCTGCTATTTTTCCTTCAGTTTTTTCCCACGTAAATTAACCCCCAATGCAAGTCACCCGTGCCCCATTCCCTTTTAATGTCGGTAATCATACTTTTCTCCCCTTTAAATTTAAAACTAATTTTAAAAAATGATCAACTTAGCCCAAACGCCCCAAGGTAAAGCAAGTTTTAGACAAGTGTCAGCAAATGTCGAAAGTTTTAAGCCCAAGGTTGCCCAAGTGTTAAAAAAAGTTTTCAGAAAAAGTAAACAGAAAGTGATTTCCAAGAAATCCTGCCTAATAAATAATAAAAAATGTAAAAAAAAAGTGAATAACGTGAAAGTGATTATGGGGCTAAAAGTAAATGTATAATGAACAACCCTTTTTATAATGTAAAAGTGAAAAACCGTTAAAGATGTAAAGGGGGTTAAAAAAGAACAAAACAAAGGGTTTTAAATACAAAAAACCCGGGAAGGTGAATGATGAAAAACCCGGAGATGGTGTATGAGGAATTAAAGGAGGTGAAAGATAAACAACAGGAAAAGGTTAGAAAAATTTAAAAGGAGGGGGAATGAAAACAAAAGGAATGGTGGGGTGATGAATTCCATTTGGTTGTATTATGAAAACGGGTTAAAGGTGTAAAAAGAACGACGGGGTGAAGGGTGTTGAAAACGACGAGGGTGTTGATGAACAACGGGTAAACGCAAAAGTTTGAATTTACGGGAAAAGGTGAAGATAAAAGACTAAATAAGGGGGGAATAAAAACCCGAGAAGGAAGGTAATCATTTCCCCACCCTTGAGTCGATGGGCCCTTTAAACAAACTTGAAAGATTAGGGCATAAGTTTTTTATGAAAGGGTAAAATTGTTCCCCAAAAGACCAGGGCCCTGACACGGGTCTTAATCTTGGGGGAAAAGGGCCCCGTCCTTGGCTCCTGAAGGAAAATTTGATTTTCTTTGGGTTGCAGCTTTTTTTGCCAAGCACTTTTCCGGACATTTCCCAGCTAGTGTCCCTCAAAACCCCCCCTAAAGGTTCCCTCCCCCATCTCAGCTGTTTCCGGAGCGGGGGAATGGCTCTGACCCGCTCGGAAAAATCGTAGATTCATGGAAACCCACGTTTCCTGCTCTTTTTAGAAAAGCCCCCCCCTTTAGGATTTGTCTGACCATCTGCCGGGAAAAATTTGGCTCTGTTGTTCCGGGGAGGTGATTGGTCAGAAATACCCGTAAATTTGCCTTGGGGGGTGTTAAGTGATCCTCTCTGATAAGGGCATGCGTTGGGGGGTTTTGGGGTTTGAAGATGGATATTATTTTTTGGGTTTTGTAATCTGTGGGGTTTTCTGGGGGTTGTATTTCTTCACTGTGCACACCGTGCCCGTTCTGTATGCCAAAAATTTTTGTACCCGGGTCTGCTGGTTTAGGTGCAGGCCAGCCTGCAAGTGGCTGTGCCTTGGGAAGGGGCCCCGGGGGGGGGCTCGTTTAGTCCGTTTTGCTTTATTGGGGTTTCCCAGATGTTTCCTGTTTGGGGGCCGTTGTTCCCCCTGTTTTTGTTTCTTTTGTTGCGGAAATGGGGGGGGATGCTCCTGCTCGACGGCCCGGGTTTAGTCTTCAAGGGTCCGGAAAATTTCCCGGGCATTGAGTTGGGTTGCCTGTTTAAGGGTTTTGCAGTATGGGAGGATTCCTGCCCCCCCATCGTTGCTGAGGGTGATGCCCCGCCGTAAACCGCTGTCCCCGTCGTTGGCGTTTTCCCCCTTTAACCCCAATTTTAGTGGCCCTTTTTTGGGGGAATCGGGGTTCCAGGCAGGGGTTTCTCCCGCAATTTTGGGGCATCGTTTGGGTGGGTTTGGGATACATTCTTCAGCTTGGTGATGCATTCCTCGGGAGGGTGGGGCTGGCTGCAGACAAACCCCAAAATTACTCTATTCGGACAGAGTGCCCCAGGGGTCCGTAAAACCTTTGGGACTTGGGAAAAAGCGAACTGTTCGCCCCTGAAAGGGCCTGACATGGACCTGCCCCAAAAACCGAGGTCCAAACTGGGATGGCAGCGGTTCCCCACATGCCCGAATTTAAGGACCGCCGGGTTTTGGGGCCCTTTGCCCTGCCGCCCTTTGCCTTGAGACGCCCGAGCTTTAACCCCCCACACTGGGGGGGAGCTGCCCACCCGCCTCGATGGGCCCTCAGCGGGGATCGCCCACAAAACCCTTGGTGACTTTTGGGAGAATCCAGTTTCCCCCAGGGTGAAGGAAACCCGGTTTGTTTTCCATGACTTTTCTTCAAGGGGATATGCATTTTCCTGTTTATAGGAGTCAGTTTTGGGTTTTTCCCCCAGGTTTAGAAAACCATCTTGAAAACCCCGTTGGGGGTCGTGTTTTTTTAGGTGTGTAACCAAAGCCCTTGGGTTTTGTGTTTCCCCCAAAAACCCTTTCCTTGAATCTGGAAGGGGGATTTGAAACTGGTTTAACCCGCTCGTTTGGGGGGACGGCGGGGTCTTAAATGTTCACATTTTATCCCTCCTTTTTCCCATTCGCTGGCTGCATTTAAGAGCTTTCCCGGGAAAAAAGCGAGGAGAAATTTAAAGCTCCGGAAAAAAAGTGAGGAGTAAATTAAAGCTCCGGAAGAAAGCAGAGGGTAATAAGAGCTCCCGGGAAAAAAGTTGAGGGGGTTTTTAAGAGTCCCGGGAAAAAAAGTGAGGGGTTTAAGAGGTCCGGAAGAAAGTGGGGAGTTTGAGAGCTCCGGAAGAAAGGAGGGTATTAAAAGGGTCCGGGAAGAAAGTTGAGGAGGGTTAAGAGCTCCGGAAAGGGGAAAAGGGTGAGGAGAATTTAGAGCCCGGAAGGGGAAAGCTTTAGGGGGAAATTAAGAGCTCCAGAAGAAAAACTGGGGGAATTGAGACTCCGGGGAAAAAAGCTGAGGGTATTTAAAAGCTCCGGGGAAAAAAAGCTGAGGGATTAAAGCTCCGGAAGAAAGCGAAGGGGTATTAAGAGCCCCCGGAAGGAAAGCCCGAGGGGGATTAAGAGCTTTCCGGGAAAAAAAGCGAGGATTTTTAAGAGCTCCCGGGGAAAAAGCTGAGGAGTATTGGAGCTCCCAAAGAAGCTGAGGGTTTTAAAAGCTCCGGGAAAAAAGCCCGAGGATATTAAGACCCCCGGAAGAAAGCTAGGAGTATTAAGAGCTCCGGAAGAAAGGGTGAGGGTATTAAAAAAACTCCCCGGAAAAAAGTGAGGAGTATTTTTAAAAGCTCCCCGGGAAAAAACTGAAAGGGGTATTAAGAGCTTCCCAAGAAAGTGAGGAGTATTAAAGCCCGGAAAAAAGCTGAGGAGGGGTTTAAAAGCTCGGAAAAAAGTTGAGGAATGGCAAGAGCCCGGGAAAAAAGTTGGGTTTAAAGATATTTATTTAACTTTGGGCCAAAACAAAATATTAAATATGGAGTCAGAATTACAGTTTGTAAATTTTCATATAAAAAATTGGGGGGGGGCGAAATAATAAAATAAAAAACAATGAAGATAAGTTTATCCCCCCGTAAACAAAAGGATAATTTAAATTTTTTGTCATTGTTGGAAACATAAACAAAAAAATAAAATTAAAAAAAATACGGATGGGAAGATTTGAAAACAAAATTAATACATAAATCCTTGGGGGGCGGGGCGATTCCCAGGTTTTTTATACCAGAGAAAAGAATGGAGGAAAAACGCAGAAGGCCTACGGGCCCCTACCAAAGGAGGTCCTTATCAAAATGGGCCTTCCCCAAAATATCCAAAAATTTACTTTTGTACCCCAAAGACACAAAACAAACCCAGCTCCTCCCCCCTCATAATTTGGGCCAACTCTTTTTTAAACCCTCCCCAAAAATCCTAGCCTCGATCACCCCCCAAATGGGAAAAATTTTTCCCGCATCTAAACCTGTTAGAAAACCTTTCCTTTTCCTATGTCCCTTTTAAATCTAAAATTTTTCCAATTTAAAATTCCTTTTTTTCCCGGTTTTTTACCTGGGTTTTCGAAACCCCCAGTCCCTTTTTTAATATTCCCCTTTTTTATGCCCGTCACCACTTTATACACTTTAATTATATCTCCCCTCATTTTAAAGTTCCGCAGAAGGGGGAGATTTAAGGCTTTAAGGGCTATTTTCATAGGGGGAATTTTTTACACAGTAAATCGTTTTAGTCATTCTTCTCTGGAAAGTTCCCCAATGAGTCTATATACCTCCCGTAGTAAAAAAGACCCCAAAAATGAGGGGGGCTAATCAAAATTTAGGCCCCCCAATGTGTACAGACGTAAAATAACTTTTGGGAACTTCTGTTAACCTTATTAAATTCTTGAGATAAAACCCCAAATTTTCTGTTTTTTCCCTTTTTGGCACCCTTAAAACCCCTTTGGGTTTTGGGTTTAGATTTCTGCTTCCATACTCCCCGGTCAATAATATATTTTTATAAAAATTTATATTAGTAGTTCTAGTGTAAGATAATATAGTACTATATAATGAAATGCAATAATGGAAATTCCCATCAGTAGCTAAGCTCTTTTTTCCTAAATTAAAAAATTCATGAATGTTTTTTCGGACAAATGAGGGAAAAAGTTTTTATTCAGCTTTTTCAGGTCCCACTTTATTCTGGGAAAGGGTTTGGGAAAATGTGACATCCCTTTTTAAATTTTTTTGTAGAGGGGTAGGGTGGGGAGAAAACTTTTTCCCTATACTAAAATTTTCCCCCATCTCTACAGACAGTTGCCCAAAAGGGAGCTAGAATTTGGGATCCCTTCTCCCGCGATAGCCTGGGGATAAAGCCCTATTTATGCCTTTTTCAAAAAATTCCCCAAAAATTAAAAGGGTAGGGAAAAAACGCCTGGGTTTAAAAGGGAAACCCCCGAAATTTTTCGAGCGATACAGTGTAAAAAAATCTTATAATTTTTTCATTATTTTAAATTTTTTCCCCGAACATGAAAGGGGGTTTTAAATTCAGGGTTGATATATTGCATCCCCGGAGGATCCGCAGCCAACTGTGGGATCGACTGGGGGGGGTTTTGTTCTTTTCCCGGCCCCAAACCAATAACAGCAAAGGTTTTCCCTTTTTTGTCTTGCTGGGTTTTTTAAAAATCCGTTCACAGTTTAGTTTAATGTCTTTTAAATGACTTTATCCAGCACCCTCTTTTATCAGGGGGAAAAAAGGGGGAGGTTTGGGGAAAATTTGGTTATTTTGGGTTTTTTAATAGATTTTTGTAAACATTTAATTTAAAAGTTTAAAAAAAAACACCTTTCTTTCCCCCTTTCTTTTGTTCTTATGTTTTCCCTGGTAATAGTGTAGTTGGTGAGTGGGAAAAGTCCCGCCTAGGGTTTATTGAGCTAAAAACCTGGGTTTTTTTCCAAATTTTTGGGTTTGGTAAATACATGAGTGAAGGGGCTGGATTTGAAAGGGGTTTCAAAATGAATTAAATAGGATTAAAAAAAAGGGGTTTTTGCTTGGGGAGTTATTTTGTTAAATGGGGTTTGGGTTTTTGAAGGACCCGCCAGTATTGGGACCCAAAAGGTCTTCGGGAGTGTTCCCCCTTAAATTTTTTTACATCAATTAACCCTCCGAAAAAAACAACACTTTTTTAGGTCGGCTGTTTGGGGAAAAAACTTTTTCCCTGAAAATTTAGAAACTTAAAGGGAGCAAAGGGAATCTTTATTCAGGAAAAAGTTTCGCCACACAGTGGCTTTATCAGTCCAAACAAAGGGAAGGGGGTTTTGGGGAGGATGAAAGGGACTCCCTCCCCTTTGGCCCGGAGTCGAGTTTTTCCGGGCCTCAATCTTGTAGAAAGTAAAAGCCTAGGGCCGTAACTGGGTTTTAAAATTTTTGGGAGGGAATTTGGGGGAAGCGGCGGGTGCGGGGTCATAGTGGGGGCCCTCCCCTAGTCGAAGAAAGGGCTTTATCCAAAGGTTGAACAAATGTTGGAGGGAAATTTTTTGAACAAGATCCCATGATGCGCCGTGTCCCCGACAACTTTTTTTTTTGGTTAAAAAAACAAGACCCGCGTTTTTTTGTGCCAATTTTCCCCTTCCCCCTTTCAATTAATACCCCAAAAATAATTAAAAGACAGAAAGTTTCTTTTTTTGGGGGGGTTAAAACCCTGCAAAAGCAAACAGGCCCTCGTGACAAAAATTTTTTTAAAGGGTTTGCAAGTAAAAAGACCGACCAAAAGAGAACCCTTTCCCCTTTAATTTACATTTCCAAATAACGTTTTCTAAAGAGGGTGTTCCAACCAAATTTTAAATTTTCCCCGAAACAGTACACTTTGCCCGACCAAACCTTAATTTTCGGTTGTTCCCCGTTTCCCCTCTGTTTTTTCAACGTCTCTCTTCCTCAGCACTGACCACGAAAATTTCACTGGGCCGGGGTTTTTCGAAATTTCCCTTTTCCATGGGTTCCAACCCCCCCTGCCCGGTTTCTTCCCCGACTGACTGCAGTTTTTCTATTTTGATCAAACTCCCAAAATCAAAAACGAAATTTAACTAGAACCAAAAAAAGGGCAAAGAAATTGTTGCTAGATAACACGGTAAAAAAGAATATAAACTCTGCCCCAAGAGAATGGGCAGTGCCCCTGAAAAAAATTTCTGACGGCCCAAATGCCGCGTGAAGACAAAAAATTTTTTGAGCGTAAGAACTAAGAAAGGAGGAGCACGATAAAAGGGCCCACTGGCCCCTACTTGGCAGGTCCCTTGGTTTAAAATCATACCCACTAATAAAAATATTTAAAAATAATAAAAATAAAAAAATTAAAAAACTTTGTAAAGGGGTTCCCAAAGTATAATTTCAATTTTGATTTTTCTAAGTACAAAGTAGCCACTATCAAGCCGAGGCATTTCGGGCATGGTGTGCCCTAATGAAAAGTGCAACCCAATTTAAAAAATAGTGGATAAAGGTTCCCAAAATTATTATTACTTAAAAAAAAACATAAAATAGGGGTTAGCTGTTTTTTTAAATCTTGTTTGGACTTAATAAATCTTATGAATACTTAGTACAAAATCTAATTTACAAGGAATGTACAGGTGGTAATATTTATGGAATGGCAGAATTAAAAGCCAGGAGGTCACGTGATAAAACTAGCCAGTAGATGTTTGGTTGAGTTCTTTAATATTGTGAGATAAGATGATTTTTTAGCAGAGCCCTAAATTTATAAGTTGTCTGGGGATCCTTGACTTGTTCCGGTCTGTGTGTGTGTGTGTGTGTGTGTGTGTGTGTATGTGTGTGTGTGTGTGTGTAGTGGTGTGTGTGTGTGTGTGTGTGTTGTTTGTGTGTGTGTGTGTGTTGTGTGTGTGTTGTGTGTGTGTTGTGTGTGTTTGTGTGTCGGTATGTATGTGATTACATACATATTAGTGTAAGAGGCGGTGAGTGTGTTTTACACGTGTGTGCGCGCGCGGCACGTGCATAGTTCTGTGTCTGTATATATGTTGGTGAATCAAGAAGCTGTGTTTGTGAAAATGCGCAAATGAGAATAAAAGTAAGTGTGTGTGTGTAAGTAAGTTTGTTTAGGTACAGGTACACATAAAAACAGTTACACAAATTATTATACATAATAACATATGTGTAAATTACCCAGGATAACCCAAAAAAACTCAGATAAAGTGACTTATTTCTACTGTGTCTAGTCTCGCAAATATATAAGATAAATAACTAAATAAAACTAAAAAAGTAGAACACTTATGTGAACACACAAGAACAGGTACATATGACACCAATATACAATAACACGTAGATATTACATTCATTTATACAAAATAACATGTTACACACGACACACAGTCCTCCACTAGTGTCTCAAACGTGTTCATCTTTATATATTTACATATTTCACAAAGAATGTCGCTCACAAACACATTTAAACTGCTAAATAAGTTAAAAAAAACTTGTTCTCAGTATAAATTCATAGTGTAACATAAGAGGAATTCCAAAATTGTAATTAATTAGCCCCCGAGGTGGCCGAGCTGTGTACGAGCTTCGTCTCGTCCAGCTGGTCTACGGTTCCAGGCTGTCTTGGTGGATGTAATTACTGGACACAGTTTACTGTGTGTCCCCTCCAGTATTTCCACCCACCTGGACTGTCACTACCGTAGACCAGCTAGACAAGACCAAGTTTCCATTCAGCAAGGTCACTGAGGGTGGCAACCGCTGACTCTGGGGAAGTGGGAAGGGAGTCCACTCAGTGACACAAGTGGATTCCTGGAGACACTGATCCGGGGAAGGCCCGCCGACCTTAGGTAAGTGGGGAAGGGGAAAACATCCGGGAGCGAACGGATGGATTCCTGGATACATGAGCTTGGGGAAGGTTGTAGTTGAGGCTGCCTTAGGGAAGTGGGGAAGGGAGCATCCGGGGGCGAACGGGTGGATTCCTGGATCATAAACCTGGGGAAAGGGATGGGAAACCGCAGTTGAGGCGACCTTGGGTAAAATGGGGAAGGGGACACCGGGGTAGCGACGTTCCGGGTTTTCATGAACCCC
>NC_069404.1:49442873-49459167 GCF_026875155.1 Cherax quadricarinatus
GCTAATTTGGATTAAAAAGCGCCCCGGGGTGTATTATTCCAATCCAGCCACTCTCATAGGAGCCACGGTAGTGTTCTTATTTTGTTCATTCACCGGAGTTAACATTAATAAAAATAACATTAATAAAAATATTGTTCTTATTTTTGATTAACACAACAGAGATAACATTGCAACAACTAGAAATGGCAGTAATATATGTTTGAGAGTCGTTGAGCGATGTGAAGATGACAGGTCTCCTGGGTACACATGTCTGGTACTCTAACATAACGTAGGTCATCTGGAAAAGACCCGGGCCGGGACAATACCGTGGGTGTTGCTGGAGTGAGACCCAACAGTTAGGTGTCTTCAATCAAAAACGTTTCTCCTACACAGTAGGCTTCTTCAGTTTAATATAGAGGCAGCAGCAGAGGCAGTGAATGTAAGGCTGATGTAATTATAATTATGTGTGATCCCAGAAAGATATCCCCGTGATCCCAGAAAGGTATCCCCGTGATCCCAGAAAGGTATCCCCGTGATCCCAGAAAGGTATCCCCGTACTGCATAAACCTTATTGTTCATCTCTGTTGCTGTACATTTTTTCTTTGCTACTGTACTGCATTTCTGTACTGCACTCTACCGTTCTTTTGTTTTAATTTTCTGTACTGGTCGTCTCTGTTACTGTACTGGTCGTCTCTGTTACTGTACTCATCTTCTGTGTTACTGTACTGGTCTTCTGTGTTACTGTACTGGTCTTCTCTGTTACTGAACTATATTTGTTCTTCTGTGTGTCTGTACTGGTCTTCTGTGCTACCAGTGTCAGGGGAACGCCTTCCTATTGAACAAAAGAAAGGAAAAATAACAAATGAATAACTTGATGGATAATAATTATGTTTTTCTAAGGATTTTAATTAAAAATAAATAAAATAAATATTGGCCGCTGTGGTTCCAGTAGGATGTTGGGACATGAGAATCTTATGCCCAGGATGGTCTTCTGATGATGTTTTAGAAGAAATGGTGTTGGTTATCCTGGGTGGCGGTGTTCGTCCCATGTTCTGAAAATCCTGTCACTACTTGGTTGTATCACCACAATTCAGATTTTAGAGGTGAGGAGTCGTAATGTCCCACTACATCCTGTAGACAGGGATCTTGCTCCAATTAACTAGCGTCTACCCTGGTTGACCAGGTCAGCAGCAGAGTTGATAATAAAGAAAACACTGGTTATATAAGTGTTAAATAAGTATGACATGAAGAAAAGACAAAGGCTGGTATTCTACTTCAATGTCATGACTTGTAACCAGGTAAATTAGTATTAATGAACAGAAATACTCCTTGAGTCACCGACCTGATCATGAGAAGAGTGGAGTGAAGTTATTCTTCAAACTTTTAACCCACACCAGTAAGGTTAAAACTACCAGGAATAGAAATAAAAAGACAACTCAGACGCTAGAACTGAAGTTTAGCCTCTGCCCAACTGATGGAAAAAGTGGGCGGGACACCTAGTGGTTCCTGGTGTCTGAACAACCATACCTCCCATTTTTAAGTTTTTTTTCCTCAAAAATCCCCTTTCCTAAACTTAAAAGTCGGAAGCAGTATGTTAAGTTACAGAGGGAAAAATACATGATACAACCCTCGGTTTCAGCCAATCTGAGAAGTGGTTTCCGAGTCATATATATATATATATATATATATATATATATATATATATATATATATATATATAATATATATATATATATATATATATGAACAACTTTAAACTTATAAGACTGGATAGCCTATCTTAAGAGTCGGCTACTTGAACCTTTGAAGGTTTCCAGGTACATCAGTGGCTTGCGATCAGTTTCAAGCACAAAGGGTTTTCCATATAAGTAGTAGTTGAACCCACTTACACCCCATACCAATGCATAACGTTCCTTCTCCACAGTGGAGTAGTTTTCTTCCCTCGCAGAAGCTTATGTTAATATTCCTTTCTGACCTCAAGAATATTTCAGTGTATTTCGATAATATTTACATCATGATTTTATGTCTGGGAGGATCATCTTACTACACTGTCGCTGGTTTTAAAAAGACTAAGAGCTCATTGCCTTACAATCAAACCACAGAAGTGTTTTCTTGGCTATTTCAAAGTACAATACCTCGGGTTTATTATTTCTGACAGTAATTTATCACCTCTTCCTAACAAGACGAAAGCAGTTCTAGAAAGCTCCTTCCTAACTACAAAACAAAATTGCTAAGAAGTTTCCTTGGGTCAGTAAATTTCAAAAGAGAATTTTTGTACATAATTTAAAAGGTCTGACTTCCATTCTCACAGACTATTTAAAAAGTATGTAAAGGAACCTCTTGTTTGTTCTGAAGAGGCTGTAGAAAGCTTCGAACAAAGTAAAGAATACTTTCCAATCCTCCTGTTCTAAAATTACCAGTTATTAATAAAGTCTTTTGTCTCCAAACGGATGCCTTCCATTCAGGACTCGGGGCTGTTCCACTACAGTATTATGATGAGATTCACTTCCCTATATCTTCCACCAGTAAGAAGCTTCTGCGAGGGAAGAAAACTACTCCACTGTGGAGAAGGAACGTTATGCATTGGTATGGGGTGTAAGTGGGTTCAACTACTACTTATATGGAAAACCCTTTGTGCTTGAAACTGATCGCAAGCCACTGATGTACCTGGAAACCTTCAAAGGTTCAAGTAGCCGACTCTTAAGATAGGCTATCCAGTCTTATAAGTTTAAAGTTGTTCATATATATATATATATATGACTCGGAAAACCACTTCTCAGATTGGCTGAACCGAGGGTGTACATAGTACTTTTTCCCTCTGTTACTTAACATACTGCTTCCGACTATAAGTTTAAGAAAGGGGAAATTTTGAGGAAAAAAAATTAAAAAAGTGGGAGGTATGGTTGTTCAGACACCCAGGAACCACTAGCGTGTTACCGCCCACTCTTCCATCTAGTGGGCAGAGGCTAAACTTCAGTTCCTAGCGTCTGAGTTGCTTTAATTTCTATTCCTGGTAGTATTAACCTTACCTGGTGTGGGTTGAAGTTTGAAGAATAACTTCACCTCCACTCTTCTCATGATCAGGTACGGTGATCTACAAGGAGTATTTCTGTGAAAGAAAGGTATAAAATACCGACAATATGAAAGTTAAGACACATGTGCAACATCTGGATATCTTTATTGTAGACGTTTCGCCATCCAGTGGCTTTATCAATACAGATTCTAGGACATAATAGGAAGACAGTAGAACTATATACAAAAGATGAGGTAATCTTCCTATTATGTCCTAGAATCTGTATTGATAAAGCCACTGGATGGCGAAACGTCTACAATAAAGATATCCAGATGTTGCACATGTGTCTTAACTTTCAAGGAGTATTTCTGTTCATTGATACTAATTTACCTGGTTACAAGTCATGACATTGAAGTAGAATACCAGCCTTTGTCTTTCTTCTATGTCATACTTATTTAACACTTATATAACCAGTGTTTTCTTTATTATCAACTCTGCTGCTGACCTGGTCAACCAGGGTAGACGCTAGTTAATTGGAGCAAGATCCCTGTCTACAGGATGTAGTGGGACATTACGACTCCTCACCTCTAAAATCTGAATTGTGGTGATACAACCAAGTAGTGACAGGATTTTCAGAACATGGGACGAACACCGCCACCCAGGATAACCAACACCATTTCTTCTAAAACATCATCAGAAGACCATCCTGGGCATAAGATTCTCATGTCCCAACATCGTACTGGAACCACAGCGGCCAATATTTATTTTATTTATTTTTAATTAAAATCCTTAGAAAAACAAAATTATATATCCATCAAGTTATCATTTGTTATTTTTTCCTTTCTTTTGTTCAATAGGAAGGCGTTCCCCTGACACTGGTAGCACAGAAGACCAGTACAGACACACAGAAGAACCAATACAGTTCAGTAACAGAGAAGACCAGTACAGTAACAGAGAAGACCAGTACAGTAACAGAGAAGAATGAGTACAGTAACAGAGACGACCAGTACAGAAAATTAAAACAAAAGAACGGTAGAGTGCAGTACAGAAATGCAGTACAGTAGCAAAGAAAAAATGTAGAGCAACAGAGATGAACAATAAGGTTTATGCAGTACGGGGATACCTTTCTGGGATCACGGGGATACCTTTCTGGGATCACGGGGATACCTTTCTGGGATCACGGGGATACCTTTCTGGGATCACGCATGATTATAATTACATCAGCCTTACATTCACTGCCTCTGCTGCTGCCTCTATATTAAACTGAAGAAGCCTACTGTGTAGGCGAAACGTTTTTGATTGAAGACACCTAACTGTTGGGTCTCACTCCAGCAACACCCACGGTATTGTCCCGGCCCGGGTCTTTTCCAGATGACCTACGTTATGTTAGAGTACCAGACATGTGTACCCAGGAGACCTGTCATCTTCACATCGCTCAACGACTCTCAAACATATATTACTGCCATTTCTAGTTGTTGCAATGTTATCTCTGTTGTGTTAATCAAAAATAAGAACAATATTTTTATTAATGTTATTTTTATTAATGTTAACTCCGGTGAATGAACAAAATAAGAACACTACCGTGGCTCCTATGAGAGTGGCTGGATTGGAAATAATACCACCCTGGTAGACGCTTTTGAATCCAAATTAGCAAATCTTGAATTATAATAACATTAATAATTTGCGACCACTGTCAGCCTCAGAGTTATCTCTGAGTTACCAGACCTTGCCACGTGGAGGCCAGTGGTTCGTCTTTAAGGTCCGCCCCCCCCCCTCGCCTTCCCCAGGTTCATGTGTCCAGGAATCCATCCGTGGGCCCCCGGATGTCTACCCTTCCTCACTTCCCTAAGGTCAGCCTCGCATCTCTCTCTCTGCCTTCCAGCCTCAGCCTTCCCTAGGGTTATGTATCCAGGAATTCATCCGTCCGCCGCCGGATGTTTCCCCTTTCTCACTTTCCCAAGGTCAGCCTCACCAACCTGTATTCATGCCTACCCCAGGTTCATGTATCCAGGAATCGATCCGTCTACCGCAGGATGTCTTCCCTTCCTCACTTTCCCAAGGTCAGCCTCAACTGCACGTATTCATGCTTTCCCCAGGTTCATGTATCCAGGAATCCATCCGCTCGCTCCCAGATGTCTCCCCTTCCCCACTTACCCAAGGTTAGCCTCAACAACAACCTTCCCCAAGTTTATGTATCCAGGAATCCATCCGCTCGCTCCCGGATGTCTTCCCTTCCCCACTTACCTAAGGTCAGCGAGTTAGGTCAGTGCCTTCCCCGGATCAGTGTCTCCAGGAGTCCACTTGGTGTCACCTCAGGTGGAATCCCTTCCCCACTTCCCCAAAGTCAGCGGTATTCTTGCTTTACCCAGGTTCATGTATCCAGGAATCGATCCGTCTACCGCCGGATGTCTTCCCTTCCTCACTTTCCCAAGGTCAGCCTCAACTGCACGTATTCATGCTTTCCCCAGGTTCATGTATCCAGGAATCCATCCGCTCGCTCTCAGATGTCTCCCGTTCCCCACTTACCCAAGGTTAGCCTCAACAACAACCTTCCCCAAGTTTATGTATCCAGGAATCCATCCGCTCGCTCCCGGATGTCTTCCCTTCCCCACTTACCTAAGGTCAGCGGTGCCTTCCCCGGATCAGTGTCTCCAGGAATCCACTTGTGTCACTGAGTGGACTCCCTTCCCCACTTCCCCAGAGTCAGCGGTTGCCACCCTCAGTGACCTTGCTGAATGGAAACTTGGTCTTGTCTAGCTGGTCTACGGTAGTGACTGTCCAGGTAGGTGGAATTACTGGAGGGGACACACAGTAAACTGCGTCCAGTAATTACATCCACCAAGACAGCCTGGAACCGTAGACCAGCTGGACGAGACGAAGCTCGTACACAGCTCGGCCACCTCGGGGGCTAATTAATTACAATTTTGGAATTCCTCTTATGTTACACTATGAATTTATACTGAGAACAAGATTTTTTTAACTTATTTAGCAGTTTAAATGTGTTTGTGAGCGACATTCTATGTGAAATATGTAAATATATAAAGATGAACACGTTTGAGACACTAGTGGAGGACTGTGTGTCGTGTGTAACATGTTATTTTGTATAAATGAATGTAATATCTACGTGTTATTGTATATTGATGTCATATGTACCTGTTCTTGTGTGTTCACGAATGTCATGTGTACATGTTATTATGTATGAAAAAGTATCAAATTTCCTCTATGAAAACTATAACAAATTTATAATAATAGCTATTTCTGGTGTTTCGTAAATGAATTTGAAGGTATATACATACAGGCGCGCACACATATATATGTGTGTGTATATACAGAGTTTTACATAATGTGTTAATAAAGCTGTGTTTAGAGTGACACCTGGTCTACATGATGGCTTACTCTGTATATACTGTCTTCTGAGCAAAGTACAATGACATCACACGTCTTTAAGACCACAGGTGACATCACACAACATTATCTAACACCCAGTTTTTTGTGTAAATCTTTACCGTCTTTCTTGCATATTATAACTTAATTCAACACTATTGCTCTCAAAACATTTGCTAAGATTAAATACATTTTTAACTCTAGTATATTTTTATCAAACCTATAAATCCACCTAAGTGTTGCTTCCCTTTATATAAGTGTTTTTCACTTGGGTATTTCATTGTTTACACTTGATGCATATATTAATTTCCCTTTCAGAATTCACACTCTTCTTTGGTACGCATATTTTGTCTTTTCCATCATTTCATCCATCATATTTCTGACACACACTTTATGGTCAACAGTCTTATTCCATTATAATTATTACATTCTTTAAAGTTTTCCCTTTTCTTTTATAAACATTATGAACAAAATCATTAAGTATTCCAGAACTTTATTACAACTGCCTCACAAACTTCAATCTTAATACATTCTAAATTTACCAGTTTTATTCTTCTTATTGACTCATTTCTTTTATTCTGACTGACTAACTGTTGACAGCAGAGTCAGCCAGGCTGACAGCAGAGTCAGCCAGGCTGACAGCAGAGTCAGCCAGGCTGACAGCAGAGTCAGCTAGGCTGACAGCAGAGTCAGCTAGGCTGACAGCAGAGTCACCAGGCTGACAGCTGTACCACGGAACTGTGCTCTTCTTTATTGTGAATTATTATGTAGTTCATATAAGTTTTCTTGAAGTTTACTTTTCACTTTCATCTACACATAAACATCATATCAAACACACTACTCGTACACATATATACATACAATGTGTACCATACACATCATTACAAACACACTACTACGTACACATATATATACATGTGTACACGTTCTCATAAGCATATCTACACTCTCCCACACTACTGTTTAAGTTAATGAGTTCTATATGAAAATGTAAGAAAATTAAGAAAATTCTTGATCATGTTATTTAAATTTCTTAAGAACTGGAATGAGTGTTACAATATTTTTGATGAAATATTTTGGAAAAGGACATAAATATGTGAAGAAGTGATTAACTTCAGAGACTTGGAGTTAAAACAGAGATATTCTATAAATTATCTTAATAAAACAGTTTAGTTTAATTAGAATTATTACATAATTCTCTCAGTTTTCTCATACTCTCTTCTCTCACCTCTTCAATAATGACATAAGAAACATTCACCACAACAGATGGATTAAAAAAAACTTTCGGTGATGAAAATAAAAACTATCAACCTGGATGATTCGATCTACTGATAATAATTTTGGTGATGGCTGCCACAACCTGGCCAGTACGACGCCACAACCTGGCCAGTACGACGCCACAACCTGGCCAGTACGACGCCACAACCTGGCCAGTACGACGCCACAACCTGGCCAGTACGACTGTGTGTTAATGTCTCCCAGACTGTTGTTATGTACTGTGATGTATCAATGTTAACATATATTACACACTGAATGTTGTGGTGCACTATGTTAAGTTTAATATGTTTATTATGCACCCCATACCCATCCTGTGGGCGGTAGTCAAAAGATTACAGAGGTACATAATTGGTCCAGGGACTGGACTCCAAAGTTTTGATAGCTGGGCAAGTTACAGAGGTAATGAATTCACAATTTACAAAGGTAATGAACTCACAAATTACAAAGGTAATGAACTCCAGTAGGTCTAGTCACAATCATGACAAGTTACAAAGGTATTTACAGATTACAGAGGTACTAATGGGTCCAGGGACTGGGCCCCAGAGTTTTGATGGCGAATAGTACAAGGTAATGAACTCACAAGTTACAAAGGTAATGAATACTGTAAAATGGTTACTCACGTTTATACATGGCTACAATCATGAACAAATTATAGTGTAATGAGCAATTCACACTTCTACACCCGGTCACATCTGTAGTGAGTTATTGGTGCAAATATTGATTGTTGAAGTCACACACACACACACACACACACAACATATACAAATTCATACACACACACACACACAAACACACACACACATACACACACACACAAACACATACACAAACTCATACACACACACGCACGCACATTCATACACACACACACACACACCCCCCACTCATAACACACACAACCACACACTACACACTCATACACATACACACACACAACACACACACAAACACACACAAACACACACAACACACACACACACACACACACACACACACACACACAACACACACCACACACACACACACAAACACACACACACACAGCTTGGACTCGACCCCTGCAATCTCAACTAGGTAATGCACACACACACACCCCACACACACACACACATAACAACACACAACACACACACACACACACACCACACACCACACACACACACACACACACACACACACACACATGCACATATGTGGTAATGCTTTTTTTACAGCTAGCAAAGTCAGGTATTTCTCCAGAATGGTCTGCAATATACCACTGTGGATAAAATACTTTGCCATTTCTTGAACATTTCTGAGTGAGTTGTTTCTAAATTCATTATTTTATCACACTCCAGTACAAAATGACGCAGGGTGTGACAATAGTCCATCTGGCAAAGTTTACATTTCGTTTGGTCTACATCTGTGGTGGTGATTTAATGCCAAGAACTTGTAACCCAGCCGGGGGCCGGGGGAGTAGTGACATCCAAAAGTCTGCTTATTTTGTTGGATACCCAAACATTGGGTCCTTCTGATGAAGAGTGAGATAGATGGACTCAGGGTGTCAACTCCCTGGCCTTAAGCCCATAAAATTCTTTAAAGTTTTTTCGTATTATTTTTTTAAACTCTACCTGACAAGAAGATTGAAATCTACTCCCTCTTTGAAGCATACAGCTTTGCCCAAATTTTTCAGTTCTATCATGCATCTGAAACCTGTGAGATGGGGAATCCACACTGGCCTCTGATCCACTGTCCCCCAATCCCACCATACCGTGTCTGGCTTTTTGACACAAGATGCCCAAACAATGAGTTGAGAGCATTTAGGGGTGACAGAGAAACTTACAATTAAAACTGTCAATCTTTGGGGTACATAATGCATTTCAGTGCAAGGGGTAGGCAAACATTTTTTTGAAGGGTGAGGCCCCAATTTTTTGTCGGCTCCAATTTCTTTAAGAGAGCCATCACTCTGTACACAACAGCAGCACTACAGCTGCACCTGGATTGGTGAACAGAACCATCAGCGTAAATTTTTGCGAGAGTGTTGCTGTGTGACTAAGTTATCAATACAGCTAAGGGCCCCTGTTTGGCTTTAAGGCAAGTTTTTGGTTGTGATTTTTAAAAAAGTATTTGGGGGGAAATGGGGGAATGGTATTTGGAATGGGGGGAATATTCCTTTTGGGGCGAGAAGGCCGCGTTCCTTACTTGACATAGATATTATTGATATGCGGGTGGTTCCAGTTTTTTCGAACCATCGGATGCCACAGTGTAGGAAAGTTTGGAGGGCTTCTGTGCAGGGGTTTGAATGAGCTTTTCCCGAGTATTAAACCCCATTAGGGTATTTCTTTCAGTAACACGATTTGATGCTTGGAATTAAGTTCTTTTTGCATATTTAAAATTTTGGCGTACGAGGGGATCCTAAAAAGTCCCCATTTTCGTTTGCAGTTTTTTCCCGCCCCCCAAGCTTCCAGTAAACAAGAGAAGTAGTGGCGCGCATAATCAAACCCAAAGATTAAATAACAAGATACATCATTTTTACAATTTTAAAATTAGCACCATACCCGGGTGAAACCCAGCCACAACTCTAAGTGCTCTTAGTCTTTCTTGTATTGGCGACAAAGTCTTGTTACAACAGGTCCAAGTAGTGGAACTCAAAGCCTAGATACCTGTATCTACTTACATATTCTAGAAGAGACCCATCATGCAACTGGATCTGACGAACTGTGCCTCTCTGTCGAGGAGGACGCCTATTGAGTATCTTTGTTTTATCAGTAGAGATTATCAACCCCAGGTCCTGACACGAGGCTAGTACATGATTAAGAATGTTTTGGGTGTTGGAGAATCCGGTGGTGTGAATCATTATATCAATCAGCAAAAAATAATCACATAATGATGGGGCTGACTAGGCATAGCATTAAGTAATGCATTAATTAGAATATTGAACAGTGTGGGACTGAGCACACCTCCCTGTGGGTTCCTAATTCAAAGTTTTTTAGTTACACTTCTATGCCCCGGGGAACAAAACGACTTTTTCTTTTTGACAGGTACCCTTTTTAATCCAGGGGAAAAGCCACCTCCAACATCCATTTGGCAAGTTCACTATGATTACATTGGGTTGACTACATCAAAAGCTTTTTAAAGGTAAAGGGAAGGTAGGTATGAGCTGTCAGTGGGGCAGAGTGAGAAACATGGTACGCAATGATGCACGCCCTTCCATGCATGAAACCATGTAACCGGGAGACAAAAATTTGTTTGATTGGACATGAACGATTAAGAATCATTCTCTAAAATGTTTTACCAAGAGCTAGTAAGAGATTTGGGCGAAATGCATTTGTTGTTGGGCTTGGGAATTTGGGAAAAAGGGGCGTTTCCAAGTTTGGGGGGGCTCCCCAGTTACATAGCTCAGTTATATAATTCAAGTAATGGATTACTGTACTCGACACAGCAATTGGATGTTGTAAAAAATACCATCCCACCAGGCGACGTGGTTTTCCTTAGTTAGTGTGGATAAATTTCATAATTAGGAAAAGGGAAAAATTTTTGAAATCTCGCCTTGCTAAAACATAAAGCAAACAAGTCTCTCCCTTGCATCAATTTGTCATTTAAAATTTTCCCCTGTGTGGGCGGGAAGATTACAAGCTAGATGAGCAGCCCCAACACTGACTAACTCATTTGCCCATTAAGGGGTAGGGTGCCGATCTGCCCATTCTGTTAAACCCCTTTAAATTTTATTTTTGTCCCCCCATGCCCGGGAAGGGGGGTGTGAGCATTAGACCGTTGACAAAATTTTTCCCCCTGTTTTCCGCAGCTCTGTCATACGCTTCTGCAGCACAAGGGGAGTTTGGGAAAAGCCTCAGCATTCCGGGGGTACGATGTTTTTTATAGGGTAGGCCTAGTCTGCGAGAACGTTTTAGTGACGAAAATTTAGAGTCATTGTAAAATAGGTTTTTAAAGGAGGTAAGTTTTTTTTGGAATTTGTTGGGTTTTTAAATACCAAAGGTTTCAGTGGGGGCCTAAGTATTCTGAATATGTCACAAGGTCATTGTTAAAAGGCTCTACAAGGGACATCATAGGAATTAACCATCGTCACATGTGCAAAAGTCATCATGCTGATCAGTGGGGAACATTAAAACGTTTCCCTTTGAATATCCCACCAGGGAAGGATAGTATTACAAAATCTAGTGAGGGTTTGCCAGGGGAAAAGAGAATATATACAACCCCGAATGTTTGGTGCACTATGTTTCAGAGATATACGGGAAAAAGCTGGAAAGAAAGAAAAAAACAAAAATGTGAAGACAACATTTAAAGAAAAGTTTGTTTCACATTGAAAGTTCCTCTCTCTGTTATGTGTTTTTTCACCACCATCGTTGTGTTTGATGGTATAAAGCTGTCTGATACAAAGAGTTAATAATACTGTATGAACCTGTCTGGTAAATACCCAATAAAAATTTGACAGGATTTTTTTCTTAGGATTCTTTTGGAGGAATCAAGTTTATAAGACGGGACGCTATTATGAGTTATACGGAAGGACGTTACCAAAGCTTTTAGTAGAAGACCCCGGGTAGGTTTCTTTTGGGAAATAGTTTTGGCAACACTCTTTGGTAAAAGACTTGACTAGCGTTCTTTTGAAACGAAAAGATAATAGAACGAGATCCGAAATGTAATGACACATTGCAAAAAACCCAAAACCACGGGGGGGATTTGAACCCGCGGTCACAAGTCTCAAACCCCCCCGTGGTATGTTTGGTTAAGATGAATAAAGTCAGATAGTTTTACGTGACATATAAAACGGGAATTAACACACAAAACATGAAAGTAACTCTAAAACGAACATAACAATGAAAAAGTAAAGGACACAAATCTTTAAAAAAACACATAAAAAAGAAAAATTGAGACATAAAACATTTGTAGTGAAAAATAAATTTACAATAAAACAAAAAAAACAATAACAAACAAACCATCCCCTAATTTTCACACAAAAATTTATTTAAAATAAAACATTACAATAACCAGAAGACCAGTAGGTACAATAAAACGAAGACCATACAGTACAATAACACAGAAGACCAGACAGTAAATAAACAAAACCCCGTACTACAATAACACAGAAACCAGTACAACAAAAACCCCGAAGCCATACAATACAATAACACAGAAAAACCCGACAGTCAATAACACAAAGACCAGTACGAAAATAACAAGAAAAACCCGTACAATACAAAAACCAGAAGCCCGTACATACAAAAACACACAAGACCAAACAGTACAATAAACGAAGACCTACAAAACATGCACAGAATACCAGAACGTAAAGACCAGTACGGTACAGTACGCAGAAACCGCCAGTACACTAACACAGAAGATCAATAAAGTCAATAACACAGAAGACCTTACAGTATAATAAACAGTCCAGTGCAGTGCAGTACAGTAACGAAGAGGACCCAAACGGTACAGTAAAACAGAAGACCAGTACAGAACAAAACACGGAATACCATACATTACAAGAACAGAAAACCATACAGTAATAACCACAGGATCGTTTTACAGTAACACACAAAAAACGCAGTACACTAACACAGAAGAAACCCGCACAGTACAATAACAACAGGCCAGTACAGTGAATACCACAAATCAGTACAGAACAGTACAGTAACACAAGGAACAGTACGGAGAGAAACACAAAAGACCAGCACAGTACAAAAACACGGAAGACCAGTACAGAATAATACACAGCTGAACAGTAAATAGTAACATTAACACACAAGGACCAGTACAGCACAATATCTCAGAAGACAAAGGTGGAGTACAGTACATAACACAAAGACCATACAGTGCAATAACACAGAAGAACAGTACAGTAACAGTAACACAGAAGACACAGTACAATACTATAAACAAGAAGAAAATAACAGATCAATAACAACAAAAGACCATTACAGTCAAAAACACAGAAGACCCTACAGTGCAGTACACACAATACCAGTACAGTAAAATAACATGCAGAATTCCAGTACAAGTGCGTAACACAGAAAACCAGTACAGGTAACACAAAGGACATACAGTGCTGTAACACCATAAGCCCCAGTACAGTAAAATAAACACAGAAGACCAGTACAGTAAATATCACACAAAGACCAGAACATGCAGTAACAACAGAGACCAGTACAGTAAAATAAAAAAGACCAGCCACAATACAGAAGACCAGTACAGTGCAGTAACACAGGATGACTAGTACAGTACAGTTACACTGACCAGTGCAAGTATAGTAAACCATAGAGGAGATACAATAACACAGAAAGCGAGTAACAGTACAGAAACACAGTGCCAGTACGCGTACAGTAACAAAGAACTCCGGTACAGTACAATAACACAGAGACTAGCACGTACAGGAAGACAGTGGGACTAGTAACAGTAACAAAAGACGAATACAACATTAACACAGAAAGACCAGTGAAGAACTATAACACAGACTAGCAATACATTTTCATTAACACAGAAGACCAGTATCAGTTTCAGTAACACAGAACACCCAGTACAGTAACAATAAAACAGAGAACCGTACAGTACAAAAACACAGAAAACGAGACAGTACAAATCACAGAAGACCAGTGCAGAACAATACAAAAAGACCAGAACAGTACAGTGAACACTGAAGACCAGTGCATACTATAACACAGACAGCAATACAATTCATTAACACAGAAACCAGTACAGTTCAGTAAACACAGAAAGACCGGTACAGTACAAGTAAGAACAGAGGACTTCAGTACAATACAAAAACCCACAAAAGACCAGTACAGTACAATAATACAGAAGACCAAGTACAGTACAAAAATACAGAAAAAAGACGGTATAATAACACAGAAAACATAATAGTACAATAACGCGGGAAAACCAGTACAATTACAATAACACAGAAGACCAAGTACAGTTTTCACTTCACATAGAGAACAAGTACAAACAATACACAGAAGAATACCAGCGCAGTAACATTCACACAAAGAACTAGTACGGTACAGTAACACAGCGACCAGCACAGTACACCAACACAGTACAATAACACAGAAACTAATAACAGTACAATGCACCCAGTACCACGCAGTACAGTATCTGTAACAGCAGAGGAACAGTAACGTTCACAGAAACTCAAAAGACCCGTAGAGTAAAAAACTCAGAAAACCAAAATAGCTCAAATCACAGAAGACAAGGAGCGCGCTGTAAAATAACACAGAAGACCAGTACAGTAAAATAACACAGAAGACCAGTACAGAACCAATCACAGATACCATAACAGTATCGAACAACACGTACACCTAACAACAGATCAAAGTAAAGCTGAATCTAACACAGAAGACCAGCAAAGTATAATACACACAATACAATTGCAGTACGTACAGAAACGCAGAGACCAGTAAGGTACAGAAACACAGAAGACAAAAAAAATCATTTAACAGAGTAAACACAGAAGACCTTTTACAGTACAATAGCACAAAGACCAGTACGTACAATATCAGAAGACCTTACAGTACAGTAACACGAAGCCCAGAGAAGTACTATAACAGAGACTGGCAATACAGTTCATTAACACAGAAGACCAGTAGAGTACATAACATAATCCCAATACAATACAATAACAGGGTGACCAGTACAGACAATAACACAGAAGACTAGTACAGCACAATAACACAGACCCAGTACAGTACAGTAACAAAGGAGACAGGTACAGTACAGTAAACAGTACGACCAGTACTGTACAAAAAAAAAAATACCAGTAGAATAACAATAAGACATGACTCAAGAAATCGTAATGACACGATTTCAAACAAACCATAACCCGGCCGGGATTGAAACCGCGGGCATAGTCATAGACAGAAGACCAGTATATTACAATAAGACAGAAGGGCCAGTACCGTACAGTAACACAGACATCATTACAGTGCAATAACGCAGAAAATCAGTGCAGTACAATAACACAGAAAGACCAGTCAGAAAAATAACACAAAAGACCAGTACAGTACTAAACACAGAATGCCCGTACAGAATAATAAACGCCAGAAAGACCAGAAATAGTACAATAACACAGTAGACTAGCACAAAAATAACACAAAAAACAGTACAGTACAGTAACACGGAAGACGAGTACTGTACAGTGACACAGAAACACCAGTAAAATAAAATAACACAAAAGGCCATACAGTACAATAGACAAAACCATACAGTTTCATAAAAGAACCTACAGGGCCCGAAGCACCGGTACAGTACAATAACAAGCAAGACCAATACTGTACAATGCACACAATTCCAGTACAGTACAGTACAGAAGACCAGTGAAAAACAAAAACAGAAGACCAGTAAAGAACAATATACAGAATACCAGTACATTACATTAACACAGAAACCCCGTTCGGTATAGTAACATAGAAGACCAGCACAGTACACTAAACACAAAAGACCATTACTGTACAGTGCCCACAGTATCAGTACATTGCAGTACAGTAACACAGAGGACCAGCACAGTACAAAAACACAGCCAGTACAGTTCAAATTTCAGAAGACCAGTACAGTACAATACACTGAAGCAGTAAAGTCATAACCGAGGACCAGTACGGTACAATAACACAAGATACCAGTGAGTACTTAACACGGAAAACCAAAAAAAAACCC
>NC_069404.1:49459667-49480455 GCF_026875155.1 Cherax quadricarinatus
GTCACCTGTGGTCTTAAAGACGTGTGATGTCACCTGTGTCTTAAAGACTGTGAGTCACCTGGGGTCTTAAAGACGTGTGAGTAAGGGTCTTAAAGACGTGGATGTCCATTGTAACTTTGCTCAGAAGACAGTATATACAGAGTAAGCCATCATGTAGACCAGGTGTCACTCTAAACACAGCTTTATTAACACATTATGTAAAACTCTGTATATATACACACACACATACATATGTGTGCGCGCATGTATGTATATATCCGACCTTCAAATTCATTTACGAAACACCAGAAATAGCTATTATTATAAATTTGTTATAGTTTTCATAGAGGAAATTTAGAGATTTGAATTTGATACTTTTTCATACATAATAACATGTACACATGACATTCGTGAACACACAAGAACAGGTACATATGACACCAATATACAATAACACGTAGATATTACATTCATTTATACAAAATAACATGTTACACACGACACAGTCCTCCACTAGTGTCTCAAACGTGTTCATCTTTATATATTTACATATTCCACAAAGAATGTCGCTCACAAACACATTTAAACTGCTAAATAAGTTAAAAAAAACTTGTTCTCAGTATAAATTCATAGTGTAACATAAGAGGAATTCCAAAATTGTAATTAATTAGCCCCCGAGGTGGCCGAGCTGTGTGCGAGCTTCGTCTCGTCCAGCTGGTCTACGGTTCCAGGCTGTCTTGGTGGATGTAATTACTGGACGCAGTTTACTGTGTGTCCCCTCCAGTAATTCCACCCACCTGGACAGTCTCTACCGTAGACCAGCTAGACAAGACCAAGTTTCCATTCAGCAAGGTCACTGAGGGTGGCAACCGCTGACTCTGGGGAAGTGGGGAAGGGAGTCCACTCAGTGACACAAGTGGATTCCTGGAGACACTGATCCGGGGAAGGCACCGCCGACCTTAGGTAAGTGGGGAAGGGGAAACATCCGGGAGCGAACGGATGGATTCCTGGATACATGAGCTTGGGGAAGGTTGTAGTTGAGGCTAACCTTAGGTAAGTGGGGAAGGGGAGACATCCGGGAGCGAACGGATGGATTCCTGGATACATAAACCTGGGAAAGGCATGAATACCAGCAGTTGAGGCTGACCTTGGGTAAGTGGTGAAGGGAAGACATCCGGCGGTAGACGGATCGATTCCTGGATACATGAACCTGGTAAAGCAAGAATACCGCTGACTTTGGGGAAGTGGAGAAGGGATTTCCACCTGAGGTGACACCAAGTGGACTCCTGGAGACACTGATCCCGGGAAGGCACTGACCTAACTCGCTGACCTTAGGTAAGTGGGGAAGGGAAGACATCCGGGAGCGAGCGGATGGATTCCTGGATACATAAACTTGGGGAAGGTTGTTGTTGAGGCTAACCTTGGGTAAGTGGGGAAGGGGAGACATCTGGGAGCGAGCGGATGGATTCCTGGATACATAAACTTGGGGAAGGTTGTTGTTGAGGCTAACCTTGGGTAAGTGGGGAAGGGGAGACATCTGGGAGCGAGCGGATGGATTCCTGGATACATGAACCTCCGGAAAGCAAGAATACCAGCAGTTGAGGCTGACCTTGGGGAAGTGGGGAAGGGAAGACATCCGGCGGTAGACGGATCGATTCCTGGATACATGAACCTGGGTAAAGCAAGAATACCGCTGACTTTGGGGAAGTGGAGAAGGGATTTCCACCTGAGGTGACACCAAGTGGACTCCTGGAGACACTGATCCGGGGAAGGCACTGACCTAACTCGCTGACCTTAGGTAAGTGGGGAAGGGAAGACATCTGGGAGCGAGCGGATGGATTCCTGGATACATAAACTTGGGGAAGGTTGTTGTTGAGGCTAACCTTGGGTAAGTGGGGAAGTGGAGACATCTGGGAGCGAGCGGATGGATTCCTGGATACATGAACCTCCGGAAAGCAAGAATACCAGCAGTTGAGGCTAACCTTGGGTAAGTGGGGAAGGGGAGACATCCGGGAGCGAACGGATGGATTCCTGGATACATGAACTTGGGGAAAGCATGAATACATGCAGTTGATGCTGACCTTGGGGAAGTGGGGAAGGGAAGACATTTGGCGGTAGACGGATGGTTTCCTGGATACATGAACCTGGGGTAGGCATGAATACAGGATGGTGAGGCTGACCTTGGGAAAGTGAGAAAGGGGAAACATCCGGCGGCGGGACGGATGAATTCCTGGATACATAACCCTAGGGAAGGCTGAGGCTGGAAGGCAGAGAGAGAGAGGCGAGGCTGACCTTAGGGAAGTGAGGAAGGGGAGACATCCGGGGGCCCACGGATGGATTCCTGGACACATGAACCTGGGGAAGGCGAGGGGGGGGGGGCGGACCTTAAAGACGAACCACTGGGCCCCCACGTGGCAAGGTCTGGTAACTCAGAGATAACTTGAGGCGACAAGTGGTCGCAAATTATTAATGTTATTATAATTCAAGATTTGCTAATTTGGATTCAAAAGCGTCTACCAGGGTGGTATTATTTCCAATCCAGCCACTCTCATAGGAGCCACGGTAGTGTTCTTATTTGTTCATTCACCGGAGTTAACATAATAAAAATAACATTAATAAAAATATTGTTCTTATTTTTGATTAACACAACAGAGATAACATTGCAACAACTAGAAATGGCAGTAATAAATGTTTGAGAGTCGTTGAGCGATGTGAAGATGACAGGTCTCCTGGGTACACATGTCTGGTACTCTAACATAACGTAGGTCATCTGGAAAAGACCCGGGCCGGGACAATACCGTGGGTGTTGCTGGAGTGAGACCCAACAGTTAGGTGTCTTCAATCAAAAAACGTTTCGCCTACACAGTAGGCTTCTTCAGTTTAATATAGAGGCAGCAGCAGAGGCAGTGAATGTAAGGTTGATGTAATTATAATCATGCGTGATCCCAGAAAGGTATCCCCGTGATCCCAGAAAGGTATCCCCGTGATCCCAGAAAGGTATCCCCGTACTGCATAAACCTTATTGTTCATCTCTGTTGCTGTACATTTTTTCTTTGCTACTGTACTGCATTTCTGTACTGCACTCTACCGTTCTTTTGTTTTAATTTTCTGTACTGGTCGTCTCTGTTACTGTACTCATTCTTCTGTGTTACTGTACTGGTCTTCTCTGTTACTGTACTGGTCTTCTCTGTTACTGTACTGGTCGTCTCTGTTACTGTACTCATTCTTCTGTGTTACTGTACTGGTCTTCTCTGTTACTGTACTGGTCTTCTCTGTTACTGTACTGGTCGTCTCTGTTACTGTACTCATTCTTCTGTGTTACTGTACTGGTCTTCTCTGTTACTGAACTGTACTGGTCTTCTCTGTTACTGTACTCATTCTTCTGTGTTACTGTACTGGTCGTCTCTGTTACTGTACTGGTCTTCTCTGTTACTGAACTATATTTGTTCTTCTGTGTGTCTGTACTGGTCTTCTGTGCTACCAGTGTCAGGGGAACGCCTTCCTATTGAACAAAAGAAAGGAAAAATAACAAATGAATAACTTGATGGATAATAATTATGTTTTTCTAAGGATTTTAATTAAAAATAAATAAAATAAATATTGGCCGCTGTGGTTCCAGTAGGATGTTGGGACATGAGAATCTTATGCCCAGGATGGTCTTCTGATGATGTTTTAGAAGAAATGGTGTTGGTTATCCTGGGTGGCGGTGTTCGTCCCATGTTCTGAAAATCCTGTCACTGTTTGGTTGTATCACCACAATTCAGATTTTAGAGGTGAGGAGTCGTAATGTCCCACTACATCCTGTAGACAGGTATCTTGCTCCAATTAACAAACGTCTACCCTGGTTGACCAGGTCAGCAGCAGAGCTGATAATAAAGAAAACACTGGTTATATAAGTGTTCAATAAGTATATCATATATATATATATATATATATATATATATATATATATATATATAATATATATATATATATATATACAGCATATATATAATACAGGACATTAGTGCATTCAAGGATGATTTGAATAGACTGATGCAGTGGTCGGAGAAGTGGCAGATGCAGTTTAATATAGACAAATGCAAAGTGCTAAATGTTGGACACGACAATAACCATGCCACTTATAAACTGAATAGTGTAGATCTTAATACTACTGATTGCATAAAGGATTTAGAAGTTCTGGTTAGCAGTAATTTGAAACCAAGACAACACTGCATAAGTGTTCGCAATAAAGCTAACAGAATCCATGGCTTCATAGCACGAAGTATAAATAATAGAAGTCCTCAGGTTGTTCTTCAACACTTACTACTTCACTTACTATTCTCAGGTGACTTCAATATAAATCTCCTGCAAGACCAGGACCCACACGTTACTGAATTCACAAACACAATGAGTAACTGCATGTTGCTACCAACAGTAACAAAACCTACAAGAGTTACAGAGACTGGTGTTTCCCTACTTGACCACATCTGGACCAACACCATATCCCCTTTAAAATCAGGCATAATCACAGATAATACCACAGACCACTACCCTACTTTCCTCATAACAACTCTTGGTAAAATACCCCAAGACACTACTAAAGTCACCTTCAGACTTCACAATGAGGCAGCCATTAATAACTTCACAACAGCAGTAACAAACATGGACTGGCACACTGAGTTAGAAATCTATAAAATATTGACGAATGTTTTTAATAATTTTCTAAAAAAGACCCAAACCTCTATAAACAAGCACTGCCCTAAAAAACTAAACACATGACAGCTAAGAGACTGAACAGTCCCTGGCTAACACCCAGCATTCTCAAATCCATAAATACAAAACACCGATATGAAAAACAGTACAGAATGGGTCACATAACCAGAGACCAAACAAAACGTTACTCGTCCATCCTAACCAGCCTGATAAGAAGGGCAAAAAAACTGTATTATGAGAACAGATTATCCAGCTTTCGAGGTGATATAAAAAAGACCTGGAAAACCCTATCAGAAATTCTGGGAACAAAAAAGATATCACGAAATAGCGAAATAAAATTAGCAAAATCAGATGAACCCCAACTCCCACCAACAGAAACAGCAAACAGACCAATGATTTCTTCTCCACTATAGGACAAAACCTTGCCAATAAAATCCCAAGCTCAGATACCCCACCAAATGACTACCTCACTGGCAACTACCCGAATACACTGTTCCTAGCTCCTACTAACCCATACGAAGTCTCCCTTATTATTAACGCACTAAAAAACAAGACAGGAGATTTAAATACCTTACCACCCTCTTATATACAAAAAAGTGTCACAAGTACTATCACCAATCATTGCAACACTCTTTAACAAATCCATTGAATCTCCACCTTCCCTACAGCTCTCAAAATAGCAAGGGTCACCCCGATCCATAAAGGAGGAGACCAGAATTGAATAACTATAGGCCAATATCCAATTTACACCCTCTCTCAAAAATCTTCGAAAAATTAATTCATAAACGAATCTACTCCTACCTCATCTCCCAAAACATTCTCAACCCCTGCCAATTTGGATTCAGGCCTAATAAAAATACTAGTGAGCTATTATACACATGCTAGAACATACATACACTGCAATAGAGAAAAAAGAAGTCCCACTGGGGATCTTCATTGACTTACGTAAAGCTTTTGATACAGTTGACCATGACTTGCTCCACGTAAAATTGTCACACTATGGTATTAGAGGGCACTCCCTCAACTACCTCAAGTCTTACCTCAGCAACAGAAGCCAATATGTGTACGCAAATGGGGCAAGCTCTTCCGCACAACCAATTACAGTTGGTGTCCACAGGGAAGTGTCCTAGGCCCTCTTCTCTTTCTCCTATACATAAATGACCTACCAAATGCTTGCAATTACTCAAACCCACACTTTTTGCAGATGACACCACATACGTCTTCTCTCACCCGAGCCCAGTCACGCTAGCCAATACGTAAACACCGAATTACAGAAAATATTTACCTGGAAGAGGACTAACAAACTTACCTAAACATTGACAAAACCTACTTCATTCAGTTTGGTAACAGAGCTACAGATGTACCTCTTAACATTACGATAAACAGATCACCTATCACAAAGCTAACAGAGGGAAAATTCTTTGGAATCCACCTTGATAATAGACTCAAATTTCATACACATATACAACAAATTTCTAGAAAATTTCCAAGACTGTAGGCATACTATCGAAGATACGGTACTATGTTCCACAGTCAGCCCTCCTGGCCCTATATCACTCTCTTATTTACCCCTATCTCACCTATGGAATTTGTGCATGGGCTCAACAACAATTAACCATCTCAGACCACTAATTACCCAACAAAAGGCTGCAGTTAGAATGATAACAAATTCTCACTTTTTTTTTTTTTATATTTTATTTAAAAACTTCATGTACAAAATTAATAGGTACATATACAAAAAAAATGATCAAGGACAAAAATCGTAAATCAATATAAAAACAAAAAAACAATCCGGGGCAACATCGCCAGTCTACTTTTATAAAATTTTTTTCTAACATATCCCCAATTTAAAAAGGGAAAAAAAGTTAAAATAAAAAAGGCCAAAAAAAATGGCTTTTAATTTAAAAAATCCCTAAAATTAAAACCCCAAACAAAAAAATTTGCTCCAACCCTTAAGAAAAATAAACCCATAATACCCCCCCTCAACAAATACACCGCCCCTACAATATCCCTTTTATTAAAAAACCTGTGCTCCCCAAACACAGGGACCCCCCACCCCCCCCCCACCACTCAACACCCCAAAATTGAAAACTAACCCTATCCCCAAACCTGAAAAATCTGCCCAAATTTATCCTAAAATTTGGGTTTAAATTATGACACATTCACTTGGGGAAAGCATTATTTAAAACCCATGAAGGGTACAGGACTCCCAAAAATTACAATCCCTTTAAAATTTAAAGAAAAAATTTAAAAAATAGGTAATTACTCCCAAAAACTGATGCGGGCCCACGTTTTAAATAAAAAAAAATAACTCAGTGCTTAAAGGAAATAGTAAAAGGGGGAAAAAACCCCTCAAGAAAATTCAAATTCAATTGCAAAAACCAGTGTAAGTGGAACATAATACGTTTTACCAAAAAAATATACATTTTTATATAATTATAGGTTATACTTTAAATTTTTTTTGTTATATATTTAATCTGCTCCTTACCCCCTTCCCCATAAAGGGAACTAACCCAAAACTTATCTTGCACAACCTCTCTTTCTGGTCACACACTAGTCCCTTCCAATCAACCCAACCAAAACACTGCTTTCCCCAAAGGAGGTGACCCCTTTTAAAAACCCCCTAAACCCCCCCCACCCCCCCTTTTTCCCAAACCCACTCACCCCGGCAGTTAAAGCCCCTTAAATAACCCCAATAAAATCCCTTTTGTTAGTCCTCTAAAAACCTTCAAAAAAACCCCTTCCCCCCCTTTTTTCCCCAAAAAATGTTTTCTGTTGCGACACAAAGTTCGAAAAAAACGTCCCCGCCAAAGCCCTTTCTCAGCACTTTCCCCCACCCCCCTTTTCCCCCTCATACCCCAAAAAAACAATATGTAGTCCACGTTTAAACATATGCAAAAACCCTTACCACACTCTCCTCCACCCCAAACCCCAAAACAAACTCAACCCCCCAAAATACCCCCAACCCCTTTGGGCCCCCCCCCTCCCATTTACCTTCGCATCCATACCCGGGATGCACCCCAAAACCTTAAACAAAAAAAAGACGACATTACGCAGTCTCTTCCCCACGGGCCTTCTGCCAACCCCCCACCCCCCAATAAACCCCCCTGTCTGGGAGCATCGCTCCCGTTGGCAAAATCCCATGCAGGAAAACGGTACAAAAACCCTCACGCGCCCTGGGTCGTAACCCCTTTTTAAATTTTAAAACCCTTTTCGCCATATTACATCCCATGCTTTACTTTGGGGTAGATCCCTTCAACGGCCCCCAAACTACATTCTCTTAAAAATTTTACACAACTTTCCCCCCTTTTTATTTTTCCGGGTTTTCGGGCTAACTTTAAAGGCGCGAAACCCTGTTGGGCCATTCCCTTCTTTTCCCCCCCTCCTCCCTTTTCCTAAAGGTGAGCATTTTACCTTATCTAGCTGCCCCTTTCCCTCCATCCACCTGCACTCATCATTTCCCCTCTTAAAAAACAACATTTAAAGGGCGTTTCTCAAGTCCAAAAAACCCCCAACCCTCCCCAACTTTCCCGGCAATGTACTACCCCCTTCGAAACCCAAGTTGCCCCCTGAACCCCACAAAAATTTTGAACCCCAATTCAAAGAATCCCTTTGATCGCCTTTCCCTGTTAACGGCATCACACCCAAAAAAAAACCCCCAAAACCTTTCTATATATTTAATACTTTGTTGAAAAATTTACACGCTCCCCAAAGGGGTTTAAATGGTGAGGTCGCGCATTCCCAACCTTTCGCTGCCCTGTTTCCACCACCCCTATTCGAATTGCTAACCCTTGAAAAATCGGGTCACCCCTCTTACATGACACCGCAGATTTTCAAACCCCCGGGTCCTCCGCTGCACAAACATCACATCCCCACTCAATCTCTCTGTCCCTTCCCAGCCCCAGGGATCTTTTAAATTTTCCCAATTTTTAACCTTCCCATCCCAAAAGCTCCCCCCAAAAGTTTTGAAAAAAATTTCCCCCCCCAAAAGCCCAAACCGTGTTCCTAAATTGCCAAAATAGGGGTACATCAACATACCCACCAAACCAGCCCCCGGCCCTTCAGCTCACCACCCCCCCCCCCGGCCCTTTAGACAAATCCTCCACCATCCTAAAAAAGGGGACCTAAAACACATGAAAAACAATATTTGTGAAAAAGGGAAATCCCTGCCAAAGCCCCCCCGCTCCAGTTGACCCCCCCCCCAAAAAAACCCCCTTTGGGATTTGCCCCCCCTTTCCCTTCGCATTTGAGTCCAGCGTTTTCCACCCCCCCACTATTTCTTCCCCAAAAACCCCTGTCGTAGGAAAAATATCCCTAAAAGCCTTTTCTTTCCACCCTTTTCAAAACCCCCTTCCCAACCCAAAAACCCCACCAACGCTCCCCTTTCCCTTTCCATGTCCTCCGGGAAACCCCCCTTGTTTAACCCCCGTGGCCCCCCCTAAATTGACCTACCAGGTAAACAAATGAGACCAAAACGACCCTCCCCAAAACCCCACTTTTAAAAGCCGATTCCCAAAAATTTTCGCAAATAATTTAAAATCAGACAAACCCAATGAAAGGGCCCCGATAACCCCAAGGGTACTCTCCTTTTTCCCCTTTTGGGACCAACACCCCCCCACCGCCGTTGCCTGAGTTTCTCCCTTTTTACCTCCTCTTTCAGGCATTCTTTAAACCCTTACTGGGAAAACCCCTAAGCAGACCCCTGCGTACATAAAATTCGCTAGGTAAACCATCGACCCCGGGTGCCTTACCCTTCCTCATGCCCAAAAAAAAGGGCTCTCCATTTTTCCCCCCCTCCCAATGCCCCCACCCATGCCTCCCGATCCCCCTCCTCCCCATTTTGCACGGCCATACCACATCCCTTTCCCCCAAAAACCCTCCCCATCCACCCCATACTTTTCCCTATTCCTCAAACCATTATCGGCTTATGCACCACCCCCCTTGGGTGTCCCTTAAACCCTGACCCTCCAAAAACCCCCTTTTAAACAGAAGAAATTGACTTGCAAACCCGGGTATTGAGTGGGTTCCCCCTGTCGTACCTCGCCCTCGCAGCACACAAAGCTGATGGTTTCCCCCCCAGAGTACTTCGTCTAACCCCCCCCTGTACCCGTACAGCTCCCCAAAACTTTTTCTTCTTTGCAAACCCCGTTTTCGGGTCCTTCAACATGTGTATATCCTCCACCGGGTACCCCCCGGGCCACCGCCCCCCCTCGAAAAAATTTCCCGGGTAATCTAATTCTAAGAAATTTTGAAAAACCCTCCCGCAATTGATTAATGGTTTGCCCTCCCTCACATAAAAATAAAGAAAATTCGTAACTTACCCAACACTATCCCACCACCCCTACCACGTCTTCCTCATTTCTTCTTTGGGCCGAGTGTTCCCAAAATTTTGGGCAAACGCTTCACTCCCTCCCTTTCCCCCAAAAACCATCGTGTTCATTTCCCAAAAAAATTTTCCCTGCCTATGGGGCCAAAGCTTTCCCATCCCACCCCACAAATCCCGGGCCCTTTGATCGAAGACACCATCTCTTTTTTTTTTTAAAAGCCCTTCCCAAAACCCCTCCGAATAAAAAAAAATGCCCAAAAACGAGCCGCATATCCCCTTTTTATAAATAGGGTTCCACCTCCCACAGACCTCCCCCGAAAGCTTCACTTAACGGGAAGATCTTAAGCGGCCCCCCAAAATGAGGAAAAATACCCGCCCCTTTGGGGTTTCCCCGGTTTTGTTTTTTTTAATTACAAAATTTCCCCAACCCCCCCCCAAACAATCGCAAAGACGGTAACGGGGCGGGGAAATACACGAGCCCCCTCCCGCACAAAACCATCTTATTTTAACGTCACTTTCTGCGGGGGCAAACACACACACAAACGCCACTCTCTCTCCCACCCAAACCATCCTTCCAAACGAAATTCCCCCTCCCCCCCCCCCCCCCCCCCCTCTTTCCTATCAATACAAACGGGCCCCCCCCTCCCTAAATCAAAAAACCCCCACCCCTCCTTTTAAAGCTCGGGCGGCAACACATAAGCCTGATCCCCCGGGACCACAAAATTCCGACCAAGTTTAAAAATTGTGTCCTCCCAAAAATTTCCCCGTAAACCCTTATACCTTTTTTTCAAAAACATCCTGAACCATTTCCCTTTAACACCACACACAGACCTTAATATTTATTGTTAAAACACCTGGGGCCGCAAAGGGTTTCCTTCCCCCCTCATGTAAAGTTTCCCTTCCCTTTCAGACTTTTTCCCCTGGCTGTGCCTTTGCCACATTTTCCCCCCCCCCTTTCCCCAAAACCCCCCCCCCCTTCTGTTGTGGCCCTCTCGCAGAGTCCGGGGGAAACCAGAACCCCTTTCCCTTTTTCCCCGGCCTTTGCCCCCGGGTGCAGAACATGGGTTCCAAATTTCGACGCTCCCGGGCCCTTTTTTCCTTTGTAGCTCCCTCATTTCCAATCAGGCCCGGGGAAGCCAGCCAATGGATTTCCCCCTTACCACCCTTTAACCCCGCCTCCATCCCCCTTTCCCTGGAAACTCCCCGTCCACCGGGTGCCCCCTGACCTCCCCTTCCCCCACACCACCTTCTCCCCCTGACCCAGGGTCTGTTCGCTAAAAACTCTCCACCCCCGAAAGACTGTAACATAGCCTTTTATCACCGTCTCCAATCCTCCCCAATAGCCTTCACTCGCGCCCTCCTGAACCTCCTCACTTGACAATGTACTTTTTGAGGGGCCAAAGGTAAATTCATGGATCCCCAAATTCTTCCGATTCCCAGGAGGACCCAAACCACCACTTCACTCCACAGGCGCCACCCCCTCCTCCTTGAAACCCTTTCTTCTTTAGGCATTGGGTGCCCCATGCGCGGGTGCTCCCCCCTTCCCGGCCCAGGACCACTGTTAAATGGGCCGGTAAATTCATGGATCCCCATTTCCCTTCCTTTTCCACTGGGGGAGCCACTCCCCCTTCATCCCCATGCGCCCCACGCCCCCCCCTCCTTCCCCCCGTTTTCCCCTTAGGCTCCGGTGCTCATGCGCGGGGGCTCCGCCCTTCCCGGGCCCCGGGAGCCATACTCTGTTTTGCCACTTCTGCCCCCTTAGGGTAAAATTTTCGCCCACAGTGGGCCACGAAAGCCTCTGCCCCCCATACGTACCATTACTGGGTTTCAAACCCTCTTCGAGTATACATCCCGGGGGTATAGGATGCCTAACCCCATCTTAAATTTAAAAGAACCCCCGGGAAACCCTGTGTAGCACCTTTTCCCTTTTTGCCATTTTGGGGGCCAAAAGTACATTTTCCATAACGTTCGAAAAAAAATTTCAAAATACTACCCCCATCACCCTCAAAAGCAGGGTTTGCGGCTTAACCCACTTTAAGGGTCGTGATACATCAATAAACTTGCCCCTCACTCCCGGGTGTTACAGTAAGGGCTGAATTTTGGAAACAAAAAAACCCAAAGCCTCTTTTATACTTGAGCAGTTTGCACTTTCACAAAAATTTCTAATATAAAACCTTTTCCGTGCCATTTCCCATATTTTTTCCTCGTCTCGATGCCATATGTCTCCCCTAAAATTTTTTGGGCAATAACACATCGACTGAGGGTTGGTTTTAAAAGGCCCCACTAAAAGTTCAATCCCCACAGTATTCACTCTCCTGTGAACCCCTTGGCGCCTTTCGTTGACTGATTAGCTCGTCTGGGAAACTTTTGAGGGGGCAAGCACGTCCGCACTCTACCCATCCAGGCAGGGGGGAAGCCCAAAAAATTTTCCCGTAAACCACTGCTGTTTAAATTTCCCGAGGAAACGTCAGGCAAGGGGGTCTGCACGGGCCCCCCCCCCCCCAAACGATGCAGGGAACCCTTTTAAAAAAACACTACCTGTTTTTAAATTTAAGTCTCTTTTTCCCAAAGATCCTTACTCCCCTCAAAAAACCCAAAAAAATACGAATAATTTAAACCCTTTTAAATTGGGTTTTTCCTAAGTTACTCACAATTAAATCACACAAATTGTTTAAAACCAGGACCCAAACTAACTTGGGTTTTTTTTTTAAATTACCTAACAAAAATACTAAATTTAAACCTTTTAAATGTACAAACAATGCATGAAAACCCAAGCCTGTCTTTTTAATACTCTTTTTTGTTTATAGTTACTGTTTTCCAAAAAATTTTTTTATCCAAGATTTCATCATTCTTGTTAAACTTAAGTTAAATTTTTAAACCAGCCCTAATTTCTGTTGGGATAAAAAGTGGCCCTTTTGGGATGCTGCTCTTAAACCCGTTTTTTTTTGTACCTCTGTATGTAAAGCTAAATTTTCTAAAATAAAATAAAATAAAAATATCCTTGGGTAGGTCTCATTTTGATTATGCTGCACAATTCTGGTTTACCAAAATTCGAATGGTTTTAAAAAGGTCTGGGAAAACCCCTTTCAAGGGGGATGGGCAAAGTTGATTCCCCTGTTCAGGGCATCTTCCTAAAGAGGACAGGGCGAGGGTCCTAATCTGCACTCTCTAAAAAACTTAGAAATTGGGGGGTTTTGATTGAGGGTATAAAATTTGGGAAAAAGGGAAAAAATAAAGGGATATAAATTTTTTTGGCTAAAAATATCCCGCCCAAAACAGGATCGCAGGAATGGCTTCAAGTTGGAAAAAAATTCAAATTCAGGAAAAGGGTATGGGGAAAACACGCTTTTGGGAATAGAGTTGTGGATGAGTGGAACAACCCCCTGAGTACCGTGGGGAGGGAAAAGTTCAAAAGATAGGTAAAAAAGGAAATATAATTAGTACAGTGTTTTTCCCCCTGCCGGTTCTAGTTAAGGTAGGTTTAAATCAATCTCCCGTTTTTCCCGCCCTTTTTTCCCCCTCCCTAAATTTTTATAGTTTTTCTGGCCGGGACTAGTTAAGGTAGGGTAATCACGCTCCCGTTTTTTTTCCCCCCCTTTTCTTTTTCCCCCCCCCCTGAAATTGATAGTTTGTTTTGCCCGGGTACTTGTTAAGGTTGGGTCAGTCCCATTCCCCCCACTATCCCTTTCCCCCCCCTCTTCCCCCCCCCCCCCCGAAAGGTGACGGTGGGCTCTGGTTAAACAGTAAATTTACTAGACTCACAGCTCCCAACCTAAATGTAAGTAAATGCTTTCCTTGTATTTAGTGGGTTTATTTTTTTGAAAAACTTCAATTTTACCAATAATAAAATTATCCTTTTGTCTTGCTCTAGGTTGACTGTTGTAATAATCACCACGTTTTTTGAATATTGTACACTCCATTAAAAAAATTTATTATTTTAAACAGTGGGTAACCTGCTTTCTTTCCCCTTGGATTTTCAAGAGGGTCCCCTGGGAAACAAAGAGTAGAAAAAGAAGGACTAACGTCCAGGACTTCTCCAGGTTTATTTAAGTCCTTTGGAAACCCCTTTTGAAAATTTAGGACGTAACTCCCACAGCATTTCAGCAGTAAAGAACCTGCTTTCCTGTCCCTTTGGGATAGAATACTCGTGGTATACTGTGAAGAAAAAAAACCGTGGGGTGGTTTAAACCCCACCTGCACCCCCCCCCCCCCTTATCGCAACGGTACGGTTTCAAAAACAGTGTCACCAAAAAAACCCAAAACCATTGTAATATTATTTTTGAGTTCAAATGGGTTTTTTTTAAAATTCCCTTTCATTTTTTATTTTTCTTTCAAATAATAACCTTTCTGTTTTGGTTTTTTGTTTGATTTAATTTAAAAATGTTTAAAAATTTTTGAATTATTTTTTTTCTATTCATTAATTTTCCTGAGGGGGAGGGGCCAGCCTGAATAATATGACGGGATGTTTTAACCCCAAAAGGTGAGTAAACCTTTACCCCCCGTCATAAAAACCCCTAAGAGTTGTTTTAGTTTTAAAAATTGGTTGGGTTAAAATTTTTTGGGGGGTGTTGGGGGGGTGTGAGTTGGAACCCGACTAGCTTGGGCTAAACCCGTTGTTTAAAGTGCCCCCTTTCCTTTAATGGCCAGGGGGGGCATGGGCCTGCTTCGCCTTTGGGGTTGTGGCCCCGTTGCGTGTTTCCTTCTTTCTTATTTTTCTTCTTATGCCCCTTTTGTACACTTTAAAAGTTCTCCTGCTATAAAAGTATTTTTTTTATGATCTTTTTTATTTTTTTGTAGGTTTTTGTATTTTTATTATTTGTATTACTAGACTAAATTTGCTTAAACAAAACAAAGAAAGCCCCTCTTATTCTCATGTCCAGTATTCTCGGCTACAAACAAATTAAGCTTTACCACAATTTTGTGCCTCCCCGCATAACCTTTCTGTATCACCCACCTCATTTTACACAGCCTTTTCAGCCCCCCTGTAATTGAAAGGTACCAGAAAAAATTTAAAAGTCCCCGCAATCAATAAATTTTTTCCCCCCACGATGAAAAGAAACTAAAACCTAAAACCCCAGGGACTGCAACCTCCTAATCCAACTCACAGGGACTGCCCCCCCTACATTTCCCAAACCCCCAAAGGTACTGCCGGCCCCCAGAAAACCCCGCCCAAGGGAAAAACAAATCCAAAATCCCAACCCCCAGGGACCCGCAACCCCCATAACCCAACCAACAGATACTGCAACTCCCCATACCAACCCACCTAACCACAGGTACTGCAACTTTCCCCCATACCAACCCACCTAAACCCCAGGGACTGAAAATCCCACATAACCCAAACCTAAAACCCAAAACCCCAAAACAGTAGACATTCAAAAAATATCTTCAGCTCACGTGAAACAATTTTCCTTTTTTTAAATTTTTTCCCAAATTTCAATATTCAGTCAATTAAAAAAAAAAAAAAACTAACAGATGGGTTTAATAACCCCGTAACAAAACCCCCGGCAGCATTTAAATATTTGGGATTCCTTTTTTTTCATTCAAAATAGGATGGAAAAAACTCATTTAAAACATAACAAAATGATTGTAAACAATTCACCCAAAAAGGAGACCCCGAAAACCCCGGGGGATCCTTTTATTTCAGACTGGGGGCTATGATTTTTCCCAATGAGGGTTTTAAATTTTATTTTTAAAATATTTTTTTTACTCCTCCAGGTTTTAGTGGGGTAGTACCCTAGCCTGTTTTGTTTTAGAAACCCCGGCCCTTTTTATAGGTTTTTTGCGGGGCTCTAGCAACCAGGTGCATCTTTTTTGGGCCCCAACCACCAAAATTTTTGCCTACAAAACCCGGGGCAGTGTTTTTGTTCACCCCCCTACTAGCCGGAAAAACCATGGTGCAGTGTTATTGTTTTTGCATCATACTACCTGACAACCATGGGGCAGTGTTTTTGTTCACTACCATACCCAGCCTGATAACCATGGGGGCAGTGTTTTTTTGTTTTTCCCCCCATATTAGCCTGAAACCATGGGGCCCGTGTTTTTGTTCACCCACCATACTACCTTCAACCATGGTGCGTGTTATTGGGTTTTGGGATCAAAACAGCCTGACAAAACCCTGGTGCAGTGTTTTTTGTTCACCACCCTACTACCTTACAAACCCGGTGCATCGTTTTTGTTAAACCCCCATACAAACATAAACCATGGTGCAGTGTTAAAGTTCTGCATCATACTAGCCCGACAACCAGGGCAGTGTTATTGTTCACCACCCAAAATTGCCTGACAACCATGGTGCAGTGTTTTTGTTTTACCAAAAATATTAGCCTGAAAAACCATGGGTTTCAGTGTTATTGTTTTTGGAAAACCCTACTAGCCTGACAACCCCCTGGTACAGTGTTATTTTTTTGCCCCCAAAACTAGTGACAACCATGGGGGATGTTTATTGTTCTGCCCCCCATACCTAGCCTGACAAAACCTGGTTCAGTGTTATTCTTACCCCTTCTAGCCTGCAAAACCCTGGTGCTGTGTTATTGTTCGCACCATACTAGCCTGTTAAAACCCGGGGCAGGGGTTTTGTTCTGCAAACCCTACAAACCTGACAACCATGGGCAGGGGTTTTTGTTCTGCACCCTACTAGCCCCCGACAACCATGGTGCAGGGTTTTTGTTCTGCAAACCCTACTAGCCTGGGCAACCATGGTGGCAGGGTTATTGTTTGCACCCCTACTTGCCCTGACAAAAAAAGGTGGGAGTGGTTTTTGTTCTCCACCATACCCAGCCCCGACAAACCCTGGTGCAGTGTTTTTTTGTTCTCCACTATATTAGCCTGACAACCAAAGGGCAGTGTTATTGTTCTGCACCATACTTGCCCCGACAACTATGGTGCAGTGTTATTGTTCTCCACCATATTAGCCTGAAACCCCGGGTGGTTATTGTTTTCCAAACCAAAATAGCCCGAAAACCATGGTGCAGGTTATTGGGTTTTCCGCCAACTAGCCTGACAACCAAAGGGCCCCGGGTTTTTAATTTTTCACCACCATCTAGCCTGACAAAACCCTGGGGCAGTGTTTTTTGTTCCCGCACCATAAGCCTGACAACCATGGTGTGTGTTATTGTTCGCCCCATACTAGCCCGACAACCAGGGGCGTGTTATTGTTCACCATTTCCCAACCTGACAACCTTTGGGGCAGTGTTATTGGGTTTTGCCCAAACTAGCCTGCCCGCCATGGTGCGTGTTAATTTTTTCTAAACCAATTTCTACCTGAAAAACCCTGGTGCAGAGTTATTGTTCTGACCCCCTTACTGCCTGAAAACCATGGTGCATTTTTATTGTTTTTCCCCCCATATTAGCCCACCAAACCCTGGGGCCGTGTTTGTTCCCACCATACTAAACCCGACAAAACCCTGGTGCAGTGTTATTGTTCTCCCCATACTAGCCCGACAACCATGGTGCAGGGGTTTTTTGTTCGCAAATACTAGCCTGACAGCCCTGGGGGCGTGGGTTTTTGTTCACCCCCTTTTTAGCCTGAAACCAAGGTGCAGTGTTATTGTTCTTCCCTCCCTACAGCCTGACAACCAAGTGCCCGTGTTATTGTTCTCCACCCTACTACCTGACAACCATGGTTTCAGTGTTGTTTCTCCACCATCCCTGACAAAAACCTGGTGCAGTGGTTTTGTTCTCCACCCTACTAGCCGGGAAAAACCCTGGGGCAGTGTTATTGTTCACCACCATACTAGCCCCGACCAAACCCTGGTGCGTGCTAGTGTTTTGCAATATACTAGCCTGGTAAACCCATATGAGCTTTTATGGTAAATTTATCAACACTTTAAGGAAAAAAGACAGGGTGGAAAAGGAGAACTTTCAAAACAAAAGGGGCGCAAAGCCCCTGACGATTTTTTTTCAAAGCGTTGTTTTCTCCCGGCTGGGGAAAACTGCTGTACACTAACTTCCCCCCCTTTAAGGCTGGCGAAATGAAAAGACCTGAAGGGTGGTTTTCAAATTAAAATTTTCTCGGCAAACATTTAAAACCCATAAGGCACCAAAATACTGGGAACAGTTGAAGACCCCCTTTATTTGTATTTTCCCCGGAAATGGGAGGGAAAAAGAGATAAAATGATAAAATTTCACTTAAAAAAACCTTGAGGATTAGCACCAAACATGCACACGAAAAACCCCTCCCAATGGAAAAACCAAAAAACTCGGCTGGAGATGCAACACCTCCCCCCGGGGAAACAGGGGCAACCCCGAGTTTCCCCTGGAAAACAACACAATAACTGTCCGGGGCCCCCCAAACTGTTCAAGTGCCCCGGGGAGCAATGTTTTTGCTTTTACCCGTGGTTTTCCCGGGGGTTTGATTTCCCCGGGGAAGGGGGGGAAAAAATTGTCGGGCTTCCTTACACCGGTTTTCTATGTTCACCCATCGTAAAAGGGGACCTGGGTTTAGGCCCTCTGTGTGGGTCGAAATTTTGAGACAAAAAATGACCAATTTGCCCAAAAATTTTCGCATAACAAGGGCTTTCAAATTTATATATCCATTGTTTCAGCTAGGCTTGTTCCCTTTGTACGACTGTAGAAAATAAAAAAATTTATTTTTATTATTTTTATTATTATTATTATTATTTTTTATTATTATAATATTAAGAGGGATTCCCAATAGACCTCGGCGTTTTCAAAAAGGCACGGGACAGACACCTAAAGTCAGACCTGACCAACCGGACGGGGTTCATACGTCAATTTCGTGGGGCCAGCAGTAACATTTGGGTTGATCAGCCCCCTGATCCCCCACGAAGCCTTCCAGACCAACCCCGGGGGGGGTTGCCCCCCCGAACCCTCTCCAGGTAAACTCCAGGTAATTCTAATACCCCCAAAAAACTTACGATTCTAAACACAAAAAGGGCATTACCCGGGAGTCTCAGAAACAACAAGAGAAACACTGAACAATAAATTCCAGCAATGAGCAACAAATTTAAAAAGACATAACTGAACAACACAATAATAGTCAAGACACGAAAACGCGGTTTTTTAAGGGGGAAGAAGGAACATCATGTAAAAATTTCAGGTATCCTTAAAAAAATACGAGGCAAAAGCCGAAAAACCCCCAATTGAAGCATGAGACATGCAAAACTTGGGAATCTTTACTGTGGGGAAGTTTCGCCAGTCAGTGGCTTCCTACTTCACCCCTTCTTCTCTTGTAGACGAAGAAGACACTAGCTGGTGAAATGTTTCACCAGTAAAAATTCCCAATGCTGCTCAAGTTTTCATTTTCAGAACAAGAACTATTGAAACACGTCTACGTAACCTCGTAAAAGAAATGTTTTAAAATGTTAATTAAGCAAACATTGGGGAAAGTTGCTCCGACACGTTAACTTTTTGAAAACATTCAAAAATTTTTGTACAATAACTGGAATAGCACCAAGAGGGCGGACCGACGTCCCCGGCGCAAAAATACTGTTGCATTCACGGTTGAGGATCTTTAAGCAACGACACGATAAAACGTTCTCCTGCCAAGCATTATCAGGACTGAGGGGCACCCCCAAATGAAGACTGTAGGGTGTGGCACTGAATGAATGCAAGGGTCTTCGGAAGTTCGAGGGCTGACTTCACTCTCCCATCGCCCGACAATTTCAAGAAAGACATGATATCAATTCGGCAGGGGAAGTATGCTTAATATGTGTCTAAGTATTTTATTGGGTAAGGGAAGGAATGTCCCTTTTTGAGGCAACACAACACCTACAAGATGTGTTCATGGTTAGGAACTGTACCTGAAAACGGGGGAATGGGAGGGGGCCCCTTTATGGGGGGATCCCGGAAGGATCCTTCCCCTAAAAAGACCCTGGGGGGCCCCGATACCATCAAGTTACTTTGCATAACCATAAAAACACGGGTTTTTGTACACATGGGGGACAGGAAGACGTCCCTTTTTATTGACTCTTATTAGCACATGGTGGCACAATGCCAGGAGACAGGGCCCTAGGCGTCAGGAGACAGCTTCTGGGGATACCCTTTAGAACCCCGCGGACGTTTGAGGGTGAAGTAAAAAAGCGGGGTAAAGGCTAGGATGAGGAGGTCGACAGGGCAGAGGGGGTTTTTGGGAGACGGTTTTTCACACCAGTGGAAACGTTGGGGGGGGGGGAATATCGCTGCAACAGACCGTTAGTACTGCGGGAGTCAGCTCGGACGGGATTTTGGAGGCGTGCTGAGGATTTTTTGGAAGAGTCGGAGCTGGTGGGGGAAAGTGATGTGGGGTTGGGTGATGACAAGGGATGTGAACGAAGCAGGGGAAGGAAACTTGAGTGAGGTTTGAAAAGGGGAAGCAATGTGGTGGTGGGGTCCTTTAAGAAGATGTGGTTGCAAAGAAATGGGAGAGGGGACTCCGCAAGAGACACGGGGGGTCGACATGGCGAAGTCCCCACCCCGCAGAGGCCCGGGAAAAGATGTGGGGGAGCTGTGGTAGCAAGGAATCCGGGGGGGAGGGGGGGGGGGAGTGAAAGCAGGGGGGAAGGGGCAGGGAGGGGGGGGAAAAGGCAGGAACGGGATTGATAGAGAAAACCCAAAACCCAGAAAAAGGACCAAGAACCCAGCGCAAGGGGTAAGCCACCATTCCTGTAAAATTCGGGGGTGTAACTTTCAATGTAAAAGGTCTTAAAAAAGAGGTCAAGAGGGATGGTTAGAGGGGTTTTGAGGAATTTAGTATGATGTCGTTTTTTGCAGGGGAAAATAACCAAGGGTTTGGCTGAGCTATTGTTGAAGGTTATAGGTTGTTTACATGTGTCTTTGAGGTTGAAAGGACCG
>NC_069404.1:49480955-49519494 GCF_026875155.1 Cherax quadricarinatus
GGGTACTTTGTCTAGTTTTCAGTAAAAACATTGATGATGTATTTATGGTAGATCTTTGTCCAGTGTTTCTATTATAAACGGGATGTTTTATTTATTTTTGACTTTTCTATTTTTCATTTAACATTAGATGTTTTAAGTATTCTTTCTATGTTTCTAGTAAAGGGGTGTGTATGATTATGGTAATCTTTTTCAGGGTTTCTATGTAAAACTGGAGTAGATTTAGGTATGATCTTTGTCTATTTTTTCTGTATAACGGTGATTATGATTTATGGTGTCTTTGTCTATGTTTCTTGCACAACGAACATAAAACTTAATGAACATAAAAGGGTTCAAATGACCATTTTACATTACAATTTTTAGGCATCGTGACACAGTGTGACTAACATGAACAGCAGGTTGACACAATCATGACATAATGCTGACATCATCCCAAAACAACGACACCGTTTGACACGCATGCCGCAATTTTTACACAACGTGCGGGCACATCCGCAACATGCGGCAGTCATGCCACAACATGCTGACATCATCCACAACATCTCAGTCATCCACAACTCGGCAGCATCCAAACAGTGCTGACAGTCATGCCCAACATGCTGCAGTCAACAAAAACATGCTGAACATGCCACAACTGCTCAGCGGCACAACGTGCTGACACATGCCACAACATGCTGACAGTCATGACCAACATGCGACACAGTCTGACACAACGGGGACACAGTCTTGACAAACATGCTGCCAGTCTAACACAGACGACATCATAAACAGTTTTGCGGTGTCAAAAGTCCGCTCAAAGCTCTCAAGTTTAAAATAAAAATTTCATATCAAAGGGGAACTAAAGCTTTTTTTTAAGCTTGAGTCTATTTTTAAAGCGAAAATTTTCCCTTTCGAATACCTTAAATCAAATATTTAATATTAACTAACTTCTTATCCATCTCACTTTGGGGTTTTCAAAAATAAAACTGAGAACGGGCCAAGTTATTTCTTCAGAGGGGGTTGTCATTTACAGTTTGAGAAACAAAAATACAAAAGAAAATTAAAAGATCTTTTCGACTTTAAGACTGAAGGGGGTTGACACCCTCTCTTATGTCTCATTCTATCAGCAGGGGACCACATGCTAGGGGCACCAAATAAAAACAGACTCTTTTTTTGTCACACTTCCCGCCCGGCCTTTATACCCCGCTCCGGGGGGTTTTATATCTTTGGCAGGTTAATACCCCCCCAGAGAGACAAACGAATTAACTTTGCCAATAACATTGCAAACCCTTGCGTTTCATTCGGGTTTTTAAAAAATAATGAAACAGAAATGTCTCACTCGGAAAATGCAAAACCTTTACTTGCTTCTGCAAATAAAACTTATCATTTTTGTTTGCGCGTGCGGTGGGTGGGTTTTTGGGGGGTTTTTGTGTGTGTTGGGTTTTTGGGGGGGTTTGTGTGTGTGTTTGTGGTGTTGTTTTGAGGTTGGGTTTACTCACCTATTTGTGGTTTCGGGGGCGATCATACCCGGCCCCCTCTTCACTGTCGCTACGGGGCACCTTAAGAAACCCTGAACTTTTTAAAACCTCTGCTTAAAGCTCCCCTACATCACTTCCCAAAACTATCCCCCCCTGATACTCGTGAGAAAAATTTTCCTAAAAATCACTGGATTCTCTGTGCTTCAACTTTCAATGGTCCCCTGTTGTGGTCCCTCTCTGGGAAATTTTTCCCTGTCCACCTCGTTTTTTCTGCAGATTTAAGTCGTTTTTGGGGTTACAAAACCCACACCATGGGATGGGTTTTCTACCACCCCCCACCATGGGGATGGGGTTTCTACCACCCAACCTGGGATGGGGTTACTACCCCCACACCAGGGGATGGTGTTACTACCACCCACACCAGGGGGGTGGGTTACTACACCCCCCTTGGGGGGGAAAAACCCCACACCCTGGGTATGGTGTTTTACCACCCATTAGGGGATTTTTACTACCCCCCCCTTTTGGGATGGGTTTCTACCACCCCCACCCTGGGGTTTGGGGTTACTACCACCCCCCAAAACCCTTGGAGGTTTAACCACCCACCCCATGGGGAGTGTTAACCACCCCCACCTTTGGGAGGGGTTCTACCCCCCACACCTTGGGGAAGGTTACTAACCACCCCCCCCTTGGTTGGGGTTTCTACCCCCCCACACCCTTGGGGATGGTGTTACTATCACCCACACCGGGGGTTTGGGGTCCCACCCCCTAAATATGGTTCATTGTATCCAGGAATCGTCCGTCTGATACCGCCGGATGTCTTCCTTCCACTTAACCTAAGGTCAGCGAGTTTGGTCGTGCATTCCCCGGATCAGTGTCTCCAGGAGTCACTTGGTGTCACCCTCAGGTGGAAATCCCCTTCCCCACTTCCCAAAGTCAGCGGTATCTTGCTTTCCCAGGTTTCATGTATCCAGGAATCGATCCGCCTCTACCGCCGGATGTCTTCCCTCCCCACTTACCTAAGGTCAGCGAGTTTAGGTCGTGATTCCCGGATTAGTGTCTCCAGGAGTACTTGGTGTCACTCAGGTGGAAATCCCTTCCCATTCCCCAAAGTCAACTGTTATTCTTGCTTTACCCAGGTTCATGTACGGGATTCGATCCGTCTACGCGGACGTCTTCCCTTCCTCATTTCCCAAGGTCAGCTTCAACTGCATGTAATTCTGCTTTCCCCAGGTTCATGTATAATCCAGGAATCAAATCCGCTCGCTCTCAGATGTCTCCCTTCCCCATTACCAAGGTTAGGCCTCCAACAACAACGTTCCCCAAGTTTATGTATCAGGTATCCATCCGTCGCTCCGGATGTCTTCTTCCCCATTCCTTAAGGAGTCACGCGGTTCCTTCCCCGGATCAGTGTCACCAGGAATCCACTTGTGTCACTGAGTGGACTTCCTTCCCCATTCCCCTAGAGTCAGCGGTTGCCACCTCAGTGACCTTGCGAATGGAAACTGGGTTCTGTCTAGCTGGTTACGGTAGTGACTGTCCAGGTAGGTGGATTACTGGAGGGGACCGACACGTAAACTGTGTCAGTAATTACATCCACCAAGAAGCTGGAACGTAGACCAGCTGGGACGAGACGAAAGCTCGTACACAGCTCGGCCCACTGGGGGCAATTAATTACATTTTGGAATTCCTTTATGTTACACTATGAATTATAACGGAGGAACAAGTTTTTTTTAACTTATTTAGCTTTTTAAATGTGTTTGTGAGCGACATTCTATGTGAAATGATGTAAATATATAAAGATGAACACTGTTTGAGACACTAGTGGAGGACTGTGTGTCGTGTGTAAACATTTATTATGTAATAAATGAATGTAATTATCTACGGTTATTGTATATTGAATGACTTATGTACTGTTTCTTGGGTGTTCACGAATGTCATGTGTACATGTTATTATGTATGAAAAAGTAATTATAAATTCACAATCTCTAAATTCTCTATGAAAACTATAACAAATTTATAATTAATAGCTATTTCTTGGTGTTTGTAAATGATTTGATGGTCGGATATATATACATGCGCGCACACATGTTTATGTGTGTGTTGTGTATATTACAGAGTTTTACATAAGTGTTAATAAAAGCTGTGTTTAGAGTGACACCTGGTTACATGAGGCTTACTCTGTTTACTGGAGTTTACTGGAGGAGTTTCGGGGGTAACGCCCGCGGCCGGTTGTGACCAGGCCTTGGTGGATCAGCGCTGATCACCAGGTCTTCTGAAGCAAAGTACAAAAGACATCACACGTCTTTAAGACCACAGGTGACATCACACGTCTGTAAGACCACAGGTGACATTCACACGTCTTTAAGTCCACAGGTGACATCACCCAACATTATTAACACCAAGTTTTTTTGTGTAAGTATTTACCGTCTTTCTTGCTTATTTTAACTTAATTCAACACTATTGCTTCAAAAAACATTTGCTAAGATTAAAATACATTTTTAACTCTAGTATATTTTTATAAAACCTATAAATCACTAAGTGTTGCTGCCCTCCCTTATATAAGTGTTTTTCACTTGGGTATTTCATGGTTTATCAGGATGCATATATTAATTTCCCTTTCGAATTCACACTCTTCTTTGGTACGCGTATTTTTCTTTTTCCATCATTTCATCCATCTAATTTTGACTCACATTATGGTCAACAGTTTATTCCCTTTGATAATATATATCTTTAAAGTTTTCCCTTTTAAAAACCCCCAAAATTATGAACAAAATCATTAAGTATTCCAGAACTTTATTTACAACTGCCTCACAAACTTCAATATTAATACACTTTCTAAAGTTCCCAATTTTATTCTTCTGTTATTGACTTCATTTCTTTTATTCTGACTGACTAACTGTGGGAGCAGGCAGAGTCAGCAGGCTGACAGCACAGAGGCAGCAGGCTGCATAGCAGAGGCAGCAGGCTGACAGCCAGGAGTCAGCTAGGCTGAAGCAGAGCAGCTAGGCTGAAGCCAGAGTCGCTAGGCTGACAGCAGAGTCACAGCTAGGCTGCAAGCAGAGAGAGTAGAGGTGACCGCAGAGTCACCCAGGTGATCTGCAGAGTCAGCCAGGTGACAGCAGTACCACGGAACTTTGCTTTCTTTTTTATTGTGAATTATTATGTAGTTCTATAAGTTTTCTTCTGGGATGTTTACTTTTCACTTTCATTAACATACACATCACTTTCAAAACACTACTACGTACACATTTATATACATACATGTGTACACATACACATCCACTACAATAACCACATAACTACGTACAACCATGTATTTACATGTGTACCGTTCTCTAGCATATCTACACTCTCTCACACTACTGTTTAAAATTATTAAGTTCTTATGAAGTGTAAAGAAAATTAAAGAAAATTCTTGATCATGTTATTTAAATTTTCTTAAGAAACTGGAATGAGGGTTCAATATTTTGATGGAAATATTTGGAAAGGATATCAATAGGTGAAGAAGTGATTAATTCAGAGACTTGGAGTTAAATCAGAGATATTCTTATAACTTATCTTTAATAAACATTTAGTTTGATTAGGAATTAATTATTAAATAATTCACTCAGTTTTCTCAACTCTTTCTTCACCTTTCAATAATGACATAAGAAACATTCACCACAAATGATGGATACAAAAAAACTCGGTGATGCAAATAAAAATTTCAACCTGGATGATTCATCTATGACAATATGATTTTTGGTGGTGGCTGCCACAACCTGGCCAGTACGACTGTGTGTTGCCATAACCTGGCCAGTACGACTGTGTGTTGCCACAACCTGGCCAGTACGACTGTGTGTTGCCACAAAACCTGGCCAGTACGACTGTGTGCTGCCACATCCTGGCCAGTACGGACTGTGTGTTGCCACTAACCTGGCAGTACGACTGTGTGTTGCCACAACCTGGCCAGTACGGACTGTGTTGTTGCCACAAACCTGGCCAGTACGACTGTTGTGTTGCCACAACCTGGCAGTACGACTGATGTGTTGCCACAAACCTGGCCAGTACGATGGTGTTGTTGCCACAACCTGGCCAGTAAGGACTGGTGTTGCCACAACCTGGCCAGTACGACTGGTGTTGCCACAACCTGGCCAGTACGACTGTGTGCTTGCCACAACCTGGCAGTACGACTGTGTGTGCACAACTTGGCCAGTACGACTGTGTGTTTCACAACTGGCCAGTACGACTGTGTGTTGGCCACAACCTGGCCAGTACGACTGTGTGTTGCACAACCTGGCCAGTACGGACTGTGTGTGCCACAACTGGCCAGTACGACTGTGTGTCTGCCACCAACCTGGCAGTACGACTGTGTGTTGCCCACAACCTGGCCAGTACGACTGTGTGTTGCCACAACCTGGCCAGTACGACTGTGTGTTGCCACAACCTGACAGTGACTGTGTGCTGCCACAACCTGGCCAGTACGATGTGTGTTGCCACAACTGGCCGGTTACGACTGTGTGCCTGCCACAACCTGGCCAGTAAGACTGTGGTGTTGCCCCACAACCTGGCCAGTACGACTGTGTGTGGCAACAACCCTGGACAGTACGACTGTTGTGGTTGCCACAACCTGGCCAGTACGACTGTGTGTGCTAACCTGTGGCAGTACGACTCGTTGTGCTGCCAAACCTGGCCAGTCGACTGTGTGTTGCCACAAAACCCTGGCCCGTACGACTGTGTGCTGCCACATCCTGGCCAGTACGGACTGTTGTGTTGCCCAACCTGGCCTGTCGACTGTGTGTTGCACAACCTGGCCAGTTCGGGACTGTGTGTTGCCACAAGCTGCCAGTACGACTGTGTGTTGCCACAACCTGGCCAGTACGACTTGTGTGCGTCCACAACCGGGCCAGTACGGACTGTTGTTGCACAACTGGCCGTAGACTGTGTGATTACCCAACCTGGCCAGTACGACTGTGTGTTGCCACAACTGGCAGTACGACTGTGTGTTGCCACAACCTGGCCAGTCGACTGTGTGTTGCCACAACCTGGCCAGTACGACTGTGTGTTGCCACAACCTGGCAGTACGACTGTGTGTTCCACACATGGCCAGTAGACTGTGTGTTGCCAACCAACCTGGCCAGTAGACTGGTGTTGCTTACAACCTGGCCAGTACGATGTGTGTTAAAGTCTCCAGACTGTAGTATGTACTGTGATGTATCAGTGTTAAACATATATTACAACTGAATGTTGTGGTGCACTATGTCAGTTTAATATGTTTTATTATGACACCCATACCCCTCCTGTGTGGCTGTAGGCACCCCATACCATCCTGTGGGGGGGGGCGGTCGTCAAAAGATTCGAGGTACATAATTGGTCAGGGACTGGACTCCCAAAGTTTTTGCTCGCTGAGCAAGTTACAGAGGTATGAATTCACAATTTACAAAAGGTATGAACTCCCACAAAATACAAGGTAATGATAGGTAGGTCTAGTCACAACATGACAGTTACAAAGGTTTTTTACAGGATTACAGAGGTACGTAATGGTCAGGGAGGGGCCCCAAAAGTTGGATGGCCTGAAACTAGTACAAGGTAATGAACTACAAGATACAAAGGTAATGAATACTGTAGAATGGTTACTTACGTTTATATGGCTACAAATCATGAACAAATTATATGTAGATGAGCATTCACACTCCACACCGGTCACAACTGTATGAGTTATTGGTGCAAATATTTGATTGTTGAGGACACACACAACACACAACACACACACACACACCCACACACCAACACACACACACTACAAACACCACACACACACACACACACACACACACCTAAACAAAATTCATACACACACACCACACACACATAACACACAACACACACAACACACAAACTATCCACACACACGCACCCACACACACACACCATTATACAAATTCATCACACACACACACACACATTAAAACAGCGAGGCGTTGTGTACCCCTAACAACAATATTCAATATCATCTATCGAAACAGGGAGATTGGCCTGAGGCATGGGAAGACAGCAAATGTGGACCAAATCTTTAAAAAAGGGTGACAGGAATGAAGCACTAAACTACAGACAGGTGTCACTGACATGTATAGCATGCAAAATCATGGAAAGAGTGTAGGAGAAAGAATGGTGGCAACATCTAAGAAAGGAATGATTCTCATCACAGCAGAAACTTGGTTTCAGAGACGGGAAATCCTGGTGTCACAAACCTACTGGAGAGTTCTATGAATGGTGACAGCATAGAGAAGAAGAGAGAGAGGGTGTGTGGATTGCATTTTCTTATGACTGCAAGAAGGCGTTGACACAGTACCAAACAAGAGATTGTGCAAAAATGGAGGGGACCAAGCAGGGAATAACAGGGAAGGCACTGCAATGGCTCAGGGTATACTTGTCAGGTAGACAGCAGGCGAGTAAGGGTACGAGGCGAGGTTTCAGAGTGGGCACCTGTGCCAGTGCGGGTCACAGGGGTCAGTCTAGGACCAGTTTTGCTGTTTCTGGTTTTGTGAACGGACATGGACGGAAGGAATAAACTCGAAGGTGTCACGTTTGCAGATGACGTGAAGTTGATGAGAAGCGTTCATTCGATCGAAGACAGGCGACAGAAAATAAAAGGGAATTGGGACAGGCTGCGACCCGGGTCCAGCAAATGGCTCCTGGAGTTCATCCACAAGTGCAAAGTCATGAGGATTGGGGAAAGGGCAAAGAAGACCGCCAGATGGAGTACCGTTAGGGGGTCAAAGGTCATACAATCTATCACTCAAGGAAAAAGATCTTGGGGTGAGTATAAACCAGGACCATTCTGAAGCGAACATCAACCAAAAACTTGCTGCAGGCCTATGGGCGCCTGGCAAACTCAGAACAGCATTCCGCATCTTAATAAGGAATCGTTTCCGGGACCTATCACCGTGTACGTTTAGCCCATATTGGAGTATGCGGCACCAGTTTGGAACTCACCACCTAGGACAAGCATGTAAAGAAACTAGAGAAAGTGCAAAGGTTTTTGAACAAGACTAGTCCCAGAGCTAAGAGGTATGTCCTATGAGGAGAGGTTAAGGGAAAATCACTGACGAACTGGAGGATAGCGATGATAGGGGGGACATGGATACGACTTACAAAATACTGAGAGGAAATTGACAAGGTGGACAAAGCCGGATGTTCAGAATGGGACACAGTAACAAGGGGACACTGTTGGATGTTGAAGACACAGATGAATAAAGGGATGTTTGGAAGTATTTATTCAGCACAGAGTAGTCAGGAAGTGGAATTGTTTGGGAAGCGATGTAGTGGAGTAGGATCTTACATAGCTTTAATCTGAGGTTACGATAAGCTCATGGTTCAGGGAGAGGGACCTAGTAGCGACAGTGAAGAGCGGGGCCAGGAGTTGGACTCGACACCTGCCACCTCAATGTTGTGGTAAAAACTAGGTGAGTACACACACACACACACACACAAACACACACACACACACACACACACCACTCACACACACACACACACACACACACACACACACACCACAAACACACACACACACAACACACAGGAGATTGGACTCGACCCTGCAAATCTCAACTAGGTGAATGCACACACATACACACACACACACACACACAACACACACAACACACACACGCACACACACACACACACACACACAAACACACACACACAATGCAACATGTGGAATGCTTTTTACAGTAGCAAAAGTCAGGGTTTTCTCCAGATGGTCTGCAATATTCCACTGTGGATATAAAAATACTTTGCAATTTCTTGAACTTTTGAGTGGTTGTTTCTAAATTCATTAATTTTTATCAATCCAGTACATAATGATGCAGGGTGTGACACACTCAGTACATAATGAGAGGGATGTGACAATAGTCATTGGCAAGTTTACATTTTCGTTTGGTCTACATTCTGGTGGTGGTGAATTTTAACCTGCCAAGATACTTGTAACCCAGCCGGTAGCGGGCAAGTAGTGACATCCAAGGAGTTATGCTTATTTTGTTGGATGCACCATAGACATGTGGCTTCTGCATGATCGAATGCTGATAGATGGACTCACTGGTGTAAATCTCCTGAGCACTTAAGTCCATAAATTCAGTTGAAGTTTTTTCGTATTATTGTTCTCAAACGATACCTGACAAGCCAGATAGTAATCTATCCCTTTTTGAAAGCATACAGCTTAGCAATTAATCAGTTTATCATGCATCTGAAGGACCAATGTGAGATGGAATCCACAGCATGTGCCTATGGTCCACTGTCCACAATCCTTACCATCCGTGTCTGGCTATCTGACTACAAGCATGCCACAATTTATGCTTAAGAGTTGAGGAGCATTTATGGATGACAGAGAATCAGTTACAAATTAAACTGTTCAATCTTTGATACATAGATGCATTTCGTGCAAGGGTATGGCAAACAGTTCTGTCTGAGTAGGGTAGAGGCCAATTATGATGCGTGACTCCAATTTCTTTATGAGAGCCATCACTCTACGACAACAGCATACCAGCTGCACAGTGGATGATTGGTGAAAGACCATCAGCGTAAATAATTTGCGAGAGTTGTTGTGCTGTGTGGACTAAGTTATTCACTACAGCTTAAGCCTCATGTTTGGCTTCAAGGCGACGTTTTGGTTGTGATTTAAGAAGTAGTTTGGGGGGAAATGGAGGGGAATGGTAGTTTGGAATGGGGTAATATTCCATGGAGCGGAGAAGTGCCGCTGTTGCTTACTTGACATAGATATGTATCTGATTCATGCGGAGGTCGGTTCCAGTTTTTTCGATCCATCTGGAGGAGTGTTCACCAGTGACTGAGAAAGTTTGGAGGGCTTCTGTGCAGGGGTTTGAATGAGCTGCGCTGAGGCATATTAACCCCAAATATGATATTTCTTTCAGTAACACGATCTCTGATGTTGGATATCAAGTTCTTTTTGACTATTTAAAATTTTTGGCCGAACGAGGCATCCTTAGAATGATCCTCATTGCTTCGTTCTGCCTAGTTTTCCAGCCCTCCAAGCTTCCAGTCAGACACAAGAGCAGTAGTGGCGCAGCATAAATCACCCAATGATCTATATAAGCAAGATTACATTAATTTTCAAAATTTTAACATTAGCACCTACTGGGGTGAAAACCCAGGCCAAACTCTAAGTGCTCTTTAGTCTTTTCTTTGTATTGGCGACAAAAGGTGATTTGTGTGAGCATAATAACTCCCAAGGACCGTATATGGTGTGTGAGCATAATAATACCCCAAGGACCGTATATGTGTGTGTGAGCATAATAACTACCCAAGGAACCGTATAATGTGTATTTGTGAGCATAATAATACCCAAGGAGGTATATGGGTGTGTGAGCTTAATAAATACCCCAAGGACCCGTATATGTGTGTGTGAGCATAATAACATGCCCCAAGGACCGTATAGTGTGTGTGAGCATAATAACTACCCCAAGGACCGTATATGTGTGTGTGAGCATTATGAATACCCAAGGACCGAATATGTGTTGTTGTGTGAGCATATTAACTACCCAAGGACCTATTGTGTGTGTGAGCATAATAACTACCCAAGGACCGTATATGTGTGTGTGAGCATAATAACTAAACAAGGACCGTATATGTGTGTTGTGAGCTAATAACTACCCCAAGGACCGTATTATGTGTAGTGAGCATAATAACTACCCCAAGGACCGTATATGTGTGTTGTGAGCATAATAACTACCCCAAGGACCGTATATGTGTGTGTGAGCATAATAACTACCCCAAGGACCGTCTATGTGTGTGTGAGCATAATAACTGCCCCAAGACCGTATATGTGTGTTGTGGATACTAAATACCAAGGGGACGTATATGTGTGTGTGAGCATAATAACTGCCCCAGGACCGTATATGTGAGTTGTGAGGCATAATAACTACCCAAGGACGTTATGTGTGTGTGAGCATTAATAACTACCAAGGACCGTATATGTGTGTTGTGTGAGCATAATAACAACCCAAGGACGTATATGTGTGTGTGAGTAATAACTACCCAAGAGTATATGTGTGTGTGAGCATATAAAAATACCCAAGGACGTATATGTGTGTTGTGAGCATACTAACTACCAAGGCCGTATTGTGTATGTGAGCAAAAATAACTACCAGGACGTTATCTGTTGTGTGAGCATAATAACTACCACAAGGGACCGTATATGTGTGTGAGAGCATAATAAATACCCCAAGGACCGTATATGTGTGGGTGGCATAATAACTCACCAAGGACCGTATTGTGTGTGTGTGAGCTTAATATCTACCCAGAGGGACCGTATATGTGTTGTGAGCATAATAATACCCAAGGGACGGTTAATTCGTGTGTGAGCATAATAACTACCCCAAGGAACCGTAATGTGTCTTTGAGCATAATAACTACCCACGGACCGGATAAGTGTGTGTGAGCCTAATAACTACCCCAAGGAACGTATTGTGTTTGAGCATAAAACTACCCCAAGGACGTTTATGTGTATGTGAGCATAATAATACCCCAAGGCCGGTATATGTGTGTGTGAGAATAATAACTCACCCCAGGCCGTATATGAGTATGGGGAGCATAATAACTACCCCAAGGAATACGTTATGTGTGTTTGTGAGCCATAATACTACCCAAGGACCGTATATGTATGATGTGTGAGCATAATAACTACCCCAAGGACGGTATTATGTGTGTGGTGAGCATATAACTACCCAAGGACCCGTATATGTGTATGTGAGCATTAATAACTACCCCAGGACCGTATATGTGTGCGTGACGCATAATAACTACCAAGGACGGTATATGTGTGTGTGTGCATAATAACTACCCCAAGGACGTTATATGTGTGTGAGCATAATAAACTTACCCCAAGGACGTATATTGGGTGTGTGGCATAATAACTACCAAGGACCGTATATGTGTGTGTGAGCATATAACTACCCATGGACCGTATTGTGGTGTGTTCGTGAGATAAGAACAACTACCAAGGGACCGTATAGTGTGTGTGAAGCATAATAATACCCCATGGGACCGTATCTGTGGGTGTGGCGTATAAATTCCCCCCAAGGCCGTTATGTGTGTTGTGTGGTGAGCATAATAAAATCTACCCCAGGACCGTATATGTGTGTGGCATAATAACTACCCCAAGGACCGTATATGTGTGTGTGAGCATAATAACTACCCACGGACCGTATATGTGTGTGTGTGCATAAAAATACCCCTAAGGCTCCGTATATATGTGTGTGAGCATAATAACTACCCAAGGGACCGTTATATGTGTGTGTGGCATATTAACTAACCAAGGACGTATATGTGGGTTGTGAGCAATAATAACTACACCAAGGGACCGTATATGTGTGTGTGGATGAGCATAAAACTACCCCAAGGACCGTATATGTGTGTGAGCATAATTAACTACCCCAAGGACCGTATTTTTTGTATGTGAGCATAATAACGACCCAAGGACGTATTGTGTGTGGCATAATAAACTACCCAAGGCCGTTATGTGAGTGTGAGATAATAATACCCCAAGGGACGGATATGGTTGTGTGCGATAATACCTACCCCAAGGACGTATATGTGTATGGAGGCATAATAACTACCCAAGGACCGTATATGTGTGTGTGGCATAATAAACTACCCCATGGTGGGGGGGGGGGTTGAAAAACCGGGAATATGTGTGTGCGCATAATAACTGCCAAGGACGTATATGTGTTGGTGTGAGCCTAAAAACTTCCCCAAGGACAGTATATGTGTGTGTGAGCATAATACACTACCCCAGGACCGCATAAGTGTGTGTGAGCTAATAATACCCCAAGGACCGTCTATGTGTGTGTGAGCATAATAAACTACCCAAGGACCGTATATGTGCTGTGAGGCATAATAACTGCCCCAGGACCGTATATGTGTGTGTGGATAATAACCTACCCCAAGGACCGTATATGTGTGTGAGCATAATAAACCTGCCAAGGACCGTTATATGTGTGTGTGGCATAATAATCCACCAAGGGGACGTATTATGTGTGTGTGAGCATAAAACTACCCCAGGACCGAATATGTGTGTTTGTGAGCATAATAACTACCCCAGGACCGTTGCAGATATAAATCTGTTGTGCCTCAGCATACTGAGGGGCCCTAAACCTTTGTAGCCTAAGAATTCACGGACTTCACGATGTTATCTTTCATCTTGTAATGAATTTGGACATAAAACGTCCAGAATGTTGCCAAGAGGAAGCGTGAGAATATGGGAAGTGGTTCAATGAAGTATATTAAGCAGCTTTTAGTGAAGGTACTCGTAATGAATGGTATGTTTTCCGCCAAATCTTAGAGCTACTGGATGTTTTCCGGTATTGTTATCTCTAGTAAGTTTTCCCTAACTTAGTTCTTCAAGTAAAATTATTAACTTATAATTTGTTAAGCTTTCCTCACAAAATTGGAAGAACGATGAGTGTTATCTTGGTACGAATGCCGTTACTCAGTCCATTGCTCGGGTTGCAGTGGTAGAGTTGGTCGTATACTTTGGTTCATCAGGAGGTCATAAATACATCTTGACTCTGGACAGGCATTGCGTCTAGCTTTTCCAGAAGCGGTACGTCAGTACAGTTGCAGTAAAGTGACTAGTTTTTCACGGGTAGGTATCCCCAGGGCGGAAATTTCTTTTGGTCAAGGAACACAATTTACTTTGAATTAATGGGTCAAGGTTTATCAACTAGTAACGAAGAGTGACATGACAACCTGCTATCCAAAAGTTCAATAGTAAAGAAAGTTTGTTTCTTAAGCCAACTGTCTGGTAAAGTTATTCTGTCATGTGTCTTTGTAATGCGTCAGGATTCAAGGATTCATTGGAATTCCCTTTCGAATTGCTTTATGGGAGACAAGCTCGTGAACCTCTATTTATCTTGAATGAACTGTGGCCAAAGATATTAACCCGAAGTTCAAAGAAACTTATCAGTTCTTTTTAGATCTGAGCGCAAGTTAGAGAAAACGTGATTTAGTAGTCAAGAATAGAATCTTTCCATGGAAAAGACACGAACCTTATATGACCAAAGAGTCAAGCGTTAAATTAATATTGGCGATGAAGTTTTAGTTCTTTTACCAGCATAAATACAAACAAATTGTTTAATTACCTGGAGCGGACCGAATAAAATAGTAAAGTTCTGTAATAAGGTAGTAATTATCGCTTGGATATACCTCCCCCCCCCCCCCCCCCCCCCCCAACCCCTGTGCCCCCCCCCCCCCCCCTCCCCTCCCCACCCCATCCACTCGCACCCACTCATCATAGCCGCATGTGTACTGTCAGAATCAATTTGGCAAAACCTACAGTTCCTCCGTTTAGAGAAGTTATTCTTCGATGAAACTACTTCGATGAAGATATTTTGTCTAACATCTTGATTCTTCGAGAATGTAATTTTTGTATTATAGATCACTAGTTCGCACAGAATCGAAGGAACACTAGATATCTTAACTGTAGATTCTCCAACTAATACTCAACATCAACATCAAGAGTGAACTATCTACTAAAACAAAAGACCAAGTAAATGCCTTAGCAAATACCTTTTCTGACATATATTCAACAGAAGATCAGGACTTACCACTACGTTGTACACTAGATTCAACTTGTCAGTCATGAACCCAGTTAAGACGGAAAAATCTATCATGTTACGGTTTCACTTACGGAAAACATTTGATAACGAAGTTGACAAAATTTTAAAGTTAAATATCATTGAACCTTCTAATCAGCTTTCTGTTCAGCAGTTGTCATGGTTAAGAATCAGGCAATTCTTACGATGGCCTCAAGATTTCGTTGTTAAATGATGATCCAACTCATGGGACGTTGAACCCATGTCAGTAATCGATCATGATTGTATGAATTCCATGCTGTAAATTTTTCTCTTGAATTAGACATCTACAAGCGTATCATTCATGTGCCATTACACCCAGACTCCATACGGCTTCCTATCATAAAGGATAATGCATATATCGCACAGTGCCTTACGGCTTGGTCACGGTGTGCCACGTTTATCGGCTTATGAGAATATTCTTTTGACCCTTAAGAAATGTTTCAGTGTATTTCGATAATATTTACTCATGATTTATGTCTGGGGGAGGATAATCTTACTACACTGTCGCTGGATTTAAAAAGACTAAGAGCTCATTGTTTACAAACAATCACAGAAGTGTTTTTCTTGGCTATTTCAAAGGTACAATTACTCGGGTTTTATTATTTCTGACAGTTATTTATCATCTCTCTAACACGACGAAGCAGTTCTAGAAAGCTCCTTTCTAACTACAAACAAAAGTGCTAGAAGTTTCCTTGGGTCAGTAATTTTAAAAGAGGAATGTTTGTTACATTAATTTAAAAAGGTCTGACTTCCCTTCTCACAGACTATTAAAAAGTATGTAACGGAAGTCTTGTTTGTTCTGAAGAGGCTTAGAAAACTTCGACAAGTAAAGAATACGTTCCATCCTCCTGTTCTAAAAATTACCGTTATTAATAAAGTCTTTTGTCTCAAACGGATGCTTCTTCAGGACTCGGGCTGGCTGTTCCACTACAGTATTATGATGAGATTCACTTCCCTATATCTTCACCAGTAAGAGCTTCTGCGAGGGAATAAAACTACTCCACTGTGGAGAAGGGAACGTTATGGCATTGGTATGGGGTGTAAGTGTGATCAACTACTACTTATATGGAAAACCTTTGTGTTGAAACTGCTGGCAAGCCATGATGTACTGGAAACCTTCAAAGGTTCATAGTAGCCGACTCTAGTTAAGTATCCAGTTTATAAATTTAAAGTTGTTCATATATTTTATATATATAGATATATATATATATTTATTATTTATTATATATATATATAAATATATACTATATATATTATATATATATATATATATATATTATATAGACTCGGAAAACCATTCTCAGATTGGCTGAACCGAGGGAGTCATAGTACTTTCCTCTGTTACTTAACATACTGCTTCGACTATAAGTTTAGGAAAGGGGATATTTTGAGGAAAAAGCTAAAAAGTGGGAGGTATGGTTGATCAGACACCAGGAAACCACTGGTGTTACCCCGCCCTCTTCCATTAGTGGGCAGAGGCTAAACTTCAGTCCTGCGTCTGAGTGCTTTAATTTTATTCCTGGTAGTAATTAACCTTACCTGGTGTGGGTTGAAGTTGAAGAATAACTTCACCTTCCACTCTTTCATGACAGGTACGGTGATCTAACCGGAGTATTCTGGTTCATGATACTAATTTACCTGGTTCAAAGTATGACATTGAAGTAGAATTCCAGCCTTTGTTTTCTCAATGTCATACTTATTTAACACTTTTATATAACAGTGTTTTTTTATTATCCGCTCTGCTGCTGACCTGGTCAACAGGGTAGACGCTAGTTTGGAGCATGATCCAGTTCTAAGGACTCGTGGGGGAACATTGCGACTCCTCAACTCTAAAATCTGAAATTGTGGTGTACAAAACCAAGTAGTGACAGGATTTTCAGAACATAGGACGAACACCGCACCAGGATAAACACACCCATTTCTTCTAAAACATCATCAGAAGACCATCTGGGCATAAGATTCTCATTGTCCAACATCCTCTGGAACCAATGCGGCCAATATTTATTTTATTTATTTTAAATAAATCCTTAGAAAAAACATAATTATTATCCAAGTTATTCATTTTTATTTTTCTTTCTTTTGTTTCAATAGGAAGGCGTTCCCCTGACACTGGTAGCACAGAAGACCTGTACAGAACACACAGAAGACAAATCTAGTTCAGTAACAGAGAAGACCAGTACAGTAACACAGAAGGACCAGTACAGTAACAGAGAAGAATGAGTACAGTACCAGAGACGACCAGTACAGAAAATTTAAACCAATGAACGGTTAGAGAGCAGATACAGAATACAGTACAGTAGCAAAGAAAAAAAGTAGAGCAACAGGTTATGAACCAATTAAGGTTTATGCAGTACGGGGATACTTTTGGGATTCACGGGGATACTTTTGGATCACGGGGATACCTTTCTGGGATAGCATGATTATAATGACATCAGCCTTCATTCACTGCTTGCTGCTGCCTTATATTAAACTGAAGAAGCCCTACTGTGTAGGCAGAAAAACGTTTTTTGATTGAAGCACCTAAACTGTTGGGTTCTCCAGCAAACACCCACGGTTATTGTCCGGCCCGGGTCTTTTTCCAGATGACTACGTTATGTTAGAGTCCAGACATGTGTACCCAGGGACCTGTCATCTACTCGTCAAGACTTCAAACATATATTACTATTTTCTAGTTGTGCATGATATCTGTTGTGTTAATCAAAAATAAGAACAATATATTTATTAATGTTATTTTATAAAAGTTAACTCGTGTGATGACAAAATTAAGAAACACTACCGGGCTCTCTCTATGAGAGTGGCTGGTAGAGGAAATATTACCACCTGGTAGACGCTTATGAATCCATTTATAATTTGCGTACCACAGTCAGCTCAGAGTTATCTCTGAGTTACAGATCTTGCCAGTGGTTGCCAGTGTTCGTTTTAAGTCCCCCCCCTCGCCTTCCCAGGTTCATGTGTCGGGGAAGCCCATCCGTGGGCCCCGGTTGGTCTCCCTTCCTCACTTCCCTAGGTCAGCTCGCCTCTCTCTTCTCTGCCGTCCAGCCTCAGGCATTCCCTGGGTTAAGTATCCAGGCATACTCCGTCCGCCGCCGGCTTGTTTCCCCTTTCTCACTTACCCAAGGGCAGCCTCACCAACCTGTATTCATGCCTACCCAGGGTTCATGTATCAGGATTCGATCCGTTCTACCGCAGGATGTCTTCCCTTCCTCCTTCCAAGGTCAGCCTCAACTGCATTTATTCATGCTTTCCCAGGTTAGTATCAGGAATCATCCGCTCGCTCCAGATGTCTCCCCTTCCCCACTTACCCAAGGTCAGCCTTCAACACAACCTTCCCAGTTTAGTATCAGAATCATCGCTTCCGCTCCCGGATGTCTTCCCTTCCCCACTTACCTAAGGTCAGCGAGTTTGGTCAGTGCCTTCCCCGGCTCAGTGTCACAGGTGTCCACTTGGTGTCAACCTCAGGTGGAATCCCTTCCCACTTCCAAAGTCAGCGGTGGGTATTCTAGCTTTACCCCCTAAATATGGTTCATTGTATCCAGGAATCGTCCGTCTGATACCGCCGGATGTCTTCCTTCCACTTAACCTAAGGTCAGCGAGTTTGGTCGTGCATTCCCCGGATCAGTGTCTCCAGGAGTCACTTGGTGTCACCCTCAGGTGGAAATCCCCTTCCCCACTTCCCAAAGTCAGCGGTATCTTGCTTTCCCAGGTTTCATGTATCCAGGAATCGATCCGCCTCTACCGCCGGATGTCTTCCCTCCCCACTTACCTAAGGTCAGCGAGTTTAGGTCGTGATTCCCGGATTAGTGTCTCCAGGAGTACTTGGTGTCACTCAGGTGGAAATCCCTTCCCATTCCCCAAAGTCAACTGTTATTCTTGCTTTACCCAGGTTCATGTACGGGATTCGATCCGTCTACGCGGACGTCTTCCCTTCCTCATTTCCCAAGGTCAGCTTCAACTGCATGTAATTCTGCTTTCCCCAGGTTCATGTATAATCCAGGAATCAAATCCGCTCGCTCTCAGATGTCTCCCTTCCCCATTACCAAGGTTAGGCCTCCAACAACAACGTTCCCCAAGTTTATGTATCAGGTATCCATCCGTCGCTCCGGATGTCTTCTTCCCCATTCCTTAAGGAGTCACGCGGTTCCTTCCCCGGATCAGTGTCACCAGGAATCCACTTGTGTCACTGAGTGGACTTCCTTCCCCATTCCCCTAGAGTCAGCGGTTGCCACCTCAGTGACCTTGCGAATGGAAACTGGGTTCTGTCTAGCTGGTTACGGTAGTGACTGTCCAGGTAGGTGGATTACTGGAGGGGACCGACACGTAAACTGTGTCAGTAATTACATCCACCAAGAAGCTGGAACGTAGACCAGCTGGGACGAGACGAAAGCTCGTACACAGCTCGGCCCACTGGGGGCAATTAATTACATTTTGGAATTCCTTTATGTTACACTATGAATTATAACGGAGGAACAAGTTTTTTTTAACTTATTTAGCTTTTTAAATGTGTTTGTGAGCGACATTCTATGTGAAATGATGTAAATATATAAAGATGAACACTGTTTGAGACACTAGTGGAGGACTGTGTGTCGTGTGTAAACATTTATTATGTAATAAATGAATGTAATTATCTACGGTTATTGTATATTGAATGACTTATGTACTGTTTCTTGGGTGTTCACGAATGTCATGTGTACATGTTATTATGTATGAAAAAGTAATTATAAATTCACAATCTCTAAATTCTCTATGAAAACTATAACAAATTTATAATTAATAGCTATTTCTTGGTGTTTGTAAATGATTTGATGGTCGGATATATATACATGCGCGCACACATGTTTATGTGTGTGTTGTGTATATTACAGAGTTTTACATAAGTGTTAATAAAAGCTGTGTTTAGAGTGACACCTGGTTACATGAGGCTTACTCTGTTTACTGGAGTTTACTGGAGGAGTTTCGGGGGTAACGCCCGCGGCCGGTTGTGACCAGGCCTTGGTGGATCAGCGCTGATCACCAGGTCTTCTGAAGCAAAGTACAAAAGACATCACACGTCTTTAAGACCACAGGTGACATCACACGTCTGTAAGACCACAGGTGACATTCACACGTCTTTAAGTCCACAGGTGACATCACCCAACATTATTAACACCAAGTTTTTTTGTGTAAGTATTTACCGTCTTTCTTGCTTATTTTAACTTAATTCAACACTATTGCTTCAAAAAACATTTGCTAAGATTAAAATACATTTTTAACTCTAGTATATTTTTATAAAACCTATAAATCACTAAGTGTTGCTGCCCTCCCTTATATAAGTGTTTTTCACTTGGGTATTTCATGGTTTATCAGGATGCATATATTAATTTCCCTTTCGAATTCACACTCTTCTTTGGTACGCGTATTTTTCTTTTTCCATCATTTCATCCATCTAATTTTGACTCACATTATGGTCAACAGTTTATTCCCTTTGATAATATATATCTTTAAAGTTTTCCCTTTTAAAAACCCCCAAAATTATGAACAAAATCATTAAGTATTCCAGAACTTTATTTACAACTGCCTCACAAACTTCAATATTAATACACTTTCTAAAGTTCCCAATTTTATTCTTCTGTTATTGACTTCATTTCTTTTATTCTGACTGACTAACTGTGGGAGCAGGCAGAGTCAGCAGGCTGACAGCACAGAGGCAGCAGGCTGCATAGCAGAGGCAGCAGGCTGACAGCCAGGAGTCAGCTAGGCTGAAGCAGAGCAGCTAGGCTGAAGCCAGAGTCGCTAGGCTGACAGCAGAGTCACAGCTAGGCTGCAAGCAGAGAGAGTAGAGGTGACCGCAGAGTCACCCAGGTGATCTGCAGAGTCAGCCAGGTGACAGCAGTACCACGGAACTTTGCTTTCTTTTTTATTGTGAATTATTATGTAGTTCTATAAGTTTTCTTCTGGGATGTTTACTTTTCACTTTCATTAACATACACATCACTTTCAAAACACTACTACGTACACATTTATATACATACATGTGTACACATACACATCCACTACAATAACCACATAACTACGTACAACCATGTATTTACATGTGTACCGTTCTCTAGCATATCTACACTCTCTCACACTACTGTTTAAAATTATTAAGTTCTTATGAAGTGTAAAGAAAATTAAAGAAAATTCTTGATCATGTTATTTAAATTTTCTTAAGAAACTGGAATGAGGGTTCAATATTTTGATGGAAATATTTGGAAAGGATATCAATAGGTGAAGAAGTGATTAATTCAGAGACTTGGAGTTAAATCAGAGATATTCTTATAACTTATCTTTAATAAACATTTAGTTTGATTAGGAATTAATTATTAAATAATTCACTCAGTTTTCTCAACTCTTTCTTCACCTTTCAATAATGACATAAGAAACATTCACCACAAATGATGGATACAAAAAAACTCGGTGATGCAAATAAAAATTTCAACCTGGATGATTCATCTATGACAATATGATTTTTGGTGGTGGCTGCCACAACCTGGCCAGTACGACTGTGTGTTGCCATAACCTGGCCAGTACGACTGTGTGTTGCCACAACCTGGCACGTACGACTGTGTGTTGCCACAAAACCTGGCCAGTACGACTGTGTGCTGCCACATCCTGGCCAGTACGGACTGTGTGTTGCCACTAACCTGGCAGTACGACTGTGTGTTGCCACAACCTGGCCAGTACGGACTGTGTTGTTGCCACAAACCTGGCCAGTACGACTGTTGTGTTGCCACAACCTGGCAGTACGACTGATGTGTTGCCACAAACCTGGCCAGTACGATGGTGTTGTTGCCACAACCTGGCCAGTAAGGACTGGTGTTGCCACAACCTGGCCAGTACGACTGGTGTTGCCACAACCTGGCCAGTACGACTGTGTGCTTGCCACAACCTGGCAGTACGACTGTGTGTGCACAACTTGGCCAGTACGACTGTGTGTTTCACAACTGGCCAGTACGACTGTGTGTTGGCCACAACCTGGCCAGTACGACTGTGTGTTGCACAACCTGGCCAGTACGGACTGTGTGTGCCACAACTGGCCAGTACGACTGTGTGTCTGCCACCAACCTGGCAGTACGACTGTGTGTTGCCCACAACCTGGCCAGTACGACTGTGTGTTGCCACAACCTGGCCAGTACGACTGTGTGTTGCCACAACCTGACAGTGACTGTGTGCTGCCACAACCTGGCCAGTACGATGTGTGTTGCCACAACTGGCCGGTTACGACTGTGTGCCTGCCACAACCTGGCCAGTAAGACTGTGGTGTTGCCCCACAACCTGGCCAGTACGACTGTGTGTGGCAACAACCCTGGACAGTACGACTGTTGTGGTTGCCACAACCTGGCCAGTACGACTGTGTGTGCTAACCTGTGGCAGTACGACTCGTTGTGCTGCCAAACCTGGCCAGTCGACTGTGTGTTGCCACAAAACCCTGGCCCGTACGACTGTGTGCTGCCACATCCTGGCCAGTACGGACTGTTGTGTTGCCCAACCTGGCCTGTCGACTGTGTGTTGCACAACCTGGCCAGTTCGGGACTGTGTGTTGCCACAAGCTGCCAGTACGACTGTGTGTTGCCACAACCTGGCCAGTACGACTTGTGTGCGTCCACAACCGGGCCAGTACGGACTGTTGTTGCACAACTGGCCGTAGACTGTGTGATTACCCAACCTGGCCAGTACGACTGTGTGTTGCCACAACTGGCAGTACGACTGTGTGTTGCCACAACCTGGCCAGTCGACTGTGTGTTGCCACAACCTGGCCAGTACGACTGTGTGTTGCCACAACCTGGCAGTACGACTGTGTGTTCCACACATGGCCAGTAGACTGTGTGTTGCCAACCAACCTGGCCAGTAGACTGGTGTTGCTTACAACCTGGCCAGTACGATGTGTGTTAAAGTCTCCAGACTGTAGTATGTACTGTGATGTATCAGTGTTAAACATATATTACAACTGAATGTTGTGGTGCACTATGTCAGTTTAATATGTTTTATTATGACACCCATACCCCTCCTGTGTGGCTGTAGGCACCCCATACCATCCTGTGGGGGGGGGCGGTCGTCAAAAGATTCGAGGTACATAATTGGTCAGGGACTGGACTCCCAAAGTTTTTGCTCGCTGAGCAAGTTACAGAGGTATGAATTCACAATTTACAAAAGGTATGAACTCCCACAAAATACAAGGTAATGATAGGTAGGTCTAGTCACAACATGACAGTTACAAAGGTTTTTTACAGGATTACAGAGGTACGTAATGGTCAGGGAGGGGCCCCAAAAGTTGGATGGCCTGAAACTAGTACAAGGTAATGAACTACAAGATACAAAGGTAATGAATACTGTAGAATGGTTACTTACGTTTATATGGCTACAAATCATGAACAAATTATATGTAGATGAGCATTCACACTCCACACCGGTCACAACTGTATGAGTTATTGGTGCAAATATTTGATTGTTGAGGACACACACAACACACAACACACACACACACACCCACACACCAACACACACACACTACAAACACCACACACACACACACACACACACACACCTAAACAAAATTCATACACACACACCACACACACATAACACACAACACACACAACACACAAACTATCCACACACACGCACCCACACACACACACCATTATACAAATTCATCACACACACACACACACATTAAAACAGCGAGGCGTTGTGTACCCCTAACAACAATATTCAATATCATCTATCGAAACAGGGAGATTGGCCTGAGGCATGGGAAGACAGCAAATGTGGACCAAATCTTTAAAAAAGGGTGACAGGAATGAAGCACTAAACTACAGACAGGTGTCACTGACATGTATAGCATGCAAAATCATGGAAAGAGTGTAGGAGAAAGAATGGTGGCAACATCTAAGAAAGGAATGATTCTCATCACAGCAGAAACTTGGTTTCAGAGACGGGAAATCCTGGTGTCACAAACCTACTGGAGAGTTCTATGAATGGTGACAGCATAGAGAAGAAGAGAGAGAGGGTGTGTGGATTGCATTTTCTTATGACTGCAAGAAGGCGTTGACACAGTACCAAACAAGAGATTGTGCAAAAATGGAGGGGACCAAGCAGGGAATAACAGGGAAGGCACTGCAATGGCTCAGGGTATACTTGTCAGGTAGACAGCAGGCGAGTAAGGGTACGAGGCGAGGTTTCAGAGTGGGCACCTGTGCCAGTGCGGGTCACAGGGGTCAGTCTAGGACCAGTTTTGCTGTTTCTGGTTTTGTGAACGGACATGGACGGAAGGAATAAACTCGAAGGTGTCACGTTTGCAGATGACGTGAAGTTGATGAGAAGCGTTCATTCGATCGAAGACAGGCGACAGAAAATAAAAGGGAATTGGGACAGGCTGCGACCCGGGTCCAGCAAATGGCTCCTGGAGTTCATCCACAAGTGCAAAGTCATGAGGATTGGGGAAAGGGCAAAGAAGACCGCCAGATGGAGTACCGTTAGGGGGTCAAAGGTCATACAATCTATCACTCAAGGAAAAAGATCTTGGGGTGAGTATAAACCAGGACCATTCTGAAGCGAACATCAACCAAAAACTTGCTGCAGGCCTATGGGCGCCTGGCAAACTCAGAACAGCATTCCGCATCTTAATAAGGAATCGTTTCCGGGACCTATCACCGTGTACGTTTAGCCCATATTGGAGTATGCGGCACCAGTTTGGAACTCACCACCTAGGACAAGCATGTAAAGAAACTAGAGAAAGTGCAAAGGTTTTTGAACAAGACTAGTCCCAGAGCTAAGAGGTATGTCCTATGAGGAGAGGTTAAGGGAAAATCACTGACGAACTGGAGGATAGCGATGATAGGGGGGACATGGATACGACTTACAAAATACTGAGAGGAAATTGACAAGGTGGACAAAGCCGGATGTTCAGAATGGGACACAGTAACAAGGGGACACTGTTGGATGTTGAAGACACAGATGAATAAAGGGATGTTTGGAAGTATTTATTCAGCACAGAGTAGTCAGGAAGTGGAATTGTTTGGGAAGCGATGTAGTGGAGTAGGATCTTACATAGCTTTAATCTGAGGTTACGATAAGCTCATGGTTCAGGGAGAGGGACCTAGTAGCGACAGTGAAGAGCGGGGCCAGGAGTTGGACTCGACACCTGCCACCTCAATGTTGTGGTAAAAACTAGGTGAGTACACACACACACACACACACAAACACACACACACACACACACACACCACTCACACACACACACACACACACACACACACACACACCACAAACACACACACACACAACACACAGGAGATTGGACTCGACCCTGCAAATCTCAACTAGGTGAATGCACACACATACACACACACACACACACACAACACACACAACACACACACGCACACACACACACACACACACACAAACACACACACACAATGCAACATGTGGAATGCTTTTTACAGTAGCAAAAGTCAGGGTTTTCTCCAGATGGTCTGCAATATTCCACTGTGGATATAAAAATACTTTGCAATTTCTTGAACTTTTGAGTGGTTGTTTCTAAATTCATTAATTTTTATCAATCCAGTACATAATGATGCAGGGTGTGACACACTCAGTACATAATGAGAGGGATGTGACAATAGTCATTGGCAAGTTTACATTTTCGTTTGGTCTACATTCTGGTGGTGGTGAATTTTAACCTGCCAAGATACTTGTAACCCAGCCGGTAGCGGGCAAGTAGTGACATCCAAGGAGTTATGCTTATTTTGTTGGATGCACCATAGACATGTGGCTTCTGCATGATCGAATGCTGATAGATGGACTCACTGGTGTAAATCTCCTGAGCACTTAAGTCCATAAATTCAGTTGAAGTTTTTTCGTATTATTGTTCTCAAACGATACCTGACAAGCCAGATAGTAATCTATCCCTTTTTGAAAGCATACAGCTTAGCAATTAATCAGTTTATCATGCATCTGAAGGACCAATGTGAGATGGAATCCACAGCATGTGCCTATGGTCCACTGTCCACAATCCTTACCATCCGTGTCTGGCTATCTGACTACAAGCATGCCACAATTTATGCTTAAGAGTTGAGGAGCATTTATGGATGACAGAGAATCAGTTACAAATTAAACTGTTCAATCTTTGATACATAGATGCATTTCGTGCAAGGGTATGGCAAACAGTTCTGTCTGAGTAGGGTAGAGGCCAATTATGATGCGTGACTCCAATTTCTTTATGAGAGCCATCACTCTACGACAACAGCATACCAGCTGCACAGTGGATGATTGGTGAAAGACCATCAGCGTAAATAATTTGCGAGAGTTGTTGTGCTGTGTGGACTAAGTTATTCACTACAGCTTAAGCCTCATGTTTGGCTTCAAGGCGACGTTTTGGTTGTGATTTAAGAAGTAGTTTGGGGGGAAATGGAGGGGAATGGTAGTTTGGAATGGGGTAATATTCCATGGAGCGGAGAAGTGCCGCTGTTGCTTACTTGACATAGATATGTATCTGATTCATGCGGAGGTCGGTTCCAGTTTTTTCGATCCATCTGGAGGAGTGTTCACCAGTGACTGAGAAAGTTTGGAGGGCTTCTGTGCAGGGGTTTGAATGAGCTGCGCTGAGGCATATTAACCCCAAATATGATATTTCTTTCAGTAACACGATCTCTGATGTTGGATATCAAGTTCTTTTTGACTATTTAAAATTTTTGGCCGAACGAGGCATCCTTAGAATGATCCTCATTGCTTCGTTCTGCCTAGTTTTCCAGCCCTCCAAGCTTCCAGTCAGACACAAGAGCAGTAGTGGCGCAGCATAAATCACCCAATGATCTATATAAGCAAGATTACATTAATTTTCAAAATTTTAACATTAGCACCTACTGGGGTGAAAACCCAGGCCAAACTCTAAGTGCTCTTTAGTCTTTTCTTTGTATTGGCGACAAAAGTCCGGGACCCCATTTGGGTTCCCCCTGGGTGAAACCCCTTCCCCATTTCCCCCAAGCCCAACGGTATTCTTGTTTAAAACCCAGTTCATGTACCCGGGAATCGACCCGTCTACCCCCGGGAGCCCTTCCTTCCTCATTTTCCCAAAGGTCACCCTCAACTGCATGTATTCATGCTTTCCCCAGGTTCATGTATCCAGGAATCCATCCGCTCGCTCTCAGATGTCTCCCCTTCCCCACTTACCCAAGGTTAGCCTCAACAACAACCTTCCCCAAGTTTATGTATCCAGGAATCCATCCGCTCGCTCCCGGATGTCTTCCCTTCCCCACTTACCTAAGGTCGGCGGTGCCTTCCCCGGATCAGTGTCTCCAGGAATCCACTTGTGTCACTGAGTGGACTTCCTTCCCCACTTCCCCAGAGTCAGCGGTTGCCACCCTCAGTGACCTTGCTGAATGGAAACTTGGTCTTGTCTAGCTGGTCTACGGTAGTGACTGTCCAGGTAGGTGGAATTACTGGAGGGGACACACAGTAAACTGTGTCCAGTAATTACATCCACCAAGACAGCCTGGAACCGTAGACCAGCTGGACGAGACGAAGCTCGTACACAGCTCGGCCACCTCGGGGGCTAATTAATTACAATTTTGGAATTCCTCTTATGTTACACTATGAATTTATACTGAGAACAAGTTTTTTTTTAACTTATTTAGCAGTTTAAATGTGTTTGTGAGCGACATTCTATGTGAAATATGTAAATATATAAAGATGAACACGTTTGAGACACTAGTGGAGGACTGTGTGTCGTGTGTAACATGTTATTATGTATAAATGAATGTAATATCTACGTGTTATTGTATATTGATGTCATATGTACCTGTTCTTGTGTGTTCACGAATGTCATGTGTACATGTTATTATGTATGAAAAAGTATCAAATTCAAATCTCTAAATTTCCTCTATGAAAACTATAACAAATTTATAATAATAGCTATTTCTGGTGTTTCGTAAATGAATTTGAAGGTCGGATATATACATACATGCGCGCACACATGTATATGTGTGTGTGTGTATATACAGAGTTTTACATAATGTGTTAATAAAGCTGTGTTTAGAGTGACACCTGGTCTACATGATGGCTTACTCTGTTTACCTGGAGTTTACCTGGAGAGAGTTTCGGGGGTCAACGCCCCCGCGGCCCGGTCTGTGACCAGGCCTCCTGGTGGATCAGCGCCTGATCAACCAGGTCTTCTGAGCAAAGTACAATGACATCACACGTCTTTAAGACCACAGGTGACATCACACGTCTTTAAGACCACAGGTGACATCACACGTCTTTAAGACCACAGGTGACATCACACAACATTATCTAACACCAAGTTTTTTGTGTAAGTCTTTACCGTCTTTCTTGCATATTTTAACTTAATTCAACACTATTGCTCTCAAAACATTTGCTAAGATTAAATACATTTTTAACTCTAGTATATTTTTATCAAACCTATAAATCCACCTAAGTGTTGCTTCCCTTTATATAAGTGTTTTTCACTTGGGTATTTCATTGTTTACTCATGATGCATATATTAATTTCCCTTTCAGAATTAAACACTCTTCTTTGGTACGCAGTATTTTGTCTTTTCCATCATTTCATCCATCATATTTCTGACACACTTATGGTCAACAGTCTTTTTTCCTTTTAAAATTTAATTATATTCTTTAAAATTTTTTTCCCCTTTTATAAACATTATGAACAAAATCATTAAGTATTCCAGGACTTTATTACAACTGCCTCACAAACTTCAATATTAATACATTCTAAATTTCCCAGTTTTATTCTTCTTATTGACTCATTTCTTTTATTCTGACTGACTAACTGTTGACAGCAGAGTCAGCCAGGCTGACAGCAGAGACAGCCAGGCTGACAGCAGAGGCAGCCAGGCTGACAGCAGAGTCAGCTAGGCTGACAGCAGAGTCAGCTAGGCTGACAGCAGAGTCAGCTAGGCTGACAGCAGAGTCAGCTAGGCTGACAGCAGAGTCAGCCAGGCTGACAGCAGAGTCAGCCAGGCTGACAGCAGAGTCAGCCAGGCTGACAGCTGTACCACGGAACTGTGCTCTTCTTTATTGTGAATTATTATGTAGTTCATATAAGTTTTCTTCTGATGTTTACTTTTCACTTTCATCTACACATACACATCACTACAAACACACTACTACGTACACATATATATACATACATGTGTACACATACACATCACTACAAACACACTACTACGTACACATGTATATACATGTGTACACGTTCTCATAAGCATATCTACACTCTCTCACACCACTGTTTAAATTAATAAGTTCTATATAAGTTAAGAAAATTAAAAAAATTCTTGATCATGTTATTTAAATTTTCTTTAAGAAACTGGAATGAGGGTTATAATATTTTGATGAAATATTTTGAAAAGGATATAAATATGTGAAGAAGTGATTAACTTCAGAGACTTGGATTTAAAACAGAGATATTCTTATAATTATCTTAATAAACATTTAGTTTAATTAGAATTAATTATTAAATAATTCTCTCAGTTTTCTCATACTCTCTTCTCTCACCTCTTCAATAATGACATAAGAAACATTCACCACAACAGATGGATAAAAAAAAACTCGGTGATGAAAATAAAAATTATCAACCTGGATGATTCCATCTACTGACAATAAGAATTTTGGTGATGGCTGCCACAACCTGGCCAGTACGACTGTGTGTTGCCACAACCTGGCCAGTACGACTGTGTGTTGCCACAACCCGGCCAGTACGGGCTGTGTGTGCCACAACCTGGCCAGTACGACGTGTGTTGCCACAACCTGCCAGTACGACTGTGTGTTGCCACAAAACCCGGCCAGTACGACTGTGTGTTGCCACAACCTGGCCAGTACGACTGTGTGTTGCCACAACCCGGCCAGTACGACTGTGTGCTGCCACAACCTGGCCAGTACGACTGTGTGTTGCCACAACCTGGCCAGTACGACTGTGTGTTGCCACAACCTGGCCAGTACGACTGTGTGTTGCCACAAACCTGGCCAGTACGACTGGTGTTGCCAAACCTGGCCAGTACGACTGTGTGTTGCCACAACCTGGCCAGTACGACTGGTGCTGCCACAACCGGCCAGTACGACTGTGTGTTGCCACAACCTGGCCAGTTTCGACTGTGTGTTGCCACAACCTGGCCAGTACGACTGTGTGTTGCCACAACCTGGCCAGTACGACTGTGTGTTGCCACAACCTGGCCAGTACGACTGTGTGCTGCCACAACCTGGCCGTACGACTGTGTGCTGCCACAACCTGGCCAGTACGACTGTGTGTTGCCACAACCTGGCCAGTACGACTGTGTGTTGCCACAACCTGGCCAGTACGACTGTGTGTTGCACAACCCGACCAGTACGGGCTGTGTGCTGCCACAACCTGGCCAGTACGACTGTGTGTTTTCCACAACCTGGCCAGTAAAGACTGTGTGCTGCCCAACCTGGCCAGTACGACTGTGTGTTTGCCACCAACCTGGCCAGTACGGGCTGTTTTGTTGCCACAACCTGGCCAGTACGACTGTGTGTTGCCACAACCTGGCCAGTACGACTGTGTGTTGCTACAACCCGGCCAGTACGACTGTGTGCTGCCCACAACCTGGGCCCGTACACTGTGTGTTGCCACAACCTGGCCAGTACGACTGTGTGCTGCCCCAACCTGGCCAGTACGACTGTGTGTTGCCACAACCTGGCCAGTACGACTGTGTGTTGCCACAACCTGGCCAGTACGAAATGTGTGTTGCCCCAACCTGGCCGTACGATGTGTGTTGCCACAAACCTGGCCATACGACTGTGTGCTGCCACAACCTGGCCAGTACGACTGTGTGTTGCCACAACCTGGCCAGTACGACTGTGTGTTGCCACAACCTGGCCAGTACGACTGGGTGTTGCCACAACCTGGCCAGTACGACTGTGTGTTGCCACAACCTGGCCAGTACGACTGTGTGTTGCCACAACCTGGCCAGTACGACTGTGTGTTGCCACCCAAACCCGGCCATACGACTGTGTGTTGCCACAACCTGGCCAGTTTCGACTGTGTGTTGCCACAACCTGGCCAGTACGGCTGTGTGTTGCTTTCAACCTGGCCAGTCCGACTGTTTGTTAATGTCTCCCAGACTGTTGTTTTTGTACTGTGATGTTCAGTTTAACATATATTACACACTGAATGTTGTGGTGCACTATGTTAAGTTTAATATGTTATTATGCACCCCAACCCATCCTGTGGGCGTAGTCCCCCCATACCCATCCTGTGGGCGGTAGTAAAGATTACAGAGGTACATAATTGGTCCAGGGACTGGACTCCAAAGTTTTTGATAGCTGAGCAAGTTACAGAGGTAATGAATTCACAATTTACAAAGGTAATGAACTCACAAATTACAAAGGTAATGAACTCCAGTAGGTCTAGTCACAATCATGACAAGTTACAAAGGTATTTACAGATTACAGAGGTACGTAATGGATCCAGGGACTGGGCCCCAAAGTTTGGATGGCTGAACTAGGTAAAAGGTAATGAACTCAAAAGTTACAAAGGTAATGAATACTGTAAGAAGGGTTTTACTTACTTTTTATAACATGGCTAAAAATCATAAAACAAATTATAGTGTAATGAGCAATTCACACTTCCACACCCGGTCACAACTGTAATGAGTTATTGGTGCAAATATTGATTGTTGAGACACACACACACACACACACACACAACACACACACACACACACACACACACACACACCACACACACACACACACACACAACACACACATATACAAATTCATACACACACACACACACACCCCATAAACACACACCACACCACACACACACAAACTCATACACACACACGCACACACCACACACACACATATACAAATTCATAAACACACACACACAACATAAACAGCAGAGGCGCTATGTGTACCCCAAACAACAATATTCAATTTACATCTATCGAAACAGGGAGATTGCCTGAGGCATGGAAGACAGCAAATGTGGTACCAATCTTTAAAAAGGAGACAGACATGAAGCACTAAACTACAGCCCCAGTGTCACTGACATGTATAGCATGCAAAATCATGGAAAAGATTGTCAGGAGAAGAATGGTGGAACATCTAGAAAGGAATGATCTCATCACCAGCAGACAACATGTTTCAGAGACGGGAAATCCTGTGTCACAAACCTACTGGAGTTCTATGACATGGTGACAGCATTAAGAGAAGAGAGAGGGGGGTTGGGTGGATTGCATTTTCTTAGACTGCAAGAAGGCGTTTGACACAGTTCCACACAAGAGATTAGTGCAAAAACTGGAGGACCAAGCAGGAATAACAGGGAAGGCACTGCAATGGATCAGGGAATACTTGTCAGGAAGACAGCAGCGAGTAATGGTACGAGGCGAGGTGTCAGAGTGGGCACCTGTGACCAGTGGGGTCCCACAGGGGTCAGTCCTAGGACCAGTGCTGTTTCTGGGATTTGTGAACGACTGACGGAAGGAATAAACTCCGAGTGTCACTGTTTGCAGTGATGAAGTTGATGAGAAGGTTCATTCGATCGAAAACCAGGCAGAAATACAAAAGGGTCTGGCAGCTGCAGACCGGGCCGCAAAAGGCTCCTGGAGTTCAAACCCCCCAAAATGCAAAGTCATAGGTTGGGGAAGGGCAAAGAAGACCGAGATGGAGTACAGTCTAGGGGGTCAAAGAACAAACATCACTCAAGAAAAAGACTTGGGGGGGTTTTAAAACCCGGCACATCCCTAAGCGCACATCAACCAAATAACTGCTGCGCATATGGCGCCTGGCAAACCCCAGAAAAAGCATTCCGACATCTTAAAAAAGGGGAAACGTTCAGGACCCTATCACCGTGTAGTTAGGGGCCCTTTTGGAGTAAAGCGGCACCCCGTTTGGACTCACACCCACCCAAGCAGAAAGAAACAGAGAATTGCAAAGGGGTTTCAAAAAAACAGTCCCCCGAGCTAGAGGTAGTCCTAGGGGAAGGTTAAGGGAAATCAACCTGACACACGAGGATGGGAAATAGGGGGAAATGTAAAGTTACAAAAACTGGAGGATTGACAAGGGGGACCAAAAAAAGGTGTTCCAAAACTGGGAAAAAGTAACAAAGGGGCCAGTTGGAAGTTGAGCACGATAATCAAAGGTGTTAGGATTTTTTTTTCAGCCCCAGAGTGTCAGGAAGTGGGAAAAGTTTTTTGGAAAGGGGATTTGGGGTCAGGATCCCCTAATCTTTAAGCAGAGGTCGTAAAAATCTGGTTCAGGGAGGTGACCTATAGCGACCCTGAAAAAGGGGGGGCCAGGGGGCTTGCTCGACCCCTGCAAAACCCAACTATAGTACAATAGGGGAGTACCCACACACACACACACAAACACACACACCACCCCACACACACACACACACCACCACACACCAACACACACACACCACCACACACACCACCCAACACCAAACGGAATTTGGTCACCCCTGCAATCTCAACAGGGAATGCACCACATACACACACACACACCACACACACCACACCACCACAAAACACCACCCAAAAACCACCCACATCCACATGTGGTAATGTTTTTTCAGCTAGCAAAGTCAGGGGATTTTTCCCGAATGGGGCTGCAATATACCACTGGGATAAAAAACTTTGCCTTTTTTTGAACATTTCTGAGTGAGTTGTTTCTAAATTCATTAATTTATCACACTCCAGTACATAATGATGCAGGGTGTGACACACTCCAGTACATAATGACGCAGGGTGTGACAATAGTCCATCTGGCAAAGTTTACATTTCGTTTGGTTTACATCTGGTGGTGGTGATTTAACCTGCCAAAGTTCTTGTAACCAGCCGGAGCCGGGCAGTAGTGACATCCAAGAGTCTGCTTATTTTGTTGGATGCACCATAGACATGTGGCTCCTCCTGCATGATAGAGTGTGATAGATGGACCACTGGTGTAAATCTCCCTGAGCCTTAAGTCATAAAATTCAGTTGAAGTTCTTTTCGTATTATTGTCTCAAACAAATACCTGACAAGCCAAGATTGTAATCTACTCCCTCTTTAAAGCATACAGCTTAGCCAATTTATCAGTTCTATCATGCCCTCTGAAGACCAATGTGAGATGGAATCCACAGCATGTGCACTCTGGCTCCACTGTCCCCCAATCCTACCATACCGTGTCTGGGGTTCTGACACAAGCATGCCACAATTTATGCTTAATGAGTTGAGAGCATTTATGGATGACAGAGAATCAGTTACAATTAAACTGTCAATCTTTGATAATAGATGCATTTCAGTGCAAGGAGTATGGCAAACAGTTCTGTCTGAAGGGTAGAGGCCCAATTATTGATGCGTGCCCAATTTCTTTAAGAGAGCCATCACTCTACGACAACAGCACTACCCGGCTGCACCAGTGGATTGGTGAACAGAACCTTTAGCGTAAATAATTTGCGAGAGTGTTGTGCTGTGTGAATAAGTTTAAACAATACAGCTTAAGGCCTCTGTTTGGCTTCAAGGCGACGTTTTGTTGTGATTTAAGAAGTAGTTTGGGGGGAAATGGAGGAATGGTAGTTTGGAATGGGGTAATATTCCATGGAGCGGAGAAGTGCCGCTGTTGCCTTACTTGACATAGATCATGTATCTGATTCATGCGGAGGTCGGTTCCAGTTTTTTCGATCCATCTGGAGGAGTGTTCACCAGTGACTGAGGAAAGTTTGGAGGGCTTCTGTGCAGGGGTTTGAATGAGCTTGCCTGAGCATATTAACCCAATTAGGATATTTCTTTCAGTAACACGATCTCTGATGCTTGGAATATCAAGTTCTTTTTGCATATTTAAAATTTTGGCAGAACGAGGGCATCCTAGAATGATCCTCATTGCTTCGTTCTGCAGTTTTTCCAGCCCTCCAAGCTTCCAGTCAGACACAAGAGCAAGTAGTGGCGCAGCATAATCAACCAATGATCTAATATAAGCAAGATACATAATTTCACAATTTTAACATTAGCACCATACTGGGGTGAAACCCAGCCACAACTCTAAGTGCTCTTAGTCTTTCTTTGTATTGGCGACAAAGTCTTGTTACAACAGGTCCAAGTAGTGGAACCTCAAAGCCTAGATACCTGTATCTACTTACATATTCTAGAAGAGACCCATCATGCAACTGGATCTGACGAACTGTGCCTCTCTGTCGAGGAGGACGCCTATTGAGTATCTTTGTTTTATCAGTAGAGATTATCAACCCCAGGTCATGACACGAGGCTAGTACATGATTAAGAATGTTTTGGGTGTTGGAGAATCCGGTGGTGTGAATCATTATATCATCAGCAAAACTAATCACATAATGATGGGGCTGACTAGGCATAGCATTAAGTAATGCATTAATTAGAATATTGAACAGTGTGGACTGAGCACACCTCCCTGTGGGGTTCCTAATTCAAAGTCTTTGTTACACTTCTATGTCCCTTTAATTTCCCGCGGAGAAGCCATCCTCCAACATCCATTCTGGCAAGTTCACTAATGTTACATGTCGTTGACTACATCGAAAGCTGATTTAAGGTCAAGGAAGGTAGTGTATGAGCTGTCAGTGTGCAGAGTGAGAAAGGTGGCTATGCAATGATGCACGCTCCTTCCATGCATGAAACCATGTAACGGGGAGACAAAAATTGTTTGATTCTGTACATGAGACGATTAAGAATCATTCTCTCAAATGTTTTACACAAGCAGCTAGTAAGAGATATTGGGCGAAATGCATTTTGTTGATTGGGCTTAGGAATTGGTATGATGAGGCTGTTGGTCCAAGTTACATAGCTCATGTTATATAATTCAAGTAATGGATTACCTGGTACTCGACACAGCAATCTGAGTTTGTTGTAAGTAATACCATCCTCACCAGGCGACGTGGAGTTGCCCTTAGTTAGTGCTGCATCAAGTTCATAATTAGTGAAAGGAATGTTGCAATCATCTGCCTTACTGAGCATAAAGCAAACAAGTCTCTCCCTTGCATCATATTTGTCATTTAATTTTGCCTGTGTGGTACTGGGAAGATTATCATAGCTAGATGTAGCAGCCCAAGCACTGACTAACTCATTCGCCCTATGTAAGGGATGAGGGTGCGCGATCTGCCCAATTCTGTTACCCTTAATTCTATTTATGTCCCTCCATGCCCGGCTAAGTGGGGTGTGAGCATTAATTAAGACCGTTGACAAATTTTTCCAGTCTGTTTGCCGCAGCTCTGTCATACGCTCTCTGGCAGCAGCAAGGGCAGTTTGGAAGAGCCTCAGCATTCCAGGGGTACGATGTTTTCTATAGGCTAGGCCTAGTCTGCGAGCAGTACGTTTCAGTGTACGAAGTTTAGAATCATTGTAATAAGTATGGTTTTTGAAGGAGGTATGATTATTATGAACGTTTGTTGGGTTTAGAGTACCAAGAGGTTTCATTGGCGGCTTTTAAGTAGTTCTGAATACTGCTCACAAGGTCATTGTTAAAGGTCTCTACACAGGAACACTCATAGGAATTATACAGTCAGTCACATGTGCCACAAAGTCATCATGCTGATCAGTGGGAACATTAAAACGTTTTCCGTTTGAATATCCCACCAGGAAGGATAGTATTATCAATATCTAGTGAGGCTAGCCTAGGGAAACGATGAGATATATGACACACTAAATGTTGTGGTGCACTATGGTTGCAGAGATATATGACACATGAATGTTGGGGTTTGCACTTTGTTGCAGAGATATATGACAAAACTGAATGTTGTGGTGCACTATGTTGCAGGATATATGACACACTGAATGTTGTGGTGCACTATGTTGCAGAGATATATGACACACTGAATGTTGGGGTTTGGCACTATGTTGCAGAGATATATGACACATGAATGTTGTGGTGAAACTATGTTGCAGAGTATATGACACACTGAATGTTGTGGTGCACTATGTTGCGGAGATATATGACACACTGAATGTTGTGGTGCACTATGTTGCGGAGATATATGACACACTGAATGTTGTGGTGCACTATGTTGCGGAGATATATGACACACTGAATGTTGTGGTACACTATGTTGCAGAGATATATGACACACTGAATGTTGTGGTACACTATGTTGCAGAGATATATGACACACTGAATGTTGTGGTGCACTATGTTGCAGAGATATATGACACACTGAATGTTGTGGTGCACTATGTTGCAGAGATATATGACACACTGAATGTTGTGGTGCACTGATGTTGCAGAGATTATGACACATGAATGTTTGTGGTGCACTATGTTGCAGAGATTATGGCACACTGAATGTTGGGGGGTTGCACTATGTTGCAGAGATATAGGGACACACTGAATGTTGTGGTGCACTATGTTGCAGAGATTTTATGGCACACTGAATGTTGTGGTGCACTATGTTGCAGAGTTATGGACACTGAAGTTGTGTGCACTATGTTGCAGAGATTTTATGTCCACACTGAATGTTGTGGTGCACTATGTTGCAGGATATATGACACACTGAATGTTGTGGGCACTATGTTGCAGAGATATAGGGACACTGAATGTTGTGGTGCACTTGTTGCAGAGATATATGACACACTGAATGTTGTGGTGCACTATTTTGCAGAGATATATGACCCTTGAATGTTGTGGTGCACTATGTTGCAGGATATATGGCACACTGAATGTTGTGGGGACTTGTTGCAGAGATATATGACACACTGAATGTTGTGGTGCACTATGTTGCAGAGATATATGACACATGATTTTTGTGGTGCACTATGTTGCAGAGATATATGACACACTGAATGTTGTGGTGCACTATGTTGCAGAGATATATGACACACTGATTGGTTGTGGTGCACTATGTTGCAGAGATTATGACACATGAATGTTGTGGTGCATTTGTTGCAGAGATATATGACACACTGAATGTTGTGGTGCACTATGTTGCAGAGATATATGGATATAGCTGGAAAGTAATGAAAAAGACAAACTGTAGAAGAGAACTATTGAATAAAGGGTTTGTTTCACAGTGGGAAAGTTCCTCTCTGCTGTTGTGTGTTTTTTCACCACCATGTTGTGTTGTGATGTGTATAAGTCTGTCTGATACACCAGAGTTAATAACACTGTATGTACCTGTTGGTAAATACTGATAGAAAACTTATTGACAGGATTCTTTTCTTAGGATTCTGTTGGTAGGAATCAAGTTTATAAGACTGGACGCTATTATGAGATTACTATGGAAGGACTGTTACCAGAAGACTTTTAAAGTAGAAAGACCTCGGTAGGTTTCTGTTGGAAATAGTTTTGGCAAACACTCTATTGGTAAAAGACTTTAGGTAGCGATTCGTTTGTAAGTATAAGATGAATAAAACCAGACTCACGAATCGTAATGGCACGTGCAAAAAAACCAAAAAAGGGCGGGTTTTGAACCCGCGGTCAGAGAGTCTAAATCCGC
>NC_069404.1:49519994-49537078 GCF_026875155.1 Cherax quadricarinatus
CAGGTACATCACACGTCTTTAAGACCACAGGTGACATCACACGTCTTTAAGACCAAGGTGACATCACACAAATTATTAACACCAAGTTTTTTGTGTAAGTCTTTACCGTCTTTCTTGCATATTATAACTTAATTCAACACTATTGCTCTCAAAACATTTGCTAAGATTAAATACATTTTTAACTCTAGTATATTTTTATCAAACCTATAAATCCACCTAAGTGTTGCTTCCCTTTATATAAGTGTTTTTCACTTGGGTATTTCATTGTTTACTCATGATGCATATATTAATTTCCCTTTCAGAATTCACACTCTTCTTTGGTACGCATATTTTGTCTTTTCCATCATTTCATCCATCATATTTCTGACACACTTTATGGTCAACAGTCTTATTCCATTATAATTATTATATTCTTTAAAGTTTTCCCTTTTATAAACATTATGAACAAAATCATTAAGTATTCCAGAACTTTATTACAACTGCCTCACAAACTTCAATATTAATACATTCTAAATTTCCCAGTTTTATTCTTCTTATTGACTCATTTCTTTTATTCTGACTGACTAACTGTTGACAGCAGAGTCAGCCAGGCTGACAGCAGAGGCAGCCAGGCTGACAGCAGAGGCAGCCAGGCTGACAGCAGAGTCAGCTAGGCTGACAGCAGAGTCAGCTAGGCTGACAGCAGAGTCAGCTAGGCTGACAGCAGAGTCAGCTAGGCTGACAGCAGAGTCAGCCAGGCTGACAGCAGAGTCAGCCAGGCTGACAGCAGAGTCAGCCAGGCTGACAGCTGTACCACGGAACTGTGCTCTTCTTTATTGTGAATTATTATGTAGTTCATATAAGTTTTCTTCTGATGTTTACTTTTCACTTTCATCTACACATACACATCACTACAAACACACTACTACGTACACATATATATACATACATGTGTACACATACACATCACTACAAACACACTACTACGTACACATGTATATACATGTGTACACGTTCTCATAAGCATATCTACACTCTCTCACACTACTGTTTAAATTATTAAGTTCTATATGAAGTGTAAGAAAATTAAGAAAATTCTTGATCATGTTATTTAAATTTTCTTAAGAAACTGGAATGAGGGTTACAATATTTTGATGAAATATTTTGGAAAAGGATATAAATATGTGAAGAAGTGATTAACTTCAGAGACTTGGAGTTAAAACAGAGATATTCTTATAAATTATCTTAATAAACATTTAGTTTAATTAGAATTAATTATTAAATAATTCTCTCAGTTTTCTCATACTCTCTTCTCTCACCTCTTCAATAATGACATAAGAAACATTCACCACAACTGATGGATAAAAAAAACTCGGTGATGAAAATAAAAATTATCAACCTGGATGATTCCATCTACTGACAATAAGAATTTTGGTGGTGGCTGCCACAACCTGGCCAGTACGACTGTGTGTTGCCACAACCTGGCCAGTACGACTGTGTGTTGCCACAACCTGGCCAGTACGACTGTGTGTTGCCACAACCTGGCCAGTACGACTGTGTGCTGCCACAACCTGGCCAGTACGACTGTGTGTTGCCACAACCTGGCCAGTACGACTGTGTGTTGCCACAACCTGGCCAGTACGACTGTGTGTTGCACAACCTGGCCAGTACGACTGTGTGTTGCCACAACCTGGCCAGTACGACTGTGTGTTGCCACAACCTGGCCAGTACGACTGTGTGTTGCACAACCTGGCCAGTACGACTGTGTGTTGCCACAACCTGGCCAGTACGACTGTGTGTTGCCACAACCTGGCCAGTACGCTGTGTGCTGCCACAACTGGCCAGTACGACTGTGTGTTGCCACAACCTGGCCAGTACGACTGTGTGTTGCCAACAACTGGCCAGTACGACTGTGTGTTGCCACAACCTGGCCAGTACGACTGTGTGTTGCCACAACCTGGCCAGTACGACTGTGTGCTGCCACAACCTGGCCAGTACGACTGTGTGCTGCCACAACCTGGCCAGTACGACTGTGTGTTGCCACAACCTGGCCAGTACGACTGTGTGTTGCCACAACCTGGCCAGTACGACTGTGTGTTGCCACAACCTGACCAGTACGACTGTGTGCTGCCACAACCTGGCCAGTACGATGTGTGTTGCCACAACTGGCCAGTACGACTGTGTGCTGCCACAACCTGGCCAGTACGACTGTGTGTTGCCACAACCTGGCCAGTACGACTGTGTGTTGCCACAACCTGGCCAGTACGACTGTGTGTTGCCACAACCTGGCCAGTACGACTGTGTGTTGCTACAACCTGGCCAGTACGACTGTGTGCTGCCACAACCTGGCCAGTACGACTGTGTGTTGCCACAACCTGGCCAGTACGACTGTGTGCTGCCACAACCTGGCCAGTACGACTGTGTGTTGCCACAACCTGGCCAGTACGACTGTGTGTTGCACAACCTGGCCAGTACGACTGTGTGTTGCCACAACCTGGCCAGTACGACTGTGTGTTGCCACAACCTGGCCAGTACGACTGTGTGCTGCCACAACCTGGCCAGTACGACTGTGTGTTGCCACAACCTGGCCAGTACGACTGTGTGTTGCCACAACCTGGCCAGTACGACTGTGTGTTGCCACAACCTGGCCAGTACGACTGTGTGTTGCCACAACCTGGCCAGTACGACTGTGTGTTGCCACAACCTGGCCAGTACGACTGTGTGTTGCCACAACCTGGCAGTACGACTGTGTGTTGCCACAACCTGGCCAGTACGACTGTGTGTTGCCACAACCTGGCCAGTACGACTGTGTGTTGCTACAACCTGGCCAGTACGACTGTGTGTTAATGTCTCCCAGACTGTTGTTATGTACTGTGATGTATCAGTGTTAACATATATTACACACTGAATGTTGTGGTGCACTATGTTAAGTTTAATATGTTTATTATGCACCCCATACCCATCCTGTGGGCGGTAGTCACCCCATACCCATCCTGTGGGCGGTAGTCAAAAGATTACAGAGGTACATAATTGGTCCAGGGACTGGACTCCAAAGTTTTGATAGCTGAGCAAGTTACAGAGGTATGAATTCACAATTTACAAAGGTAATGAACTCACAAATTACAAAGGTAATGAACTCAGGTAGGTCTAGTCACAATCATGACAAGTTACAAAGGTATTTACAGATTTAGAGGTACGTAATGGACCCAGGGACTGGGCCCCAAAGTTTGGATGGCTGAACTAGGTACAAGGTAATGAACTCACAAGTTACAAAGGTAATGAATACTGTAAGAATGGTTACTTACGTTTATACATGGCTACAATCATGAACAAATTATAGTGTAATGAGAAATTCACACTTCCACACCGGTCACAACTGTAATGAGTTATTGGTGCAAATATTGATTGTTGAGACACACACACACACACCACACACACACACACACACACACACACACACACACACACACACACACACACACACACACACACACACACACACACATATACAATTCATACACACACACACACACACACATAAACACACACACACACACACACACACAAACTATACACACACACGCACCCCACACACACACACAATATACAAATTCATACACACACACACACACACATAAACAGCAGAGGCGCTATGTGTACCCCTAACAACAATATTCAATACATCTATCGAAACAGGGAGATTGCCTGAGGCATGGAAGACAGCAAATGTGGTACCAATCTTTAAAAAAGGAGACAGACATGAAGCACTAAAACTACAGACCAGTGTCACTGACATGTATAGCATGCAAAATCATGGAAAAGATTGTCAGGAGAAGAATGGTGGAACATCTAGAAAGGAATGATCTCATCACCAGCAGACAACATGGTTTCAGAGACGGGAAATCCTGTGTCACAAACCTACTGGAGTTCTATGACATGGTGACAGCATTAAGAGAAGAGAGAGAGGGGTGGGTGGATTGCATTTTCTTAGACTGCAAGAAGGCGTTTGACACAGTACCACACAAGAGATTAGTGCAAAAACTGGAGGACCAAGCAGGAATAACAGGGAAGGCACTGCAATGGATCAGGGAATACTTGTCAGGAAGACAGCAGCGAGTAATGGTACGAGGCGAGGTGTCAGAGTGGGCACCTGTGACCAGTGGGGTCCCACAGGGGTCAGTCCTAGGACCAGTGCTGTTTCTGGTATTTGTGAACGACATGACGGAAGGAATAAACTCCGAGGTGTCATGTTTGCAGATGACGTGAAGTTGATGAGAAGAGTTCATTCGATCGAAGACCAGGCAGAAATACAAAGGGATTGGACAGGCTGCAGACCTGGTCCAGCAAATGGCTCCTGGAGTTCAATCCCACCAAGTGCAAAGTCATGAGGATTGGGGAAGGGCAAAGAAGACCGCAGATGGAGTACAGTCTAGGGGGTCAAAGCTACAAACATCACTCAAGGAAAAAGATCTTGGGGTGAGTATAACACCAGGACCATCTCCTGAAGCGCCACATCAACCAAAAACTGCTGCAGCATATGGGGGCCTGGCAAACCTCAGAACAGCATTCCGACATCTTAATAAGGAATCGTTTCAGGACCTATACACCGTGTACGTTGGCCCATATTGGAGTATGCGGCACCAGTTTGGAACTCACACCTAGCCAAGCATGTAAAGAAACTAGAGAAAGTGCAAAGGTTTGCAACAAGACTAGTCCCAGAGCTAAGAGGTATGTCCTATGAGGAGAGGTTAAGGGAAATCAACCTGACGACACTGGAGGATAGGAGAGATAGGGGGGACATGATACGACTTACAAAATACTGAGAGGAATTGACAAGGTGGACAAAGACAGGATGTTCCAGAGATGGACACAGTAACAAGGGGACACAGTTGGAAGTTGAAGACACAGATGAATCAAAGGGATGTTAGGAAGTATTTCTTCAGCCACAGAGTAGTCAGGAAGTGGAATAGTTTGGGAAGCGATGTAGTGGAGTCAGGATCCATACATAGCTTTAAGCAGAGGTACGATAAAGCTCATGGTTCAGGGAGAGTGACCTAGTAGCGACCAGTGAAGAGGCGGGGCCAGGAGCTTGGACTCGACCCCTGCAACCTCAACTAGGTGAGTACAACTAGGTGAGTACACACACACACACACACACAAACACACACACACACACACACACACACACACACACACACACACACACACACACACACACACACCACACACACACACACACACACACACACAGGAGTTGGACTCGACCCCTGCAATCTCAACTAGGTGAATGCACACACATACAACACACACACACACACACAACAACACACAACACACACACACACACACACACACACACACACACAAACACACACACACACATGCACAATGTGGTAATGCTTTATTTACAGCTAGCAAAGTCAGGGTATTTCTCCAGAATGGTCTGCAATATACCACTGTGGATAAAATACTTTGCCATTTCTTGAACATTTCTGAGTGAGTTGTTTCTAAATTCATTAATTTTATCACACTCCAGTACATAATGATGCAGGGTGTGACACACTCCAGTACATAATGACGCAGGGTGTGACAATAGTCCATCTGGCAAAGTTTACATTTCGTTTGGTCTACATCTGGTGGTGGTGATTTAACCTGCCAAAGATACTTGTAACCCAGCCGGAGCCGGGCAGTAGTGACATCCAAGAGTCTGCTTATTTTGTTGGATGCACCATAGACATGTGGCTCCTCCTGCATGATAGAGTGATGATAGATGGACTCACTGGTGTCAATCTCCCTGAGCCTTAAGTCCATAAAATTCAGTTGAAGTTCTTTTCGTATTATTGTTCTCAAACTACTACCTGACAAGCCAAGATTGTAATCTACTCCCTCTTTGAAAGCATACAGCTTAGCCAATTTATCAGTTCTATCATGCATCTGAAGACCAATGTGAGATGGAATCCACAGCATGTGCACTCTGGCTCCACTGTCCACAATCCTACCATACCTGTGTCTGGCTTCTGACACAAGCATGCCACAATTTATGCTTAATGAGTTGAGAGACATTTATGGATGACAGGAATCAGTTACAATTAAACTGTCAATCTTTGATACATAGATGCATTTCAGTTGCAAGGAGTATGGCAAACAGTTCTGTCTGAAGGGTAGAGGCCAATTATTGATGCGTGCTCCAATTTCTTTAAGAGAGCCATCACTCTACGACAACAGCACTACCAGCTGCACCAGTGGATTGGTGAACAGAACCATCAGCGTAAATAATTTGCGAGAGTGTGTGCTGTGTGACTAAGTTATCAATACAGCTTAAGGCCTCATGTTTGGCTTCAAGGCGACGTTTGGTTGTGATTTAAGAAGTAGTTTGGGGGAAATGGAGGAATGGTAGTTTGGAATGGGGTAATATTCCATGGAGCGGAGAAGTGCCGCTGTTGCCTTACTTGACATAGATCATGTATCTGATTCATGCGGAGGTCGGTTCCAGTTTTTTCGATCCATCTGGAGGAGTGTTCACCAGTGCTGAGAAAGTTTGGAGGGCTTCTGTGCAGGGGTTTGAATGAGCTTGCTGAGCATATTAACCCCAATTAGGATATTTCTTTCAGTAACACGATCTCTGATGCTTGGAATATCAAGTTCTTTTTGCATATTTAAAATTTTGGCAGAACGAGGGCATCCTAGAATGATCCTCATTGCTTCGTTGCAGTTTTTCCAGCCCTCCAAGCTTCCAGTCAGACACAAGAGCAAGTAGTGGCGCAGCATAATCAACCAATGATCTAATATAAGCAAGATACATAATTTTCACAATTTTAACATTAGCACCATACCTGGGGTGAAACCCAGCCACAACTCTAAGTGCTCTTAGTCTTTCTTTGTATTGGCGACAAAAGTCTTGTTACAACAGGTCCAAGTAGTGGAACCTCAAAGCCTAGATACCTGTATCTACTTACATATTCTAGAAGAGACCCATCATGCAACTGGATCTGACGAACTGTGCCTCTCTGTCGAGGAGGACGCCTATTGAGTATCTTTGTTTTATCAGTAGAGATTATCAACCCCAGGTCCTGACACGAGGCTAGTACATGATTAAGAATGTTTTGGGTGTTGGAGAATCCGGTGGTGTGAATCATTATATCATCAGCAAAACTAATCACATAAATGATGGGGCTGACTAGGCATAGCATTAAGTAATGCATTAATTAGAATATTGAACAGTGTGGGGACTGAGCACACCTCCCTGTGGGGTTCCTAATTCAAAGTCTTTAGTTACACTTCTATGTCCCTTTAATCCAGCGGAGAAGCCATCCTCCAACATCCATTCTGGCAAGTTCACTAATGATTACATGTCGGTTGACTACATCGAAAGCTGATTAAGGTCAAGGAAGGTAGTGTATGAGCTGTCAGTGTGCAGAGTGAGAAAGGTGGCTATGCAATGATGCACGCTCCTTCCATGCATGAAAACCATGTAACCGGGGAGACAAAAATTGTTTGATTCTGTACATGAGACGATTAAGAACCCATTCTCTCAAATGTTTTACACAAGCAGCTAGTAAGAGATATTGGGCGAAATGCATTTTGTTGATTGGGCTTAGGAATTGGTATGATGAGGCTGTTGGTCCAAGATTGAGGAGCTCCCCAGTTACATAGCTCATGTTATATAATTCAAGTAATGGATTACCTGGTACTCGACACAGCAATCTGAGTTTGTTGTAAGTAATACCATCCTCACCAGGCGACGTGGAGTTGCCCTTAGTTAGTGCTGCATCAAGTTCATAATTAGTGAAAGGAATGTTGCAATCATCTGCCTTACTGAGCATAAAGCAAACAAGTCTCTCCCTTGCATCATATTTGTCATTTAATTTTGCCTGTGTGGTACTGGGAAGATTATCATAGCTAGATGTAGCAGCCCAAGCACTGACTAACTCATTGCCCTATGTAAGGGATGAGGGTGCGCGATCTGCCCAATTCTGTTACCCTTAATTCTATTTATGTCCCTCCATGCCGGCTAAGTGGGGTGTGAGCATTAAGACCGTTGACAAATTTTTCCCAGTCTGTTTGCCGCAGCTCTGTCATACGCTCTCTGGCAGCAGCAAGGGCAGTTTGGAAGAGCCTCAGCATTCCAGGGGTACGATGTTTTCTATAGGCTAGGCCTAGTCTGCGAGCAGTACGTTTCAGTGTACGAAGTTTAGAATCATTGTAATAAGTATGGTTTTTGAAGGAGGTATGATTATTATGAACGTTTGTTGGGTTTAGAGTACCAAGAGGTTTCATTGGCGGCTCTAAGTAGTTCTGAATACTGCTCACAAGGTCATTGTTAAAGGTCTCTACACAGGAACACTCATAGGAATTATACCAGTCAGTCACATGTGCAACAAAGTCATCATGCTGATCAGTGGGAACATTAAAACGTTTCCGTTTGAATATCCCACCAGGAAGGATAGTATTATCAATATCTAGTGAGGCTAGCCTAGGGAAACGATGAGATATATGACACACTAAATGTTGTGGTGCACTATGTTGCAGAGATATATGACACACTGAATGTTGTGGTGCACTATGTTGCAGAGATATATGACACACTGATGTTGTGGTGCACTATGTTGCAGAGATATATGACACACTGAATGTTGTGGTGCACTATGTTGCAGAGATATATGACACACTGAATGTTGTGGTGCACTATGTTGCAGGATATATGACACACTGAATGTTGTGGTGCACTATGTTGCAGAGATATATGACACACTGAATGTTGTGGTGCACTATGTTGCAGAGATATATGACACACTGAATGTTGTGGTGCACTATGTTGCAGAGATATATGACACACTGAATGTTGTGGTGCACTATGTTGCAGAGATATATGACACACTGAATGTTGTGGTGCACTATGTTGCAGAGATATATGACACACTGAATGTTGTGGTACACTATGTTGCAGAGATATATGGCACACTGAATGTTGTGGTGCACTATGTTGCAGAGATATAGACACACTGAATGTTGTGGTGCACTATGTTGCAGAGATATATGACACACTGAATGTTGTGGTGCACTATGTTGCAGAGATATATGACACACTGAATGTTGTGGTGCACTATGTTGCAGAGATATATGGCACACTGAATGTTGTGGTGCACTATGTTGCAGAGATATATGACACACTGAATGTTGTGGTGCACTATGTTGCAGAGATATATGGCACACTGAATGTTGTGGTGCACTATGTTGCAGAGATATATGGCACACTGAATGTTGTGGTGCACTATGTTGCAGAGATATATGTCACACTGAATGTTGTGGTGCACTATGTTGCAGAGATATATGACACACTGAATGTTGTGGTGCACTATGTTGCAGAGATATATGACACACTGAATGTTGTGGTGCACTATGTTGCAGAGATATATGACACACTGAATGTTGTGGTGCACTATGTTGCAGAGATATATGACACACTGAATGTTGTGGTGCACTATGTTGCAGAGATATATGGCACACTGAATGTTGTGGTGGACTATGTTGCAGAGATATATGACACACTGAATGTTGTGGTGCACTATGTTGCAGAGATATATGACACACTGAATGTTGTGGTGCACTATGTTGCAGAGATATATGACACACTGAATGTTGTGGTGCACTATGTTGCAGAGATATATGACACACTGAATGTTGTGGTGCACTATGTTGCAGAGATATATGACACACTGAATGTTGTGGTGCACTATGTTGCAGAGATATATGACACACTGAATGTTGTGGTGCACTATGTTGCAGAGATATATGGCATATAGCTGGAAAGTAATGAAAAAGACAAAACTGTAGAAGGGAACTATTGAATGAAGGAGTTTGTTTCACAGTAGAAAGTTCCTCTCTGCTGTTGTGTGTTTTTTCACCACCATCGTTGTGTTGTGATGTGTATAAAGTCTGTCTGATACACCAGAGTTAATAACACTGTATGTAACCTGTCTGGTAAATACCTGATAGAAAACTTATGGCAGGATTCTTTTCTTAGGATTCTGTTGGTAGGAATCAAGTTTATAAGACTGGACGCTATTATGAGATTACTACTGGAAGGACTGTTACCAGAAGACTTTTAGTAGAAGACCTCCGGTAGGTTTCTGTTGGAAATAGTTTTGGCAACACTCTATTGGTAAAAGACTTTAGGTAGCGATTCGTTTGTAACGTATAAGATGAATAAAACCAGACTCACGAAATCGTAATGGCACGATTGCAAACAAACCAAACCACGGGCGGGATTTGAACCCGCGGTCAGAGAGTCTCAAATCCCGCCCGTGGTATGGTTTGGTTAAGATGAATCAAGTCAGATGGTTTTACAGTGACATATAAAACAGTGTATTAACACACAAAACATGAAAGTAACTCATAAAACAGTATCATAACAATAAAAAAGTATAGTGACACAAATCATTAGATAAACACATAAAAAAGTAAATTGAGACATAAAACAGTGTAGTGACAAATAAATAAGTACAATAACACATAAAACAGTGTAGTGACAAATAAATAAGTACAATAACACATAAAACATTGTAGTGACAAATAAATAAGTACAATAACACATAAAACATTGTAGTGACAAATAAATAAGTACAATAACACATAAAAAAGCTTAATAACAAACAAACCATCATAATTACACACAAAAATATATGTAATATAAAACAGTACAATAACACACAAGACCAGTACAGTACAATAACACAGAAGACCAGTACAGTACAATAACACACAAGACCAGTACAGTACAATAACACACAAGACCAGTACAGTACAATAACACACAAGACCAGTACAGTACAATAACACACAAGACCAGTACAGTACAATAACACACAAGACCAGTACAGTACAATAACACAGAAGACCAGTACAGTACAATAACACACAAGACCAGTGCAGTACAATAACACACAAGACCAGTACAAAACAGTGCACAGAATACCAGAACAGTATACGACCAGTACGGTACAGTACGCAGAAGACCAGCACAGTACACTAACACAGAAGATCAGTAAAGTACAATAACACAGAAGACCAGTACAGTACAATAACACACAAGACCAGTACAGTACAATAACACAGAAGACCAGTACAGTACAATAACACAGAAGATCAGTAAAGTACAATAACACAGAAGACCAGTACAGTACACTAACACAGAAGATCAGTAAAGTACAATAACACAGAAGACCAGTACAGTACAATAACACACAAGACAGTACAGTACAATAACACAGAATACCGTACAGTACAATAACACAGAAGACCAGTACAGTACAATAACACAGAAGGGCCAGTACAGTACAATAACACACAAGACCAGTAAAGTACAATAAAAAAAGACCAGTACAGTACAATAACACACAAGACCAGTACAGTTTCAATAACACACAAGACCAGTACAGTACAATAACACAGAAGATCAGTAAAGTACAATAACACAGAAGACCAGTACAGTACAATAACACACAAGACCATTACAGTACAATAACACACAAGACCAGTACAGTACAATAAACAGAAGATCAGTAAAGTACAATAACACAGAAGACCAGTACAGTACAAAAACACACAAGACCCTTTCAGTACAATAACACAGAAGACCAGTACAGTACAATAACACACAAGACAGTAAAGTACAATAACACACAAGGGCCCGTACAGTACAATAACACACAAGACCAGTACAGTACAATAAACACACAAGACCCGTTTCAGTACAATAACACACAAGACCAGTAAAGTACAATAACACAGAAGACCAGTACAGTACAATAACACAGAAGACCAGTAAAGTTTCAATAACACACAAAGACCAGTAAAGTAAAAATAACACAGAAGACCGTACAGTACAATAACACACAAGACCAGTACAGTACAATAACACACAAGACCAGTACAGTACAATAACACAGAAGATCAGTAAAGTACAATAACACACAAGACCAGTTTCAGTTTCAATAAAAACAGAAGACCAGTACAGTACAATAACACACAAGACCAGTACAGTACAATAACACAGAAGACCAGTGCAGTACAATAAAACAGAAGACCAGTACATTTACAATAACACACAAAAACCAGTGCAGTCCCATAACACAAAACCATGCAAAACAGTGCACAGAATACCAGAACAGTATACAAACCAGTACGGTACAGTACGCAGAAGACCAGCACAGTACAATAACACAGAAGACCAGTACAGTATAATACACACAGTACCAGTGCAGTACAGTACAGTAACGAAGGAGGACCAGTAGGGTACAGTAACACAGAAGACCAAGACAGTACAAAAAACAGAGAAACCATACAGTCCAAACCACAAAAGACCATACAGCACAGTAACACAAAAGACCAGTACAAACAAAAACAACGGAATACCCAGTACATTACAAGAACAGAAAGCCAGTACAGAAACAGTAACACACAGGATCAGTACTTACAGTAACACACAAAACAACGCAGTACACTAACACAGAAACCAACACAGTACAATAACATACAGGACCAGTACAGTGCAATGCACACAATATCAGTACAGAACAGTACGTAACACAGAGGAACAGTAGGGTAGAGAAACACAAAAGACCACACAGTACAATAACACAAAAAGCCAGTGCAGAAAAAAAAACACAGAAAAGAAGTGCAGTTTAAAATCACAGAAGACCAGTACAGTACAATAACACGGAAAAAATAACTACAATAACACAAAAGACCATTAACAGTGCAAAAACACAGAAGACCAGTACAGTCCCATAACACGGAAGTCTAGTACAGTAAAATAAACAAGACCATACAGTAAAATAACACAGAAGCCCAGTACAGTGCAGTAACACAGTAAGACCAGTACAGTAACACAAAAGACCAGTACAGTGCAGTAACACAGAAGACCAGTACAGTAAAATAACACAGAAGACCAGTACAGTAAAATAACACAGAAGACCAGTACAGTAAAATAACACAAAAGACCAGTACAGTGCAGTAACACAGAAGACCAGTACAGTAAAATAACACAGAAGACAGTACAGTGCAGTAACACAGATGACTAGTACAGTACAGTAACACAGCCCCAGTAAAGTAATAGTAACACAGAAGAGAGTACAATAACACAGAAGGGCGAATACAGTACAGTAACACAGTGGACCAGTACGGTACAGTAACAAAAAAACACCGTTACAGTACAATAACACAGAGGACTACCCACTGTACAGTAAAGACATGGGACTATACAGTAACAAAAGACGAATACAGAACAGTTACCATCTCTTCTTAAAGCTACCCAAGGTCCTAGCCTCTATCACCCACTGGGAAGACTGTCCACGCATCCACAACTCTGTTAGAAAACCAGTACTTACCTATGTCCTTTCTAAATCTAAATTTATCCAACTTAAATCCATTATTCCTGGTTCTACCTGGTTCGACACCCTCAGTACTTTATTAATGCCCTCCCTTGTTTATGCCCGTCATCCACTTATACACCTCAATGAATCTCCCCTCATTCTACGCCTCTCCAGAGAGTGGAGATTTAAGGCTTTAAGTCTATTTTCCCATACGGAGGTTCCGTATGAAGATAGATTTAAAAAGCCTTAAATCTCCACTCTCTGGAGAGGCGAGAATGAGGGGAGATATCATTGAGGTGTATAAGTGGATGACGGGCATAACAAGGGAGACATTAATGGAAAAAATGGTATAAAATCCCGACACAATGGAAATATAAACACAAATGCAGTATAATGTGATCCTTTATTGACTACGTTCGCCACACAGTGGGCTTTTTCAAGTCACAAACAGAACACCTGGGGTGGAAGGAACGCGAGTATTTATGTCCGTGTTCAGAATGCTGAGGTCGGGTTGAAGAATGCTGCATCTGATGATGTACCGAGGGGTTAAGAGTCTAAAAACTTGGGTAGCTTGGAAAGGAGATTGGATAAGTTTGTGAGCAGACCTTTTTACAGTGTTCTTATGTGGGATAGCGATGAAGAAGTTGTTTGGAAAGTGGTTCAGCTATGTTATAAAAAGCCACTATTCTGGTTGAAGTTGTCGGATATAGAAAATAAGTGATGATTCCAGGATTCTTCGGTATTGAGTGTTGTCTTTTGTGGCGATAAGTCTTGAGTTTCTGTATTTATCAAGTGGTTTTGTGAATTTCGGTTTTTGTACGCAGGCATTCCTTGTGTCGTCGACCTCTTGCGTATTGGGGTTTCTGAAATACGTGTTGGAGGTCCCTTGATGTTTCGCCCACGTAATAACTTGTTGCAGTCATTACAAGGATTATGTATACCCCTGCAGAGGATGGAGGCTTGTCCTGTCCCACTACTGGTGATGTCCTTGATGGGCCCTGGTTGTGGAGGTAATACTTGGAATGATGTTTTGGCAAAGATGTTGGAAACATGTTTGGCAATGGAGTGTGGGAAGGACTATGTATCTCTTCTCGGCAGTGTCTTCTCTGGGTGTGTTGAAGATGTTTAATGCCCCCGTCTCAGTCTCTGATGAAGTGACGAGGATAGTGGAGTTTAGAAATATTTGTTCAATTATAGTGCATTCTTCCTCAAGGAACTCGTTGCTGCAGATTCTGAGTGCACGGGAGGAAGAAGCCTAAAATTACACCCACGTTTGGTTTTGGGGTCGTGGTGAGAGTAGACACCAAAACCAAACGTGGTGTAATTATAGGCAATTTTCCATTCAGGTACATACATATAAATAATTTATATAAAGTAAAATTGTCTAATTGAACACAATCACTTCCAACGTCAGTTTTAATATTACGTCAACTCAACCACGAATAATTTTATCCATTCTTACAACTTCAGGTTCGTAAAACTCTTAAACTACATACATAGTATTGCCATCATTTAGACAAATTAAAAAGAAAAACAATACTCAAATATATCAAAACACACTATGCTTCTATTGGCACCAAATCAATTGTGCTTACAAAAAATACAATTGTAAATTAAACTGAAACATAAAAGGCCATTTTGACATTTAACATTGTATCAAAATAAAAAATACGCATAGAAAATATGTATTGAATCATTGAAAATTGAAAATGTTCACATTGTTCGTATCGCTCTTGGGCTGTGCGACAGGCTGCGCAGTAGCTCCGATTCGTCTAGTCTCTGCGCAGTTTCACCATCTACTCACATGGCGGAAGGAGGACGCAGGCGCGTCAACACTGTCTGCCTTGATTTAGTGACTGGCTCATTTAATAGTCAGAAACTAATATTCTGCTGACGGCGATCCTGAGAGATACTATGGGAATTGCCAATGAAGACCTTTCGGTGTAGCATTAAATGGCAATACGAGGTTATTCGTCAAATTCAGGCAAGGCTGCACCTATTAGATATGGTTGCTAAATACCAGGATGTGATAAAAAGACCCTTAACCCTGGTGTTACCGTCCGCCTTCGAGATGTCTCCCGTGTTTACACTTGGGTGAAGGTGGCAACGTACCCTTTGAAGCAGACGAAAGCGATTTAAGGGAAAGTTTTTGACCGTTTACGGACCGTGCATCTGGCGGCGTTGGGACACTGGCGGCCCCCCTTGTTGGCATGCCGAAGGGTCGTTTTTCTTGAAAATGTCCCTTAAGTAAAAAGCTACCCCACACTAGAACATTAGTGAGAACCTTCTATCAAAGTAATAAGGGACATAACAAAATGACAATCACACTAACACACGAAGATAAAGGAGCCAGTATATATATAGAGCGGAGGACAAGTAACGGGACAAGAGGAGAAGAAGAAGTGGAGAAATTGTGGTAGAGATAATGCTGGTATTAATAAATAATAATAATAGTAATAATAATAATAATAATAGTAATAGTAGTAGTGGTAATAGTATAGTGGTAGTAAGTAGTAGTAGTAGTAGTAGTAGTAGTAGTAGTTGTAGTAGTAGTAGTAGTAGTAGCAGTAGTAGTAGAAGCAGAAGTTGAGTAAGTCTAAGACAAGAAAATGGAACAACTGCAGGAGAACTAAATGGCCCACGAGGATGGGACCAAAAACACAGTGAAAAAAATCTGAAGGACAAAACACACATAGGCAGAATAAAGGGACAAAGAAAATGCAGAAATCGTGATGAGGTAGGGAGAGGAGTAAAAGATAAGGTGAAGTCACAAGTGTTTTAACGTTTGGAGCATTTGAACATGTAATGAGAGAGGAAGGCATCTACAGTGACAAATCCAGGACTAACGATTCATATTAGGAAAGTGTGTATTATGGATGCTTCAACAGACGGCATTGCCAAATGCTGTAGATTTCAGAACACTCGTGACTTGATTTGATCTTTTTTCCTTTCTTCTACCTACCTCTTCTCCTTTCCGATATTTTCAATGTCTTCTTTACCTCTGTCTAGGTGGTATTCTGTCCTTCAGTTTCCTTCCCCCATCTCTGAGTGTTTGGTTGCACTCTCGTCAGCCATTAACTCTCTTACAAGGCTGCTTTTTCTTATCCTTAGATTTAACTTTTACTTCGATTACTAATCTACTACTACTACAACAACAACAACAACTACTACTACTACTATCACTACTACTACTTTTAACTTGCTTCACTTCCCTTTCTGTCTCTTGTGCCGCTACCACTATTTCCCAGAAGAATCTCAGAAAACTAAGAGCCATGAAGGAAATTGAAAAAAAAAAAAAATTCTTATGCCAAATCTAAGGATAAACAACTTCTAGTATTGGGCCTCTTACTCCAAGAAATGAGTAAGATACTAAAGTCCCAATACGACTCAGTCTTCAGCGAGCCGTTACCCAGACTAAGGGTCAACAATCTAAATGATTCTTTATGACCGAAACCCAGAATGTGGTCATCTCAAATCTCTGATATTATCCTAACACCAAAAGACTTTGAAAAGGCAATAAATGACATGCCCATGCACTCTACCGCAGGTTCAGACTCATGGAAAATCCGTGTTCATCCCAAAAACTGCAAGAAGTCCGTGTCACATGCCTTCACATCCTAAAACGGAGAGGACATGGACACAGGAGTCATCCTACACTCATTGAAAAAACAAAATACCCCACTCTACAAAGGCCATAAAACAAATTCAAAAAACACAACTACACCAACCATC
>NC_069404.1:49537578-49554579 GCF_026875155.1 Cherax quadricarinatus
TACTATTACCCTGGTCGCAGTTGTTGAAGGCTTTTGCAAAGTCTGTGTTATACTACATCTGCATTTTGTTTACCCTCTGTAGCATCCAGGACCTTGTCATAGTGGTCCAGTAGCTGGGACAGGCAGGAGCGACCTGCTCTGAACCCGTGTTGCCCTGGGTTGTGTGTAACTAAGGGGTAAACTAAGGAGGTTGGCGATCTTGCTTCTTAGAACCCTTTCAATGATTTTTATGAGATAGGATGTTGGTGCTATCAGTCTGTAGTTCTTTGCAATTGTTTTACTGGCACCTTTGTAGAGTGGGGCTATGTCTGTTGTTTTCAATGAGTGTAGGATGACTCCTGTGTCCATGCTCCCTCTCCGTTTCTAGGATGCTGAAGGCATGTGACACGGACTTCTTGCAGTTCTTGATGAACACGGAGTTCCATGAGTCTGAACCTGCGGTAGAGTGCATGGGCATGTCATTTATTGCCTTTTCAAAGTCTTTTGGTGTTAGGATAATATCAGAGATTTTTGAGATGACCACATTCTGGGTTTCGGTCATAAAGAATTCATTTAGATTGTTGACCCTTAGTCTGGGTAACGGCTCGCTGAAGACTGAGTCGTATTGGGACTTTAGTATCTTACTCATTTCTTGGAGTAAGAGGCCCAATACTAGAAGTTGTTTTATCCTTAGATTTGGCATAAGAATTTTTTTTTTTTTTTCAATTTCCTTCATGGCTCTTAGTTCTTCCTGAGATTCTTCCTGGGAAATAGTGGTAGCGGCACAAGAGACAGAAAGGGAAGTGAAGCAAGTTAAAAGTAGTAGTAGTAGTAGTAGTAGTAGTAGTTGTTGTTGCTGTTGTAGTAGTAGTAGATTAGTAATCGAAGTAAAAGTTAAATCTAAGGATAAGAAAAAGCAGCCTTGTAAGAGGTTAATGGCTGACGAGAGTGCAACCAAACACTCAGAGATGGGGGAAGGAAACTGAAGGACAGAATACACCTAGACAGAGGTAAAGAAGACATTGAAAATATCGGAAAGGAGAAGAGGTAGGTAGAAGAAAGGAAAAAAGATCAAATCAAGTCACGAGTGTTCTGAAATCTACAGCATTTGGCAATGCCGTCTTGTTGAAGCATCCATAATACACACCTTTCCTAATATGAATCGTAGTCCTGGATTTGTCACTGTAGATGCCTTCCTCTCTCATTACATTTTCAAATGCTCCAAACGTTAGAACACTTGTGACTTCACCTTATCTTTTCTACTCCTCTCCCTACCTCATCACGATTTCTGCATTTTCTTTGTCCCCTTTATTCTGCCTATGTGTGTTTTGTCCTTCAGATTTTTTTCACTGTGTTTTTGGTCCCATCCTCGTGGGCCATTAGTTCTCCTGCAGTGTTCCATTTTCTTGTCCTTAGACTTACTCAACTTCTGCTTCTACTACTACTGCTACTACTACTACTACTACTACTACTACTACTACTACTACTACTACTACTACTACTACTACTACCCACTACTACTATTACCACTACTACTATTACTATTATTATTATTATTATTACTATTATTATTATTATTAATACCAGCATTATCTCTACCACAATTTCTCCACTTCTTTCTTCCTCTCTTTGTCCCGTACTTGTCCTCCGCTCCTATATATATACTGGCTCCTTTATCTTCGTGTGTTAGTGTGATTGTCATGTTGTTATGTCCCTTATTACTTTGATAGTAAGGTTCTCACTACATGTTCTAGTGTGGGGTAGCTTTTTACTTAAGGGACATTTTCAAAGAAAACGACCCTTCCGGCATGCCAACAAGGGGGCCGTCACGCCAGTGTCCCAACGCCGCCAGATGCACGGTGCCGTAACGGTCAAAAACGTTCCTTAAATCGCTTTCGTCTGCTTCAAAGGGTACGTTGCGCACCTTCACCCAAGTGTAAACACGGGAGACATCTCGAAGGCGGACGGTAACACCAGGGTTAAGGGTCTTTATCACATCCTGGTATTTAGCAACCATATTCTCATAGGTGCAGCCTTGCCTGAATTTGACGAATAACCTCGTATTGCCATTTAATGCTACACCGTAAAGGTCTTCATTGGCAATCCCATACGTATCTCTCAGGATCGCCGTCAGCAGAAATATTAGTATTCTGACTATTAAATGAGCCAGTCACTAAATCAAGGCAGACAGTGTTGACGCGCCTGCGTCCTCCTTCCGCCATTGTGAGTAGACTGGTGAAAACTGCGCAGAGACTAGACGAATCAGGAGCTACTGCGCAGCCTGTCCGCACAGCCCAAGAGCGATACGAACAATGTGAACATTTTCAATTTTCAATGATATTCAATACATATTTTCTATGCGTATTTTTTATTTTGATACAATGTGTAAATGTCAAAATGGCCTTTTATGTTTCAGTTTAATTTACAATTGTATTTTTGTAAGCACAATTGATTTGGTGCCAATAGAAGCATAGTGTGTTTTGATATATTTGAGTATTGTTTTTCTTTTTAATTTGTCTAAATGATGGCAATACTATGTATGTAGTTTAAGAGTTTTACGAACCTTGAAGTTGTAAGAATGGATGAATTATTCGTGGTTGAGTTGACGTAATATTATAACTGACGTTGGAAGTGATTGTGTTCAATTAGACAATATACTTTATATAATTATTTATATGTATGTACCTGAATGGTAAATTGCCTATAATTACACCACGTTTGGTTTTGGTGTCTACTCTCACCACGACACCAAAACCAAACGTGGTGTAATTATAGGCTTCTTCCTGCGTGCACTCAGAATCTGCAGCAACGAGTTCCTTGAGGAAGAATGCACTATAATTGAACAAATATTTTCTAAACTCCACTATCCTCGTCACTTCATCAGAGACTGCAGACGGCGGGCATTAAACATCTTCAACACACCCAGAGAAGACACTGCCGAGAAGAGATACATAGTCCTTCCCACCAACTCCATTGCCAAACATGTTTCCAACATCTTTGCCAAAACATCATTCCAAGTATCTACCTCCACAACCACGACCATCAAGGACATCACCAGTAGTAGACAGGACAAGCCTCCATCCTCTGCAGGGGTATACATAATCCCTTGTAATGACTGCAACAAGTTATACGTGGGCGAAACATCAAGGGACCTCCAAACACGTATTTCAGAACACCAATACGCAAGCAGGTCTGACGACACAAGGAATGCCTGCGTACAACACCGTAATTCACACAACCACTTGATAAACTACAGAAACTCAAGACTTATCGCCACAGAAGACAACACTCAATACCGAAGAATCCTGGAATCATCACTTATTTCTATATCCGACAACTTCAACCAGAATAGTGGCTTCTATAACATAGCTGAACCACTTGCCAAGCAACTTCTTCATCGCTATCCCACATAAGAACACTGTAGAAGGTCTGCTCACAAACTTATCCAATCTCCTTTCCAAGCTACCCAAGTTTTTAGACTCTATAACCCCACTCGGTACATCATCAGATGCAGCATTCTTCACCTGACCTCAGCATTCTGAACCGGACTATAAATACTCGCGTTCCTTCCACCCCAGGTAGTTCTGTTTGTGACTTGAAAAAGCCCACTGTGTGGGCGAAACGTAGTCAATAAAGGATCACATTATACTGCATTTGTGTTTATATTTCCATTGTGTCGGTATTTTATACCATTTATTTCCATTAATGTCTCCCTTGTTTATGCCCGTCATCCACTTATACACCTCAATGATATCTCCCCTCATTCTACGCCTCTCCAGAGAGTGGAGATTTAAGGCTTTAAGTCTATCTTCATACGGAACCTCCCGTATGAAGATAGACTTAAAGCCTTAAATCTCCACTCTCTGGAGAGGCGTAGAATGAGGGGAGATATCATTGAGGTGTATAAGTGGATGACGGGCATAAACAAGGGAGACATTAATAAAGTACTGAGGGTGTCGAACCAGGTAAGAACCAGGAATAATGGATTTAAGTTGGATAAATTTAGATTTAGAAAGGACATAGGTAAGTACTGGTTTTCTAACAGAGTTGTGGATGCGTGGAACAGTCTTCCCAGTGGGGTGATAGAGGCTAGGACCTTGGGTAGCTTTAAGAAGAGACTGGTAACTGTTCTGTATTCGTCTTTTGTTACTGTACTAGTCCACTGTCTTACTGTACAGTGCTAGTCCTCTGTGTTATTGTACTGTACCGGTGTTCTTTGTTACTGTACCGTACTGGTCCACTGTGTTACTGTACTGTATTCGCATTCTGTGTTATTGTACTCCTCTTCTGTGTTACTATACTTCACTGGTCTGTGTTACTGTACTGTACTAGTCATCTGTGTTACTGCACTGTACTGTCTTCTGTGTTATTTTACTGTACTGGTCTTCTGTGTTACTGCACTGTACTGGTCTTCTGTGTTATTTTACTGTACTGGTCTTCTGTGTTATTTTACTGTACTGGTCTTCTGTGTTATTTTACTGTACTGGTCTTCTGTGTTACTGCACTGTACTGGTCTTTTGTGTTACTGTACTGGTCTTCTGTGTTACTGCACTGTACTGGTCTTCTGTGTTATTTTACTGTACTGGTCTTGTGTTATTTTACTGTACTAGACTTCCGTGTTATGGTACTGTACTGGTCTTCTGTGTTTTTGCACTGTAATGGTCTTTTGTGTTATTGTACTGTTATTTTCTTCCGTGTTATTGTACTGTACTGGTCTTCTGTGATTTAAACTGCACTTCTTTTCTGTGTTTTTTTACTGCACTGGCTTTTTGTGTTATTGTACTGTGCTGGTCTTTTGTGTTTCTCTACCGTACTGTTCCTCTGTGTTACTGTACTGTTCTGTACTGATATTGTGTGCATTGCACTGTACTGGTCCTGTATGTTATTGTACTGTGTTGGTCTTCTGTGTTAGTGTACTGCGTTGTTTTGTGTGTTACTGTAAAGTACTGATCCTGTGTGTTACTGTACTGTACTGGCTTTCTGTTCTTGTAATGTACTGGTATTCCGTGTTTTTGTTCTGTACTGGTCTTTTGTGTTACTGTGCTGTACTGGTCTTTTGTGGTTTGGACTGTACTGGTTTTCTCTGTTTTTGTACTGTACTGGTCTTCTGTGTTACTGTACCGTACTGGTCCTCTTCGTTACTGTACTGTACTGCACTGGTACTGTGTGTATTATACTGTACTGGTCTTCTGTGTTATTGTACTGTGCTGGTCTTCTGCGTACTGTACCGTACTGGTCGTATACTGTTCTGGTATTCTGTGCACTGTTTTGCACTGGTCTTCTGTGTTATTGTACTGCACTGGTCTTGTGTGTTATTGTACTGTACTGGTCTTCTGTGTTATTGTACTGCACTGGTCTTCTGTGTTATTGTACTGTACTGGTCTTGTGTGTTATTGTACTGTACTGGTCTTCTGTGTTATTGTACTGTACTGGTCTTGTGTGTTATTGTACTTTACTGATCTTCTGTGTTATTGTACTGTACTGGTCTTGTGTGTTATTGTACTGTACTGGTCTTGTGTGTTATTGTACTGTACTGGTCTTCTGTGTTATTGTACTTTACTGGTCTTGTGTGTTATTGTACTTTACTGGTCTTCTGTGTTATTGTACTGTACTGGTCTTCTGTGTTATTGTACTTTACTGGTCTTGTGTGTTATTGTACTGTACTGGTCTTGTGTGTTATTGTACTGTACTGGTCTTGTGTGTTATTGTACTGTACTGGTCTTGTGTGTTATTGTACTTACTGGTCTTGTGTGTTATTGTACTGTACTGGTCTTGTGTGTTATTGTACTGTACTGGTCTTGTGTGTTATTGTACTGTACTGGTCTCTGTGTTATTGTACTTTACTGATCTTCTGTGTTTATTGTACTGTATGGTCTTGTGTGTTATTGTACTGTACTGGTCTTGTGTGTTATTGTACTGTACTGGTCTTCTGTGTTATTGTACTTTACTGATCTTCTGTGTTATTGTACTGTACTGGTCTTGTGTGTTATTGTACTGTACTGGTCTTGTGTGTTATTGTACTGTACTGGTCTTGTGTGTTATTGTACTTTACTGGTCTTGTGTGTTATTGTACTGTACTGGTCTTCTGTGTTATTGTACTGTACTGGTCTTCTGTGTTATTGTACTGTACTGGTATTCTGTGTTATTGTACTGTACTGGTCTTGTGTGTTATTGTACTGTACTGGTCTTCTGTGTTATTGTACTTTACTGATCTTCTGTGTTAGTGTACTGTACTGGTCTTCTGTGTTATTGTACTTTACTGATCTTCTGTGTTATTGTACTGTACTGGTCTTCTGTGTTATTGTACTGTACTGGTCTTGTGTGTTATTGTACTGTACTGGTCTTCTGTGTTATTGTACTTTACTGATCTTCTGTGTTAGTGTACTGTGCTGGTCTTCTGCGTACTGTACCGTACTGGTCGTATACTGTTCTGGTATTCTGTGTACTGTTTTGTACTGGTCTTGTGTGTTATTGTACTGCACTGGTCTTGTGTGTTATTGTACTGTACTGGTCTTCTGTGTTATTGTACTGTACTGGTCTTGTGTGTTATTGTACTGTACTGGTCTTGTGTGTTATTGTACTGTACTGGTCTTGTGTGTTATTGTACTGTACTGGTCTTGTGTGTTATTGTACTGTACTGGTCTTGTGTGTTATTGTACTGTACTGGTCTTCTGTGTTATTGTACTGTACTGGTCTTCTGTGTTATTGTACTGTTTTATATTACATATATTTTTGTGTGTAATTATGATGGTTTGTTTGTTATTAAGCTTTTTTATGTGTTATTGTACTTATTTATTTGTCACTACAATGTTTTATGTGTTATTGTACTTATTTATTTGTCACTACAATGTTTTATGTGTTATTGTACTTATTTATTTGTCACTACACTGTTTTATGTGTTATTGTACTTATTTATTTGTCACTACACTGTTTTATGTCTCAATTTACTTTTTTATGTGTTTATCTAATGATTTGTGTCACTATACTTTTTTATTGTTATGATACTGTTTTATGAGTTACTTTCATGTTTTGTGTGTTAATACACTGTTTTATATGTCACTGTAAAACCATCTGACTTGATTCATCTTAACCAAACCATACCACGGGCGGGATTTGAGACTCTCTGACCGCGGGTTCAAATCCCGCCCGTGGTTTGGTTTGTTTGCAATCGTGCCATTACGATTTCGTGAGTCTGGTTTTATTCATCTTATACGTTACAAACGAATCGCTACCTAAAGTCTTTTACCAATAGAGTGTTGCCAAAACTATTTCCAACAGAAACCTACCGGAGGTCTTCTACTAAAAGTCTTCTGGTAACAGTCCTTCCAGTGTAATCTCATATAGCGTCCTGTCTTATAAACTTGATTCCTACCAACAGAATCCTAAGAAAAGAATCCTGTCAATAAGTTTTCTATCAGGTATTTACCAGACAGGTTACATACAGTGTTATTAACTCTGGTGTATCAGACAGACTTTATACACATCACAACACAACGATGGTGGTGAAAAAACACACAACAGCAGAGAGGAACTTTCTACTGTGAAACAAACTCCTTCATTCAATAGTTCTCTTCTACAGTTTTGTCTTTTTCATTACTTTCCAGCTATATGCCATATATCTCTGCAACATAGTGCACCACAACATTCAGTGTGTCATATATCTCTGCAACATAGTGCACCACAACATTCAGTGTGTCATATATCTCTGCAACATAGTGCACCACAACATTCAGTGTGTCATATATCTCTGCAACATAGTGCACCACAACATTCAGTGTGTCATATATCTCTGCAACATAGTGCACCACAACATTCAGTGTGTCATATATCTCTGCAACATAGTGCACCACAACATTCAGTGTGTCATATATCTCTGCAACATAGTCCACCACAACATTCAGTGTGCCATATATCTCTGCAACATAGTGCACCACAACATTCAGTGTGTCATATATCTCTGCAACATAGTGCACCACAACATTCAGTGTGTCTATATCTCTGCAACATTGTGCACACAACATTCAGTGTGTCATATATCTCTGCAACATAGTGCACCACAACATTCAGTGTGTCATATATCTCTGCAACATAGTGCACCACAACATTCAGTGTGACATATATCTCTGCAACATAGTGCACCACAACATTCAGTGTGCCATATATCTCTGCAACATAGTGCACCACAACATTCAGTGTGCCATATATCTCTGCACATAGTGCACCCAACATTCAGTGTGTCATATATCTCTGCAACATAGTGCACCACAACATTCAGTGTGCCATATATCTCTGCAACATAGTGACACCACAACATTCAGTGTGTCATATATCTCTGCAACATAGTGCACCACAAACATTCAGTGTGTCATATATCTCTGCAACATAGTGCACCACAACATTCAGTGTGTCATATATCTCTGCAACATAGTGCACCACAACATTCAGTGTGCCATATATCTCTGCAACATAGTGTACCACAACATTCAGTGTGTCATATATCTCTGCAACATAGTACACCACAACATTCAGTGTGTCATATATCTCTGCAACATAGTGCACCACAACATTCAGTGTGTCATATATCTCTGCAACATAGTGCACCACAACATTCAGTGTGTCATATATCTCTGCAATATAGTGCAGCACAACATTCAGTGTGTCATATATCTCTGCAACATAGTGCACCACAACATTCAGTGTGTCATATATCTCTGCAACATAGTGCACCACAACATTCAGTGTTCACTATATCTCTGCAACATAGTGCACCACAACATTCAGTGTGTCATATATCTCTGCAACATAGTGCACCACAACATTCAGTGTGTCATATATCTCTGCAACATAGTGCACCACAACATTCAGTGTGTCATATATCTCTGCAACATAGTGCACCACAACATTCAGTGTGTCATATATCTCATCGTTTCCTAGGCTAGCCTACTAGATATTGATAATACTATCCTTCCTGGTGGGATATTCAAACGGAAAACGTTTTAATGTTCCCACTGATCAGCATGATGACTTTGTTGCAACATGTGACTGACTGGTATAATTCCTATGAGTGTTCCTGTGTAGAGACCTTTAACAATGACCTTTGTGAGCAGTATTCAGAACTACTTAGAGCCGCCAATGAAACCTCTTGGTACTCTAAAACCAAACAAACGTTCATAATAATCATACCTCCTTCAAAAACCATACTTATTACAATGATTTCTAAACTTCGTACACTGAAACGTACTGCTCGCAGACTAGGCCTAGCCTATAGAAAACATCGTACCCCTGGAATGCTGAGGCTCTTCCAAACTGCCCTTGCTGCTGCCAGAGAGCGTATGACAGAGCTGCGGCAAACAGACTGGGAAAAATTTGTCAACGGTCTTAATGCTCACACCCCACTTAGCCGGGCATGGAGGGACATAAATAGAATTAAGGGTAACAGAACTGGGCAGATCGCGCACCCTCATCCCTTACATAGGGCGAATGAGTTAGTCAGTGCTTGGGCTGCTACATCTAGCTATGATAATATCTTCCCAGTACCACACAGGCAAAATTAAATGGACAAATATGATGCAAGGGAGAGACTTGTTTGCTTTATGCTCAGTAAGGCAGATGATTGCACATTCCTTTCACTAATTATGAACTTGATGCAGCAACTAACTAAGGGCAACTCCACGTCGCCGGGTGAGGAGGGTATTACTTAAACAAACTCAGATTGCTGTGTCGATACCGGGTAATCCATATTGAATTATATAACAGAGCTATTAACTGGGGACTCCCTCATCTTGACCAACAGCCTCCATACAATTTCCTAACCAATCAACAAAATGCATTTGCCCAATATCTCTTACTAGCTGCTTGTGAAAACATTTGGGGGGGGGGAAAAAATTTTAAAACGTCTATTACAGAACAAACAATTTTTGTTCCCCCCGGTTTACATTTTTTCATGCATGGAAGGAGCGGCACATTGCATCCCCCTTTTCTCACTCGCACACTGCAGCTCAACACCCTTTCCCTTTCCTTAAATCAGCTTTCGATGTAGTCAACCCATGAATTTTTTGTAACTTGCCAAAGGATTTTGGAGGATGGCTTTTTTCCGCTGGTTTAAAGGGACATAGAAGGTAACAAAGACTTAATTAGGAACCCCCACGGGAGTGTGCTCAGCCCCACAGTTAATATTTAATTAATGCATTACTTAATGCTATCCTAGTCACCCATCTTTATGTGATTAGTTTTGCGAATATAAGTTCACACCACCGTTTCTCCAACACCCAAAACTTTCTTAACATTTTACTACCTGTGCGGCCCGGGGTTGATAACTTACTGAAAAAAAAAAGATACCGGGGCCTCCTCGACAGAGAGGCCATTTCCAATCCAGTTGCTTGGGGGTCTCTTCTAGAATATGTAAGTAGATACGGGTTTTGGGCTTGGGGTTCCACTACTTGACCTTTTGTAAAAAGACTTTGCCCAAATACAAAGAAAATAGGCCCTTAAAAGGTTTTGGGCGGGGTTTCCCCCCGGTAGGGTCAAAAATGTAAAAATTGTAAAAAATTATGTATTTTGCTTATATTAGATCATTGGTTTATTATCTGCCCCACTACTTCTCTTGTGTCTGACGGGAAGCTTGGAGGGCGGGAAAAACTGCAAAACGAAGCAATAGGAACTTTCTGGGATCCCTCGTTCCCCAAAAAATTTAAATATGAAAAAAGAATTGATTTTTCCACTCAAGATCGGTTACTGAAAGAAAAATCCTAATTGGGGTTAATAGCTCAGGCAGCCATTCAAACCCCTAAGAGCCCCCCAAACTTTCTCAAGGGGGGAACACCCTCCAGAGGGATCGAAAAAAAGGAACCGACCTCCCAAAATCAGATCTGTCATGTCAAGTAGGGAAACAGCGGATTCTCCGCTCCAGGGAATATTACCCCATCCAAACTACCATCCTCCTTTTCCCCCAACTACTTTTAAAATCACAACCAAAACGTCGCCTTGAAGCCAAACATAGGCCTTTTAACTGTATTAAAAATTTAGTCCACACACACACTCTCGCAAATTTTTTACGCTGAGGTTTCTTTCCCCAATCCACTGGGGCAGCGGGATGCTGTTGTCGTAAGTGATGGCTCCTTTAAAAAAAATTTGGAGCACGCATCAAAAATTTGGGGGTTTCCCCCTTTCAACAGAATGTTTCCCCTACTCCTTACTGAAATGCATCTATTATCAAAGTTTGACTTTTTAATTTGTAACTGATTCTCTGTCCACCATAAAATGCTCTCAACTATTAACATAAATTGTGGCAGCTTTGTCAGAACCAGACACGGGTAGGGGTGGGTTTGTGGCAGGGGAGCCAAGTGCACATGCTGTGGATTCCATTCACATTGTCTTGATCATGTAGAACTGATAAATTGCTAAGCTGTATGCTTTCAAAAAGGGAGTAGTTTCAAACTTGCTTTCAGGGATTTTGGAAAAAATAATACAAAAAAACTTTAACTGAATTTTTTTGGGCTTAAGGGTCAGGGGATTGACACCCCGTGAGTCCACTATCATCACTCTATCATGAAGGGGGACCCCAAGTCTAGGTGCATCCAACAAAAAAAGCAGACTTTGGATGTCACTACTGCCGGGTCCGCTGGGTAAAAAGTATCTTTGGGAGGTTAAATCACCCCACCAATGGCCAAACGAAATTAAACTTTGCCAATGGACTATTTTCACACCCTGTCATTATGTACTGGATGTTCCACACCCTGCATCATTTTGTACAGGTTGAAAAAAATAATAATTTGAAAAAACTCACCAAAAAAGTTTAAAAAATGCAAAGTATTTTATTCCCCAGTGGGATTGCAGACCATTCTGGAGAAATCCCTGACTTTTCTAGCTGTAAATAAAGCATTTCCCCATTGTGGTGGTGTGTGGTTTGGGGTTTGGGGTGTGGTGTGTGTGTGTGTTGGTGTTGTTTTGGTGTGTGTGTTGTAGTGTGTGCATTCCCTAGTGAGATTGCAGGGTTTAGCCAATCCCTTTTGGTGTGTGTGTGTGTGTGTGTGTGTGGGTGTGTGTGTGGTGTGTGGGGGGGTGTTGTGTGTGTGTTGTGTTGTGTTTGTGTGTGTTGTGTGTGTTACTCACCTGTTGTATCACCTTTGAGGTTGCGGGGGCGAGTCCAAGCCCTGGCCCCCCCTCTTCACGGGCGTACTATCACTCTCCCGAACCATGGCTTTATCGTACCTCTTTCTTTAAAACTAGTAGGGTCCTACTCCACTACATCGCTTTCCCAAAAATTTACTTTCCTGACACTCTGTGCTGAAGAAATTTCTTCCTAACATCCTTTGATTTCTCTGTGTCTTTAAATTCCAAAGGGTTTCCCTTTTTTTGTGTCCATCTCTGGGCATCCTGTCTTTTGTCCACCTTTCAATTCCCCTCAGTATTTTTAAGTCGTTATCATGTCCCCCCTACTCTCCTATCCTCCAGTGTCGCAGTTTTTTTCCCTTAACCTCTCCTCTAAAGGGAAACTCTTAGCTCGGACAGTCTGTTGCAAACCCTTTTCCTTCTCTAGTTTTTTACATGCTTGGTGGTGTGGTTCCAAACTGGTGCCGCATACTCCAATTGGGCCTAACGTACACGGGTAAGGCCTGAACGATTTCCCTTTTTAAGATTCGGAATGCTTTCTGAGGTTTTCCCGGCGCCCCAAATTCCCGATTTTTGGTTGATGTCGCTCAGGGTGTGTGGGGGTTTTACCACCCCCAAAATCTTTTTTTCCTTGGTGAGTTTTTAGTCTTTGACCCCCCGACGTACTCCTTTTGCGGTCTTTTTCCCTTTTCCCCAAACCCCATGACTTTGCACTTGGGGGATTGAACTCCCGAGCCATTTGTGGACCAGGTCGCGCCGTCCCCACCCTTTTTATTTTTTTCCCGGTCTTCGACGAATGAACTCTCTCATCACTTACGCATCTGCAAAAAAAATGCACCCGGATTTATTCCTTCCGTCATGTCGTTCACAAATACCGAAACGCACTGGTCCTAGGACGGGCCCCCTGGGGGACCCCTTTGGTCACGGGGTGCCCCACTCTGACACCTTCCCCTTCTTTACCATTACTCGTGCTGTTTCCGGAAAGTTTTCCCCTGATCCATTGCGGGCCCTTTCCCTGTTATTCCTGCTTGGTCCTCCATTTTTTTGGCCCCAAATTTCTTTGGGTGGTACTTTTGTAAAAACCCCCTTTTGCAGTCAAAGGGAAAAATGAAATTTTCCACCACCCCTTCTCTCTTTTTCCTTTTAAATTGTTTGTCCCCATGCATAGAACTCCAGTGGGTTTGTGACACGGGTTTTCCCGGGTCCGGGAAACCTTTTGGTCTGTGGTGATGAGTTTCTTTCCCTTTCTAGATGTTCCACCTTTTTTCTCCGGGAAATCTTTTCCATGTTTTTGCTTTGCTTGAAAAAATGTCAGGACACTGTTTTCTGTTTTTTGTGCTTCATGTCTGTCTCCCTTTTTTTAAAAATTGGTACCCCCATTTGCTGTCTTCCAGGCCCCCAGGCAATCTCCCTGTTTCGATAGGGTTTTATTGGGAAAATTGTTGTTTGGGGTTTCACATAGGGCCCCTGCCCGTTTATGTGTGTGGGGTTGTGTGTATGGGAAATTTGTATTTTGTGTGTGTGTGTGGGGTGTGCGTGTTGTGGGATGAAATTTGTGTGTGTGTTTTGGGGGTGTGTTTGGTTTTTGTGTGTGTGTGTGTTTTTGTTGAATTTGTTTATGTGTGTGTGTGTGTGTGTGAAATTGTGTGTGTGTTTTTTTGTGTGGGGTGTGTGTGTTGTGTGTGTGTGTTTTTGGGTGTGGTGTGTGGGGTTTTGTGTGTTCTCCAAAAATCAAATTTGCCCAAAAAATCATTACATTGTGACCGGGGGGTGGGGGGGGTGAATTGCTCATTCACTTTTAAATTTTTTCAGGGTTGTAGCCTTTTATAAACGTAAGTAACCCTTTTTTTTCCGTATTCCTTTTTCCTTTGTAACTTTTTGAGTTCAATTAAACCTTTTTACCTAGTTTTGCCATCCAAAATTTGGGGCCCCAGTCTTTTTGGATCCCTTTTGTAATCTGTAATTTTTGTAAAATTTCCTTTTTGGGAACTTTTGGTTGTGGTGGCCTTGGTTTATTTTTGGTAATTTGTTGGGGTTCATTTTCCGTTTGTTAAAATTGGGGGGGTTTTTATTGGGGGGAATTTTTTAGCTTGTTTGGAGTTGCCTGGGAAAAATTTTTACCTTGATCTTTTGATACCCCCCGGCGGTTTTTGGGGGGTAAAATTTGCCTAAGCTATTTAAAAATTTAGTTTTCCACAATTAATGGTTTATTTTTTTAAACCCTTTTAAAATACCCCAAAAGGTGGGAGGGGGCTTTTCCCCCCAGGTGGGGATGGCCCGGGTTGTTAAACAAAACTTAAAATCCAGTTTTCCCCAAAATTTGTTGTAATTTTTGGGGGTTAAACACTGTAACTCCAGGGGGGAAAACAACAGGTTTTGGGAGGTTTAACACACAGGGGCGTACTGGCCCGGTTTGTGGGGAAAACACAGTCGTACTTTGGCCCGGTTGTGGCAAAAACAGTCGTACGGGCCCGGTTGGGCAACACACAGTTTGTACTGGCCAGGTTGTGGCCCAAAACACAGTCGTTTCTTTCCCAAGGTTGTTGGGGAACACACAGTGTTTTAAGGGGCCCGGTTTTGGGAACACACCCCCGTACTGGGGCCCGGGTTGTGGCAACACAAGTTCGTTCTGGCCAGGTTTTGCAAACCACCCCGTCGTAAATTGGCCCGGTTTTTTGGCAAAAAACAGTTTTGTTTCTGGGCCCCGGTTGTGGGGCACCCCAGTCGTAAAGGCCAGGTTTTTTTGGGAAACACACAGGGCCCTTTATGGCCAGGTTGTGGCAACACACGTCTTTACTGGCCCAGGTTGTGGCAACACACAGTCGTATCCCAGGTTGTGCAGCACACAGTCGTATGGCCGGGTTGTGGCAGCACCAGTGTCGGGCAGGTTGTGGCAACACACAGCGTACGGGCCGGTTGGGAACCACAGTCTTTAGGGGCCAGGTTGTGGCAACACACAGTGTACTGGCCAGGTTGTGGACAACACAGCTTGGGCCGGGGTTTTGGGGCGCACAAGTGTCGGGCCCAGGTTGTGGCAACACCAGTCGTAGGGCCAGGTTTGTGGCAACACCAGTCGTAGGCCAGGTGTGGAAACACCAGTCGTATGGCAGGTTGTGGCAACACACGTCGATGGCCGGGTTGTGGCAACAACAGTCGTCTGGCCGGGTTGTGGCAACAACAGTCGTATGGCCAGGTTGGGGCAACACAAGTGTTACTGGCCAGGTTGTGGCAAACACAGTCGTACTGGCCGGTTGGGGCAGCCCCACCGTCTGGCATTTGGGGCAACACACAGTCTAGGGCCGGGGGGGCAAAACAGTCGTACTGGCCAGGTTGTGGCAACACACAGTCGTAATGGCCGGTTTTGGGGAGCCACCCCAAAATTTTATTGTCGTAGTGGAATCTCCGGTTGAAAATTTTTATTTTCTTCACCGATTTTTTTTTTTTACCCATCATTTGTGGTGAAGTTTCTTTTTGTCTTTTTGAAGAGGTGAGAAAAAGAGAGTATGGGGAAAACTGAGGAATTTTTTAAAAATTAAATTCAAATTTAAAAAATAAATGTTTATAAGAAAATTTTATAAGAATATTTGTTTTAACTCCAAGTCTCTAAAAGTTAATCTTCTTCCATATTTATACCCTTTTTCAAAATATTTCATCAAAATATTGTAACCCTCTTTAGTTTTTTAGAAAAAATTTTTTTTTAACATGTAAGAATTTTTTAAATTTTTTACATTATTAGAACTTAAAATTTAAACAGTAGTGTGAGGAGTGTTTTGGGTTGCTTATGAGAACTGGTTTAAAATGTTTTACATGTGTACGTAGTAGTGTGTTTGTATGTGTGTTGTGTACCTTTTTGTATATATATGGTAGTAGTAGTGTGTTTGTAGTGATGTGTTGTGTGATGAAAGTGAAAAGTAAACATCAGAAAAAAATTTTTTTGAACTAATAATAATTTACAAAAAAGAAGAGCAAGTTCGTGGGGACTGCTGTCAGCCGGCGAAATTTCTGTCAGCCGGTTTACTTGCTGTAGGGTGTCTGCTGTCAGCCTGCTGACTCTGCTGTCAGCCTAGCTGACTTGCTGTGCCCGTGATCTGCTGTCGCCCAGCTGATTGCTGTCAGCCTGCCGCCTCTGTGTCAGCCCGGCTGCCCCTTTCTGTCAGCCTGGCTGATCGTGTCAACAGTTTGTCAGTCGAATAAAAAAAAATGAGTCAATAAGAAGAATAAAACTGGGGAAAATTTGAATGTATTAAAATTGAGTTTGTGGGCGTTTTAATAAAATTCTGGAATATTAATGATTTTGTTCATAATGTTTAAAAGGGAAAACTTTAAAGAATATAATAATTTAGGAATAAAACGTTACCAAGTGTGCAGAAATATGGGAGAAATGGGAAAAGACAAAATCGCGTACCAAAGAAGAGTGGAATTCTGGGAAAAAAGGGGAAATTAATTGATCATGAGTAAACAATGAAATCCCCAAATGAAAAAAAACATTATATAAAGGGAAGAAAACCCCTTAGGTGGTTTATAGGTTTGATAAAAATATACTAGGTTAAAAAAAGTATTTAATCTTTTAAATGTTTTTTAGAGCAATTGTGTTGAAATTTAATTAAAAATTGCAAGAAAGACGGTAAAGACTTACACAAAAAACTTGGGTTAGATAATGTTGGGAGTCACCCCCCCGTGGTCTTAAGAGTGTGATTACCTGGGTCTTAAAAACGTTGTGATGTCCCTGTGGTCTTAAAAAGTGGATGTCATTGTCTTTGCTCGAAGACTGGGTTTATCAGGCGCTGTACCAGGAGGCCTGGTCAAGCCGGGCGCGGGGGCGTTGACCCGAAAATCTTCCAGGGGAAAACTCCAGGGGAAACGAGTAAACATCATGTAGACAGGTGTCACTTAAACAAGCTTTTAAAAATT
>NC_069404.1:49555079-49602195 GCF_026875155.1 Cherax quadricarinatus
TTACTTTGTCACACTCCAACGCACTCAATATAAAAACCATTTTCTCCTTTCACCCCCTTCAAACACCTCACGCACCCTGTGGAAGTCCAAGCCCCTTTCGCACACAAAACCTCCTTTACCCCCTCCCTAACCCTTCCTGGGCCCGACCCCTACCCCGCCTCCTTCCACTACAGCTTACACTTTTGAAGTTTTTTTTCGCTCCATTCTCCCCAAATGCCCCAAACCCCCCACTCAAAAACCCCTTCCTAGCCCTCTGGACAACATTTTTTGGTGGGCTGGGGAAGGTTTTGTTGGGGTGGTTCGAACATGTAGAGAGAATGGAGCGAAACAAATATTTCAGAGGTACAGTCTGTGTGGAAGGAAGGCGGGGTAGGGGTCGGCCTGGGAAGGTTGGGAGGGGGGGAGAAGAAAAAAAAACCTTTATTATAACAGAACAATTTTTTTTAAAACCTAACCAACTAAATAAATTTTTAAGATTTTTTTACAAAAATTTTAATACTAAAAAAAACACTTTGAAATATTTTTTCCGTTGGGTTTAGAATGATTTTGGCAAATTATTGCATACACAAATTTTCGTTGTCCTATATGGCAAAGACGTTGCTATTAACCCAAGATCGCAAGTTCTCCTATTGGGCCAACACACAACAACACACACACATATATATTATAAAAAAAACTATAAAAATATTTAATATATTATATAATAAATATTATAATATATAAATTTTAAAAGTCGCCCGTCCCCACCGAGGCAGGGTGCCCAAAAAAAAGAAATCCCCAAAAAAAAAACTTTCATCCCCATTTCAACACTTTTCCCCCTCAAATAACTGTTTTTGCAGAGGTGTCAGAACACAACAGTTTTAGAAGCATTACTATAAAAATACAAAATAATCCTCCAAACTGTAAACCCCAAACTCTCATTAGAGGCAGGCATTGTATTTCCCCTTTTCCCAGAGTCAAGTTCGGTATATAAAAATAATGGTTTTCCCCCTGAACCCCTTCACAAAATATTACCCTGCTCACACCCAACAATCGCCCCGGTCCAAAAATTGTCCCCTTCACTCCTATCAAACATCTAGCACGCCTGCTAAAGCCCCACCCCCTCAACACTTGGGTCGTCGGGGAGGGCGGGGACTTTTACCTCGGAAAAAAAGATGAGGGGTGTACCTAAAGAATTTATATAAGGGAGGGGGGCGGGGGGGAGGGGGGATTTGAGAAACTAACGATATGCAACGTGGGGGGGGTAGGGATTTAAAGTGGTGGGCCCATTTAGGTTATAAACTGAGGATCCCGTGTGTTAAAATTGGGGTCCCAAAGGGAGGGGAAAGGGTGGGCATGTGCCTGTAAAGGAGCATCCCAATGTAGCGTGGAACGAAAAAATGGACGCGTCTAAAACAATTACGGTAAAACCGGGTGTTGGGGAGGTAATGTTTAATTTTACATGGATTTTGCCGTCGGGGTTGTCCTATTCAATAGGGGGATAAGGGAGGGGGGAGAAAGTAAGCGTGTGGAAGCAGGAACAATTTTGCATGCGGTAATTTTTGTGAGAATAGAAGTTTGCGGGCGGTTGGGAAAGGTTTTTATTTAGTGGGTGGGGGAGGGTTTCAGGTTTCGGCTTTAAATTGGGGTATGGGGGGTGAGTAAGATGGGGGAAGAGGGTATTTTGGCCCCGGATTTTTTTATAACGTCAGGGCCATGAGGGGGGGGGGCTTGGGTGAAGGGGGTAAAAGGGTTACTGCGACATTTTATAGAACTAAGTGCGTAATAGGGGGAAAATTTAGGAGGGGTTGGGGACTGCTTTTTCTAGGACTATCGGAGTTTTTATTTTGGGAAATTTTGGGACTTTTCGTGCAATGTAAGGGTCGCGGCGGGGCTGGGTTCCGAAAGGACATGTGAAAGGATTTTGGGGTGGAAGAAATGAATATAGCACAAGACATAATGCCCTTTACTGTGTGATGAGCGGTTGTGTTTTTTGAACGAAACAAATTCTTTAAATTTAAAATTTTTAAATTTTGCAATTGACAAAGGACGACAGACGCGTAATGTGATGAAAATTATATATCGCAACGAAATTTTTGGTTGTGTGTAATGAAAGACAAAAAGGGTGCCTGTGTGAAAGCGAATATAATTTTACACATAAGTATGCTGTGGTAGGGAAAGGGTTCAGTATTTATGGACGTGGAAGGTCATGCATGTTATGTTTTGTGCTAACAATTTTCATCTTGTATGGTTTTAATGAAAAGGGGGAAAATTTTAGAAAGCTTGACTTTTCCTGTTTTCTAAAAACATATTTTTTTTTCATGGGAGCTCTAAGACCCGTAGGTTTACGTTACCGTTGAAGTGAATATTTTATGGGGAAATTTGATGGATGACATGGGATTAGGTTTTTTTTAGTTTCACGGGTTTTGTTTTGTAAAGTGTATTTTAACATTTATATTTTTTATCCTTTCCCGGGGAAAGGGATTTTTTTGGGTGTTTGTAGATATATTGTACAGAATCAAAAATTAATTAAATTTTATTTATATCAATACTTGGTGATACTGAACTAAAAGTTTTCAAAGGAATAAGAAAGTATTCATACAATATAAGTTCAAAAAGATTTTAGTGTCATGGATTGACACGCAAGAAGGGGGGGGGGGGGTAGTGTTTTCAGAATGTAAGGTGTACATTCCGTGGCAGGAGTACAATGTAAGGTGTACTTTCCTGGCAGATGTACAATCAGGAATTAGATGTACTTCCCAAAGGGAGTTTTTTGGTTAGATTTGGTTCCAGACAAAAGTCATTATTTCAGGATTGGAGTGGTAAATTGTTTACTGTACAGATTTGTGTCCTTCAGATGTAATATGTTAATTGGAAAGTACATGTACTATGTAGAATTTTTCATCACTATTTTCACTATGTAATTTGTCGTTTACTTTTATGTACTATGTATGTCTTTTAAATAAAATATAAAAAAAAAATTACCGACCCTTTGTCTGTTTAACCCAGCCACATATACACCACCTGGACCACACTGGTGGGCGGTGCAGCAGCCACATATACACCACCTGGACCACACTGGTGGGCGGTGCAGCAGACACATATACACCACCTGGACCACACTGGTGGGCGGTGCAGCAGCCACATATACACCACCTGGACCACACTGGTGGGCGGTGCAGCAGACACATATACACCACCTGGACCAAACTCACTGGTGGGCGGTGCAGCAGCCACATATACACCACCTGGACCACACTCACTGGTGGGCGGTGCAGCAGCCACATATACACCACCTGGACCACACTCACTGGTGGGCGGTGCAGCAGACACATATACACCACTGGACCACACTCACTGGTGGGCGGTGCAGCAGACACATATACACCACCTGGACCACACTCACTGGTGGGCGGTGCAGCAGACACATATACACCACCTGGACACACTCACTGGTGGGCGGTGCAGCAGACACATATACACCACCTGGACCACACTCACTGGGGGCGTGCAGCAGCCACCATATACACCACCTGGACCACACTCACGTGGGGGGTGCAGCAGCCACATATACACCACCTGGACCACACTCACTGGGGGGCGGTGCACCCAGCCACATTCCCACCACTGGACCACACTCACTGGTGGGCGGTGCAGCAGCCACAAAATACACCACCTGGACCAACTGGTGGGCGGTTTGCAGCAGCCACATATACACCACCTGGACCACACTCACTGGTGGGCGGTGCAGCAGCCACATATACACCACCTGGACCACACTCACTGGTGGGCGGTGCAGCAGCCACATATACACCACCTGGACCACACTCACTGGTGGGCGGTGCAGCATACACATTACACCACCTGGACCACACTCACTGGTGGGGGTTGTGCAGCAGCCACATATACACCACCGGGACAACATCACTGGTGGGGGGTGCAGCAGACACATATACACCACCTGGACCACACGGTGGGCGGTTTGCAGAAACCACATATACACCACCTGGACCACACTCACTGGGGGGCGGTGCAGCAGCCACATATACACCACCTGGACCACACTCACTGGTGGGCGGTGCAGCAGACACATATACACCACCTGGCCACCACACTGGTGGGCGGTGCAGCAGACACATATACACCACCTGGACCACACTCACTGGTGGGCGGTGCAGCAGCCACATATACACCACCTGGACCACACTGGTGGGCGGTGAAGCAGCCACATATACACCACCTGGACCACACTCACTGGTGGGCGGTGCAGCAGCCACATATACACCACCGGGACCAAACTCACTGGTGGGCGGTGCAGCAGCCACATATACACCACCTGGACCACACTCACTGGTGGGCGGTGCAGCAGACACTATACACCCCTGGCCCAAACTCACTGGTGGGCGGTGCAGCAGCCACATATACACCACCTGGCCCAAACACTCACTGGTGGGCGGTGCAGCAGCCACATATACACCACCTGGACCAAACTCACTGGTGGGCGGTGCAGCAGACATATATACACCACCTGGACCACACTCACTGGTGGGCGGTGCAGCAGCCACATATACACCACCTGGACCAAACTCACTGGTGGGCGGTGCAGCAGACACATATACACCACCTGGACCAAACTCACTGGTGGGCGGTGCAGCAGACACATATACACCACCTGGACCAAACTCACTGGTGGGCGGTGCAGCAGCCACATATACACCACCTGGAACAAACTCACTGGTGGCGGTGCAGCAGACACATATACACCACCTGGACCAAACCACTGGTGGGGGGTTTGCAGCAGCCACATATAACACCACCCCAAACTCACTGGTGGCGGTGCAGCAGCCACATATACACCACCTGGACCAAACTCACTGGTGGGCGGTGCAGCAGCCACATATACACCACCTGGACCAAACTCACTGGTGGGCGGTGCAGCAGACACATATACACCCCCTGGACCAAACTCACTGGTGGGCGGTGCAGCAGACACATATACACCACCTGGACCAAACTCACTGGTGGGCGGTGCAGCAGCCACATATACACCACCTGGACCAAACTCACTGGTGGGCGGTGCAGCAGACACAAATACACCACCTGGACCAAACTCACTGATGGGCGGTGCGCAGACACATACACCACCTGGACCAAACTCACTGGTGGGCGGTGCAGCAGACACATATACACCACCTGGACCAAACTCACTGGTGGGCGGTGCAGCAGCCACATATACACCACCTGGACCAAACTCACTGGTGGGCGGTTCAGCAGCCACATATACACCACCTGGACCAAACTCACTGGTGGGCGGTGCAGCAGCCACATATACACCACCTGGACCAAACTCACTGGTGGGCGGTGCAGCAGACACACATACACCACCTGGACCAAACTCACTGGTGGGCGGTGCAGCAGCCACATATACACCACCTGGACCACACTCACTGGTGGGCGGTGCAGCAGACACATATACACCACCTGGACCACACTCACTGGTGGGCGGTGCAGCAGACACATATACACCACCTGGACCAAACTCACTGGTGGGCGGTGCAGCAGACACAGTAAGTAACGTCACTGATGACTGATCATAGTGATGCCAGGGCGATTAAGGGTTTTTCCAAAACATCATAAATAAAATTGTCGATTTATCGTAGTTTATCATATAGCGTCATTGATTTTCCCTATATAGGCCTAATTGTACTCTGTAAATCATAAATAGGCTATATAGAAGTAAAGGTAGTAGGTTGGGGAGACAGCAACCCCCCAGGGAAGTACTACCGTCCTGCCAGATGACTGTGAAACAGAAACCTGTAACTGTTTTGCATGATGGTAGGATTGCTGGTTTCTTTTTCTGTCTCATAAACACGCTAGATAACAGGGATATCTTGCTACTCCTACTTACACTTTGGTCACACTTCACAGACACGCACATGCATATATATATACATATATCTAGGTTTTTCTCCTTTTTCTAAATAGCTCTTGTTCTTCTTTATTTCTTCTATTGTCCATGGGGAAGTGGAAAAGAATCTTTCCTCCGTTAAGCCATGCGTGCCGTATGAGGCGACTAAAATGCCGGGAGCAATGGGCTAGTAACCCCTTCTGTAGACATTTACTAAAAAAGAGAAGAAGAAAAACTTTATAAAACTGGGATGCTTAAATGTGGGTGGATGTAGTGCGGATGACAAGAAACAGATGATTGCTGATGTTATGAATGAAAAGAAGTTGGAATGTCCTGGGCCCTAAGCGAAACAAAGCTGAAGGGGGTAGGGGAGTTTCAGTGGGGGGAAATAAATGGGATTAAATCTGGAGTATCTGAGAGAGTTAGAGCAAAGGAAGGGGTAGCAGTAATGTTGAATGATCAGTTATGGAAGGGGAAAAGAGAATATGAATGTGTAAATTCAAGAATTATGTGGTTAAGTAAAGGTTGGATGCGAGAAGTGGGGGCATAATAAGCGTGTATGCACCTGGAGAAGAGAGGAAGGCAGATGAAAGAGAGAGATTTTGGGAGATGTTAAGTGAATGTATAGGAGCCTTTGAACAAGTGAGAGAGTAATTGTGGTAGGGGACCTGAATGCTAAAGTAGGGGAAACTTTTAGAGAGGGTGTGGTAGGTAAGTTTGGGGTGCCAGGTGTGAATGATAATGCGAGCCCTTTGATTGAACTTTGTATAGAAAGGGGTTTAGTTTTTATGTAATAAAATATTTTAGAAAAAGAGGATAAATAAGTATACAAGATATGATGTAGGGGCGAAATGACAGTAGTTTGTTGGATTATGGTTGGTAGATAAAAGACTGTTGAGTAGACTTCAGGATGTACATGTTTATAGAGGGGCCAAGATATATCAGATCACTGTTTTGTTGTAAACTACACTGAAGTAAAAGGTAGATGGGTACAAGGAGAAAAGAAGTACAGGGAAGAGAGAGGTGAAGGGTTTTAAACTAAAAGAGGAGGCAGTTAGGGTAAGATATAAACAGCTATTGGAGGATAGATGGGGCAAAAGAGAGCATAGGCAATGGGGTCGAAGAGGTATGGGGTAGTTTAAACATGTAGTGTTAGAGTGTTCAGCAGAAGTTTGTGGGTACAAGAAAGTGGGTGCGGGAGGAAGAGGAGTGATGGTGGAATGATGATGTAAAGAGAGTAGTAAGGAGGGAAAAAGTTAGCATATGAGAAGTTTTCCAAAGTAGAAGTGATGCAAGGAGGGAAGAGTATATAGAGAAAAAGAGAGAGGTTAAGAGAGTGGTGAAGCCCAAAGAAAAAGAGAGCAAATGAGAGAGTGGGGAGATGTTATCAACAAATTTTTGTTGAAAAATAAGAAAAAGTTTTGGAGTGAGATTAACAAGTTAAGAAAGCCTAGGGAAAAAAATGGGTTTGTCAGTTAAAAATAGGAGAGGAGGTTATTAAATGGAAGTTAGAGGTATTGGAAGATGGAGGGAATATTTTGAGGAATTGTTAAATGTTGATGAGATGGGAAACTGTGATTTCGTGTAAGAACAAGGAGAATAGCATCTTGTAGGAGTGAGGAAGAGCCAGTTGTGAGTGTGGGGAAGTTCGTGAGGCAAATAGGTAAAATGAAAAGGGGTAAGGCACCGGAAATTGATGGGATAAAGATAGAAATGTAAAAGCAGGTGGGGGTATAGTTTTTTGGGGTGGTTGGTGCAATTTAAATTTTAAAAAATTTGTGGAAGAGGGTAAGGTACCTAGGGATTGGCAGAGAGCAGCATAGTTCCTTTGTATAAAGGCAAAGGGGGTAAAAGAGAGTGCAAAAATTATAGGGGGATAAGTCTGCTGAGTATACCTGGTAAAGTGTATGGTAGAGTTATTATTCAAAGAATTAAGAGTAAGACGGAGAATAGGATAGCAGATGAACAAGGAGGCTTTAGGAAAGGTAGGGGGTGTGTGGACCAGGTGTTTACAGTGAAACATATAAGTGAACAGTATTTAGATAAGGCTAAAGGGGGTCTTTGTGGCACTTATGGATTTGGAAAAGGCGCATGACAGGGTGGATAGGGGGGCAATATGGCAGATGTTGCAAGTGTATGGTGTAGGAGGTAGGTTACTGAAAGCAGTGAAGAGTTTTTACGAGGATAGTGAGGCTCAAGTTAGAGTATGTAGGAAAGAGGGAAATTTTTTCCCAGTAAAAGTAGGCCTTAGACAAGGATGTGTGATGTCACCGTGGTTGTTTAATATATTTATAGATGGGGTTGTAAGAGAAGTAAATGCGAGGGTCTTGGCAAGAGGCGTGGAGTTAAAAGATAAAGGGAATCACACACCAAGTGGGAGTTGTCACAGCTGCTCTTTGCTGATGACACTGTGCTCTTGGGAGATTCTGAAGAGAAGTTGCAGAGATTGGTATATGAATTTGGTAGGGTGTGCAAAAGAAGAAAATTTAAAAGGTGAATACAGGAGAGAGTAAGGTTATGAGGATAACAAAAAGATTAGGTGATGAAAGATTTGTAATATCGGATTGGAGGGAGTGAGTATGGGGAGGTGATGAATGTTTATTCAGATATTTGGGATGTGGACGTGTCAGCGGATGGGTCTAGGAAAGATGAGGGAATCATAGAATTGATGAGGGGAAAAGAGTGAGTGGTGCACTTAGGAGTTTTGGAGACCAAGAGAAACTTGTCCTTGGAGGCAAAGAGGGGAATGTATGAGGTATAGTTTTACAACGCTCTTATATGGGTGATGATAGCATGGGTGATTGATGTATGTTGCAGCGAGGAGAAGGCTGGAGGCAGTGGAGTTGTCATGTCTGAGGGCAATGTGTGGTTGATTATAATGCAGAGATTCGTAGTTGTTTGGAAGTTAGGAAGGAGGTGCGGCGGGCAGATTACCTAAAACTGTTGTCCAGAGGGCTGAGGAAAGGGTCTGTTTGGAGGTGGGTTCACGGGAATGTAGGTGAGAATGGAGCAGGAAAAAAGAATGACTTCATCTAGAGTGTTTCAGTCTGTAGGGGAAGGAAGGCGGGGGTAGGTGTCGGCCTAGGAAAGGTTGGAGGAGTAGAGGGTGGTTGTAAGGTTAAAGAGGTAAAGGAGGGTTTTGGGTGCGGAGGGGTTGGACTTCCAGCAGGCATGCGGGAGCGTGTTTGATAGGAGTGAATGGAGGAAATGGTTTTTAATACTTGACGTGCTGTTGGAGTGTGAGGCAAAACGTTAACATTTATGAAGGGGTTATGGGGGAAACCGGCCTGGCCGGACTTGAGTCCTGGAGATGGGAAGTACATTGCCTGCACTCTGAAGGAGGGGTGGTGTGGTGTTAATGTTGCAGTTTAATAATACTGTAGGGTAAAGCCACCCTTCTGGCAAGGACAGTGATGGAGAAGTGAACTGATGGCTGGAAAGTTGTCTTTTTCGGGCCACCCTGCCCTTGGTAGGGGATTTCGTCCACTGTGATTAATAAAATAATATTTAAATAAATAGATAAACCAATGGATTTTTTCTCTTATGTTGCTGCTGCACTGCTAGTATGGTGTCAGTAGGCCTCTGCGTTATGTTCCTTCTTTCTTTTGTTTTTAGTGTCACCTTCTGTTAGAGGTCTTTGGTGTCACCCCCTAAATGTGTCACCCGGGCGACCCTAACGCGCTTGCCACATTAGGTAGGCTTCTGTTATGAAAATAAAGAAATTTTTGCATATCTCTAAGGATTGTACAACCCAGGCGTTGACTACCATCAACACTGGAGTACACTCTGTGCTACCATGATGTGGTTCACCTCGGTTGGTTAATGTCACTTGTCAGCACCACTGGAGCACTGTGCTTCCAAGGTTTGGATGGTGTTCACCACTGTTGGTTTTATTTCACTGTCAGGCTCACACTGAGAGACACTGTGCTACCCTGTGTGATGTGTTTCACCACTGTTGGTTTATTGTCACTGTCAGCACCACGAGAGCACTGTGCTACCCTGTGATGTGTTCACCACTGTATGGTTTTTGATCACTGTCAGCACCACACTGAGAGCACTGTGCTACCTGTGATGTGTTCACCACTGTTGGTTATTGTCTCTGTCATCACCACCGAGGCACTGTGCTACCAGTGATTGTTCACCACTGTTGGTTATTGTCACTTTCAAGCATCACTGAGAGCACTGGGCTTACCCCTGGTATTGTTCCTCGATGACCGGTTCCTCTTCATTACGCATATTGTAACCCATCTGTTGACAGGACATATCGGCCAGGTTTCCACTTATTCTCTGTTATCTGTCAGTTTTGGCATTTTCAGAGAATTTTGTTGGCAACTTAATTATAAGGTATACCACGCATTTTTCTCTCACAGACTAGTATATTAATTCAAAACTCCTCATCTCAAAGAAATCGCGACGAATCTTTGGCCAACCTATTCATCTCCTTGATTTTTGGCATCCATTGAGCCTCGGATGATTTACTGCCGAGGTTCTTTACTATTGCCACCGTTTTTGTACCAGTCTATAACGTGTAAACGTTGTTATCAAAATCATGCTCGGGGTCTTCAGGTTGTGAATATCCGAACATTTTTTGTTCAAGGTTCAACTTGAGTGTCCAGGGGGGGGCTAAGACGTTTTGGATATATTAAGTCCTCGTCGGTACCCACTCAAGGAAAACAGCAATACTTGGTGTAGTCTAGCTGCAGGTACAATGGTAAATAGCAGCATCTGCATTCACCACAAAAGTTGCCACTGATGGTTGTGCGAGTGGGATGAAGTCAGTTCTGCATAACAAAGTTATTATGTTCACGTAGATTATGGGGCTGTCATTTTTCTCCAATGTTAGCTGAAATAAGTCAGCAATTCAATAGCAAATGTAAACTGTCTTTGACTCGCAGAGCACTGCATGATCTTATGGGTTTAGTATCTGAAATAGTTTTAGTTACTTGGTATAGTAGGTGATAGAGAATTCTGATTCTGAGAGAAAGATTTCAACTTCTGTCTTTTGTCGTCTCAGTCTTGACTAATAACAATCAGTTGCCATAACCAAAGCTGCACAATTGCTGGTCAATTCAGCTCAGTGCAGTCCACTTCATCACCTCCAATAAAAATAATTAGAAAACTTGAAAAAGAAAACAGCTGCAGATGAGAAACTGTAGAAATTTTATAGTATTGGTTTATAATACTCATTCACTGCGAATCATTTTTTATTAACTGTTCTGATTATATTTTCCATCCTCCCTTCCAACATTGTATGTATGAGCAAAACCTCCTTCCCACTTAGATGTAAAGAGCAACCTCCCTTTCCCACATTTCTATGTAAGAGCAAATGCCCCTTCCCACATTATATGTAAGAGCAACCTCCTTCCCTCATTATATGTAAGTGCATAAAGCCTTCCATTCCACAGTATATGTAAGAAGCAAACTCCTTTCCCAATTATAATGTATGAGCAACCCCCTTCCCACTATGTATGAGCGACCGTCCACTTCCCACCATTATATGTAACGAGCAACCCCCTTCCCACATTATATGTAATAGCAACCTCCCTTCCCACATTATATGTAAGAGCACCTCCCTTTTTGCCCTCTTGTATGTAAGTGCAACCTCCACTTCCCAATTTTATGTAAGGCAACCTCCCTTCCCACATTTTATGTAAGACCAACCTCCCTTCCAACATTATATGTAAGAGCCTTTCTCCTTCCCACATTTTGGTAAGGAGCATCCTCCCTTGCCCACTTTATTTGTATAAGAGCAAACTCCTCCCTTCCCACTTTATATGTAGAGCAACATCCCTTCCCACAGTTATATGTAAGAGCAACCTTTCCTTTCGCACATTAGATTGTAAGAGCACCTCCTCCTTCCCACATTTTATGTAAGAGAACACCCCCTTCCCAGCATTAATGTATGAGCAAACCTACCTTCCACCCATTATTTGTAGAGCAACCTCCCGTCCCACTTTATATGTAAGAGGAACCCCCCTTCCCACATATAGGTAAAGAGCATCCCCCCTTCCCATCATTATTGTATAGAGCATCTGCCCTTCCACTTTATATGGTTATGTGGCAACCTCCCTTTCCCATCATTATTTGTAAGCAGCAACCTCCCTTACCCGCACATTTATGTGAAGAGCTACTCCCTTCCCACTTTTTAGTGTAAGAGCAACCCCCTCCCTTCCCACATTATATGTTAAGAGCTACCTCCCGTCCCACATTATTTGCTATGAGCAACTCCTTCCACATTATATGTAAGGCATACCTCCCGGCCCTCAGTTATATGTAGAGCTACCACCCCTTCCCAACTTTATATGTAGAGCAAACCTCCCTTCCACATTTTATGTAAAATGTGCCAACCTCCCTATACCACATCTTAGGGTTACAGCAACCTCCTTCCCTCATCCTAGGTTAACAGGATCCTCCCTTTCCATATCAAGGGGTAACAGGACCTCCCTTCCCACATCAAGAGGTAAACAGCATCCTCCCATTCACATCATCAAGGGGGAACTGGAACTCCGTCCCACATCATTGGGTATACAGGTAACCTCCCTTCCGACAGTCAAGGGTAACAAGCAACCTCATCTCCCACATCAAGGGTAACAAGAACCTCCCTTCCCACATCAAGGGTACACAGCAACCGCCCTTCCCACTTCTAGGGTAACAGCTACCTTCCCTTTCCACTTCAAGGGTACACATGGAACCTCCCTTCCACCACTTGAATGCGGTATACATATCTACGTCCTTCCACTTCAAGGGTTAACTATCAACCTTCCTTCTCACGTGAACGGGTAACTGCAACCTTCTCCTTCCAACTTCAAGGTTAACAGCAACCTTCACTTCCCTCATCAAGGGTATAACACCTTCCTTTCCTACTTCAAGGGTATACAAGAACCTTCCTTTCCACATCAAGGGTTACAGCAAACCTTCCTTTCCCACATCTAGGGGGTAACAGCAATCCTTTCCTTTTCCACAAATCAGGGTAACAGCAAACCTTCCTTCAACATGGAGGGTATAACAGCGACCTTCCTTCCCCACATATAGGGTAACAGCAACCTTCCTTCCCACCATTAAGGGTATAACTGCACCTTCCTTCCTATCATGATTGGGTACCTAGCATCTTCATTCCGCTCATCTAAGATTTACAGCATCATCACCTTTCCACTTCTGGGGTAACTGGAAACCTCCACGGCCCAATGTTTATATGTAAGAGCAACCTCCCTTCCCTCATTTAACATGTTAAGAGCACCTCCCTTCCCACATGTTATGTAAGAGCAACCTCCTGCCCTCATCATGATATACGGTTACCGGGCAACCTCCCTTCCACACATTCATTGTCGATCAGGATAACGCCCTGGCCAGTTGCATCGGGTTGCTGGTACCTCCCTTCCCACTCAAGAGTAACAGCTAACCTCCCTCCCCATCAAGGGTAACAGGAACCCTCCCGTGTTCCCACATCAATGGCAGTCATCAGGAACCTCCTTCCTACATCAGTGGGTAATAGCAACCTTCCTGTCTCCACATCTTAGGCGGTTAACAAGAACTTCCTCCTTCCACACAAGGGTTAACTGGCATACCTCCGTCCCACATCAAGGGTAACAGCAACTCCCTTCCCACATCAGGGTTATACTGGGGGAACCTCCCTTCCCACATATGGAGAACAACTTCTTCCTTCCCACTGCATAGGGTTAATATCATCTTCTGCTCACTTGAAGGGTAACAGCAACCTTTCCTTTCCCACATCATGGTTAACAGCCAACCTTCCTTACCCACTTCAAGGGTGGTAACACCTTCCTTCCCCCCCCATACATCAAGGGGTAAAATCAGCATCCTTCTTTCCAATCAAAGGGTAACTGCAACTTCCGTCCACATCAAGGGTAAACAGCAACTCTTCCTTCCAAAATCAAGGGTAACAGCTATCCTTCCTTCCCACCTGGAGGGTAACAGCACCTTCCTTCCCATAAAGGGTAACAGCAACCTTCCGTCCCTCATAAAGGGTAACAGCAACCTTCACTTCCTACAATAAAGGGTAAACAGCACTTCCTTCCTCATCATGATTCATACGGCAACCACTCCCTTTCAACAGTCACAATAATGTAATCCAGCAATCTTCCTTCCCACATCAAGGGTAACAGCACCTTCATTCCCTATCAAATCTAACAGCAACCCTTCCTTCCCACATCAAGTGGAACAGCAACCTTTCCTGACCCCATCAAGGTTAACAGCAATCCTTCTCCCTTCCACATCAAGGTTAATCAGCATACCTTCCATCCCACATCTAAGGTTTTCAGCATCCTTCCTTCCCTCATAAAGGTTAACCAAGCAACCTCCTTCCCTCATCAGGTATAACATCGTTTCTTCCTTTCATCAAGGGTAACAGCATACCTTCCTTCCCACTATCATGCGGTAACAGCAAACCTTTTCCTTCCCACATCAAGGGGTAACAGCAAACCTTCCTTCCACATCAAGGGTTACAGCAATCTTCCTTCCCACATCAAGGGGAACAGCAACCTTCTTCCCACATCAAGGGTTCAGCAAACCGTCCTTCCCACTAAAGGGTTTCAGAACCTTCCTTTCCCACAATCAAGGTTAACAGCAAAACCTTCACTTCCCACCTCAAGGGTAACTGCAAACCTTCCTTCCCCACATAAAGGGTAACAGCAACCCTTCCTTCCATATCTAGGGTAACAGCAACTTCCTTCCCACTCAAGGGTTGGTTAACAGCAACCTTCTTCCCACATAAAGGGTAAGCAGCAACCTTCCTTCCCACATCTAGGTTAACAGCAACCTTCTTCCCCTCATCAAGGGTAATCAGCAACTTACGCCCATACATAAAGGGTATTCAGCAACCTTCCTTCCACTGCAAGGGTAATCAGCAATCCTTCCTTCCCACATCAAGGTTAACAGCAACCTTCCTTCCCATATCAAGGGTAACAGCAACCTTCCTTCCCACATCAAGGGTAACAGCAACCTTCCTTCCCACATCAAGGTTAACAGCAACCTTCCTTCCCATATCAAGGGTAACAGCAACCTTCCTTCCCACATCAAGGGTAACAGCAACCTTCCTTCCCACATCAAGGGTAACAGCAACCTTCCTTCACATCTAATGGTAAAACAGCATCCGTCCTTCCCATCTCCATAGGGTAACAGCAACCTTCCTTCCCATATCAAGGGTAACAGCAACCTTCCTTCCCACATCAAGGGTAACAGCAACCTTCCTTCCCATATCAAATGTCATAAGCTTCTTCTATGTGGGGGTTTTTGTAAATTGTTCCAGTGACTTTTTTGTGCCTTTTGCTTCTTTTACGATTTACAGGTGAATGTGTAAAGGCGAATTACAGATGAAGGTGTAGGTGAACTACAGGGGCATACACAAGACGAATTACAGGTGAAGATGTAAGGTACAAATTACAGTCGTGAATATGCAAGGTTCTCATTACAGGTGAAGGTGTGATGTGAAACTACAGGTTGGAAGTACGACCCTGACCTATAAACAACTTCGTTTCATCATCAATCTTTCTTTATAATTTTCCATTTATATGTAAAAAAAAAAAACATCGCTGGATAAGCTGTCAGGTCGCGCTTTCAGGGGCATTAAAAATATATAGTATGTAAGTAAAATATAAACAATTTATTTTTTCATTTAGTAGGTAGTTTTCATTACTCCAAATTTTTGCACAGTGTCTTTTTTTAAACAAGTTTTTAAATAAGATGTTCAGGAACATTCTTTTGTAATTTCTAACAGCGAAATGTGTACACATTGTCTTCAGTAATTTGATATCATATCTTCGACTTGTGAGAATGTTTGCTCCCGGGACATGTATTACTACTAACTTAAGTAACATAAAGAAAAAGATTTTTATATACCATAATCTTAATATATTGGTTACTGATTAATCTTTATTTCTAACTGGGCTTGTGGTTGATCTCAGGCGTTATAGAGAAGTGGAGTGTTGAAAATGTGAATTATAATAATAGTGTTGGTTAGGAACTACACATTATTTCCCAGTAATATTGTGCCTTTTCGTTATTATTATGTTAATTATTCACATTAACTTCCTTTGCTATATTAAATTAGTTGATGCTGTTGTCCTATGTTAAAAGAGGTGAGGATAAAACATTTTTGTAGGAGACCAGCCTTTTTTAATGGAACATTGTTCCGATTAGTTTTAGACTTGGTCAATCTCTTGCACTCTGGGACACTGTGTGCTTATTTTCTCTGTACTACCCCACACCTATGCATTATTACACATAGTGAAAGTATACTTTCTGCCACTCAACATCACTAACACTCTTTAACAATGTGTAATAATGGGCATTGCACTCATTAACTTGGCTTAGATTTAAAAAAAAAGAAAAAAAACTATCATAGTACATTGAGGGGGACGTGGGAGAGCTGTGGAACCCCAAACACAGCCATGTTGAGGGGGACCGTGAGAGACTGTGAACCCCAACACAGCATTTGAGGGGGTACATTGAGAGCTGTGTACCCAAACACAGCATATTTGAGGGGACGTTGAGAGCTGTGAAACCCCCAAACAACAGCCTTTGAGGGGTCGTTGAGAGCTGTGAACCCCAAACACTGCATTGAGGGGTGACTTTGAGAGCCTGTGAACCCCAAACACAGCATTTGAGGGGGTGTTGAGAGCTGTGAACCAAACACAGCATTTGAGGGGGAATCGTTGAGAGTGTGACCCAAACACAGCATTTGAGGGGGAACCGTTGAGAGCTTGTGAACCCCAAACTACAGCATTTCGAGGGGGACGTTCGAGAGCTGTGAACCCCTAACACAGCATATCCTCAAGAGGGAACTTAAACTCTTCAAATGTAGCCTCCCCAGGAAAATTACCCATTTATGATTTTACAACAAATGTTTTAAATCATTTTATACAGTGACAGTTGTCGATTACAGAGAGGGGAACACACAGAAATCTGTGCTGTGGTAAACACATCCACCCGGCTTAGGACTCGTACGTCCGGTTACACCAACAAGGAGAGGCCAATTATTTTTAATTTGATCCTTCTATTTATATTCATTAGTATTTAATTCCTTAATTTAAATTGTATGTATGTATGTATGTATATATATATATTATATATATATATATATATATATTTATAATATATATATATTTATATATATATATATATATATATTGGTATTAATTATATATATATATATATATATAATAATATATATATATATATATATATATATATATATATATATATATATATCTAATATATATATATTATATATACTTCTATATATATATATTATATATATATATATAAAATACACCATATATTTATATATATCATATATATATATAATATATATTATATATATATTAAATATATATATATATATATATATATATATATTATATATATATATATATATATATATATATATATATTATATATTATATATATATATATATTTATATTATATATATAATATATATATATGGTTTTTAGAAAAGATAAGGACACTTAAGACAAAACACTTTGACATTTTTATTAGAAAATGTTTCAGGTCTGGGACTCTGATCCCTTCTAACCTTTACAGAGGTAGAAGATCATTATATTATAGTGCGGAGGAGTGGATGTGTCGCACGTGACTGAGGAATGTCATAAGAACATAGAATGGAGGAGACACTGTAGAAGGCCCCTACTGGCCCATGCGTAGGCTTGTTCCTTATCAAAAACAACCTCTGCCTATGATGGGACGGGTAGCGGATGAAATATGTGACTCTTTGTTGTTGGGTGGTGCTGCTTAAGTATCATGTATGCCATTGTTTTGAAATTTTGTTAGTTTGTGTTTCGGTTCTATAGTGTCGGTGACGGCGATTAGTGTGGCTTCTAGGCACCGTCGTTGTCTGAGGTCTGGTTCGGTGGAGAACCGAAGTTGTGCCTCGTTCCGGTTCATCATATGCCCACGTGGAGTTCTCTGTGGAGGAAAGGCGTACTTACATCGTCTCTGTTAGAGGCATTTCGATGCTCATTCAGGCGGACTGCAAGATCTCTGCCTGTCTCGCCTACATATTTCTTGGGACAGAACCCACAGGGGATAGTGTAGACGCCTGCTGTAGAAGTTAGAGGTGTGGGGCTGCGTTTCGTAGTGAGGTCTTTGATAGAGGATGTGTTTATGGTGGAAACGTTGATGTTACTCATAGCAAGTGCCGGCGAGTATTCGTGGCAACATCGCCACATGGGAGTACTATGAACTGTTTAGGGGGCTGTTCCATGGGCGGTTTGTTGAGGATAGCTTGTGCCTTGAGTCTGCAATCTCGGATGAAGAAAGATGGGAACTGAAGACGTGTAAAGGCTTGTGTTATGTAAGTGCATTCTTCTTCTAGAAAACAAGGGCTGGAGATGCGAAGAGCTCTCAAGAAGAAGCCAATGAGGACTCCTCTCTTAGTGCGGGTGTCTTGGTGTGAATAAAAGTGTATAAGATCGTCCTTGTTGGTAGGTTTTCTATACACTTTGAAGAGAAGTTTCTCACTGTCGGGAGATCTGCACAGTAGAACGTCGAGGAAAGGAAGTTTGCCATCATTTTCGAGTTCAAGTGTAAACTTTATTGATGGTTCAACTGCATTGATCTTGTTGACAGTGCTGACACAGTCATGACACAACAGTGCTGACACAGTCATGACACAACAGTGCTGACACAGTCATGACACAACAGTGCTGACAGTCATGACTCAACAGTGCTGACACCATGCTGACAGTCATGACCTAGCAGTACTGATAGTCATGACATAGCAGTACTGACAGTCATGACATAGCAGTACTGATAGTCATGACATAGCAGTACTGATAGTCATGACATAGCAGTACTGATAGTCATGACACAGCAGTACTGATAGTCATGATATAGCAGTACTGATAGTCATGACTTAGCAGTACTGATATCATGACATAGCAGTGCTGACAGTCATGACACAGCAGTGCTAACAGTCATGACATATCGGTGCTAACAGTCATGACACAGCAGTGCTGACTTAGTCATAACAGCAGTTGTGCTGGTTGTCAAAATGTCACAGCCTCATAGCTCAGTCAAGTTGTCAAATATCAATATTCAGTCATCAAACGTGAACTAAAGCTTATTATTTATGCTTGAGTCAATAATTTTCAAAGTTCTGCAAATTTCCTTACGAAGTATCCTTAAATAAAATATATTTATTAGAGTAAACTTCTTTTCCATCTACTTGGGTTTTTTCCCAGAAGAATGATAGAATGTTTGAACGGGCCCAAGTTATATGCCTTCAGAGAGGGTTGTTTTTAGCAGTTTGGAACAAAAATACAAAAAGAATTAAAATGACTTTACTGACTTAAGACTGGGGGAAATGACACCAGTCAGTCTATATGTCATCATTCTATCATGCAGGGGGAAGCCACAGTCTATGGTGCATCCAACTAAATAAGCAGACTTTTGGATGCATATTTCCCGGCCCCGGCGGGGGTTACAGGTATTTTTTGGGATTAAATCACCACCACCGATGGCCCAAACGAAATGAATTTCCCCAGATAGACGTTTGTAAAAACCTTGCGTTTTATGTTGGAAATTGTATAAAATTAAGAATTCAAAAAGTCTACTGGGAAAAAAGTCAAATCCCTTGATTTTGCTTTCTGCAAATAAAGCATGTGTGTGTGTTGTGTGTGTTTGTGTGTGTGTGTGTGTGTTTTTGTGTTGTGTATCCCCTAGTTGGGGTTGCAGGGGTGTTTCTGCCCCTGGCCCGCCTTTTGGTCGCTCTGTGTCCTCTACTAAACCTAAACTTTATCATACCTCTGCTTAAAGTATGTATGGATCCTGCCTCCACTACATCATTTCCCCAAAAACTATCCCACTTTCCTGACACCTGTGTGAAGAAATGTTTCCCTAACCCCCGTGATTCTCGTGCTTCAACTTTCAACTGTGTCCCCTTTGTTGCTGTGTCCCATCTCTGGATCTTCTGTCTCTGTCACCCTTTAAATTCCTGTCGTATTTTATATGTCGTTAGGGGTTTTACTAAAAACCCACACCATGGTATGGTTTTTATCCCCCCACCGGGGTAGGGTGTTAGTCCCCACCTACACCTTTGGGTTGGGTTACTACCCCCAACCCCATGGGTATGGTGTTAGTACCCCCCACACCTTGGGTATGGTGTTACTACCACCCCCCACCATGGTATGGTGTTATTACCACACCAGGGGTATGGTGTTAGTCCCACCTACACCTTGGGTATGGTTTACTACCCCCAAACCCCTGGGTATGGTGTTAGTACCACCCCCCTTGGGTATGGTGTTACTACCCCCCAACCATGGGTTGGTTTTTAACCCCCCCACCCATGGGTATGGTGTTAGTACCACCCCCCCTTTGGGGTTTATGGTGTTACTACCACCCACCCCATGGGTTGGTGTTACTCCACCCACCAGGGGGGGGGGGTTTTTTTTACCACCCCCCCAGGGGTTTATGGTGTTAGTACCCCCACACCTGGGGTATGGTTTTTCACCACCCACCCGGGGTTTGGTGTTCTACCCCCCACCCCCATGGGTTTTGGTGATCCCCCCCACACATGGGTAGGGTGTTCTCCCCCCAACCATGGGTTTTGGGTTATACCACCACACCATGGGTATGGTGTTACTACCCCCCAACCATGGGTAGGGTGTTACTACCACCCCCCAGGGTATGGTGTTAGTACCCCCCCACATTGGGTATGGTGTTCTACCCCAACCTGGGTATGGGTTATACCACCCCACCGGGGGTTTGGGGTGTTACTACACCCCACCAGGGGATGGTGTTACTACCACCCACACATGGGTTTGGGTTTTTTACTCCACCCACACCATGGGTATGGTGTTACTCCACCCACACATGGGTATGGTGTTACTACCCCCCACCATGGGTATGGTGTTACTACCCCCCACACCATGGGTTTGGGTTGTCCCCCCAAACCCCTTTGGGTATGGTTTTACTCCCACCCACCCCGGGTTGGTTTTAGTACCCCCCACTTGGGGTAGGTGTTACCCACCCACCCGGGTTTTTTTTTTGTTATACCCCCCACCCTGGGTTGGTGTTCTAAAACCCCACCCATGGGTTGGTGTTACACCCCCCACACCGGGGGTATGGGTTTTGTCCACCCACCCGGGGTATGGTGTTACTCCCACCCCCCCATGGGTTGGTGTTAGTACCACCCACCTTGGGTATGGTGTTATACCACCCACACCATGGGTTGGTTTTTATACCCCCACACCATGGGTTGGTGTTACAAACCCCCCACACAGGGGGTAGGGTGTTATACCCCCCACACCTGGGTAGGGTGTTGTACCACCACATAGGGTTGGTGTTATACCACCCAAAATGGGTTGGTGTTACTACCACCCCACTGGGTATGGTGTTACTCCCACCCCCCCATGGGTAGGGTGTTGTACCACCCACCCCATGGGTAGGGTTTTTACTACCACCCACACATGGGTATGGTGTTATACCCCCAAAAGGGTATGGTTTTACTACCCCCCACACCAGGGTATGGGTTGTACCCCCCACACCTTGGGGGGGAAAGGGATCAAGTCCTTTGTCTTAACCTTTTCATTTACAAATTTTAAAAAAACAAAATTTTCACACATTTCGGAGATGAACAGTGCCAGAATATATGTGTGTGTGAGCATAATAACTACCCAAGGACCGTTATGTGTGTGTGGCTAATAAATACCCCAAGGCCCGTTATGTGTGTGTGAGCATAATAACTCCCCCAAGGACCGTATATGTGTGTGTGGATAATAATACCCAAGGACCGTATATGTGTGTGTGGCATAATAACTACCCAAGGACCGTTATGTTGTGGGCATATAACTACCCAAGGCCCGTATAGGGGTTTTGTGAGATAAAAAATCCCCCAAGGCCCGTATATGTTTTGTGTGGCTAATAACTCCCCCAAAAGGGCCCGTTAGTGTGTGTGAGCTTTAAAACTCCCCAAGGACCGTTATGTGTGTGTGGCATAAAACTCCCCCAAGGCCCGTTATGTGTGTGTGAGCGTAAAAAAAACCCCCCAAAGGGCCCGTATATGTGTGTGTGGCTAAAATACCCAAGGACCGTAGCGATTAAATCTTTTGTGCCTCAGCAAACGAGGGGCCCTAAACCTTTGGCCCTAAGAATTTCCCAGGGACTTAAACGATGATATCTTTCTCTGTAATGATTTGGACATAAACGTCCAGAAGGGCCCAAGAGGAAGCGTGGAAAATTCGGGAATGTTTCCTGAAATAATTTAAACAGTTTTGTGAAGGTACTCTTAATGGGAAGAATGTTTCGCAAATTTTAGAGATACTGGATGTTCTGTTTGTTATCTCTAGTAAGCTTTCCCAATTGATTCTTCCGGTATAAATTATTTAAAATTTAAAATTTAAATTTTGTTAGCTTTCCTCACAAAATTTGGGAAAAACTATGGAGTTTCTTGGTATAATGCCCATTTACTCATCCCATTTGCTGGGTTGCAGGGATAGAGTTGGCGTATCACTTCTGGGTTTATCAGGAGGTCTAAATACATCTTGGGCTTGCTGCATTTGGGCAGCTTCCCCGACGGGTAGTCAGTAGAAGTTGCAAAAAAAGACTATTTTTTTTTACGGGTAGGTATACCAGGGAAATTTTTTTGATCAAGGAAAACAATTTCTTTAATTAATGGATCAAGTTTATCAACTTGTGGTTTTTAAACCCCCGTTACTCCAAATTTTAAGGAAGAGTGGAAAGACAAATGTATCCCAAGTCATATTAAAAAAACTTTGTTTCCCTTTAAACCACTGACTGGTAAGTTTTCTCCTGTGTCTTTGTAATGCGTCAGATTCCAAGTATTCACTTGGATATTCCCCCTTTTGAATTGTTTAGGGAGACAAACCCCGGGCCTCATTTTCTTGAATAACTGTGGGCCCAAAAATATTAAAACCTGAGTTTAAAGCACTTATCAGTTCTTTTTAGATTGAGAGAAAGATTAGAAGAAACCCCTGATTTAGTTGTCAAGAACTTGAATATTTCCATGGAAACTACAAAACCCATATTGCCAAAAAAGGTCAAGCGTAAATTTAATATTGGCGATGAAGTTTTGTTCCCCTTTTTCCCGTAAAACCAAAAAATTGTTAATTTTTTGGAGCGGCCCAATAAATAGAAGTTCTTAAAAGGTGTTATCTCTTGGGTGTCAAGGGTTTAAAAAACAAAGTAACATGCAATAATTTGGAACTCTTCCACCGTAGGAAATTATTTTTCGTTTTAATCCCTTTGATGAAATATTTTGTCTAACAGTATGATTTCGTGAAAGAAAGTTTGTATTTAGATCACTGGTCTGCACAGAATCGAAGGAACTACTTGATACTTAACTTTTGATTCTCCAAATAATAAATAAACATCAAAAACAAGAGTGAATATCTTAAAAAAAGCCTCAAGTAAATGCCATAGTAAATTTCCTTTTCTGACATATTTACAGAGATCCCCGGCCCTTTCCACTACCTTGTACACAAAATTCAATTGTCAGCTCAGAACCCCAGACGGAAAATCATCCTTTCGGTTCACTTACGGAAAAAATTTGATAACGAAGTTTACAAACTCTTAAAGTTAAATATCATTTAACCTTCTAATCAGCTTTCTGTTCAGCAGTTGTCATGGTTAAGAAACCGACATTCTTCCGACTGGCTCAAAATTTTCGTTATTAAAATTTTTCACTAAATGGGACGTTGAACCCATGTCGTAATCGATCAGACTTTTTGAATTCCATGACTGTAAAATTTTTTTTGAATTAGACATCTCACAAAAGGTACCATTAAGTGTATTCCCCAGACTCTAAACGGCTTTCCTGCTCATAAAGGACTAATGCAAAATCGCACTTTTCCTTGGGTTGGTCACGCGTGTGCCCCGTATATCCGGCTTATGAGAATATTCCTTTTTGACCTCAGAATGTTTCAGGTATTTCGATAATATTTACATCTGATTTATGTTGGGAGGATCATCTTACTACACTGTCACTTGTTTTTTAAAAAACCTAAGAGCTCATGACCTTACAACCAAACCCAGAAGGTTTTCTTGGCTATTTCAAAGTCAATCCTGGGTTTATTATTTTGGGCAGTAATTTATACCTCTTCCCACAAGACGAAAGCGTTCTAGAAAGCTCCTTCCTAACACAAAACAAAAATTTTAAAAAGTTTTGGGTCGTAAATTTAAAAAGAGAATTTTTTTTAATAATTTAAAGGTGTGACTTCCATTCTCAAGATATTAAAAAGTTGTAAAGGAACCTCTTGTTTGTTTTTTAAGAGGCTGTAGAAAGCTTGAAAAAAAGAAGAATGTTTTCCAATCCTCCTGTTCTAAAATTACCAGTTTTAATAAAGTCTTTTTTCTCCCAAAAGGATGCCTTCCATCGGGCTCGGGGCTGTTTTTCCCTACGTATTCGTGAGTTTACTTCCCTTATCTTCCACCAGTAAGAAGCTTTGGAGGGAAGAAAACTACTCCCCCGTGGAGAAGGAATGTTTTTGCTTGGTATGGGGGTGTAGTGGGTTAAAATACTATTATATGGAAAACCCTTTGTGCTTGAAAAAGATCGCAACCCATGATGTCCCTGGAAAATTTCAAAGGTTCAAGTAGCCGACTCTTAAGATGGGCTATCCAGTCTTATAAGTTTAAAGTTGTTCATATATATATATATGACTCGGAAAACCACTTCTCAGATTGGCTGAACCGAGGGTGTACATAGTACTTTTCCCTCTGTAACTTAACATACTGCTTCCGACTATAAGTTTAGGAAAGGGGATATTTTGACGAAAAAAAACTTAAAAAAGTGGGAGGTATGGTTGTTCAGACACCCAGGAACCACTAGCGTGTTACCGCCCACTCTTCCATCTAGTGGGCAGAGGCTAAACTTCAGTTCCTAGCGTCTGAGTTGCTTTAATTTCTATTCCTGGTAGTATTAACCTTGTAATAAAGTTGGTAGAATTACCGACAATATGTAAAGTAAAAGGACACAAGTGCAACTAATGTGACATTTTATTGTGGCAACGTTTCGCTCTCCAGGAGCTTTATCAAGCCATTACAAACAATACATGGACACAGTGGGTATACAAAGGCTCAGAGTGAGGTGCAATATTAGTGAGGTACCATATCGATGTTCACTAGTGGTAGTAGTAGTAGTAGTAGTAGTAGTGACAAAAATAATACAATATGGTAGAGCAATTAATTCGTACATGAGTAAAAGGATATAAAAGCTATTACCTGGGTAACATAAAAATAGGTTGGACAAATATAGACTGGAAAGAGGCAGCTGGTTTCAGTGTTCACTCTCTGTAATGTGCTTTGTGTAGTATAACAGGAGAGACTATGTGATAGCAGGGTTTACTGTTTTCAGGAGGATTCTTGCTAAGACTTGCTAGAAGCGATGGCGACTCTGGTGTTAGCTTGTGAAAGTACTTTTGAGACGTTTAGTGCAACACCACTCCAAACAAAGTTATAATTCTTCCCAACAGCCAGGTTGCACTAAACGTCTCAAAAGTACTTTCACAAGCTAACACCAGAGTCGCCATCGCTTCTAGCACTTCAATAAAGGATCTAACCAGGACAAAATCCAAGCACCACGAACCAGTCAAGGCAGGAGTTTACACTATACCCTGTGGAGGCTGTGACAAGATCTACGTAGGTGAAACAGCAAGAACCCTCGACGCCTGCCTCAATGAACACATTTACGCATGTAGGAACGATAACTTGAACAACGCCTGTGTACAACACCGAAATTCCACCAATCATCTCATGAAATTCAGAAACGTCCAATTAGTGATCAAAGAAACTAATTTCCGCAGACGCAAGTGCCTTGAATCAGCACTGATCGCTGTTTCGAATACAATTAAACAAAACAACGGCAGCTTCACCCTCTCCGAAGTCTTAGCAAGAATCCTACAGAAAACAGTAACCCTGCCATAATAGGGCTCTCCCGTTATACTACACAAAGCACATTACAGGTGTGAAAACTGAAACTACCTGCCTCTTTCCAGTCTATATTTGTCCAACCCATTTTTATGTTACCCAAGTAATAGCTTTTATATCCTTTTACTCATGTACGAATTAATTGCTCTACCATATTGTATTATTTTTGTCACTACTACTACTACTACTACCACTATTGAACATCGAAATGGTACCTCACTAATATTGCACCTCACTCTGAGCCTTTATATACCCACTGTGTCCATGTATTGTTTGTAATGGTTTGATAAAGCTCCTGGAGAGCGAAACGTTGCCACAATAAAATGTCACATTAGTTGCACTTGTGTCCTTTTACTTTACAGTATTAACCTTACCTGGTGTGGGTTGAAGTTTGAAGAATAACTTCACCTCCACTCTTCTCATGATCAGGTACGGTGATCTACAAGGAGTATTTCTGTTCATTGATACTAATTTACCTGGTTACAAGTCATGACATTGAAGTAGAATACCAGCCTTTGTCTTTCTTCAGTGTCATACTTATTTAACACTTATATAACCAGTGTTTTCTTTATTATCAACTCTGCTGCTGACCTGGTCAACCAGGGTAGACGCTAGTTAATTGGAGCAAGATCCCTGTCTACAGGATGTAGTGGGACATTACGACTCCTCACCTCTAAAATCTGAATTGTGGTGATACAACCAAGTAGTGACAGGATTTTCAGAACATGGGACGAACACCGCCACCCAGGATAAACCAACACCATTTCTTTAAAAATCATCAGAAGACCATCCTGGGCATAAGATTTCATGTCCCAACATCCTACTGGAACCACAGGGGCCCAAATATTTATTTTATTTATTTTTAATTAAAATCCTTAGAAAATCATAATTATTATCCATCAAGTTATTCATTTGTTATTTTTCCTTTCTTTTGTTCAGTAGGAAGGCGTTCCCCTGACACTGGTAGCACAGAAGACCGTACAGAACACAGAAGAACAAATATAGTTCAGTAACAGAGAAGACCAGTACAGTAACACGAAGACCATTTACAGTAATCAGAAGAATGAGTACAGTAACAGAGACGACCAGTACAGTAACAGAGAAGACCAGTACAGTAACACAGAAGAATGAGTACAGTAACAGAGACGACCAGTACAGAAAATTAAAACAAAAGAACGGTAGAGTGCAGTACAGAAATGCAGTACAGTAGCAAAGAAAAAATGTACGCAACAGAGATGAAAAATAAGGGTTTATGCAGTAGGGGATACCTTTCTGGGATCACGGGGATACCTTTCTGGGATACGGGGATACCTTTCTGGATCACGCATGATAATAATTACATCAGCCTTACATTCACTGCCTCTGCTGCTGCCTCTATATTAAACTGAAGAAGCCTACTGTGTAGGCGAAACGTTTTTGATTGAAGACACCTAACTGTTGGGTCTCACTCCAAAAAAACACCCACGGTATTGTCCCGGCCCGGGTCTTTTCCAGATGACCTACGTTATGTTAGAGTACCAGACATGTGTACCAGGAGGACCTGTCCCTTCACATCGCTAAAACGACTCTCAAACTTATATTACTGCCTTTCTAGTTGTTGCAATGTTATCTCTGTTGTGTTAATCAAAAATAAGAAAAATTATTTTTATTAAATGTTATTTTTTTAATTTTAACTCCGGTGGAATGACAAATAAGAACATACCGTGGCCCCATGAGAGTGGCTGGAGTGGAAAATTTATACCCCCTGGTAGACGCTTTTGAATCCATTAATTAATTTGCGACCACTGTCAGCCTCAGAGTTATCTCTGAGTTACCAGACCTTGCCACGTGGAGGCCAGTGGTTCGTCTTTAAGGTCCCCCCCCCCCTCGCCTTCCCAGGTTCATGTGTCCAGGAATCCATCCGGGGGCCCCCCGGATGTCTACCCTTCCTCATTTCCCCTAAGGTCAGCCTCGCCTCTTCTCTTGTACAGGGCCTTCCGCCTCCCCTTCCTAGGGCTATGTACCCAGGAAATTCATCCGTCCCCCGCCGGATGTTTCCCTTTTCTCACTTTCCCAAGGTCACCCTCACCAACTGTATTCATGCCTACCCGGTTCATGTATCCAGGAAACCATCCGTCTACCCCAGAGGTTTCCCCTTCCCCACTTCCCCAAGGTCAGCCTCAACTGCATGTATTCATGCTTTCCCAAGTTCATGTATCCAGGAATCCATCTTTTCGCTCCCGGATGTCTCCCCTTCCCCACTTCCCCAAAGGGTTTTAGCCTAAACAAAAACCCTTTCCCCCAAGTTTATGTATCCAGGAATCCATCCGCTCGCTCCGGATGTTTTCCCCTTCCCACTTACCAAAGGTCCCGAGTTAGGTCAGTGCCTTCCCCGGATCAGTGTCTCAGGAGTCCACTTGGTGTCACCTCAGGTGGAAATCCTTCTCCACTTCCCCAAAGTCAGGGGTTTATTCTTGCTTTACCGGGGTTCATGTACCCAGGAATCGATCCGTCTCCCGCCGGAGGGTTTTTCCCTTCCCACTTCCCAAGGTCAGCCTCAACTGCACGTATTCATGCTTTCCAGGTTCATGTATCCAGGAATCCATTCGCTCGCTCCAGATGTCTCCCCTTCCCCACTTAACCAAGGTTAGCCTCAACAAAAACCCTTTCCCCCAAGTTTATGTATCCAGGAATCCATCCGCTCGCTCCCGGATGTCTTCCTTCCCACTTCCCTTTAAGGTCAGCGAGTTAGGTCATTGCCTTCCCCCAGTTCAGTGTTCCAGGAGTCCACTTGGTGTCACCTCAGGTGGAATCCTTCCCACTTCCCAAGTCAGCGGTATTCTTGCTTTACCCAGGTTCATGTATCCAGGAATCGATCCGTCTACCGCCGGATGTCTTCCCTTCACCACTTACCAAGGTCACCCTCAACTGCTGGTATTCATGCCTTTCCCAGGTTTATGAAATCCAGGAATCATCCGTTCACTCCCGGATGTCTCCCTTCCCCACTTACCTAAGGTCAGCTCAAACTAAACCTTCCCCAAGCTCATGTATCCAGGGAATCATCCGTTCGCTCCCGGATTTTTCCCTTCCCCACTTCCCTAAGGTCGGCGGTGCCTTCCCGGATCAGTGTCTCCAGGAATCACTTGTGTCACTGAGGGACTCCCTTCCCCACTTCCCAGAGTCAGCGGTTGCCACCTCAGTGACCTTGCTGAATGGAAACTTGGTCTTGTCTAGCTGGTCTACGGTAGAGACTGTCCAGGTAGGTGGAATTATGGAGGGGACACACAGTAACTGCGTCCAGTAATTACATCCACCAAGACGTCTGGAACTGTAGCCAGCTGGACGAGGCGAAGCTCGTACACAGCTCGGCCACCTCGGGGGCTAATTAATTCAATTTTGGAATTCTCTTATGTTACACTATGAATTTTTACTGAGAGCAAGTTTTTTTTAAAACTTATTTAGCAGTTTAAATGTTTTTTGTGAGCGACATTCTATGTGAAATATGTAAAATATAAAGATGAACACTTTTGAGACACTGTGGAGGACTGTGTGTCGTGTGTAACATGTTATTATGTATAAATGAATGTAATATCTACGTGTTATTGTACATTGGTGTCATATGTACCTGTTCTTGTGTGTTCACAAATGTCATGTGTACATGTTATTATGTATGAAAAAGTATCAAATTCAAATCTCTAAATTTCCTCTATGAAAACTATAACAAATTTATAATAATAGCTATTTCTGGTGTTTCGTAAATGAATTTGAAGGTCGGATATATACATACATGCGCGCACACATGTATGTGTGTGTGTGTGTGTATACAGAGTTTTACATGTGTTAATAAAGCTGTGTTTACAGTGACACCTGGTCTACATGATGGCTTACTCTGTATATACTGTCTTCTGAGTAAAGTACAATGACATCACACGTCTTTAAGACCACAGGTGACATCACATGTCTTTAAGACAACAGGTGTACATCACACGTCTTTAAGACCTCAGGTGACTCACACGTCTTTAAGACCAAGGGTGACATCACACGTCTTTAAGACCACAGGTAAACATCACAGTCTTAAAAACCCACAGGTGACATCACACGTCTTTAAGACCACAGGGGACATCACACGTTTTTAAGACCACAGGTGACTCACACGTCTTTAAGACCACAGGTGACTCACACGTCTTTAAGACCACAGGTGACATCACACGTCTTTAAGACCACAGGTGACATCACACGTCTTTAAGACCACAGGTGACATCACACGTCTTTAAGACCACAGGTGACATCACACGTCTTTAAGACCACAGGTGACATTCACACGTCTTTAAGACCACAGGTGACATCACACAACATTATCTAACACCAAGTTTTTTGTGTAAATCTTTACCGTCTTTCTTGCATATTATAACTTAATTCAACACTATTGCTCTCAAAACATTTGCTAAGATTAAATACATTTTTTAACTCTAGTATATTTTTATCAAACTATAAATCCACCTAAGTGTTGCTTCCCTTTTATAAGTGGTTTTTTACTTGGGTATTTCATTGTTTACTCATGATGCATATATTAATTTCCCTTTCAGAATTCACACTCTTCTTTGGTACGAATATTTTGTCTTTTCCATCATTTCATCCATCATATTTCTGACACACTTTATGGTCAACAGTCTTATTCCCTTATAAAATTTTTATATTCTTTAAAGTTTTCCCTTTTCTTTTATTAACATTATGAACAAAATCATTAAGTATTCCAGGACTTTATTACAACTGCCTCACAAACTTCAATATTAATACATTCTAAATTTACCAGTTTTAATCTTCTTATTGACTCATTTCTTTTATTCTGACTGACTAACTGTTGACAGCAGAGTCAGCCAGGCTGACAGCAGAGTCAGCCAGGCTGACAATAGAGTCAGCTAGGCTGACAGTAGAGTCAGCTAGGCTGACAGCAGAGTCAAACTAGGCTGACAGCAGAGTCAGCTAGGCTGACAGTAGAGTCAGCTAGGCTGACAGCAGAGTCAGCTAGGCTGACAGCAGAGTCAGCTAGGCTGACAGCAGAGTCAGCTAGGCTGACAGCAGAGTCAGCTAGGCTGACAGTAGAGTCAGCTAGGTTGACAGCAGAGTCAGCCAGGCTGACAGCAGAGTCAGCCAGGCTGACAGCAGAGTCAGCCATGCTGACAGCAGAGTCAGCTAAGCTGACAGCAAAGTCAGCCAGGCTGACAGCAGAGTCAGCCAGGCTGACAGCAGAGTCACCAGGCTGACAGCTGTACCACAGAACTGTGCTCTTCTTTATTGTGAATTATTATGTAGTTCACATAAGTTTTCTTCTGATGTTTACTTTTCACTTTCATCTACACATACACATCACTACAAACACACTACTACGTACACATATATATACATGTGTACACGTTCTCATAATCATATCTACACTCTCTCACACCATTGTTTAAATTAATGAGTTCTATACGAATAGTGTAAGAAAATTAAGAAAATTCTTGATCATGTTATTTAAATTTTCTTAAGAAACTGGAATGAGTGTTACAATATTTTGATGAAATATTTTGGAAAAGGATATAAATATGTGAAGAAGTGATTAACTTCAGAGACTTGGAGTTAAAACAGAGATATTCTTATAAATTATCTTAATAAACATTTAGTTTAATTAGAATTAATTATTAAATAATTATCTCAGTTTTCTCATACACTCTTCACTCACCTCTTCACTAATGACATAAGAAAAAACATTCATCACAACAGATGGATAAAAAAAAAAAACTCGGTGATGAAAATAAAAACTATCAACCTGGATGATTCGATCTGCTGATAATAATAATTTTGGTTTATTTGGGTGCCACAACCTGGCCAGTACGACTGTGTGTTAATGTCTCCCAGACTGTTGTTATGAACTGTGATGTATCATATATTACACACTGAATGTTGTGGTGCACTATGTTGCAGAGATATATGGCATATAGCTGGAAAGTAATGAAAAAGACAAAACTGTAGAAGGGAACTATTTTAATGAAGGAGTTTGTTTCACAGGTTTAAAGTTCCTCTCTGTGTTATGTGTTTTTTTCACCACCATCGTTGTGTTGTGAGTGTATAAAGTCTGTCTGATACACAGAGTTAAATACTCTATGTTAACTGTTGGTAAATACCTGATAGAAAACTTATTGACAGGATTCTTTTCTTAGGATTCTGTTGGTAGGAATCAAGTTTATAAGATGGACGCTATTATGAGATTACTACTGGGAAGGACTGTTACCAGAAGACTTTTTGTAGAAAACCTCCCGGGAGGTCTCTGTTGGAAATAGTTTTGGCAACACTCTATTTGGGAACAGACTTTAGGTAGCGATTCGTTTTTTAACGTATAAGATGAAATAAAACGAGACTCACGAAATCGTAATGGCACGATTGCAAAAAAAACCGAACCTCGGGCGGGATTTGAACCCGCGGTCAGAGAGTCTCAAATCCCCTCCGTGATATGGATTCGTTAAGATGAATCAAGTCAGATGGTTTTACAGTGACATATAAAACAGTGTATTAACACACAAAACATGAAAGTAACTCATAAGTATCTTTAAAAATAAAAAATTATAGTGAAAAAAATCATTAGAGAAACACATAAAAAGTAAACTGAGACATAAAACAGTGTAGTGAAAAAATAAATTAGTACAATAACACACAAAAAGCTTAATAACAAACAAACCATCATAATTACACACAAAAATATTTTGTAAATATAAAACAGTACAATAAAACAGAAGACCAGTACAGTACAATAACACAGAAGACCAGTACAGTACAATAACACAGAAGACCAGTACAGTACAATAACACAGAAGACCAGTCAGTACAATTTAAAACAGAAAGACCAGTACAGTACAATAACACAGAAGACCAGTACAGTACAAAAACACAGAAGACCAGTACAGTACAATAAACAGAAGACCAGTACAGTACAATAACACACCAAAAACCAGTACAGTACAATAAACAGAAGCCAGTACAGTCAAAACACAACAAGACCAGTACAGTACAATAACACACAAGACCAGTACAGTACAATAACACACAAGACCAGTACAGTACAATAACACACAAGACCAGTACAGTACAATAACACACAAAACCAGTACAGTACAATAACACACAAGACCAGTTCAGTACAATAACACACAAGACCAGTACAAAACAATATACAAAATACCAGAACAGTATACGACCAGTACGGTACAGTACGCAGAAGACCAGCACAGTACACTAACACAGAAGATCAGTAAAGTACAATAAACACAGAAGACCCGTACAGTATAATACACACATTACTAGTGCCAGTACAGTACAGTAACGAAAAAGGACCAGTACGGTACAGAAAAACAGAAGACCAGCACAGTACAAAAACAGAGGGAAAAACCCTTACAGTCCCAAACCACAAAAGACAGTACAGAAAAAATAACACGGAATACCAGTACATTACAAGAACAGAAAGCCAGTACAATACAGTAACACAGAAGAACAGTGCAATACGTAACACAGAAGCCAGTACAATACAATAAAAAGAAAAAAAAATAACAGTACAATAACAAAAAAGACCATTTCAGTGCAAAAACACAGAAGACCAGTACAGTACATAACACAGAAGTCCAGTACAGTAAAATAACAAAAAAAGACCAGTACCCGTAAAACAAAAGGGCCAGTACAGTGCAGTAACACAGAAGCCAGTACAGTAAAATAACAAGAAGACCAGTACAGTAAAAAAAACAAGACCCGCACAGCAATTTCAGAAACCAGAAAAAAGTACCATAACACAGAAGTCCAGTACAGTAAAATAACAAACAAGACCAGTACAGTAACACAAAAGACCAGTACAGTGCAGTAACACAGATGACTAGTACAGTACAGTAACACAGAAGACCAGTGCAGTATAGTAACACAGAAGAGGAGTACAATAACACAGAATACGAGTACAGTACAGTAACACAGTGGACCAGTACGGTACAGTAACAAAGAAAGCCGGTTTCAGTACAATAACAGAGGACTAGCACTGTACGTAAGACAGTGGACTAGTACAGTAACACAGAAGACGAATACAGAACAGTTACACAGAAGACCAGTACAGTACAATAACACAAAAAGACTAGAAAAAGTACAGTAACACAGGGAAGGACCAGTGCAGAACTGTAACACAGACGAGCAATACAATTCATTACACAGAAGCCCCGTACAGTACAATAAAAAGCCAGACAGTACAAAAAAAAGAAACAGTACAGGAAAATAAGAGGGGAGAACCAAAAGCCTTTTTTAAGAAATGCAAGGAAATTTATAAAAAACAAGGAAGTAATTTAAAAAAAAGAAGTTTACTAAAAAAAGACAGTAAAAAACCACAAATCCATCAAAAAAAAACAAAAAAAAGTAAATCCCCAAAAGGAAACCCCCCCCCGGACAAAAAATTAAAAAAGTACAAAAATAAAAAGGAACCCCTTTAAAAACCACGGCCAAAAAATCCCCAAAAAAAATACAATAAAAAACCCCACAATTTTTATAAAACAGTATTAAAAAAAATTAAAAGATAAGTTTATTAGGACAAAAAAAAAAACCCTTAAAATTTAAATTTTTAAGAATTGTAAATAAATAACCCAAAATTTTTTTCATTGTGACGGCGTGTAACTACTTTTTCTTCTGGCCCTCAAAAAAAACACAAATTAAACCTTTTGTTATTAAACAAAACCATTCCTTGTTTCTGTTATTAAAAAAAAAAGAAACATTTTTGTAGAAGGTTAAAAAAAGCCCCCTTTCACTGGGACCAGGGGTTTTCAACGGGGAAAAGGGTTTGGGCCCCCGGGGTACCTAGAAGTGGGTGGGGAAAAGGCCCTTTTCGGGCCCCCCTGATTCCACCCACCTGGACAGTCTTAGTAGAAGAAAACAAGGCCTTTTCCCTCTGGACACGGGGGAACCCGGGGGGGGGGGCCGGGTTTGGGAAGGGGGAAGGGGAGCAGGGGGGGCCACGGGGGGTTTCGGGACCACGGACCGGGGGGGGAATTGGGGTGTGGAGAAGGGGAAAATTTGGGCACAAAAAACCCTGCCCCGGGGCCCGGGGGGGGGGGCAAGGTTGGGGTGGGGGGAGTGGGGAAGGGGGACCCCGGGCCTTCCCAAAGGTAACCCCGGGAACCAGGGCCCGGGGGGGGTGCAAGGTGGGGGGGGGGAAAGTGGGGAAGGGGGAGCACCTGGCGTCACACGGGGACCCCGGGAACCACGGACCCGGGGGGGGGGGAGTGCAAGGTTGGGGGTGGGGAAGGGGGGGAAGGGGGAGCACCTGGCCTTCGCACAGGTAAATCCTGGAACCACGGCCCCGGGGGGGGGTGAAAGGTTGGGGTGGGGGGTAGTGGGGAAGGGGGGAGCCCCTGGCCTTTCCACGGGTGAACCCCGGGAAACCCACGGACCCGGGGGGGTGCAAGGTTGGGGTGGGGGGGGAAGTGGGGAAGGGGGGCACCGGGGTCCAAGGTGGATTCCTGGAACCACGGCCCCGGGGGGGGGGTGCAAGGGGGGGGTGTGGGGGAAAAGGGGGGAAGGGGGGGCCCCACCTGGCCTTGACAGGTGAACTCCTGGAACCACGCCCCGGGGGGGGTGCGGGTTTGGGGTGGGGGAAAAAGGGGGGGAAGGGGGAGCACCTGGCCTTTCGCACAGGTGAACTCCGGGAACCCAAAGACCCGGGGGGGGTGCAAGTTGGGGTGTGGGGGAATGGGGAAGGGGGACACCTGGCCTTCCACAGGTGAATCCTGGAACCAAAGGGACCCGGGGGGGTGAAAGGTTGGGTGTGGGGGAGTGGGAAGGGGGAGCCCCTGGCTCCCCAAGGGGGACCCTGGAACCACGGACCCGGGGGGGGAGTGCAAGGTTGGGGGTGTGGGGGAAAGTGGGAAAGGGGGGGAGCACCGGCCTTCGCACAGGTAAAAATCGGGAAACCAGGGACCCGGGGGGGTGAAGGTTGGGGTGTGGGGAGTGGGGAAGGGGGCCCGGCCTTCCACAGGTAACCCCGGGAAACCCCGGCCCCCGGGGGGGGGAAAAGGTTTGGGGGTGTGGGGGAAGTGGGAAGGGGGAGCACCGGCCCTTCAAGGGGGACCCTGGAACCACGGACCCGGGGGGGGGGGTGAAAGGTTGGGGTGTGGGGAAGGGGGGAAGGGGGACCTCACCCCCTTCCACAGGTGGAACCCGGGAACCACGGCCCCGGGGGGGGTCAAGGTTGGGGTTGTGGGGGAAGTGGGGGGGGGGGGAGAAAACCGGCCTTCCCGGGTGCCCCCGGGAAAAGGGGATAAAGGGGGGGTTGGGGGAAGTGGGGGGGGGGGAGACCTGGGCCAGGGAACCCCTGGAACCCGGCCCCGGGGGGGGCAGGTTGGGGGTGGGGGGGGGGAAGGGGGAGCCTGGGGAACGGGGGGGACCCTGAACCCGGCCCCGGGGGGGGAGGCAAGGTTGGGGGGGGGGGAAGTGGGAAAGGGGGAGGGTTGAGGGGGACCAGGGGGGGGGTTGGGAATTGGGGGTTGGGGAGGGGGGGGGGGGACCCCTCCCACCGGCCCCGGAAACAGGCCCCGGGGGGGAAGGGGGGGTTGGGGGGGGGGGAAGGGGGGGGAACCGGACCGGGGACCCGAAAAGGACACTCAGGGTCAGGAGACCTGGGGAAGGGGGAAGGAGATTGGGGGGGACCAGGCGGATCCTGGACACGGGGACCGGGGAGAGACGAAAAAGGAACTCCGGGGTTTCGAGGGGGCCCCCGGGGGGAAGGGGGGGGAAGGGGGGCCTGAGGGGACAGGGGGAAATCGGCACGCGGATGGGGAGAGAGAAAAAAGGAACTCACGGGTGGGGGAAGCCCCCGGGGGAAGGGGGGAAGGGGGAATCCCTGGGGGGGAAACAGGGGCCTGGACCGGGCCCGGGGGAAGACGAAAAAGGACTCACCGGCCGTCAAAGCGACCCTGGGGGGGGGGGGAAAATTGGGGGACCAGGGATAGGGCCGGGCCTTGGAAAAAAAAAGGAACCCCAAAATCAAACCCCGGGGAATGGGGGAAGGGAACCAGGGGGAAAAAGGGGGACCTGGCCGGGAAGGCAAAAGGACATAATGAATCCTTGGGGAATGGGGAAGGGAACCGGGGGGGGACCACGGCCCCTGGAAAGGGGGCCTTGGGAAACAAAAAAAACCCCCGGCCAGGGAGTGGGGAAAGTGGGGAAGGGAGAATGCCTGAGGGGGAAAGGGAAATTGGAAGGGAGGGGGGAAAAAAAAAGGATTTTGGGTGGGAATTTTTTAAGGGATATAGTAAAGAGAAAAAAAAGGGGGGACCCTTGGAAAAAGAAAAGGTTTAAATTATGTTTAGAAAAATTTGTAAAGGGGGTTTGGGTGAAAGTCTCGGTTTTGTTTTTAGTTTTTTCATTTGTTGGGGAAAATTTGTTTGTGACTAATCTTTAAAATTTCCAAAAACCAAAAGGATTTAATAGGGGGATAAGTTAAAACAAAGGGGTAAGATTTAAATAATTTGAAAACGGAAAAAATATATGAACGGGGAAATTTTAATAAATGGGGATTTTAGAAAAAGGATTTAATAAACCGGGGAATTTTCTTAAAATCATACAGGTTAAATTATATAAAAAAAACATTTTTACAAAGTTTCCTTTTTTCCTTTTTTCCTTTTATTTTTTTTCATTTTTTAACCAATCTTTATTCCAACGGGTTCATCTTAACCATACCAGGTACCCTTTATCTTCCCAGGTCATCTTATATCCATAAGGCTTTCCTTTACCAAACCCAATCTTTCTTAAGCCACCAGTCATTTATTTTTAACCGGGCCATTCTTAATCCCCAGGTCTCCTTATATCCCATACAGGAAAACTTATATCCCAACCAAGTACTTATAAAACCACCCCTTCCCCCATACCCCAAAAAGGTAAAACTTTAAAAATCCCTTTACCAAAAAGTCACCCTTATATCCCAACCAGGTCCCCCTTTAAAATTTCCCTTTTCCCCCAGGGGCCATCCTTATACCCAAAACCAAAAATCATCTTATACCCCAACCAGTATCCTTTATCCCAAACCCAGTAACCTTAACCCCATACCAGGTCACCCTTATACCCATCCCGGGTCCTTTTTCCCCAAACCCAGGTCACCCTTATTTTCATCCGGCATCCATATCCAATAAAAGGTAATTTTATACCCCATCCAAATCATCCTTATACCCACCCCAGGTACTTTTTTCCATTCCGATCCTTATATCCCAACAAGTATCCTTATATCCCTACCGGGTCATAAAAATTTTCCTCCCAAGTATCCTTTATCCAAACCGGTCATCCTTATTCCTCCCAGGTCATCCTTTTATCCCATACCAGACCCTTATATCCCATACCGGTCTCTAACCCTCCCGGGTTTTTTTAATCCTCCCAGGTCACCCAATACCCTCCGGTATCCTTATAAAAACCCACCTTAAATTTTTTGGTCATTTTATATCCCTACAGGCACCTTATTTTCCATACCGGTCACCTTAATTCCAAAACAGGTCACTTATATCCTACCAGGTACCCTTATATCCATACCAGTTTTCCTTTATCCATACCAGGTCTCTTATTCCCTTCCAGGCATCCTTATTTTCCTCCCAGGTCATCCTATCCCTACCGGTCATCCTTTAACAAAACGGTCATTTTTTTTCCCATACAGGAAAACCTTTTTCCCCATACCGGTCCCTTATACCCCATCCAAATTCATTTTTTACCCCATACAGGTCATCCTTATATTCCATACCAGGCATCCTTATACCCCAAAAAAAATCCCCTTAACCCCAAACCGGGTACCCTATACCCCATACAAGTTATAACCCCAAACGGTCCCTATATCCATACCAGGCATCTTTTACCCCAAACCAGGTCACCTATCCCATACCTCATCCTTTACCCCACCAGGTCATTTATATCCATACCAAGGTATCCTATTCCATACCAGGCCCCCTTATTTTCCATACCAGTCATCCTTATATCCTCCCAGTTCACTTATACCCATACCAGGTCATTTTATTACTACAGGTCCCCTTAATTTTCCAAAATGCCCCTTCCTGGTTTACCTTAATCCCTCCCAAGGTACCCTTATACCAAAACCAGGCATCTTTAATCAATCCCAGGTAATCCTTTATTAAAATACCAGGAAAACCCTTTATTCCATACGGTCATCCTTTATTTTTACCGGTCATCTTTTACCAAAACAGTATTTTTTTTCACAACCGGGGCCATTCTCCATTTCACATCCCGGTCACCTTAAAACCAGCCATCACCCAATTATCCCATTAACCAATTCCAACCAGGTTTTCCAATTTTACAAACCTGGAACCTTGTAATATCCAACTTTTTACAACAGCATTTTTTATACTCATCACCTTTACACAAACAGGTATCTTCCCAAAAAAAACCAAAAAAGGTTTTAAAACCAAAAATACAACACCCAAGGAGGTATATTCCACACTCTACACCAACAGGAAGTATACTCCCACACTCTACACCAACGGCGGGTTATTCCCCAATTTTACCCAACAGGCGGTATACTCCCACACCTAAAACAACGGGGCAGGTATATTTCCACATTTAAACCCCAAAGGCATTTTACTCCCCACATCTAACCAAGGGGCGGGTATCCCACATTTACACCAACAGGAAATATACCCCCCCCCATCTACACCAACAGGCAAGTATACTTCCCCTCTACACCAACACAGGTATCCCCCCACATTTACCCAACAGGCAGGTATACTCCCACACTTACCCCAAACAAAATATACTCCCACACTCTACCCCAACGGAAAGTATCCCCCCAAACATCTACCCAACAGGCGGGTATACTCCCCACACTCTACCCCAACACAAGTATACTTCCACACTCTACACCAACAGCAGGATACTCCCAAACTCTACACAACGGAAAAGGTATTCCCACACCACACCAACAGGATTTTAACTCCCCACACCTACCCCAACAAAAGTATACTCCCCCATAAAAACAACAAAAAAACCCCCCGGCAGGTATACTCTCACACTCTCACCAACAGGAAATATACTCCCACATTACACCAAAGGCGGGTATACCCCCCACATCTACCCCAAAAAAGGCAGTTACTCCCCACACTCACACCAAACAGGCAGGAAAACTTCCAACTCAAACCCCAAAGGGCAGGAACCCCCCACATCTCACCAACAGCAGATACCCCCCACACTCTACACCAACGGGCAAGTATACTCTCCACACTCTACCCCAAAAGGCAGGTATACCCACACTCTACACCAAAGCAGGTAACTCCCCCCTTTCAAACCCCAAACAAAAGTTTTTCCCACACTCTACCCCAACAGGCGGGTAACTCCCACACTCTACAAAAAAGGGCGGTATACTCCCCACACTCACCCCAACAGGAGGTTACTCCCCACACCTCCCAACAGGCAGGATACCCCCCACATTTTCTACAACCAACAGGAAAATAACCCCCCACACCCCACCCCAAACAGGAAAGTATACCTCCCACTTCCCACCAACAGGCAGGTATATCCCACACCCTAAAAACAACAGGCGGTATACTCCCACTCTACACCAACAGGCAGTTTCCCCCTCCCCAAACACTTTAACACCAACATGGCAGGTATACTCTCCACATCACACCAACGGGCAGGTTTTCTCCCCACACTTACACCAACGGGCAGGTATACTCCCCCCCCACTTACAAAACCCCAAGATTATCTCCACCCCTTTCACAACAGAAATTTAAACTCCCCACTTAAAAAGGAGGTTTAAAACCACCAACAGGATATACTCCCCCACACTCTACCCAAACGGGCGGGTTTTATACCCCACAACCTACCCCAAACAGGAAAGTATATCCCACACTCTACACAACAGGAGGTATCTCCCCACACTTACCCCAAAAGGGGGAATACTCTCCACATTTACCCAACACAGGTTTTTTCCCCAAAACTCACACCAACGGGAAGGTATATCCCCACACTCTACACCAACAGGCAGTATACTCCCACACCCTACACCAACGGGCAAGAACCCCCACACTTACCCCAAACGGCAGGTAACCCCACACTCTACAAAAAACAGAAAGGTAACTCCCACACTCTACACCAACAGGAAGGGTTTACTCCCACACTACCCAACAGGAAATATACTCCCCACCTTACACCAACGGGAAAAGTAACTCCCAACCAACACAAAGGCAGGTATACTCCCCACTCACACCAAAGGCAGGTTACTCCCACACTCTCCCCAAACGGAGGTATACCCCCCACACTTACACCAACAGGAAAGTATCTTCCACACTCAACACCAACAGGCGTTACTCCCACCTTCCCAACAGGAAAGATTTACATTCCCCAAAAAAAAACCCCCCAACTCCCCCAACAGGAGGTATATCTCCCCCTCTAAAAACCAACAGGCATTTTTACCCCCCCACACTCTACACCAACGGGAGGATACTCCCACCCCTTACACAACAGGCAATATATCTCCACACCTCACCAAAACGGGGTATACTCCCCCACACTCTAAACAACAGGAGGAAACTCCCACATCTACACCAACAGGCGGTATACCCCACACTCAACCAACGGGCGGTATCCCTCCCCCACTTACACCAACAGGCGGGTATACTCCCACACTTCCCAAAAACAGGAGGGTATACTCCCCACCCTACACCAACAGAAGGGTATACTCCCCCATCTCCCCCCCAACGGCTTATACCCCACACTCTACCCCAACGGGAGGTATCCCCCCCACACTCTACCCCAACGGCGGTAACCCCCCAAACCCCTTACCCAACGGCGGGAAATTCCACACCCACCAACAGGCGTATACTCCCCACATCACCCAACGGCAGGTATACTCCCCACACTCTACCCAAAGGAAGTATACTCTCCACACTCTACACCAACGGGCGGTAACTCCCCACACTTACACCAAAAGGCAGGTATACTCCCCACCCCCTTACCCCAACAGGGGGGTATACTCTCCACACTTACACCAACAGGCGGTATATCTCCCAAAAATACCCAACAGGCGGTATATCTCCACATCTACCAACGGGCGGGTACTCCCCCATCAACACCAAAGGCGGGGTAACTTCCCCACACTCTACCCCAACAGGCAGGTAACTCTCCCTCTACCCCCAAACAGGGGGTATACTCCCCCCACTTACACCAAAGGAGGTATACTCCCCACACTTACACCAACAGGCAGGTATACTCCCCACACACAAACCCCAACGGCAGGTAACTCTACACACACTCCCCAACAGGCAGGGAACTCTCCACCCTACCCAACAGGCATATACTCTCCACACCTACCCCAAAAGGCGGGTAACTCCCCCACTCTACACCAACAGGGGGTATTTTAATCTCCCAAAAACCCCCCTACACCAACAGGCGGTAATCCCCAAACTCTAAACCCAACAGGCGGGTATACTCTCCACACTTACACCAACGGCAGGAAACCCCCCACACTCTACCCCAAAAGGCGGTTTACTCCCCACACTCTCCCCCAACGGGCAGGTATACTCCCCCCTTACCCCAAAGGCAGTATACCCCCACCCCTTTACCCAAAAGCAGGTATCTCCCCACCTTCCCCAACGGGCGGTTACTTCCACCTTTCCGTGTGCCTAAGTTTCCTCAATAGCCTCTGTGGGGAACTCTATCAAAACCTTGCTGAACCCATAACACAATATAATAATACCCAATTACCTTCCCTCCTTAGTGAAGAAGGCTATAAATTCTAAGACGGAAGCCCAGAAAAAGTGCTGAGTTTCTTTAATCGGTCTATGCCTCAATCCCGGGGCGAGTGGCCGGCAAAAATAAAGCTTCGTGTTCTTGTGAAAAAAAACAAATATAGCCCGGGGGGTTTGCAAAGGATCCGACAAAAAAGAAAGAGATGCCGGGGTCTTTTCGATGCCAGAATTATTTTTAAAAATTTTAGCCCAAAAATGAGTAATGCGAAAACATTTTCCCCAATGACAAGATGAAAAGAAATTTTCTAAGAAAATAACTCTGGTTTTATTACAACTGCTTTCCGCGACTTGGACCAAAAAAAGTTTCTTGAATTAAGACCCGACCATCTTTTGTAAACCTAGGATAAATAATTTTTTTGCAGTTGGGGAAAGTGCAGAGGATTTACAAAATCAAAGCAAAGGCCACGAATAACAGGATAACGGAGAAGGTACATTTCATTTTGAAGAGGTGCACGCCCCTGTTGAATACGAATGACGAGGGGTGCGAGGGGTCAATTATTTAACAGCCGGAAAGTAAACACTGCAACAAAAAAAGATGTAGTTTGATAAAAAGCGTGAAAGAACCAGCAATAGTTGCATATTTTCTCTGATGGAAAATAAAACCAAATTTAACAAGCTTTCTCTACACACTACTTAAAAATTTTCTGCATATCCCCCGCCTTCAAAAAATTTTTAGCCATTATGAAGTAAGTGTAAATGAAACTGGAAGGAAGCCATAGCAGTGATTTTAACTGACATGGAAGGATGAGGGAAAATAAAGAATCATTGTAAGGTTACTCCCGCCCCGTAACAACTTTAACAGTATTACTCACGGTCCCCTCAGGGGAAAAATTTAAAGAATAGAAAAAAGAAATAAAAATTCACAAAGATAAACACATTTATTAAATCAAAAAATAAAAACAAAAAAACATGAAAGGTTATTATTTTAAAGAAAAATGAAAAAAGAAATGAAAAAAAAACATTTGAAAAACCAATTCTACAAGGTTCGGTGTTGGGAATGTTGTTGAAACCGTAGCGTTGTGATGATAAAGGGGGGGGGGCGCGGTTTGGTGACCCATCCCCTGGCTAGTTCTTCACAGTAAAAACCCGTGAGTAAATTTTATCCCGAAGACCGGAAAACAGGTTCTTTACCGCTGCAATGCTGTGGAGTTAGTCCGCAATTTCATACAGGGGCCAGGTAGTGAGTTTAAATTGGGAAGTCCTGGCTTGTCCCTCCATCCGTTCTACCGTTGATTGTGTGACCCTCTCTGAACCAAGCTGGAAAGTAGACAGGTTTCCCCCCTGCTTAAAAAATCACCCCTTTATGGTTGTACATATTCAAAAACGTGGTGTTATTACAACAGTCAAAAACCTAAGCAAGACTGAAGGACTAAGTTTATTATTGGGCAAAAGTGAAGCTTTCAAAAAAAAAACCACTAGAATACAAGGGAGGCTTTTTTTACATAAGTTGGGGGGTAGTCTAGTATTTACGTTTAACCAGAGCCCCCCCGTCACCTTTGGGGGGGGGGGGGAGGGAAAAGGGGGGGGAGGGGTTTGCGGGAGCTAGACTGACCCACCCAAACAAGGGCCGGCAGGGGCAAACTATCAATTGCAGGGGGGGGGAGAAAAGGCGGGAAAAACGGGGGGTGACTTCCCTATGTAGCCGGCAACAAAAATCAAAACGGGAGGGGAAAAAGGGGGGAAAAACGGGGATTTACTTTCCCCACCCCTTAACTAGAAGCCCGGGAGTGAAAAATAGATATATATAAACCCCTTACACCTATTATTGAACTTTTCCCTCACACTCCCCCATGCCAAAACTTTATCAAAGGGTTAAGAAGAATAGGCAGGGGGAAAAATTTAAAAAGTGGAATCGTGTTTGGAACAAATCCTACTGATGTCACGATTAACCCTAAGAAAAAAAATTGGAGAAACCCTTGATATACAAATAGGAAAATTAAAAGCCTGGAGTGCCCCAAATTTCCCCCTCAAGAGGGATGTTGGTTCCCTTAAAAGTTTTAGGTTACAAAGGTTTGTGGTCGTTTTAAAATGATTCTTTTCCCCCCAAATAAAATTTTAATTTGGGGGATCCCCACACAAGGGGTAAAAATTCTTTTTTTGTTGAGTATCTTGTTTTTGCGGGGAAAGGGGTTTCCGGTTTGGAAAGCATACAGGGGAGGGGAGTACCATATGGTTTTGTAGTAATACGCACCCAAGCCGTATTGGAGGATCAGTTCCAGACAAAATGTTTTTTAAATCTGGAACTTAAGTAAAGGGGCTTTCGCAAAGATATTTTTTTCTCATTAAACTTTCCCGGCTACGTCGGAAAGTCAAAAGGGGCCTTTACAACTTTTTAAGGGAAATCCGATAAAGCCTGTAAGTCAGCAGTTTGGGGGTAAACCTGCAAAAATTTACAGAACCAAAAAAAGTAGCATGGTTTCTTGGTTTTTTGGGGAAATTTAAATTCTAAAAAAAGCTTGATTTCTGGGGGAGAGGCTGCAGTGTTTTAGAATATCAGTCCAAGATATCTAATCTTGTTATACCCAAAGGGAAACTTTTTCGGCTTGGCAGTGGGCCATGTGAGGTAACCTCGAAAACGATGTTAAGTTTGGGTATGTTCGCCCCACGTAATGTTTTTCGTAAAGTTATCAAAATAAAAATGAAAAAATTTGGCTATTACCCGACTTTTTCATCAGTCTACGTAGGTAGCAAGGATTACCAAAACCCAAGGGCATAGTTCATACTGCATCGTCCCTTGGGGTGTAGAAAAGGGTTACTGCTTTTGAAAAAGGACTAACATTCTTGTGATATGCCTGTGCAAATTTTTCAATCTTGAAAAGAAAGGGAAATTTATAAAATTTGTGTAGATCCATCATTAAGGGGATAGGCTCAGATCCCCCGAGTTATAGCATTTAAAGGGTATGAAGTCAATAGCAAGTCTATATGAATTATCCTCCTTCTTAACCATGGCTATTGGTAACAAAAATGAAGATACTGAAGGGGTTCAAAGATCTTTAGTTTTAATAATTTGTCTACCCTTTGGTCAAATGCATCCCCAAGGTGAACTGGAATGGGTTAATTTCGTTTTAGGATTGTCCCTCAATAAGTCAATTTTGAAAATAGTGGGGTAACACCGGAAAAATCATAAAGATCTGTAAAAGTTTCACAATTGATTTATTTCATGTCTCTTATGGATCCCAAAAATTCATTAAATATTATGGTGGGGTTCGTCCCAGGGTCAACAGTCACAAGTCAGTAGTTCTTCATCAAGTCTAAGTTGAGGTGTCAATTATGCAACTTTAAATTCTTTTATTGTCTATAAGTTCGTGTGGAAAAAAAAGTCGAAATTATTAAGGCAGTTACCGAAAATTTCTTCGGTTATTTCTTTAAAGGGTGATGATAAAGCTTTTTTCCCTTTGACTTCTAGAGGGATCAATTTCCCCAAATTTTTAATACTTTATATGGGCCTTTCCCTGCTCAATAATTTTTTTGACTGATAGGCAAAAGTACAGAACCCCCCCCTACTTTTAAAATTTTTCCTCTGACTTTTGGAATAAAAATGGTTTGTATGGTCCCTTACAAATTAAGTTTTTCGAAATATGTCAAGGTCTCCTCAATTTGGACCCAAAGGTCAAGGAGAAATGGTAAGAAACTGACCTCGATTTACCCCCTCATTTTCCATAATCATGAAAGGATGGACAGGGACCTCAGTCCCGTTACCCCTAGAGAAGTTCAAAAGGGGAAAACCCCCAAAAAGTCAGGGAATTCCCATGGGAAACAAAGCAAGGGGAGGTAAAAAGCCATCCTTAGGGTTTTAAGGGAAAATTTCCTTAAAAAAGGACTTGAGAAACGAATGGGCGCCAACCCCATTTCAGGGGTGATAGGGTGTTGGGAAGAGAGGGTTCACTCCCAAAGTTGGTAAGATGTTTTTGCAAATTAAGGGGCCCCCGGGACCAAAATTTCTCTAGGGGTGCCCCCTTGGAGAAGATGGACAAAAGGGCTTTGCCACCTCTGTAGTATTTTTGGTCTTTAAAGGGAATGCTTTAGGGAAACTCGAAGCATAATCAAAAAATGTTAATATTATCTATTCCCAGATGAAAGTGGAGAAAAGAACAAAGATGTCAAAAGCTATCTTTCAAAAGGGACCGTAAAGTTGGCATTTTGACCATAGGTACTCGCCTGGGACCTCGGGAGGATGACAGTTCAAACTTTACACGATCTACAAAAAGAGTGACATCTAGGGCTTTTAGGCCAAAAAAAGGTTTCCCTAATTTTTATTTTTAAATTTTACGATGCGAGAAATGTCCGGCCACGCAGGTCATGACCATTTTAAAAAACAGCTCTCGCATTTACTTGGAACAACTAAAATGGAAAAAGTCAAACTATTGAATTTAATTGAAACTGCCCTGTACAAGATACCTTTTATATATTTAAATTTATATGAAAAATTTTTCCTTGGAACTTGATTTTGTTTTTTGCGGCTATGGCAATTTTGAAGAGAAGGGCAATTCGTTGAAAAATTGACAAAGAGTCCCGATATGTCTAAAAAGCAAA
>NC_069404.1:49602695-49678153 GCF_026875155.1 Cherax quadricarinatus
GGGGTTCTTTTTCCCCACCTGCATTACTGTCGGGCCGGGCAGGTATTGTGTCTCACACATGGCATTACTGTCTCCGTGGCAGTATATTGGTCTCCCACACTAGCATTACTGTTCTGGCGGGTATCTTGTTTCCACGCGGCATTACTGTCTTCCTGGCAGGTATGTTTTTCCCCACACTGACATTCTTTTTTCCCCCGGGCAGGTAGTTGTGTCCCCCACACTGGCGTTCTGTTTTTCCTGGCATATGTTGTCCCCCACACGCATTACTGCTCTCCGGGCGGGTATCTTGTTTCTCCCCACATGGCATTGTTTCTCTCCTGGCGGGTTATCTTGTTCTCCCACACGGCTTATACCTCTCCTTTCAGGTATTTTGTCCCCCACAGGGCTTTAAATCTCCCCTGGCGGGTATGTTTGCCTCCCAACTGGCATTACTGTCTCCCGGGCAGGTATTTGTGCCTCCCCCTACTGCATTACATCTCTCCTGGCGGGTTGTGTGTCCCCACACCACATTCCTCTTTTCCTGGCAGTAGTTTTTTCTCCTACATGGCATTCTGTCTGTCCTGCGGAAAAGTTTTTCCCCACACGGGAAATTACTGTTTTCCTGGCAGGAATTTGTTCTCCCACACGGCTTTACGTCGGGTCCGGCGGGTATGTTGTGTCTCCCACACTGGCTTTACTGTCTCTCCGGGGCGGGTATGCGGGCCCCCTCATGACATTGCTTTTCCCTCCAGGTAGGTATCTTGTGTCCCCACACTGACATTAATTCTCTTCTGGCAGTAGTTGGTCTCCCACTTAGCCGAACAAGGGGTGTTACCCCCATACCCCCGGGCCCCAAAGCCGCTGGTACCCCTCACCTTACCTTTTCATGTTCACTTTCAACTTTTACCTTTATAAAACACTCCGAAAAAACGTCCCCCAAACCTTTGCAAACTTTTTTTAGAAAACCCCATAAGCACAGTATCATCCAAAAAGTAACTGGTCAAATTCCCAAATTTTTTATTTGATTCCCCCTAATTTAAATTTCCCCCCCTCCCCCAACACCCCATTTCTGTTTTTACAACCCCATCTATAAAAAAATTAAGCAACCATGGGACATTTCACATCTCTGTCTAAACCTACTTTTAAAACCGGGATTTTTTCTTCCCTCTTCTACACACCCAAACCCGAGCCTCACTATCCTCATAAAAATCTTTAAAAGCATTTTTAACTTACACCATTCCACATAGAGTGCAAGATGACAGTGCTGGTTGACTTTTTCGTCAATGACTTTTGAGGAAAAGTTTTCGTAAAAAAATCCTGACAGTTAGACAGTATCTTTTTTTATCAATACGAATACTCAGGATAAACCCCCCGGGGAAATACTCCCCCTTTGGGTGTGTGTGTGGTGGTTGCTTGGGGAAATAAAATTTCCACTACTTTTTACATAAACGGTCAAATTCGCAACGACACACTTACATGGGAGGCCAACGTCATCGAATTATTAGCATTTTTTTTTGGTCCACTAAATTCTCTTAACACAGTTTTATAATATGACGTTATTTTCGTGACTGAATAATGTATGTTTGTTTACACTGTACAACACTAAGTGTTGATGAGAAAAAAGTTTGTCTAGTTACACCAGTCCAACAGACCAGAAATTTTCTTGTTGATTGCTCACAAACTATTATATACCTTAACTAGATGGCCCGTGGTCTGGTGGCTAAAGCTCCTCCCGCTTCACACCCGGAGGGCCCCGGTTTCGACTCCCGAGGGTGGAAATTCCGACATGGTATCCTTAACACCTATTGTCCTGTTTTCAACCTACAGCAAATAGGTACACTGGGTGTAATCGACTGGTGAGGGTCGCATCCTGGGGGACAAGATTAAGGACCCCAAGGAAATAAGTTAGACAGTCCTCGATGACGCAACTGACTTTTCTTGGGTATCCCTGGTTTGGCTAACCCTCCGGGGTTAAAAATAATCCGAACGAAATCTTTCTTAATCTTAATCGTCTAGACTTAACCCCAGGAAGTCACAAACTCAAGATTAGAAGTCCAACATTTATACTATTTGAGTTAAATTTAAATACCATGCTATGATTACATTTTTGTCACGAGTTTCTGTTAGTTACTTTCAGTGTTTTGTTTAGTGTGCAGAGAGCAGTTTACAGCAGCTTTTTATGTTCCCTGAAATTACAATCATAAAGAACATACGGAAGAATACGGCAGCAGGCCCTACTGCCCATGCTAGCAGGTCCAAGTCTCCCACCAGCTTAACCAATGAACCCAACCTAGTCAGGTCAGGTCACATCCACTTAAGGAAGGAGCACGGCAACATACCTATTAGACAAGCTAGTCAGGTCCAACTCACACCCACTCATATATTTATCTAACCTATATTAACACTACACAACGTTTTAGCGTCTATAACGGTACTCCGGAGTTTGTTCCACTCAACCACAAACTCTATTCCCAAACCATGTGCTTTCCTAAATCCTTCCTATATCTGAATTTTCCAACTTAAAACTATTGCTGACGAGTCCCGTCTATGCTAGATATTTTTAGCACGCATTTACATCCCCATTATTAATTTTCTGTTTCCCATTTATACTCCACAATCATCTCACCCCCAATTCTACTTCTTTCTAGAGAGTGCAAATTCAGGGTCCTCAGTCCTATCCACATAGGAAGAATTCTGGGATACATGAATCAACTCTGTCATCCTCCTTGATGAACGTTTTCCAGTGTATTTGTATCCATTCTTACTACATTGGAACAGAACATGGCAGCAAAATCCTAGATGAGAAAAACCTAACCAAATATAGATAGAGTTTGAGGAACAACCTGAGGACTCTATTATCACTGGTCAACAATTGTATGAAAAATTTGTATACTACTAAAATGAAAAATACTTTTTGGCTATAGGTTTTAAAAATACAGACATGTAATATTTGATGTATATTATTTAACGTCAGTATGTGTCAGTATGTTTTAAACTCGAATCTGTACCTACACTCTGCTTATGCTTGACCCTATAGTGGCCTGAATGAAATCACTCTTGCCAATGTCTAGCAATAGTCTGCAAACATTCTTGTGCCCCATTTGCCCTGGTACCATTTTCCCCATGGTTGAAATATCTTGGTGAAACCTTTCACCATGTCGTCAGTAAACTGCCCCACAGTTTCGCTACAAAAAAAGTCTAAAGCGAGTCTCAAAAAAGAGGTGATTTTAAGTGACAGTATATACCATGTTCTTGTAAGCCTTGATGAAGGTTTTTCCCAACCATTCTTCAAAGTTGCCTTCCCTTCTGTATCCGAGAATCCCTTCGTCACTACTTGAAATGCTTCCCAAGCATCTTTTCTTCTCGTCCATGAAGTACAGAGTCAATAGTCACCATCTTTAATAAGCTCTCGAATCTGAGGACCATCGAAGCCACTCCCTCTCTTATCGTAAGCGTCGTTTCATGAGTGAATTTTGACGTTAAATACTTTAATCCCTGATCGGATTGTCCCTAGTTTTTTTACAAAAATTTTGATGAGGCCACAATTTTAATGTAAAGTGGTGTATCGCAAAATTTGAGTTTGTGGTTCAGATGAGAGGTGGATGTTGAACATTTTTCATCCCAGGCTCCAATGAATGACAGTGGCCAGTCGATGCTCCTGATAGTGGATGCCTCTTGCCACAGCTGTCCCATCACGTAGTAAGCAGCAGTAAACCAACCCATACCCCCGGCCGGTATTGAACCCGCGGTCAAAGAGTCTCAAAAACTCCAGCCCGTCGCGTTAGCCACTATACCCATCTAGCCACAATAAGATTCGTCCCAACTCGTATTTTTCTTCTACCCCATATGAAGGTTAGCCACAGGCACCACTGTGACCACAAATGCAAGTTTGTATTACAGACTAATCTCCAGCTAGGCGTTAACCCAGCTCTCTGTTAACCTGAAGATTAATAAATTGGTGATATCCCTGCTGGGGCATGAACAAGACAAGCAGGTTATTTAGTCTAGTGTTCTGTCACCGAAAGCTGGTTTTATTCTTTTAAATCCCTGAATCGTATCAAGAAAGTCACTTGACTAAATTTCCTGTCAAATCCTGTTAAAATCCTCCCCATAAACACACAAATTTCGAATGGCAAATGTCTTACGAATTTCATCGCACAATAGAAGTTTCCTGATCTCCTTATCAAGGTTTGGGGACCTGTAAATCACACCCAAGATTAGTTTTATCCCAACTGCCCTCTAGAAGCTGTAGCCATACAGATTCAGTGGCTGACCACTTCAAATTTCATATCTGACTATGCAACAAGTTAAATTATTTCTGACATACATCGCACACTACCACCCTTCCTTTAACCCAATCAGTGGTGGAATATTTTATCTGCCTTAGATGTGGCATTCAGAAAGGCATTTTCTCTATCTTTCGTATTAACCAGGTCTTTGTATAGGCAATACAATCTATGCTTCCTGCATTTGCAATTAATCAGAGCTCATACTATCTTATATTTTGCGCTCCAACTTAGTAAAGATACTGTGGTAAACCTTAAGGAAGCTAGTCCTCTCCTGTTTTGACTCACCCAGTTTATTCCATTTCTCTGTATTTGTAACTTTATGAGAAATAATTGTCCTTTTAAACATTTACTGTTTTCAACCTTCGTGCTGCAAAACCTGTCCTATTTCCCACACACAACCAACTCTATCTTCTATCAGTAAAAAATCCCTAGACAAATCAGCAGTGGGCCCCTCTCGATCGAGTTGGCAAATGCGACCACCTCTGCCCCAGAAATAGTTTACCCCATTCCCTTAACATAACATATCATGTTTTGCCATAAAAGTTTCCCCCAGTTGTCAAAGGAATAAGATTGCAAGTTCCTTGCAGTATCTGTCCAGCCAGCAATTGCACCATTTTGCCCTAGACATCCAGCATTGCCCATTCCCATTTTAGGCAAGATGCTACATATAAAATTGGGGCCCACTCCTTAGACCTAATTAAATTTCCAATGCAGACGTTAGTGGATAGTTTGGTATGGTATGTAAAAGAAGAAATTAAAAGTGAATTATAGGGAAAGAGTAAGGAGATGAGGATAAAAAAAAAATTAAGGTGACGAAAGACCAGGATAACAGATTGGAGGAGCAGAGTGTATGGTAGGAGGTAATGTATGCAGATTATTTAGGAGTGGACGTTGTCAGCAGATGGTCTATGAAAGATGAGGAGAATCATAGACTGACGATGGAAAAAGGTGAGTGGAGGCACTGAGGAATTTCAGTAGAGACAAAGAACTTTGTCCGAGTAAGCAAAAAGGGGAATGTCTGAGAGTATAGTTATTACCAACACTTAAATGGGTTTTGAAACAGGGGTGGTAAATTGAAACATGGAGAAAGTGCTGGAGGCAGTGAAGAAGACCATGTGTATGCAATAAAATGCAGAGAATTCGTAGTTATGTAAATATAGGAGGTGGGTGTGGTATACCAAAACTATTACCCAGAGGCTAAAAGGGGTTGTTAAAGGTGGTGCAGGAACATTTAGAGGGGTGAAACAAAATAGAATGACTTCGAGAAGTGTAAAGTGAGGGGGTAAAGGAGGTTTTGTGTACGAAGGGCCTTGGACTTCCCAGCAAAAATGCATGAGGCATGTTAGATAGATCGAATAGAAACAAATAATTTTTAGGATTTGACATCCTGTTGAGTGTGAGCAAGATAACATTTATGAACTACTTCAGAGGAAACCCGGCAGGCCGGACTTGAGTGCCTAGAGATGGGAATACAGTTGCCTGCTCCTCTGAAGGAGAGGAGTTTTTTTACTGCAGTGTTATATACTGTAGTGTAAAGCCACCCCTCTTGCCACAGTATTGGAATGAATAATGAAAGTTTATTTTTCGTTCATCCGCTCCGGCCACCCTGCCTTGGTGGGAATGCGATGTGTTAATAAAAAAATTATATATATATATATATATATATATATATAAATAAATAATTATATATATATATAAATATATATATATCTATATATAATATATGTATATATATATGGTTCAACAATGTCTTAAACTGCTCAAAACCAAGCGCTGGCAGGCAAAGACACAGATAAGTACATAAAGAGGAACCTTGCTACAACTGGAAGCCCAGCCGAGAGAGAACACCCCGATCACTAGCAGCCAGCAACACTCACAACCCAGCAAAACCTCCCCGAGCTGATCACCATCTATCCAAGGAAGTATGGAAAGCCCTTAGCATGGGACTATACTTTCTCAAACCTAATATCCTTCTGTAACAATTATATCACTACTTCTACACCCACGCGACACATCCACCTGACTCCTGCCACTATATATAGTCGTTTTCTTAGGCATCTCCGTATTAGGACTGAAGAAGTCACTCCGGAGTAATACATGGATCCACGGACCTGGGGTTTACTGCTGACCTCAGGGAAAGCGGTGAAGTGGGATGAATACCTGGAATCCACTGACAGGGTGGGACTCTGCTGACCTCAGGGAAGAGGTGAAGGGATGAATACCTGGAACCACGACCAGGGGTGGGACTTGCGACCTCAGGGTAAGTGGTGAAAGGGTGCATACCTGGACCACGGACCTAGGGTGGGACTTGCTGACCTCAGGAATGTGTGAAGGGTGAATACCTGGATCCAAGGACCAGGGTGGGACATGCTGACCTCCGGGCAGTGGTGAAGGGTAATATCCTGGAACCACGACTTGGTGTGGGAACAGTGCTGACCTCATGGAAGGTGGTGAAGGGTGAATACCTGTATCCACGGACCTGGGGGGGACTTGCTGACCTCAGGGAAGTGGTGAAGGGGTGAATACTGGTGAACCACGAACCCTGGGGTGGGGACTTTGCAGACCTCATGTAAGTTGGAGAAGGTGCTTATACCTGGAAACACGAACCAGGGTGGGACTTGCTGACCTCAGAACACAATGAACCTGGGGAAGGTATGATTGCGGTGTAGGTTGGAAGTGGGGGGAAAGGGAGAGAAATCCTGAGGGGACACAGATGACACCTGGACGCATGAACCTGGGGAAGGTAGGAATTGCTGGGTGTAGGATGGGAAGTTGGGATGGGAGAAAATCTGAGGGACACAGATGGACTCCTGGACGCACTGAACCTGGGGGAAGGTAGGATATGCTGGGTGTAGATGGAAGTGGGAAGGGAGAATAGCTGAGGGGACACAGATGTCCACCTGGACTCATGAACATGGGGGAAAAGTAGATTGCTGGGTGTAAGGATAGGAAGTTGGGGAAGGGAGAATATCTGAGTGGACACAGATGGAACTCCTGACACACAACCTGGGGAAGGTAGGATTGCAGGGTGTAGGATGGGAAGTGGGGAGGGAGAATATCTGAGGGGACACAGAAGGACACCTGGAACGCATGAAACCTGAGGGAAGGTAGGAATGTTCAGGTGTTAGGATGGTGGAAGGAGGGGAAGGAGAATAATCTGAGGGGACACATATGGAACTCCTGGACGCATAACCTGGGGAAGGTAGGATTGATGGGTTAGGAAGGAATGGGAGGAGAATAACTGAGGGGACACAGGATGGACACTCTGGACGCATGAACCAGTGGGAAAGTAGGATTGCTGGGTGTAGGAATGGGCAAGTTGGGAAGGGAGTGAATATCGTGAGGGGACACAGATGGAACTCCTGGACACACGAACCTGGTGGAAGGTAGGATTGCTGGTGTAGGATTGGAAGTGGGGGAAGGGAGAAGGTCTGAGGGGACACAGATGGACCTCCTGGACACACGAACCTGGGGAAGAGAGGATGCTGGTTTAGGATGAGGAAGTGGTGATGGGAGAATTATCTGAGGGGACACAGATGGACTCCTGGACACACGAACCTGGGGGAAGTAGGATTGCTGGGTGTAGGATGGGAAGAGTGGAAGGGGAGAATATCTAGAGGGGAACCAGATGGACGTCCTGGACACACGAACTGGGGGAAGGTAGGATTCTGGTGTAGAAGTGGGAGTGTGGAAGGGAGAATATCTGATGGACACAATGTACTCCCTGGACACACGAACCTGGGGGAAGTAGGATTCCTGGGTGTAGATGGGAAGTGTGGTAAGGGAGGAATATCTGAGGGACACAGATGGACCCTGGACACACGGAATAAAACCTGGGGGAAGTAGGATTGCTGGGGTGTATGATGGGAAGTGTGGAAGGGAAGAATATCTTGATGGGACACAGATGGACTCCTGACACACGAACCTGGGGAAGGTAGGAATTGCTTGGTGTAGGATGGGAAGTGGGAGGAGAATATCTGAGGGGACACAGATGGACTCCTGGACACACGAACCTGGGAAGAGAAGGATTGCCTGGGTGTAGGAATGGTAAGAGTGGAAGGGAGAATATCTGAGGAGGACACAGATGACCTCCTGGACACACGAACCTGGGGAAGGTACTAATTGCTGGGTGTATGATGGGAAAGTGTGGGAAGGGAGAATATCTGAGGGGACACAGAGATGGACTCCTGTACACAACGAACCTGGGAAGGTAGGGCATTTCCTGGGTGTAGGATGTGAAAGTGTGGAAGGGATATATTCTAGGGGACACAGATGACTCCTGGACACCGAAACCGGGGGAAGGTCTAGGACTGCTGGGTGTAAGTAAGGGAAGTGATGGAAGGGAGAATACTGAGGGCCACAGAATGGACTCCTGGACACACGAACCTAGGGGGAATGTAGGATTGCTGGTGTAGGATGGGAAGTTGGGGAAGAGTCATTCAAAAACACAGTAAGTGGGTGTAGGACCTAAAGACCGAACCACAGACCTCGACGTGGTAGGGTCTAGTAATACACGTGGAAACTCTGATTCAGCTAGTACAACTACTAGTACATACTACAACTACTACTACAAATAATGATTATTTATTATTAATATAAATATTTATAATTATATATGTTATATATTAGTTTCCATTTTCACCTGCTCGTGTTTACCTAGCATAAGTAGTAACCTGGGTATTCTGCATTGTATGTTTCTTTGTAGCATGTCAAAAAGCAGCTAGGACCCTCTAACATGTGTATCATGTACCTGTTACCTTAACAGTGTATCATGTTACCTGTGTACCTGTAACCGGTGTATCATGGTACCTGTGAACCGCGTTAACAAGGGGATCATGTACCTGTGAACCATAACAGGTGTTATCAATGGTTACCTGTGTACCTGTAACAGGTGTAACAAGTACCTGTGTACCTGTAGATAATACAAGATATTATTATATAATTAATAACTATGTTTACTAAACTTTATTTTACTATTTTGAGCAGCACCATGGCCTAGCGTTGATCTGTATACAGTGTTCTTTGTTCTGTATACAGTGTTTTTCTTTGTTCTGTATACATGTTCTTTGTTCTGTATACCAGTTTCTTTGTACTGTAAACAGTGTGCTCTTTGTTCTGTAAATACATGTTCTTTGTTCTGTATAACATTGTTCTCTGTTCTGTATACAGTGTCTTTTGTTTTTGTATACAGTGTTCTTTGTTCTGTAAACAGTGTTCTTTGTTCTGTATACGTGTGCTTTGTGCTGTAAACAGTGTGCATTTGTTCTTCTGTATACATCGTCTTTGTTCTGTATACAGTGTTTTACTTTGTTCTGTAATCACAGTGTTCTTGGTTCTGAAGACAGTGTTCTTTGTTCTGTAATCCAGTGTTCTTTGTGTACTGTAAACAAGTGTACTTATTGATCTGTATACAGTGTTCTTTTGTTCTGTATTACCAGTGTGCTTTGTTCTTTATACAGTGAGCTTTATTCTGTATACTAGTGTGCTTTGTTCTGTATACACAGTTTCTTTGTTCTGTAATACAGTTGTTCTTTGTATCTGTATAACAGTGTTTTCTTTGTTCTGTATACAGTGTTCTTTGTTCTGTATTCAGTGTTCTTTGTTCTAAAAACAGTGTTCTTATTGTTCTGTAACATGTTCTTTGTTCAGAATACAGTGTTCTTTGTTCTGTATACAGTGTTCTTATTGTTTCAAACAAATAGTCAATCACAACATCCTCGACAAAGACCCAATGTAACATAGTGACATCACACATCACTTTCAAGACTCAGTTGGCATCACTCATCGCTATCTAAGCTCATACAGTGACATATCTTATCGTGTTTAAAGTATATAGAAAGTATACATTAATTATTAAAACGGATCCCAACGATTCCAAGTATTTAAAATTATTTTTACCTAAAAGTGAGTTAACTGTAAAGTTGAAGCAGTGACCACCAGGTGGCCGATTCTGGTAAAATCACAACTAACTCTGAACCACAAACGTCATAAGTTATGCCACATTGTGGCCTTATATCTCATAGTAGTAACAACATTTTAATTGGTAATATAACCAACTTTCTCAATTACGTTATACGAAAAAGAGAAAAGTACGTTTCAGCTAACCTTTGACAACCGGATATGACACAGATGAATAAATACAATACAATTAATCACAATTTTCCATATATACAACCGTAAAACAAACAAGCAAGAGTCAATAAGAAAAAATCATGGATACCAAATATGTTAACTGTATTAATGTATACCTCTGATAAACTCACTTATTATATTGTTCAATTCATAGTACAACTCTTAGAAATTAAATAATAACACCTCATAATGTGATATTTACTAGTAAGCATAAGTCACCTTATGTAAATTATCCTTATTTTACTAATTGTTGCTTAATATACCTGAATTGATACTTTCCTCTGTCTTATTACTAACCTCATATATTTTTAAATACTAATTAATTGATATTACTTTACTAAAATTAATACTTACATGCCATATTTTAATAACCATTTTTTCACATTTATGGACATCATCTTAATTACCATTACCTTTCAAAATAACAAACCAGATTTAATCCCACAAATACAATGATAAGAATGAATTTAGAAACGCACCAATTGAAGAATTGAACCTAAAGCAACACATGGTAATCTTAATTGAAGAAACGTTTCGCCACACAGAGTCATCAACAGTCCAAAACAAAGTAGAAATGGGTAGGAGAGTAAGAAGTATAGAGGTTAATCAGTCCCTTCACCCTGGATACGATGTGTTTAACGTGTCCATCATCCCAACACAAGGAGTGATGACTAAGCACATCGAATCCAGGTATTGAGTGACTGATTACCTCATACTCTACTCTCCTTACCCATATCTACTTGTATTGGACTGATTGAAGCCACTGTGTTGCGAAACGAATTCAACAAATAAAATTCCCATGTGGTTGCATAAGTGTCACGAATACCACAATTTACTACTTAGAGTACTCTTTAAAAAACCAGTCCTGTCAAATAAACCTTTAGTATAACTACCACTGCAATATTGAACCCAAATAACTTTCTTTAAAATTTAATAACTTGAAATAAACATTACTTTTCACATTATTTTGCTAATTAATCTTTTTTTGCTAATCATTAACTAATATTTTATATAAACACCATAATTACTAACCAGTCATTTTTTTTTACTTTTGTACATTAATCATATTATTATACTTTTCATAACATTTGTTGCCAAAGTTTTCAAGTTTGTATATTTCAAACTCCACCCTTTTATATTATCCTTATGTACCTGTTAACCTGTGTCGCCGTGTACCTGTACCTTGTACCTGTTACGCTGTGTACCAGTGTAACAATCTACTATCATAATTATAACCAAGTCATTTGTCATTGTTTATTGTTTTACTTATTATTCTTTTGTACTTTAATTTGAGAATTTTATTTTGTCTAATTAGAATCTAGTTATACTCATGATCTTGTTAACAACCTATATCAACCCTAGTGCAATTGCAAGTACCATTTTTAATTTTGAATTTTTATATTATAAGTTTATACCTATTGTACTTTAGAGCTCATTCTACTCATACATAGCCAAACCACTAAATTCATAAGTATAGACCTTATTTGCAATTACCAAGATTGAGACCCTGGTGCCATTTGGGCAATTTGTTATTGTTTTTTTATAGTATTAGTTTATACCTATTTGTACTTTGCTCATTCTAAGCACAACACATAGACAATATCAATTTCATTATGTTTATAGTGACTATACCGTATGACAAAAGGCTTTAGCGATATACTTTATCCAAACCTCCCACCACAACAGCAAATCATATTAAGAACCACCACATAATACAGGATATAAATAACCCACTATTTAAACCTAAAAGATGAATGATCACGTTGGACCCCTGAGTCTAAACCCCATAAACTAACACACAATCAAAACTATTGGAAAGTACTGACTTTTATTAGCACTAGCATCACAATGCCAGCACTATCCTGAACACTGCTCAAAGTCTATCAGTTTTTAACTACAACATCAGGTCCTTAAGCAAACACTATGATGACCTCCTGGCAAACCCATGAAGTCACAAAAGACAGAACCCTTCTCCCCTGCTTTATTGCCTTACGCGAGACCCTGGCTTAAGGCAGGACACGAGTTGATATCTACCCACGACCATGAGACACCAGGCAATTCCCAACTAGCAACAATACCAAGTTTGGGGTGGTACGGCAATCTATTACTTCTTAACACCAACAAACTTTGTGGATTCGCAAAATTGCTTTAGTTAATGAATATGGGAACACATTTTTTGCTAATTTTACCTGTAAAAACATCAAACGGCCTATAACAATCGTGTCCATATACCGGATACCCCACACAAACAATCCCCAACTTCAGTAAATCTAAAAATCACTAATAAACACACATATAATGAACAAGCACCACCCCCTCTAAGATGGAGACTTCAATATCAACCTTGGCCTGCCAGAAGATCAGACTGTAACTGATTATCAATCAACAATATGAACAACACACTACGTCAAATCAACAATAACTAAACCAACCAGACAGACTGAGACAATTGCAACCATAAAGGACCACAATGGGACCAATATACAAGCCCCCCTAAAATCAGGGATAAATTCACAGACACACTACTGCCCCCTACCCAAACCTTCCTCTTAACAAACATTAGTAGAGCCATCCATTCGAATACAAACAAAATTTCATTTAGACTTCCATGACCGAGGCCTCAATAAGGAATTTCACAAGACCTAGAGACTGTTGACTGAGCCTACAGATTCTCCAATGCCAATGGTTATTGGACGACTGGACAGACATTTTTCTAACATAATACTTCGATATGACAACAAACATTATTCCTATAAAAACAAAACAGAATCACGAATAAACGGCTTGGTTGCCCATGCTAAACCCTCACCATTCTGAAATCCATGATAAGAAACACCATATGAAAAACAATATAGACAGGGCTTAAATACACAAAGATATTCTTAAACAATAATCACAGTTCACACCAATTTAATAAAAGAAAGCCAAAGAACAGTACTATCTCCAGTAGATTCACTGACACAAAGAATAGATATACAAAGACCTGGAAAACACACTCTCAGATTCTAGGACCCACAAAACACTGAAAGAAAAGAATATAGTATCTAACTAGACCTCATGAAACACCACAGCATCCCACTGATACAGCTAACACGATAAACGACTTCTTCTCAAAACATAAGGAAAACTAATCACGCCATAAAATCCCACGTTTCCAATGCCCGTGCCCGGGGACTACCAAATAGGGAATATCCACATTCCATCTATCTTTGAATACACTTGAGCCCACGGAATCACCGCGATCATAAAAGTCACTTAAAAAAAGATAACATCGGGAATACTGTCTCAACGACCCACCATTATTGTACAATCGCGCGCCCATGTCCCATTCGGCATGCTATTACATTACTTTTTATAAAAACAAGTCACTAGAAACTAGCACTTTCCCGACACAACTCAAGACAGCAAAGGGTTAGCACCAATACATAAAGGTGGTGACCCAACAGATAGTACACCAAGCTATAGGCTAAATATCAAAACTATACCATTGCTAATCCCAAAATCTTCGAGAAACACGTGCACAGGAGACTATATCCACTTATTACGTCACAAAACATACTCAGCCCTGCCAATTTTGGGATTCAGAAAAAAAAATAGAAGCACTAATGATGCAATTAAAAAATGCTAGCCCTGCTTTAAACCACAGCATTGGAAAATAATGAACATCGACACGGAATTTTTTTATTCCACCTAAGAAAAGCCGTTTCACACAGTAAGACCATGGCATCCTACTCCACAAACTTGACCACTATTGTGAAAAGGCCCAATGCGCTTGCATATTTTAAAATCCCTACCTTTCTAATAGGTATCAGTATTACACTATAAAAGACACAGCCTCGTCAATACGGGGGCCACTTTGAATACTGGAGTTCTGCAGGGAAAGTCCTTGGACCCCTGCTCTTCCTCATTTCAACAATGATCTTCCAAACATAATCCCAACACCTGAAACCTATTCACTTTGCCTGACGACACACTTATGTCATCCTCGCCACCCTAATCTTGCCACCCTTCAACACCATTGTTAACGAAGAGCTGCTCAAAATTATCGACTTGGATGACAGCCAATTAAACTTACACTAACACTGGCAAAACCTACTATATTATGTCTGGGTAGCAGAGCAGTGTTGCGCAAGAGATCGCAACACTCTAATACGCCAGACATAATGACGGCAAATTTCTTGGCCAATACCTCGACAGAACAATCTAAATTTCAGCACCAAATCCAACACAAAAAAAAAAAGTATCCAAAACGGTGGGGATCCTCTCCAAGATACGATACAACGTGCAGCAAACGCCCTTCTCCACACTATACCATTTCACGATTATATATTCCAAATACCTCACCTAGGCTATCTGCTAGGGGTTCAACTGCAGCACACACCCAAAGCCCATAAATTAACCCAACAAAAAGCTGCAGTAAGAATAATCACTAAATCCTCATCCCAGTCAACACCCCCCCCCCACTCTTCTCATAGATATAAACTTACTCCCTGTTACCAGAACATCCACACTTACTACTGTGCAATCTATATCAACAGGTCCATACAATTCCAATTATTAACCTGCCCTAAAACAGCTTTCCTTGATAGTTGGTGACAGGATCCCAGGCATAACCCCTAGACACACAACTTCTCCTATGACATTCCAACGTGTACGACTAAACTTAACAAAAATTTCAATGTATTTCAAAGGACCAAAAATATGGAACACCCTACCTGAAAACTCTAGAAACTGCAGACACTTCATCACTATTCTAAACTACAGTTTAGAAAAACATCTATCTCCCCTGAATACACCCCGACAACTAACTACATGAAAACAAACTGGTTGGTTCAACAATTACACTCATTCAACCACTGTACTATAAACCCAAGAAATACTATCTTAATCTTAAAAAAATAAATCCTAACTAGTCATAAGTTTAGCCTAAGATACTACTCCAATATAGACAGTTTGTATTGTGCTAAACAAAAGCATTCCATTGCAAAAACTCACAAATTATGATGTAGTCACCTTAACCTTAATACAAATCTGTAAGGATTTAATGTTAAGAATTAATCTAAGTCTGCCTCGAAATGCCCTAGCCATGCTAGGTGTCCGATGGCCTCCTCCGAAATATAGAATTTTTATAACATGTAAATCCACACAATATCCAAAACCTGTAAACCCCACATTGTAACCCTTAGATAGAATAAACTTGTAACAAGACAGAATTGAATTGAATTGAATTATAGAAACCCATACCATAACGAATGGAATATGACATAGAAAATGTACATGATGATGTAAAATTTCGTGGGAAACTCGACCAGAACGGCGGAATGTGACCAGAAAAACCCACAGAACAATGCAATATAACAATGAACAACATGTTCAGCGCAATGGAACATAAGAGAGAATTTCGTCGGGAACAATGGAAAATGACAGGGAACTCCCTCTAGAACGAACCTTAATAATGACATGGAAACCCTTCCAAAACGAATGGAATATGAGAAGAACACGTACAGAAAAAAGGAAACCCGAAGGGGAAACCAGTCCGTGAACAATAAGAATGACAGAGAAACCCGTCCGGATAGATGGAATGTGACATTTAAACCCGTCCCAAACGAGTGGAAACAGAACAGGAAACTCGTCTAGATCAATGTAAATGAGAGGGAAACTTGTTCACCTGCGACTGAATATGAGAAGGAAACCCGTCCAGAACGATGGATGTGACAGGGAAAACCGTCATGTTGAACGAAGAAATAAGACAGGGAAACTCGTCGAGGGACTGGGAATATGACATGGAAACCCATCCAGAAGGATGGTATATGACAGTGAAATACGTCCAGATCGTGTGAAATATGAAGAGGGAAAAAAACCGTTCACAACAAATTAATAAAGAAAGGAAAACCCATCCGAACAATTAAATATTACAGGGAAACAAATTCTGAACATGGAAAATGAGAGGCCACCCGTCCAGAACGAATGAGAATACTACAAAATGAAAGTATCATGCCAGGACATTGGATATGAGACTGAAATCCAACCAGGACAATGGAATATGACAGAAACCCATCTAGAATTCCATGTAACAAGACCGGGAAACCGACCCGTACACAAAAATGGAATAGAAAGAACACCCCGTGAATAACGATGGAATATGACAAGGAAAAGCCCTCCCTGAACGACTGAATCATAACAGGAAAAACCCCGTCCTGAGCAATGGAATATGGCAGGAAAACCCGTCCAGAACAAATGGAATATGACAGGAAACCCATCAGAACAATGGAAAAATGACAGGTAAACCCTCCAGACAATGAAATATGACAGGGACAACCCGTACAAACAATGAAATATGACAAGGAAACCGTCAGAAACAATGGAATATGACAGTGAAAACTCTCCAGAAACATGGAAATATGACAGAGAAACCCGTTTCCTAACAATGGAATATGACAGGGAAACCCGTCCAGAACAATGGAATATGACAGGGAAACCCGTCCAGAACAATGGAATAAGACAGGAATCCCGTCCAGAACAAGGAATATGAACAGGGAAACCCGACCAGAACAATGGAATATGACAGAAACAGCCCCGTCCAGAACAATTGGAAAATGACAGGGAAACCCGTCAGAACATGGAATACGACAGGGAAAACCCTCTATAGACTATGGAATAGAGAAGAAAAAACCTGTAGAGGACGATGGAATAAGTGACCAGGAAAACCCAACCAGAATGATGGAATATAGAGGGAAACCCGTCCTTAATTAAGGATGGAATGGGGTGAGCTAAAGCCGCCTAAAAGATGTAATTTGAGAGGGAACGATTTAAAATGACTGGAAAAATCCCTCCAGATGATGAATATGACAGTAATGATATCAAGATACCAGAAATATTTTTTTACAGAGTATTAAGTAGTGTTATGAGCTCCAGTAGAAAGTTGTGAGCACAAGTATGTCAAGTAAAACATAGTTATAATAACAAAATAATATATCATTATAATTACAAATAGTAATTATCCTTTACTCATAAAGTAAGAATGGACTAGGATGGCACACAGACACAGTTTGAGATCCAGCTCTGGGCCTGATGGTCACCAGGTCAAGGCACTCTCATTTTACTTTTCCCTTATCTCTTGTGAGTTCATTTATTACATCTTTTGATGTATTGTTTTTGCGACAATTTGATGAATGCCTTTAAAATAATAATCAAATATTTATAAACATATTTATGTATTTATTACCTCTTTATTTAATTCTAATGTAAGGCGATATTTGTGCCAATGTTGCTCAGTCTTTGGATATACATGGACCGCCCGGTTAAAACGAACATTTTTCATTCCAGTATATGTTCAGGTCCAGTACTGTACGAATTTTTTCCCATAAGGAATATTGTGAAGTAGATTAGTCCATTCAGACCCCAAACATACACGGTACAAAACGCACTTACATAAATACACTTACATAATTGGTCGCATTTGAGTGATCGTTAAGCGGGGGTCCACTAAATTCTCTTAACACAGTTTTATAATATGACGTTATTTTCGTGACTGAATAATGTATGTTTGTTTACACTGTACAACACTAAGTGTTGATGAGAAAAAAGTTTGTCTAGTTACACCAGTCCAACAGACCAGAAATTTTCTTGTTGATTGCTCACAAACTATTATATACCTTAACTAGATGGCCCGTGGTCTGGTGGCTAAAGCTCCTCCCGCTTCACACCCGGAGGGCCCCGGTTTCGACTCCCGAGGGTGGAAATTCCGACATGGTATCCTTAACACCTATTGTCCTGTTTTCAACCTACAGCAAATAGGTACACTGGGTGTAATCGACTGGTGAGGGTCGCATCCTGGGGGACAAGATTAAGGACCCCAAGGAAATAAGTTAGACAGTCCTCGATGACGCAACTGACTTTTCTTGGGTATCCCTGGTTTGGCTAACCCTCCGGGGTTAAAAATAATCCGAACGAAATCTTTCTTAATCTTAATCGTCTAGACTTAACCCCAGGAAGTCACAAACTCAAGATTAGAAGTCCAACATTTATACTATTTGAGTTAAATTTAAATACCATGCTATGATTACATTTTTGTCACGAGTTTCTGTTAGTTACTTTCAGTGTTTTGTTTAGTGTGCAGAGAGCAGTTTACAGCAGCTTTTTATGTTCCCTGAAATTACAATCATAAAGAACATACGGAAGAATACGGCAGCAGGCCCTACTGCCCATGCTAGCAGGTCCAAGTCTCCCACCAGCTTAACCAATGAACCCAACCTAGTCAGGTCAGGTCACATCCACTTAAGGAAGGAGCACGGCAACATACCTATTAGACAAGCTAGTCAGGTCCAACTCACACCCACTCATATATTTATCTAACCTATATTAACACTACACAACGTTTTAGCGTCTATAACGGTACTCCGGAGTTTGTTCCACTCAACCACAAACTCTATTCCCAAACCATGTGCTTTCCTAAATCCTTCCTATATCTGAATTTTCCAACTTAAAACTATTGCTGACGAGTCCCGTCTATGCTAGATATTTTTAGCACGCATTTACATCCCCATTATTAATTTTCTGTTTCCCATTTATACTCCACAATCATCTCACCCCCAATTCTACTTCTTTCTAGAGAGTGCAAATTCAGGGTCCTCAGTCCTATCCACATAGGAAGAATTCTGGGATACATGAATCAACTCTGTCATCCTCCTTGATGAACGTTTTCCAGTGTATTTGTATCCATTCTTACTACATTGGAACAGAACATGGCAGCAAAATCCTAGATGAGAAAAACCTAACCAAATATAGATAGAGTTTGAGGAACAACCTGAGGACTCTATTATCACTGGTCAACAATTGTATGAAAAATTTGTATACTACTAAAATGAAAAATACTTTTTGGCTATAGGTTTTAAAAATACAGACATGTAATATTTGATGTATATTATTTAACGTCAGTATGTGTCAGTATGTTTTAAACTCGAATCTGTACCTACACTCTGCTTATGCTTGACCCTATAGTGGCCTGAATGAAATCACTCTTGCCAATGTCTAGCAATAGTCTGCAAACATTCTTGTGCCCCATTTGCCCTGGTACCATTTTCCCCATGGTTGAAATATCTTGGTGAAACCTTTCACCATGTCGTCAGTAAACTGCCCCACAGTTTCGCTACAAAAAAAGTCTAAAGCGAGTCTCAAAAAAGAGGTGATTTTAAGTGACAGTATATACCATGTTCTTGTAAGCCTTGATGAAGGTTTTTCCCAACCATTCTTCAAAGTTGCCTTCCCTTCTGTATCCGAGAATCCCTTCGTCACTACTTGAAATGCTTCCCAAGCATCTTTTCTTCTCGTCCATGAAGTACAGAGTCAATAGTCACCATCTTTAATAAGCTCTCGAATCTGAGGACCATCGAAGCCACTCCCTCTCTTATCGTAAGCGTCGTTTCATGAGTGAATTTTGACGTTAAATACTTTAATCCCTGATCGGATTGTCCCTAGTTTTTTTACAAAAATTTTGATGAGGCCACAATTTTAATGTAAAGTGGTGTATCGCAAAATTTGAGTTTGTGGTTCAGATGAGAGGTGGATGTTGAACATTTTTCATCCCAGGCTCCAATGAATGACAGTGGCCAGTCGATGCTCCTGATAGTGGATGCCTCTTGCCACAGCTGTCCCATCACGTAGTAAGCAGCAGTAAACCAACCCATACCCCCGGCCGGTATTGAACCCGCGGTCAAAGAGTCTCAAAAACTCCAGCCCGTCGCGTTAGCCACTATACCCATCTAGCCACAATAAGATTCGTCCCAACTCGTATTTTTCTTCTACCCCATATGAAGGTTAGCCACAGGCACCACTGTGACCACAAATGCAAGTTTGTATTACAGACTAATCTCCAGCTAGGCGTTAACCCAGCTCTCTGTTAACCTGAAGATTAATAAATTGGTGATATCCCTGCTGGGGCATGAACAAGACAAGCAGGTTATTTAGTCTAGTGTTCTGTCACCGAAAGCTGGTTTTATTCTTTTAAATCCCTGAATCGTATCAAGAAAGTCACTTGACTAAATTTCCTGTCAAATCCTGTTAAAATCCTCCCCATAAACACACAAATTTCGAATGGCAAATGTCTTACGAATTTCATCGCACAATAGAAGTTTCCTGATCTCCTTATCAAGGTTTGGGGACCTGTAAATCACACCCAAGATTAGTTTTATCCCAACTGCCCTCTAGAAGCTGTAGCCATACAGATTCAGTGGCTGACCACTTCAAATTTCATATCTGACTATGCAACAAGTTAAATTATTTCTGACATACATCGCACACTACCACCCTTCCTTTAACCCAATCAGTGGTGGAATATTTTATCTGCCTTAGATGTGGCATTCAGAAAGGCATTTTCTCTATCTTTCGTATTAACCAGGTCTTTGTATAGGCAATACAATCTATGCTTCCTGCATTTGCAATTAATCAGAGCTCATACTATCTTATATTTTGCGCTCCAACTTAGTAAAGATACTGTGGTAAACCTTAAGGAAGCTAGTCCTCTCCTGTTTTGACTCACCCAGTTTATTCCATTTCTCTGTATTTGTAACTTTATGAGAAATAATTGTCCTTTTAAACATTTACTGTTTTCAACCTTCGTGCTGCAAAACCTGTCCTATTTCCCACACACAACCAACTCTATCTTCTATCAGTAAAAAATCCCTAGACAAATCAGCAGTGGGCCCCTCTCGATCGAGTTGGCAAATGCGACCACCTCTGCCCCAGAAATAGTTTACCCCATTCCCTTAACATAACATATCATGTTTTGCCATAAAAGTTTCCCCCAGTTGTCAAAGGAATAAGATTGCAAGTTCCTTGCAGTATCTGTCCAGCCAGCAATTGCACCATTTTGCCCTAGACATCCAGCATTGCCCATTCCCATTTTAGGCAAGATGCTACATATAAAATTGGGGCCCACTCCTTAGACCTAATTAAATTTCCAATGCAGACGTTAGTGGATAGTTTGGTATGGTATGTAAAAGAAGAAATTAAAAGTGAATTATAGGGAAAGAGTAAGGAGATGAGGATAAAAAAAAAATTAAGGTGACGAAAGACCAGGATAACAGATTGGAGGAGCAGAGTGTATGGTAGGAGGTAATGTATGCAGATTATTTAGGAGTGGACGTTGTCAGCAGATGGTCTATGAAAGATGAGGAGAATCATAGACTGACGATGGAAAAAGGTGAGTGGAGGCACTGAGGAATTTCAGTAGAGACAAAGAACTTTGTCCGAGTAAGCAAAAAGGGGAATGTCTGAGAGTATAGTTATTACCAACACTTAAATGGGTTTTGAAACAGGGGTGGTAAATTGAAACATGGAGAAAGTGCTGGAGGCAGTGAAGAAGACCATGTGTATGCAATAAAATGCAGAGAATTCGTAGTTATGTAAATATAGGAGGTGGGTGTGGTATACCAAAACTATTACCCAGAGGCTAAAAGGGGTTGTTAAAGGTGGTGCAGGAACATTTAGAGGGGTGAAACAAAATAGAATGACTTCGAGAAGTGTAAAGTGAGGGGGTAAAGGAGGTTTTGTGTACGAAGGGCCTTGGACTTCCCAGCAAAAATGCATGAGGCATGTTAGATAGATCGAATAGAAACAAATAATTTTTAGGATTTGACATCCTGTTGAGTGTGAGCAAGATAACATTTATGAACTACTTCAGAGGAAACCCGGCAGGCCGGACTTGAGTGCCTAGAGATGGGAATACAGTTGCCTGCTCCTCTGAAGGAGAGGAGTTTTTTTACTGCAGTGTTATATACTGTAGTGTAAAGCCACCCCTCTTGCCACAGTATTGGAATGAATAATGAAAGTTTATTTTTCGTTCATCCGCTCCGGCCACCCTGCCTTGGTGGGAATGCGATGTGTTAATAAAAAAATTATATATATATATATATATATATATATATAAATAAATAATTATATATATATATAAATATATATATATCTATATATAATATATGTATATATATATGGTTCAACAATGTCTTAAACTGCTCAAAACCAAGCGCTGGCAGGCAAAGACACAGATAAGTACATAAAGAGGAACCTTGCTACAACTGGAAGCCCAGCCGAGAGAGAACCCCGATCACTAGCAGCCAGCAACACTCACAACCCAGCAAACCTCCCCGACGTGATCACCATCTATCCATGGAAGTATGGTAAGCTCTTAGCATGGGACTATACTTTCTCAAACCTAATCCGTCTGGAAACAATTATTATCACTACTTCTACCCACGCGACACTCCACCTGACTCCTGCCACTATATATAGTCGTTTTCTTAGTCATCTCCGTATTAGGACTGAAGAAGTCACTCGCGGAGAAATGTTTTCTCCGGTGGCGGTGGCGGTGGTGGTGGTGGTGGTGGTGGTTGCGGTGGTGGTGGCGGTGGCGGTGGTGGTGGTGGTGGTGGTGGCGGTGGTGGCGGTATGAACAAGTATACACATGAATATGAATAAACAGGCACATGAAAGTGCATACACATGAATACACTTGATAAGCAACACATTTGAATATGAATACATAAATTAAACAATAATATATGCAAAAATGTATACATACATGCAAACAAGCATACATATATTCGTACCTACATTCATGCAAAAATACATTCATACATGCATACATACATTTATACATACACAAAAAATCACCATCTCGAAACAACATTTGTTTATGATAAATTATTCAAAGTTTCTCAGCACGAAGTGTGTGTGTGTGGTTGTGTGTGTGTGTGTGTGTGTTGTGTTTTGGTTTGTTGTGTGTGTGTGTGTGTGCTATGTTGTGATGTGTATGTGGTGTGTTGTGTTATTACCATTTTGCCCTGGGCCATGTCATTAGACATAAGCCTGTTGCAAATAGTACGTGTGTGTGGTGGTATGGTGTGTGAGTATGTGTGTTGTGTGTGTGTTGTGTGTTGGTTTGTGTGTGTTTTTAGTTACCATTTTTCCTGGGGAAACATGTAAATTAGACACTAGGCCTTTTGAAGTGTGTGTGTTGTGTGTGTGTTTGTGTTTTGTGTGTGTGGTGTGTGTGTGTGTGGTGTGTGTTGTGTTGTGTGTGTGGTTTAGTTACCTTTTAAAGACCAGCTCAACAACAGGCAACTTGATATGGGTTTCCGAGGAAGGTCCTGCTCTTCCCTATACATCATGATTTTCCAAACTATCCAACACCTGAACCCCTTTCTTTTGCTGACGACACACTTATGTCATCTCTCCCCCTAATCTTGCCCCCCTCAACCCCATTGAAAACAGGAGCTGATAAAATATCGATTTGGATGACACCCAATAAATTACGCTTAACGCTGAAAAAACCTACTAATTTTTTTGAGCAGAGCAGGAGATGCACAAATTAAAATTAAGATCGAAACACTCTAATTACCAGACTAATGAGGGAAAAATTCCTAGCCTATACCTTGAAAATAACCAAATTTTTACCCCCTATCCAACACATAACCCAAAAAATATCCAAAACGGTTGGGATCCCTCCAAGATACATCTCGTCCCCGCAAAATGCCCTTTCACACTAAAACCACTCACTTTTTTACCCATCCTCCCTATGCTTTTTGTGTTGGGGGGCAACTGCAGAACACACCTAAAGCCAATAATAACCCAACAAAAAGCTGCAGTAAAAATAATCCCCAAATCCCATCCCGGGCGACACCCCCCCCCACTCTTCATAGATCAAATTTACTCCCGTTCAGTACATCCACACTTACTACGGGGGAAATCTACACTACAGGACCTTAAAAACCCATATCACCTTGACCTAAAACGCTTTCTTGATATTGTGGAGAACCCCAGGCTAAACCAGCCAAAAACCTCTACACATTCCCCCGTGTCCGACTAAATTTTTAAAAAAATTATGTATGTCAAAGGCCCTAAATCTGGAACCCCCCACCTGAAACTCTAGAACTGCAGACAATTATCACCTTCAAAACTACCTTTAGAAAACATCTTATCCCCTGATACCCCCGTCAACTAACAACACGAAAAACCACCTGGTGGTTCCATTACACTACTCCCCCCCATTTGACCATAAACAGAAATTTTTAATTTTAAACCCTTAATATAATGAATCCTGTGAACTCCAAATACTGAAACTATGTACTGTGCCAAAACAAAAGCTCACTTTGCTAAATTCACAAACTAGTTTTAGTCTTTTAGCCAAAAACCCCCAACTTACCCAAAATCGAAATTTTTTTTAAAAATTAAAAATTAAACTAAGTTGCCCGAAATGCCTAGCCATGCATTGTTTGGGGTCACTCTGTAATCATTTTTTTAAACCAATGAAAACCCACCAAAAACCAAATTCTTAAACTCAGCATTGTAATCCTTATAGGAATAAACTTTGAATTTGAATTTAATTTTTGTCCTAGGCCCATGCCCCAATTAGCCCACTGGGCCTGTTGCATTGAGGTGGTGTGTGTGTGTGTGTGTGTGTGTGTGGGTGTGTGTGTATGGTGTGTGTGTGTGTGTGTGTGTTGTGTTGTTGTGGGGGGGTATGTGGTATGTGTGTGTGTGCGTTGTGTTTAGTTACCATTTTGTCCTGGCACATGTCAATTAACATGGGCCTGTTGCATATGGGTGTGTTGTTTGTGTGTGTGTGTGTGTGTGTGTGGTGTTGTGTGTGTGTGTTGCGTGTGGCGTGTGTCGTTGTGGTGTGTGGGGGGTTGTGTGGGGGTGTTGGGGTGTGTGTTGTGTGTGTTGTGATGTTGTGTGTGTGTGGGTGTTGAGTGTGGGGTGGTGTTTGTGTGTAGGGGTTGGTATTTGTGAAAATGTGTTGTGTGTGTGTGTGAAAAGTGTGAGTTGTTGTGTTTTGCGTGTGTGTGCGTGTGTGTGGTGTGCGGGTGTGTGTGTGCTGTGTGGTGTGTGTGTTGGGTGTGTGTGTGTTTGTGTGTGTGTGTGTTTTTTACTCACCTTTTTGGGGTTGCGGGGGTCGAGTCACAGCCCTGGCCCCGCCTTTTCGCTGTTTGCTACTAGGACTCTCTCTCCCTGCCCTATGAGCTTTATCATACCTCCCTTAAAACTATGTAGGTTCCCCCTCCACTACGTCACTTTCTGGGTATTCCAGGGCCTGACTACTTATGACTGAAAAAATACTTCCTAACATCCCTTTGATTCACTGAGTCTTAAAACTTCCAATTTTGTGACCTCTTGGTCTGGCCCCTTCCCGGGAACATCCCGTTTTTGCCACCGTCTATTCCCGCGCAGTATTTTATTTTCCCCTTAAAACCAGTCTACCCTGACCCTCCGTCCCCCAGTGTCGTCAGGCCGATTTCCCCAAACCTTTTTCGTGGGACAATCCCTTTCTCTGGGGATAGTCTTGTTCAAACCTTTGCCTTTTTCCAATTTCTTTACATCTTGAATTAGGTGTGGATTCCAAACGGTGCGCATACCCAATGGGGCCCGCGTAAAAAGGTAACAGGTCTTGAACGAACCTTACTGAGGATCCGAACGCATCCGTAGGGTTTAAGGCGCCCCCTTGCTGCGCAGTCTCTGATTGATGTGCGCCTCAGGAGACTGCTCGGGGTTATCTAACCCCCAGATCTTTTTCCCTTTATAGGTTTGCAGTCTTTGGGGGATCTAACTAATTGTGTCTGCGGTCTTCTTTGCCCTTCCCCAATCTTTTGACTTTTATTTGGCAGGGGAAACTCAAGGAACCGGTTGCTGGACCAGCTTGTACCTGCCAGGTCTCTTTGTCCCCTATCTCATCCTTTTATTCTTCTCTTAACTTAACATCATCGAAAACAGGACACTTCTAGTCTATTCCCCTTCCCTTAGTCGTTCACATATACCAAGAGCAGCACGGGCCCCAGGATTGACCTCTGTGGAACCCTTTGTCACAGGGGCCGACCTGACAACCCCCGTCACGTACAATGACTCTTTTTTGCCTCCCGTCAGGTATTCCCTGATCCATTGCAGTGCCTTTTCCCGTTTTGTGTGCTTGACCCCTAGCTTTTTTTGTAACCTCTTGTGAGGAATGTGTCGAAGGCCTTCTTTCATCCCAAAAAAAGCAGTCGGTCCACCCCCCCTCTCTCTTTTCTATTCTGTCACCTTTCCCAAAAAATCTAGTGGTGTGTGTGTGTGTTGTGTGTGTTTTTTGTGTGTGTTGAGTGTGTTGTGTGTGGGTTGTGTGTTTTGGGGTGCGTTTTTGGCGGTGTGTGTTGTTGTGGGTTTTTGTGTGTTGTGTGGTGTTTTTTGTTACCATTTTTTCCAGGACATATCAATTTAAAACTAGGCCCGTTGCATATGAGTACGTGTGTTTGTGTGTGTGTTGTGTGGGTGTTGTGTGTGTGTTGTGTGTTGTGTGTTGGTATGTGTGTGGTGGGTGTGTGGTGTGGGGTGGGGTTTTGTGATGTTATTGGGGTTTTGGGGTATGTGTGTGTGGTGTGTATGTGTGTATGTGTTGTGTGTGTGTGTGTATGTGTGTGTGAAGTGTGTGTGTGTGTGTGTGGTGTTATTACCATTTGTCCTAGGCACATATCAATTAGACACTAGGCCTGTTGCATATGAGTATTGTGTGTGGGTGTGTGAGTGTGTGTGTTGTGTGTGTGGTGTGTGTGTGTGTTGTGTTGTATGGTGTGGTGTGTGTGTGTGTGTGGTGTGGTTGTTTCCTTTTGTCCCAGGCACATATTTAATTAGACACTAGGGTTTTTCATATGGTACGTGTGTGTGTGTGGGTTTTGGTGTTGTGGGGTGTGTGTGTGTGGTGTGTGTGTTTGTGTGTTGTTGTGTGTGTTTTTTGTGTGTATGGTGTGTGTGTGGTGGTGTGTGTGTGTATGGTGTGTAGTGTATGTGTTGTGTATGTGTGTGTGTGTGTGTGTGTGTATGTGGTTATGTGTATATGGGGTGTGTGGTGTGTGTGTTTTGGGGGTGGTGTGTGGTGTGTGTGTGTGTGTGTGTCGACTCACCTGTTGTGGTTGCAGGGTCGAGTCACAAAATCCTGGCCCCGCTTTTATTATCGCTTTCTCGCTCCATGAGCTTTATCATACCTCTTCTTTAACTTTTATGGTTCCCGCCTCCCCACATCATTCCCGACTTTTCCACTTTCTGACAAACCCGTGGTGAAGAAATAATTCCCAACATCCCTGTGATTCATCTGATCTTTTAACTTCCAAAATTGACCCCTTTTCTGTGTCCCCCTCGGAACATCTTGCCTCGCCCCCCTTGCGTTCCCCTATATTTTATATGTTGTTTTCACATCCCCTTTTATCTTCCTGTCTTCCAGTGGTCAGGCATTTCCCCCTTAAAACCCCCCTGTAAGACATATCCCCTTTCAAACCTTTTCACTTTCTCTAGTTTCCTTAATGCTTGTAGTGGGGCTTCAAACTGGTGCCGCATACCCAAATTGGCCCATTTACACAAAATAAAGGGCCTGAATATTCCTTATTTGATGTCGGGGAAAGCGCTCTTATTTGCCTGCGCCCCTTGCCCGCTCGTTATTTGGTTTTATGTGCGCCTCAGATGTGCTCGGGATGATGCTCACCCCAAGATCGTTTCCTTAAGTGAGTTTTTTCAGCCTTTGACCTCCTAGATGTACTCCGGGGTCTTCTTTGCCCTTCCCCCCAAAATTCATGACTTTGCACTTGTTGTATTATTAAACTGCAGGAGTATTTGGGGGGGCCCGGCTTGCGCCTTCCCAAAATTTCCCTTTTTTGGGTTACCATCCCGCCCTTTATTTTCCCCCATTAGCTTCACACCGCCTGCAAAAGGGTCGCCCTTTCTATCTTTCTGTTATGTCCCTTCACATTCTGGAAAAAACCCGGGCCTAGGACTGACCCCTTTTTGGAAACCCCCCTCGACACTGCGCCCCTTTGTTTTTCCTTTCCCTTTTTGGTATCCCTGACCAGTGCAATATTTTTCCTTTTTTTGTGCCTGTTTCTCTAGCTTTTTTAACCAGTTCTTGTGTGCTGCTGTCCAAAGTCTTCTTTCAATAAAAAAAGATGCAGTCTACCCATCCCCTTTTTCTTTTGTTTTTCTTCTCGTAAACTCCTAGGTTTGTAAACAGGATTTTCCATCATTGAAGCCTTGGGTTGCCTGTTTTTTATCCCCCCCTTTCTAGATGCCCACCATCTTCTCCTGATATCTTCTTCATGACTTTACTAAGAAAAGTCAGTGACAATGGTCTGTCGTTCCTGCGCTTGTCTGTTCCCCTTTTCTTAAAAAGGGGACTACTTTTGCTCTTCCATCCCTGAACATTTCCCCTATTTCAATAGTTTATTAAAATTTTTTCAGCGGCGTAACAGTGCGTCGTTTCCTTTCCGGGACCCAAGGAGAGACTTTATGGGGCCCCACCCCCTTTCGAGGTATCTAGTTTGCCTAGATGTTTTTTCCCTCCTCCTGGGTTTTGGGTAAGTTTTAAAGCATTGCGGGAACCCTCCCAAAACCTGGGTTCCCGGAACCTTTTTCGTCTACCCCGGAATATAGCTTAAATATTGAAAGCTCATCGATACTTCAGGCCCGCTCCCTGGAGCCCTCTCCTTCCTTCCTTAGCCTGGTTCCTGGCCCCCTTGACTGTGTTTTTTCCCCCAATGTAGCTGCTTAAAAAAACCTTGATTGGCTTTTGTGTTTGTCTTTCCAATTCCGCTGTGCTATTTCCTCATCCAGAATTTCTTTTTGGCTCTTTGGCCAATTCCTTATTTTTCTGAGTCATTTCCCTTCAGTACTTTTTCCATTTTTAGCCACGATTTGGGTTTTAAATCTCTCCTCTCTCCGATAAAAAAGGAATCCAGTGTTTCTTTTGTCCTTGGTGGGAACTTTTTTTTTTCTCCCGTGCACTTTGGGGCCCAAATGTTCCATTTTTAAATTTCGTCTTCTCCTTTACTCTGTTTCCCTTGTACCTCAAAAAGGGAATTTGCCAATCCCTATGTAGCCCCCTTTTTCTTGAAGTGTGCTTCCCTGTCCCAGCCGTTTCACTCTCCCTGTTAACTTAGAATTATTCGAAACTCGGGACCTGAATCACTGGGCCCAGGGCCCTTTTTATTTTTATACCCCCTATGTCTGAACTTTTCAAAGGGAAACGAGGTCTAGCCAAATATTTTTCCTCTCCTCTCTTCGGGTTTTGGGGCCGAATTAGCTGGAAGCATGAATTTTAAGCACCGCCTCCAGCATTTTAGCCCCCCACGTCCTGGTCCCGCATGTGGCCCCCTTTCCAAGTCAACCCCTTTTTTGTTGAAATCCAGGATATAACATTCCCCCTACCCATCGGCCCCTTCTTACCACCTGGCTTGTGTGTCATCATCGCTCTGTTGTTCTTGCAGGTTCCCCCCCTGCTGCTCGGTGGCGGATTGTACATCATTTGTCCAATTTTTGGACCCCTGGTCTGAGGTACGGTGCATGAGGTACATGAATACAAGCAAAAAGGAAATGAAAAAAAACCCTGACAGAAAGTGCAGGAAAGCAAGAAATTCGTACCAAAGGGGAAAAGAAAAAAAGGGGAAAACCAAATGAGCCCGTGGGTTTTCTAAAAATTGAAAAGGCAAGCCAAAGGTTTTCTAGGCATGGGAAAAAGACTGAAGGGAAATGAATCAGAAAAACAAGGGAAAAGAAAAAAAAGGCCGAAACAAATATTCATGAAAAAAGAAGAGTGAAGGAGGGGGGTGTTGCTTCTCCCCGGGGGAGATTAGGGGCTGAAGGGCCACCCAATGGGTCTGGGAGAGAGTGTGGGGGGCTGGAGTTGTGGGAATGAGGCTTCTAGCAGTGAGGTCAGTCTGCCTCGTGTGAGGAGGGTGTAGGTGGGGGGGAAAACGGCTACCGCAGTAGGTGAGTCCCCTCACCTGCACAGGGCGATGGGGAACCTTTAAAGGAGGAGAATCAGAATAAAGGGAAAAATTTAAAGTGAAGATCTGAAGGTAAGAAATCGCTTCTTGTTCTTAGATGAAAATTACTTTAGTGGCCATGAAGGTAAGGGAAATACGCCCCCGCTAACAGTAAGGATTTTGTGGTTGGTGATTCTCAGATAAGATATTTGCCGTGCTTTTTGTAATAGGGAAAAAAAGAGAAGGGGAAATGTTGCTTCCCTGGGGCTGGGGTTGGGACATTGTCAAAACTGGTAATACAGTCAGGGCGGGGGCAAGCCCCTTTCTGTCCAGTGCTGGGGAAATGATATTGGGGGAAAGGTAGGAGAAAGGGTAGGTAAATCAGGTCAGCTATAAAATTTTTTAGTCTAACGGAGGGGTCCCCAAACAAATTTTAGCATCTTTCCCCAAAGGGGAGTAGGAAAAAGAAGGTTGCTAGGGCAATTGTGAAATTGCTGGTAACAGAAAGCAAGGGAAATTGCAATCCCATTCATTGACAATTTTATGGCAAACTATATGTATGCAAGGGATGGGGTACTCCTCTGGGGTTTGGGGGGGTAGCCCTTGCAAACTCAATTTAGAAGGCCATTGGTGAAATGCCGTGATTTTAAAACGATAGAAGATAGAGGTATGGGGGGTGTGTGGGAAAAAAGCGGTTGCAAACTAGGGGTTTGGGAAACAGTAAAAGTATAAAGGCATTCAGCATGAAGTTATAAATAAAGCAATAAAGGGCAGAAAAAAAAGGGGGACAGCAGAGGGGGCAAGGGGGCTAGCCCCTTAAGGTTTACTTATAAAGCAGGAAAATTAAAAATAAGATAGAGAGCTAAGATTAATTGCAAATGCAGGAAAAGATATTATTGCTAAACAGAGCCTGGGTCCCAAACTGAAAGACAGAGAGATGTCCTCTGAATTCACAAACAAGGTTAAATTTTTCACACTGACAGGGTCAAAAGGGGGAAGGGTGGTGGGTGCGATGTTGTGAGACAATTTAAATTTTGTGTTTGACAAATATAAAATTAGAACGTCAGCCCTGAATCTGTTTGGTTACAGCTTTTCGAGGCCCGGGAAAAAATAATTTTGGGTGTGATTTACAGGTCTCCAAATCTTGATAGGGAGTGCAGTAAAAATTCTATGGGACGAAAAATTTGTAAGGCATCAAAAAACGAAAAGTTTGGCAAAAAGGGAGTTTCAACTATAGAAAAATTACTGGAGCAATTTGACAGGAAATTTAGAGTCAGGTGACTTTCTTGATCGATCCCGGATTGTTTTTTTAAAACATTTTTTGACAGAGCCAACTAGGGAAAAAAAACCTCATTGATTTGGGTTCTTGCCAGCAGGGAAACATAATTTATCTTTAGGTTAATGATGAGCAGTTTTAATAAATCATGGAATTCTCCTAAAAGGGAAACAAGTTCCGCCCGACTTTCGCTTGGGTGATTTCATAGACTGAAAAATTACTTTGGGGGGCTGAACTGGGAAACCTACTAAGGGTCAGTGGGTGATGGTTGCCGATATGAACTTTCCGGGATAGTTCTAGCTGCCAGCAAATTATTTCCAAATAGGGAAATCGATCAACAAAAATGATCCCAAAAAGGATGAACAATAATTAAAAATCTAATTTTTCAAAAGGAGGGATTAAGGCCAAAAGAAAAATGAGAGGGCAATTTAAAAAAAGCGGTATTCAGTTTTTGAGAGAAAAAAAAAGGGAATTAGAAAAGCAAAAAAAATTATGAGGTTAAATTGCAAAAGGGAACGAAGATAACCCCAAAAAGGGTTCTTTCAGGATACAAAGTAAATCAGGACACTGGGCCCCTCAAAAAATTCCTGGGTCAGCTCAGACAGTGATGAGGAAATGTTAGAATTTTAAAAACATACTTCCTTCATTTTTTTACACGGAGGGTACCAGCGATATTCCCGAAAGATAAAATTTTTGAAAAACGGACGTAATAAACGTGCCAATTTGGGGCACAAGTGACATGTCCTTAGGCAAATAATAAATTAAAACCTAAAAATCCCCAGGCCCTGATGAACTGTATGAAAGGGGTTTTAAAAGGAAAGTAAAGGGAGCTTAGCAAACCTTTGGCTAATCTTTTCAACATATCAACAAACTGGGATGGGGCCAATAAGTGGAAAAGGCAAAGTATACCTATTTTCAAAGTAGGGCAGGCCCCTTTGCTTCGAACATAGCCAATAAGCCTAACCCCCATAGTGGGAAAAATTTTTGTTATCAAAAACTGCCCAGGCAGTTTTGAGCACCTTTTAAAAGAAATTAACAATGAATCCCGCATGGTTTTACAAAGGGGCGTTCCTGCCTAACGAATTATTAACTTTTTCACTAAGGTATTTGAGGAGGTAGATCATGTAATGAATATGATATTGTGTATATGGATTTCAGTAAGGTTTTTGACAGGGTCCCACATCAAGACTATTGAGGAAAATTAAGGCACTTTGGAATAGGAGGAAAATTTTTTTTCCTGGATAGAGGCAAAGGTTGACAAATAGGCAGCAGAGAGTTTGCATAAATTGGGGGAAATCAGAGTGGGGGAAGCGTCACGAGCGGGGTTTTCCCCAGGGGTCATGTTGGGCCCCCTGCGTTCACATCTACATAAACGACATAGATGAGGGCATAAAGAGCGACATCAGCAAGTTGCCGATGACACCAAATAGGCCGTCGAATTCATTCTGACGAGGGCATTTAGAGCACCCTGGAAGATTTGAAAAGGCTGATGCAGTGGTCGGAGAAGTGGCAGATGCAGTTTATAAGACAAATGCAAATTCTAAAAGTTGGACGGACAATAACCATGCCACATATAAACTAAATAATGTTGAATTTAATATTACGGGGTTGCGAAAAAGATTTAGGGGTTCTTGGGTTAGCAGTAACCTGAAACCAAGACAACAGTGCATAAGTGTTCGCAATAAAGCTAATGGAATCATTGGCTTCATATCAAGAAGCTAAATAAAGGAGTCCTCAGGTTGTTCTTCAACCCCTATACATCCTTGGTTAGGCTCATTTAGATTATGCTGCACAGTTTTGGTCACCGTATTACAGAATGGAATATAAATGCTCTGGAAAATGTAACAAGGAGGATGACAAAATTGATCCCATGTATCGGAAACCTTCCCTATGAGGATAGACTAAAGGGGCCCCGAATCTGCAAATCTCTAGAAAGCGTAGAATTAGGGGGGATATGATCGAGGTGTATAAATGGAAGACAGGAATAAATAAAGGGGATGTAAATAGTGTGCTGAAAAATCTACTTAGACAGGACTCGCAGCAATTTTTTTTAAGTTGGAAAAATTCAGATTCAGGAAGGATATGGGAAAAGAAACTGGTTTGGTAATAGAGTTGTGGATGAGTGGAACAAACTCCCAAGTACAGTTATAGAGGCCAGAACGTTGTGTAGCTTTAAAAATAGGTTGGATAAATACATGAGTGGATGTGGATGGGTGCGAGTTGGACCTGATAGCTTGTGCTTCCAGGTCGGTTGCCGTGTTACTCCCTTAAGTCAATGTGATCTGACCTGACTAGGTTGGGTGCATTGGCTTAAGCCGGTAGGAGACTTGGACCTGCTTCGCATGGGCCAGTAGGCCTGCTGCAGTGTTCCTTCGTTCTTATGTTCTTATGTTCTTAAGGTTGTTATACAGCCACATTAGGAGGAAAACAACAGTCAAGGACCAGCTAATCAGGCTGAGAAAGGAAGGAGGGAAGCTCATAGAGAGCGACCAGCAAGTATGTGAAGAGCTCAACAGAATATTTAAGGAGGTATTCTTTGTACTCATCTGCTTCACTTCTATCCAGTCCTCCCATCTCAAAACTTCACTGGTTTTTAATGAGCAGTGCAAATCCATCTTCCCATCTGTTAACCTAGTCTTTCCTCAAGATCTGATATCCAGTTGGGAAGGTCACGTCTGTTATCACCCTCATAAGTTTTGTCTCTGCGAGTACTATTATGTCCGGGGTTGCCACTCCTCACTCTTATCTGATATTCCATCTGGGTTGGTGTACCATACCTTCAGCTTCCTTTCCAGTACTGTATTCTGGGGAGAGGGGTTGCATACAGGCTGTGCATACGAAAATTAGGGCTGGGTATTATGGAAGGCTGCGACGATGGTGTTTTAGTGCTATGGGAGGTGGGGACTGGGGTTGTGGGGTGTGGCTTGTTTCTGGTTATTGTACTCACCTAATTATGGTTGCAGGGGTCGATTCATAGCTCCTGGCCCCTCCTCTTCACTGGTCGCTACTAGGTCTACTCTCTCTCTCTCTCTCTCTCTCTCTCTCTCTCTCTCACTGCTCCATGAGCTTTACCATATCTCTTCTTAAATCTATGTATAGATTCTGCCTCCATTACATCACTCTCTGGTCTATCCCACTTCCTGACAACTCTGTGACTGAAGAAATACTTCCTAACATCCCTGAGGCTCAACTGAGTCTTCAATTTCCAGTTGTGATCCCTTGATGCTGTGTCCCTTCTCTGGAACATCCTGTCTCTGTCCACCTTGTGTTTGGTTCGTGTGGTGTAGTAGGGAATGAAATGATTCTGTGGGCCGTTATGTTTGTTGTTTCTCCCGAGGCTACATTTACATTTCCCTCGGAGACTGCCCTGTCTTCGTTTCCTGGCGTCTTCTGACTCTATCTGTCTCATTTTCTATTAATTTCAGGTTCTGTCGCAGATGAGGTACACTAACTGGTAGTTTTGTGAGTCCTTTAACAATGTTTTTCATATGAGTCCATTAACAGTGTTTTTCATATTATGCACCATTTCTCTCTTGAATGTCAGTTTAACTGGGCGATTTTTCCCTCAAGTACCCCCAAGTCTCTGAAAATTTGTCAACTTGAACATGTCCTCCTCTGTTATTGTAAGTATACTCTCAATCTCTCTCCCCCCCCCCTTCCCTTGTCTCCTTTCATCATAGGTTCCACCTTCTGCCTCATGAAGCACATGAACATAAGGTGACTTCTCGCTCTCCTCTTCCAATTTTTTTCCCTCCATATCTCTGGATCCGATTTTAGCATCTTTTCAATTGTTTTCCTTATGGTCTCCCAGACGTCCTAGTGGCCTGATATCACTTCTGCAAGGTATTTATCTCCTTCCCCCTTTCTGTCCTCGCTGTCCACTGATGTCCAATTCCCAGCACCTTGCTCCTATTGGTCTCGTCTCTGTATCCTACTTCAGCATTTCTAAATTTTTTTGCCAGGCTCTGCATCTTTACCTCAGCAACTACAGCTCAAAATCTCCACTTTTATGCTCTGTTTAGATATTTTTCTCCATCATTGTGTTGTAAAAAATCGTTTAGTAATTTTTCCCATTCTAGTACCAGTGGGGTTTCTTGAGCCTTTCTGCCCATGAAATTCTTTCTCAGACCACTACTCCCAGTTCCCTTCTTCTCCATCCTACCTTTTGGGAAACCATATTGTTATTTTTAGTGGGGGTGTCGTGGTGGTAGTGTGTTCTGTAAGTTACTCACCTATTTGTGGTTGCAGGGGTCGATACATGGCTCTTGGCCCCGCCTCTTCACTTATTGCTACTAGGTCCTCTCTATCCCTACTCCAAAGAGCTTCATCATACCTCGTCTTATAACAATGTATGGGTTTTCTTACCTCCACTACATCACTTGCCAGATTATTCCACTTCCTGACAACTCTAAGACTAAAGAAATGCTTCCTAACATCTCTTTAACTCATCAAAGTCTTCAGCTGCCAATTATGTGTGTGTGTGTGTGTGTGTGTGTGTGTGTGTGTGTGTACTCACCTAATTGTACTCACCTAATTGTGGTTGCAGGGGTCGAGACTCAGCTCCTGGCCCCGCCTCTTCACTGATCGCTACTGGATCCTCTCTCTCTCTGCTTCCTGAGCTTTGTTATACCTCTTCTTAAAACTATGTATTGTTCCTGCCTCCACTACTTCACTTGCTAGGCTATTCCACTTGCTGACAACTCTATGACTGAAGAAATACTTCCTAACGTCCCTGTGACTCGTCTGAGTCTTTTAGCTTCCAGTTGTGACCCCTTGTCCCTGTGTCCCCTCTCTGGAACATCCTATCTCTGTCCACCTTGTCTATTCCCCGCAGTATCTTGTTTTGTCCCTTATCATGTCTCCCCTGACCCTTCTGTCCTCCAGTGTCGTCAGTCCGATTTCCCTTAACCTTTCCTCGTACGACATTCCTTGAGCTCTGGACTAGCCTTGTTGCAAACCTTTGTACTTTCTCTAACTTCTTGACGTGCTTTACCAGGTTGGGGGCCAGATGGTGCGCTACTCCATATGGTTAAATAACATGACAGTGTCTTGAACGATTCCTTATTAAGGTATGGCGTATTCTAGGGTTTTCCAGGGCCCCTACGCACGGTTATTTGGGGTTATGTTGCCTCCGGAAATTTCTCTGTGTTTTTGGTCACCCCCCAAGCTTTCTCCCTGGTGAGGTCTGTGTCTTTGTCCACCAGCCATACCTGTTGCTGTCTTCTTTGCCCCCCCCCAATCTTCAGACTTTGCATTGGGTGGGTTTAACGGAAGCCAGTGCTGGACCACATTTCCGCCTTCCGTCCTTTTCAGTCCTGCCTCATCCCCGTCCGATTTATTCTTCTCTCAAATTCAGTCATCTGCGAACAGGGCACTTCAAGTTATTCCTTCCCTCATGTCGTTCACAAATCAAAAAAAGCATGGTCCAAATGACCCCGTGGGACCCGCTCTAACAGGGGCCCACTGTGATACCTCTTCACTACCATGACTCTTGTGCCTCCCTGTCGGGATTTCTTATCCATTGCAGGCCCCCCCTTTTCGTGCCCTGTCCCCCGCTTTTCACTAACTTTGTGGGGGCTTTTCAAAGGCCCTTCCCGGTTAGGAAAACGCAATCTACCCACCCCTCCTCTCGTGTTTACTTCGTTAAAGTCAAAAATCCCGGAGGTTTTTTTATACAAAATTTGCCTTCCTGAACCCATTGGTTTTCATTTATAATCTTGTTCCTTTCCAGGTGTTCGACCATCTCCCTCCCGATAATCTTTTCCAGCTTTTCACACAATACAGTCAAGACACAGGGCTGTATTTTCCTCGTTTCTGTTTCCCTTTTTTAAAATATTTAAGTCACCTATTTGTAGTTGAGGCATCGATGAGGGTCCTGGGACCACCCCTTCGCTGGTCACAAAAGGTTCACTCCGTCTCCCTTTAGCTTTTTCGATCTTTTCTTAAAGCTATGTGATGAAAAAAGCTATTTTTGTAACCCTACCCCCTTGTTCCTGTGCCCCCCTTCTGTGAAACAATTCTGTCCCTATCCACCTTGTAAATTTCCCTTTTCAGTATTTTCATGTCTTTTCTCATGTTTTTCTATCCCTCCCATCCTCCAGTATCATCAGGTTGATTTCCATTAATTAACCTCTCCTCGTAGGACTTTACTACTTTACTTAAGGACTATCTTGTTGCAACCTTTGCACTTTCTCTAATTTCTTGAAAATGCTTGGCCAGGAGTTGGGTTCCATACTGGTGCTTGACGTACACAGTGGAATATCAACACAGTATTATACTCACCCTAAGATCCTTGTAACTGAGTGAAATCTGTAGACTTTGGCCCCACTTTGCACTTGGTTAAACTTCAGGAGCTAGTTGTTGAACAGGGTTGCACCCTATCCAGATCTTTTTGTGGTCCTTGTGTGGGAAAAGTTCATTAAATAAGAGTGGAAAACTGAATGACTGGTGGAGGAAGTAAGACTGGTAGTATACGTGTTCAGAAAGGGGTATGTGAGCAGTTACTTTTAACCCCCCCCCCCATCATCAATTGGGTGAGAGTCAATAAGGGATCCTTGCTGGCAGAGTCGAGTCACTTGACTCCCTGCTCACTATGGCAGCTTCTGATTTAACTCTGTTTACCATTACTCTTTTTGATTGATTTGTTAGAAAGTTGAAGATCCATCTGCCTACTTTGCCAGTTTATCCCTTTACAGCTTTTTGTGTGCTAATACACCTGATTCATTTGTAAGGGTTTTTGCAAATCTTTGTATACTACATTGCTTCTGTTTGTATTCCATGCTTGTAAACAATTTTATAAAAGTGTTTTACTTGGGTTTGTTTGCTCTGTCTTTATCGTTCGTATTCAATTGTTGTAATTCGTCCTGACTTGTAGCTCTCATGGACCCGGCTCAGGATGAATCTCCCCTTTTTTGTTATGGGAATTTGTAATCTTTTTTTCAATTGTTTTTTTTTAAAGGCAAATGCCATGAAGAGAAGAAAATCTAAATGACATTGTAAAAGGCTGGGACATAGGGTCCTGCGAGTCCGTAGGAAAAACACTGTGCCTGATAAAAGGAACTTTAGCCGGGCAGTCTTTAACACATTTTTCCCATCAATTTTCCAACTCTCGAGTCAAACGGGATTCACAGTATTTACTGAAGATACTAAAAGTGAGGGTTTTCCCCATTACACTGGACTTTAAAAATCTTTTCCTTTTTAGTTTTTTTTTCCGTCAAGTTAGGGCTTCTTTTTCCCGGGGTGTAGTCATGTTTTTTGTCTATTAACCGTTTGGCTGGCTCTAGCTCAGTGATAATATATTACTATTTCTTGGGTTTTCCCTGGACAAAGAGCACTGTCCCCTAATAAATAAAGCTTACACTTGATCGAGGGTATGTCGTTTACGAAAATGAACATTTGGGGCTCAAAATTTTTACCTTTGGGGAACCCCCAAATGCTATCGGCGGGAGTTCTGGTTGTGTTGATGTCTTGAAAATGTTCCCTGTTCCTCAGGTGGGGATTTAAAACCCAGTTTACAAAAACCTATATCGAAGTTTTTAGTTTCTAATTTTTTTGGTTGACCTATCAAAGGTCTTTTTTAACGGGGGGCCCATCCCTATGAGTTTCCCCCTAACGTATTTGAATTCCGTAGGCTCAGATTAATTGGGGAAAGTTTCGGCAGGTAAGAGTTCCAAAAACCTGATTGAAAATAGTTTTTTGTCATTAAGATATTAACCTATTTGATAGTACATGTGGAAAAAAATTTTTCCCCAGGGGGGGGTTCAGCCCCTTCGCCCTTTCAGCCCGGGGGGGGCCCAGCCCTCTCAGAAGGGCAAATATCTTGTTTACTCTACAGCAGTAATTGTAGCAGTCAGTATGGAGGGACTTTTGTCGCTTCGACGACGCCCTTGCTTTTTGCAAGTGTATTTTTAAAAAGAGACATAATCTCTTTCTTTATTACCATGGAAAAGATAGGGGACTTTGTTGTCTGGTTAAAGACAGCAAGAAACATTCTGCTTTGCTTATCGGGGAAAGTGGCAAAAAAGCAAAAGTACTATGTCCTTTTCCTTTGTAAAAGGGGCGTGACGGATGGGGTGCTTTTGGGTCTTCGTTTACTTTTAAACTCGACGCCAGGAAAACCCAGCAAAAAAAAGATCGTGCGTTAGGGTGAACAAAGTGTTCAAAAAACACAATAAACATTAAGAGAAGTGTGACAGCTTTTTTAGTGTAAGATGGAACAATGAAGACAAATTTGGGGGAACATAGTTACCGTGTGCGTTTTTAACTTTGGAAGACGGGACATCCAAGGACATTTCGCTTCTATAAGTCCCGATACCGGGAAAGGGTTTGAGGAACACCATAGCCACCTAAAGACAAGGTGGGTTTACGGTTTTTCTTGTATACGGGGGACTGCGCTTCTTGAGTCCAAGGATTTTGTAATTAACCCTTTTGTCGGCAGTAAGGTGCGGACTTTTGAGCCCCAAAAAAGTATGTAGTTTGTAGCCTCATGAATAAAATATTGAAAAAACCCCCCCTAGGGGTAATTTAAAACTTACAAATTATAACTCTTTACACCCCGGAGAGTGACTTCGACAGCTTCTAAAGACCTCGTTGCAGGGGCGGCGTGCAGGCGATGAGTTGTCTTTCTAGTTAAGTTTCCTTTTTTTAAACTTGCTGAAAAAACCCATTTCTCAAATACACCGCTTTTTCTGAAAATTTTTGCATCACACTGAGTATGCAAAAACAGGCCTTAGATGCTGACATCAGACATGTTTTTTTTAAAATATGGATTAATTTGGCCTCCTGAACTCCTCCGGGAAGTTACTGTTGGTGAGGACAAATTTTTTTTAGGGGGTTTGGGACATTCAGGAACCAGTTTGGGGAAATTTGGAAGAGATTAACTGCCCCACTGCTTTTTAGGATTCACTTATTAGTTCTTTTGCAGTATCATAAGGTAACCTTTTTTGTTAAAAAGTGTTTGGGTGACCAATTTTTCTGTAGTAAGTTTTGAACTTAGGGAGTTTGTGTTGGGGGCAATGTAGTAATAATAGTAGTAAAAGGTGAAAGTAGAAGCAAAAAATAGTGGTAAAAAATGGAAGCGTAGAGTGAAAAGGGAGTGGTGTCGTAGTAGTAGAAAAGGAGGGGTATCGTATAGTAGTAAAGGAGGGTAGTCGTAGTAGATTAAAAAGTGGGATCATCTAATGACAAAAAAACGACCCCTCAGGAGTGCTAAGGACCACGGGGGGTTAGGGGGGATGGGGGGAAAGGAAAAGGATAAAAAAACACTAGGCAGAAAAATGGAGACACGGCGCTATTTTTCTGCAGACTTAAAGAGCACAAAAAATGTGTTAACTTGCCGCCCAAAAATAATGTTATTTTTCGTCACCCTTATGGCGGGCCCCTTGAAAAAACTGTTACCTACTTCTAGCTTCATAACGTCATGTTGAATCACCCTTTTTAAAAAATTTTTTGTGTGAATCTTAATCCTGCTTTGCTCTGTAAATGCTTTCCTTTCTCCTTACATTGTCAAATGCTCAGATTCATAACACCGTGATTTCCCCCTCCCATTCTCCTTTCATTTTTACCATATTTCTCTCATTTTTTTTTTTTTCTGCTTTAGTTGTTCTATCCTTCAGTTTCCCCACCTTTGGGTCTTACTTCCTGTAGGCCCCCTTTTTCTTGTTTACTCTTTTCTACTACTATACTGCGCTGTAGGATACCACCCCTTTTTAAATATTCTTCCTCTGTACTATTACTCCCTACTACTCCCCCCCCTTCATTTCCCTTTCTACTCTTGGCACAAATTACTCTAATTCTACTTCCAAACCATCATTACATTCCTTTTTCTTCTCTTTTTGTTTTTTCCCATCCCTGTCCTCGTCTATATTTTTATATATATATATAAATATATAAAATATAAAAATATATATATAAATTTATTATATATATTTTTTTAAATAATATATATTTATAGACTGCGTCAGCAGTCTAAAAAAACCCTCTCGATGAAAGAGAATTCCCCTCAAGTAATTCATACTACGATTTCCGGTTTAAAGGGAGAAGCTTTGAAAGTTCGTTTATTTTTTGGTTTTGTGGTGAGAGTAGAAGTGGAGAAGATCCTGCTTTTTGGTGGGTTTTCACTAACTTTAAAACGAAGCTTTTACAACTTACTGAAGCTCTTTCTAGGAAATTTCTTCAACTTGTTTAATTAGCAAAATTACGGGCTATGCTAGGTAAGTGTTTCTCAACACCAACCTTGTGAGCAATCAACTTCAACATTCCCCACCGATCTTATATCATGATTTTTTCCCTTATATACTAATGTATCGCTCGGAAGATGTGTGTGACTTGTGGGTGAAACTTGTCAATAAAAAATAAACTTATGTTAGTGTTCAATTTTTCCATTGGTCGGTAATTTTAAATCATTTAATCCCTTTATGTTAATAGTTTATTAACATAATGTAACATATTATATAAAATATAATATGACAAAAAAAACATAAAAAAGCATAGCAAACTTTTAACCCTCTCCCAAGAAAAAAGAACGATAAAAAAGGGTTTGGAAGCTTGAGGGCCAAGTTGGATCATGGGAGGTAAATTTTTGTTGAGTACTGGGTCAAGTTTTCCTGGAATATTCTAACTTACATTTTTATTGTATTTTATTGTCATTCAGGCTGCTATCTGCGTGAAATTAATCATACAAAATAAATCAATATTTTTTGATGATGCTGTTAATCTATGAGATATAAAACCCAAGTACTGCAAAAATTTAAAGATTTTGTTCTGAGTTCCCAAACCCGGGCCCGGAAGTCAGGGGTTTCATCTTTCGGTTCACCACCCACTTTCCCCTTTTAAAGTTCCTAAAAAGGATACTTTAAGCGTTTTAACGTTAAAAAAACTGAGTCTTCCTCTTTGAAGGGCGTCAGTGCGTAATGTTTGTGTATCTTAGAGCAGAATATTACCACCTGTATAAGAGCAAACTCCTCTGATGGCTTAAAGGACCCAGTTATGGAAGGAAAGGGGGGGAATATAAATGAATAAATTTAAGGATAAATGTGGATTAAAAAAAAAGCTCGAGTGAAAAAAGTCGGTCATAATGAGTATGATGAACTGAAAAAAGAGAGAATGTAAGAAGGAGAGGTTTTGGGAGATTTTAAAGCGGTGTGTGGGAATTTTTTTCCCCCCAAGTGAGGAATAATTGTGGTAGGGGATTTAAAATGTGAAGTGGGGGAAACGTTGAAGGGGGTGTGATGGGCAAGTTTGGAGTCCAGGTAAAAATGATGAGGGGGGGGGGACATTGATCGAACTTTGCTACAAAGGGGTTTGGTTTAGGTGAGGAATGATTACATAGCCCTAAAGTATTTTCTGTTCTATCAACTTTTCTGTACTCGACTGAAGAACCAAATGGTAGGCGAAAGTTTCGATAAATATACTAACTGTTGCAATGTGTCTTACCTAACACACTACTTTTTAAAGAAAAAAGGTAAATAAGTATAAAAGATATGATACATTATGGCGAATGACAGTAGTTTTTGGACTAATATTGAAGAAAAAAGGGATTTTGGGTGGACTTCGGGAGTCAGTTTATAGGGGGGGGCAACGGTATATAAGAAAAAATTTTAGCTACATAAAAGAAAAAGGAAAAAAGGAAGTACAAGTAAGAGAGGTAAAGGGTTAAAACTAAAGAAGGGACCGTTAGGGGTAAGATATAAAAAAACGGGGGGATGGAGGGGGCTAGTGAGATATTAGGCAATGTGTTAAAAGATGAGGGGAAGGTTTAAGAATGTAGTGTTAAAGTTTTCAGCAGAAGTTTGTGTTTACAGAAAGTGGGTGAGGGGGGAAAGAAGAGCGTTTGACGGAATAATGAGGTAAAAGAGCAAAAAAGAGAAAAAAGTTTCATATGGAGGTTTTTGCAAAGTATAAGGAACAAGGAGGGGAGAAATGGAGAGAAAACGGAGGTAAAGAGAGTGGTGAAGGAATGAAGAGAGAAAATGAGAGAGTGGAGAGATATCAACAAATTTCTTTAAAAATAAGAATAAATTTTGGAGCGTGAGAATAAGGGAAAGTTAGGAACAAATTTGAATTGATAGTTTAAAATGGGAGGGGGGTATTCTGGAGGTTGAGGTTTTTGCGGATGGAGGGAATATTTTGGGGAATTGTTAAATGTTGATGAAGATAGAAAAGCTGTGATTTCGTTTTAGGCAAGGGGGGAATAAACATCTTTAGGAGTAAAGAAAAACCATTTGTAGTGGGGGGGAAGTTGTGAGGCAGTTGCTAAAGGGAAGAGGGTAAGGCAGCTGGAATTAGGGGGGATAAAGAAGAATGTTAAAAAAGGTGGGGATATATTTTTGGGATGGTTAATGATTTATTTAATAAATTGGAAGAAATAAGGTACCTAGGGTTGGGTTGAGAGCATTCATAGTTCTTTGCACAAAGGCAAGGGGACAAAAGAGAGTGCATAAGTATGGGGGAATAAGTCTTTTTAGTATCCCTGGAAAGTGTATGATGGGTTATTATTAATAGAATTAAAAAGAAACGGGAGCGGTAGCAGATGAAAAAGGAAGTTTTAAAGAAGGGAAAGGGTTGTTTAGACCAAGTTTTACATTTTGAAACACTAGGTGAGCGTATTTAATAAGGGGTAAGGGATTTTGTGTTTTTTGGATTTGGAAAAGGCATAAATAGGGAATGGGAGGGGTTTGGGCAGTGTTGATATGTTGGAATAGTAGGAAGGTTACAAAAAAGGGTTTGAGAGTTTTTTATAGGATAGTGGGCTGGTTAGATATGACAGAAGGGAAATTTTTCCCCATAAAAGCAGGCTTTGGGCCCCGGGGATGGGTGAGTCACCATTGTTGTTCAATATGTATGATGGGGTTGTAAGAATGGTAGTGTAGCCATAGGTGCGGGGTTTAAAAAGAAAAAAAATTAACAAAAAGGAAAGGGTTTGGGCTCTTTGTGTGACATGTTTTTTTGGGAGATTTTGAAGAAAAGTTAGGTTTGGTTTTGATGTTTTTTGGTAGGGTATTTAAAAAAAAGGAAATTAAAAGTGAATATAGGAAGGTAAGGAAATGGGGATAACAAAATTTTAGGTAAAAAAAGACTAATATCAAATGGAGGGAGAGTAGGGAAGGTGATTTTTCAGATTGTGTCAGAGATTGGTCTAGAAAGGTAGGTGATATAAAATTAACGGGGGGATAATGGATGGTGACTGGGGAAATCGTGGAGATAAAGAAATTATCATGGAAGCAAACGGGGAATGTTGAGAGTACATTTTTATCCCAAACCCCACTTTTATGAGTGTGAGGCTGGGTGGTGAATGTTGGAGCAGGGGATGTCATGTCTGAGGGCAATGCAGAGAACCATTGTTTGGAAATTCCAAGGAGGTGGGGATTACCAAAACATGTAGAAGGGTGAAGAAATACAATATTGGGGGATGGCGGGGTCGGGGTTGGAGGCAGGGGAAAAAAGGGTTTGGGTTTGTGAGGGCTTGGACTTTCCCGCAAACATGCTTGGGGCTGTGTTGATAAGAGCAAAGGAGAAAAATGGTTTTTAGAAATTGACGGCTGTTGGGGTGTGAGCAATGTAACATTTTTTGAAGGGGACCTGGGTTTGAGTCTTGGGATGGGAGTACACAGTCGCACTCACAAAGGAGAGGTTTTAATGTTGAAAATTTATAACGTATATGAGTGCGCCTCTGGCAAGACAGTGATGGAGTGAATAATGAATGTTTTTTTTCCGGGGCCCCCCTGCCTTGGTGGGAGACGGCGAAAAATTTAAACAAAAACTCTGAATCTAGGTGAAAAATTGATAACTAAACTTATACTAGGTGAACAAAAGAAAACAATAACTATTACTACTAGGGGAACAAATGATAAACAATAATACTTTCTATAGGTAACATGATAACAAAATTTACTACAGGGGAACAAGGATAACAATAACTACTTTACTAAGGTGAAAAAGTTGATAACAATAACTACTTACTATAGGTGAACAATGAAAACAATAACTCTTACTGCAAGGGAACAAGTGTAACATAACTCTTACTGCTAGGGAACAAGTGATAACAAAAACTACTTACACTAGGTGAACAGTGATAACAATAACTACTTATACTAGGTGAACAAGGATAAAAAATAAAAAAATTTTTAATACTAGGTGAACAAGTGAAAAAAACAATAATTTTTAAATAGGTTTTAACAAGTGATAACAAAACTTCTTACTATAGGTGAAAAAGAGATAACAATAACTTACTACTAGATGGGAAAACGTTACCGACGCTGCCCTGTTGTGTATTGATCTTTCCCCCGGGTTTGTGGGAAGGGGTTTATCTGTGTTTTTTCAATTTCTCCTTCCCCACAACCCCAACCTAATTTCCCATCCTACTCTCGGTTTGGTCGGAGTCCTTGTGCCCTCAGATATTCTCCCTTTCCCCCCATCCTAACACACTTCCATCCTACCTTCAGTTTCTGGTCCCGGATCCACTGTTCCCCCCGATATTCTCCCCTTTCCCCCCAAACCTAAACCCAACTTCCCCACCTTCCATTTCAGGGGCCCGGAGTCCATCGGTCCCCCCAGATATTCTCCCTTCCCCACCCCTAACCTAAATTTCCTATCCTACTCTCAGTTTTATGGGGCCCGGAGTCCACTGTGTCCCCCCCAGAATTTTTCCCTTCCCAACCCTAAATCACTTCCATTTCCCCCCTCGGGTTTATGGGTCCAGGGTCCCTCTGTGTCCCCCGATTTTCTCCCTTCCCCACACCCTAAAAAACTTCCATCCTCCTCAGTTTATGGTCCAGGAGCCCTCTGTGTCCCCTCGTATTCTCCCTTCCCCCCAAACCCCAACAACATTCCCATCCTCTCTCAGTTCATGGGGCCAGGACCATCTGGTCCCCCCAATATTTTCCTTTCCCCCACCCCACCTATACTTTTTATCCTACCTCGTTTCTTGGGTCCGGGCCATCTGTGTCCCTCAGAATTCTCCCCCCCCACACCCTACCTACACTTCCCCATCCTACCTCATTTCTTGGGTCCGGGGACCACTGTGTCCCCCCGACATTCTCCCCCTTCCCCCCATCCCAACCCACTTTTTTTCCTACCCTCGGTTTTTGGGGGCCGGAGTCCATCTGTGTCCCTCGATATTCTCCCTTCCCCAACCCTAAACTCACTTCCATCCTACTCTCAGTTTCATGGGGCCAAGTCCATCTGTGCCCCCCAGTATTCCCCCTTCCCCCCCCTCCTAACCCACCTTTCCATCCACTTCAAGTTCAGGGTCCAGGGTCCCTTGTGTCCCTCAGAATTCTCCCTTCCCACATCCCCACCTATACTCCCCTCCCACTCTCGTTTCATGGGTCCCGGGTTTCCCTCTTTTGTCCCCTCAGTATTCTCCCTTCCCCACATCCCACCCATACTTCCTACCCACTTTCGTTTCATGGGTCCCGGGTCTCTGTGTCCCCTCAAAAATTCTCCCTTCCCCACTCCTTATACACTTCCTATCCTCCTCGGGTTCAGGGTCCAGGGGTTTTCCTCTTGTCCTCTGATATTCTCCCTTCCCCCCACCTAACCCACTTCCATCCTATCTCAAGTTCATGGGTCCAGGAGTCCTCTGTGTCCTTTCCAGATATTCCCCCTTTCCCCCCTCCCCCACCTATAAATTTTTCCACCCACTTTCGTTTATGGGGGCCAGGGTCATCTGTGTCCCCTCAAATTCTCCCTTCCAAAATCTAACCCACCTTCCTATCCTACTCTCAGTTTCATGGGTCCAGGATCCCTCTGTGTCCCCTCAGATATTCTCCCTTCCCCCCCTCCTAAAACCCCACTTTCCCATCCTACTCTCGTTTTTATGGGTCCCGGAGTCAAACGTGTCCCCCCAGTATTTTCCCCCTTCCCCCCCAAACCTCACCATACTTCCTTCCCTACTTCAGTTTTCTGGGGCCGGAGTCCATCTGGGTCCCCCCGATATTCCCTTCCCCCTATCCTCACCTATACTTCCCAAACCCACTCTAGGTTCATGGGTCCAGGAATCATTGTGTCCCCCAGATATTGTCCTTCCCCCCCCCTCCTCACCTATACTTCCTATCCCACTCTCAGGTTATGGGTCCCCGGATCCCCTGTGTCCCCTCAGTTTGTCCTTCCCACTTGTTCCTCATTCAGTAAACCCAACTTTTGCATCAAAGCCCTTCCCGGGAATTCATCCCGGGGGCCCCCGGGTTTCCTTCCCTTGTCGGGGTGATGCCTTCCCCGTCCTTCCCACGGGCCCTGCTCACGTCCCACCCAGGTTGTGGTTCCCGGTATTGCACCCTTTCCCCCTTTCTGAGGTAGCAAGTCCCACCCCGACCGTGGTTCCAGGTACATACCCTTCACCCCTTCCCCAGGGCAGCAAATCCCACCCCCGGGCCTTGGGGTCCGGTACAAACCCTTCACCATTCCCTGAGGGCAGCAAGTCCCCCCCAGGTCCGTGGTTCCCGGTATTCACCCTTTACCCCTTCTCTGAGGTCAGCAAGTCCCCCCCGGGTCCTTTTTCCCGGTATTTACCTTCACCACTTCCCTGAGGTCGCAAGTCCCCACCCCAGGTCCGTGGATCCAGGTATACACCCCTTTACCCCTTCCCTTTGAGCGAAATCCACCCAGGGCCGGGATCCGGGATTCACCCTTCACAATTCCCGAGGTCAGCAAGTCCCCCCCCAGGTCCGTGGAACCCGGTATTCACCCTTCACCACTTTCCCGAGGTCGCAAGTCCCACCCGAGGGGCCCTGGTTCCCGGGTTTTTACCCCTTTACCCAAATTCCCCGAGGTCAGCAAAATCCCACCCCAGGTCCGTGGTTCCAGGTATTCACCCTTCACCCTTTCCCCCAGGTCAGCAAGTCCCACCCAGGTCCCCGGGATCCCGGTTACACCCTTCACCATTTCCCGAGGTCGCAAATCCACCCCAGGTCCGGGGATCCGGTATTCCCCTTCAAATTCCCTGAGGTCGCAAGTCCCAAGGTCCGTTGGGCCCAAGATTCACCCTTTTACCACTTCCCTGAGGTACAGTTTTAAAACCCGCTTGAAGCACTGTCCTATGTGATATTATACACAAGTGTATTAAAAATTTAGTTTAAAGAAATAGATGTTATTAAGAGGAGGACACGCAGTAATCTGCCTCTGTATAAAAAACTCCCGGACAGACTTTTGAAATCGACTACCCGAACAAGATAGTCTCTACAAGGGTTTGTCCACAAGAAATGGTCTAGTGAAAATCGGAAAATATATTTATATTTAATATTGTTCCCATGTCAGTTATTAGTTCTTCAATTATTTTTTTGTATAAGTGTATTTTTGAACGTTTTTTGTGGTCGATTTGTGGGTGTGTGAACCCTTTTTGGGTTCCCCCGTATGGAACGTAGTTAATTGTTAGCGTTATCTTTTTTCCCTCGTTTTAATGTTTATTTTCATGGTACGCCCCAAAAAATCAAACGAGCACTTGTAAATATTTCGTTCCATCCTGTATATTTATTTATTGAGTTTGTTTTTAAAAAGAGCTTCTCTTTATTTAGGGTGTACCTTGTTTTATTCTGCTTTGCTTTGGATTTAAAATTTTTTTTTAATCCCCCAAATTTTTTTTAAAGGTCATAATCCTATGTATGAGGATTTAGCGAGCAGATTGTAATGTTTGATTTTTTCATTTTGCCCTTTACTTGTCGGGGTGGGTCATGTGACAAGGCGGGTTTTTCGAAAGGGGAGAAGGGATCTGGGATAGATCCCCGAGCACTGAACTAGCCTAAAAAAACCTACGATCCAAAAGCAACCTTCTACACTTAACCCACACCCAGCCACTATACACCCAGCTACCCCTTTTTAAAACCTGTCTTTCGGGCTACCAACATTGGGAAACAATGATATCCCCGTTTCAACCTGGTAAGGATAAAAATTCCCCCTTGGGAAATCGTTTTGGGAAAAACCCTCGTTTGAGTTTACGAACAACGACTTTGAGTTGCGACACCACTCAAAGTTCTGCTCATGAACAGCAACAACACGCAAAACTGTGATAAATTACCCTTTTAATTTACGTATTTTTAAAATTTCATTTTTAAATTTTTTCCTTCATGTTTAATTGCTTTTACATTTTGCATCAATTATTATTTGGGGTTTTTCTTTGTTGTTATTTAGTTTTTTTATTTACTTTTCCAGCCTTTTTAAATATGGCCCAATATTGACAGGGTGGAAAGTTTTACATTTTAGGTCGACACCATACCTAACCCCTTTTGGGAGGGGGGTGCCGAGAGAGGCCTAGCTTGTGGCTAGGCCCCGGGGACGTTGGTCCAAAGATGAGGAGGTATTGGCCTCCCCCCATGGGAGACCTAGGTTCAGACATCCCAGAAGGGGGCCAAGGCCGGGCCACCCCTTTGGAAAAGGCCCGGGCGGGAATACCGGCGAAACTTTATATAATGTAAAACTTGTTAAACGACACCTGCCTAACCCTTTTAGGGTAGGGGGGGTCCTGGTCCGGCCTTTTGCTCATAAACTGTATTCCCCTTAGTCCCCTTTGGGGGGGGGGAGGGACCGAGGGCCTAGCTTGTGGCTAGGCCTGGGGACAGTTTGGTCCCAAAGATGAGGAGGTACTTGTGGGCCTCTCCCATGGGGACTTAGGTTCAGCCTCCCTAAAGAGGGGCAAAGGCCGGGCCCCCCCACTTGGTAAAGGCCCCGGGGCCGGGGGAATACGGGCGAATATTAATAATAATAATAAAAACCCAAAGTTATCCCAAAATTATCAACCCTTTTTTTTTCCCGTGTAGTTAATAAACCCAAATCCCCCTGAAAAAGTCCTCATAAGGTTCACTCATTATGTGAAAAGTGGCTATCACTACCAAAACAGGGTTTAGTTCACTATGATGAAAGAACACTTACAAGAAAAACATTATTTTCATTATGATGAATGAAACAAAAAAGAACAAAATTTTGTTATTAGATGAATGAAAAATACAAGAACAACTTATTGTTTTATATAATGAACCATACAAGAACAACTTATTGTTCATTATGATGAATAAAACCCCTACAAGAAAAAAAATTATTGTTCACTTGATGAATGAACAATAAAGAACAACATTATTGTTCATATGTGAATGAAAACTACAAAAAAACATTATTTTCATTATGTGAATGAACCATACGAACCCCCATTAATGTTCATATGAGAATGAAATATACATGAACAACATTAAGTCACTTGATGAATGAAATATCATGAACCATTTTTGTTTCTATGAGAATGAACATATACTGAACAAAATTAAGTTTTACTATATGAATGAAAACATACAAGAACAACATTTAAAGTTCCCCTAGAGAAAGAACACATACAAGAACAATTTTTGTTCATTTTGATGAATGAACACAACAAAACAACAAAAGGATTCCCTTTACATTTAAAAATGAATAACACTGGCGTTTCCCTTCAAAATAAAAATCAGTGTGTAGTGCAAAAACTGACAGGAACAACATTGACGAACAACATTGAAATGAAAACATTGACATGAACAAATTGACGGAAAAAGTGACAGGAACAACACTGACAGGGAAAAAAATGACAGGAGCAAAAACTGACAGGAACAAGTGACGGGAAAAAACCCAACATGAACAAATGACATGAAAACCTGACCCAACAAGTGACAGGAAAACACTAAAATGAGAACACTGAAAGAACAACACTGTCAGGAAAAGTGCAGGGAAAAAACTGACAGGGAAAACACTGACAGGAACAACCTAACTGAGCAACATGACAGAACAACATGACAGGAACAAAACTAAAAAGGCAAACTGACTGAACAACATAAAGGAAACACTAAAATGAACAAAAATGACGGAAAAAACCCCTAACGAACAAAAAATTACTCTGGTGGTGAAACAAAAAAAACACAGACAAGACTCTTAATTTTTGTCTCTAATTACTTATAAATTGTTTTTACAATGGTTGATTCATAGTCCCGGACCCGCTTCGTAACTTTTTTTTACCCCTTTTGTGTTTTTGGTCTTAGGGGCTCTCATATCCATTTTTTAAAGCTGTGTGTATTGTTTTCCCATCACCCCACCAACATTGACCCCGGTAAGTCCCCTTAGCACCAACACTTGACCCGGTACAGTCCACTTGCACCAACACTTGACCTTTTCAGTCCCCTTAGCACCAACACTTACTGGTACAGTCCCCCTTAAACACCCAAAACTTGACCCGGACAGTCCACTTAGGGACCAAACTTTACCTGGTACGTCCCTTAGCCCAAAACTTGACCTAGTACAGTCCCCTTACACCAACACTTTACCTGGTACGTCCCTTAGCACCAACACTTTACTGGTACAGTCCCCTTAGCCCAAACTTGACCTAGTACAGTCCACTTAGCACCAAAAACTTGACCGGTACAGCCCCAAACACCCAAAACTTGACCTGGTACAGTCCCCCTAGCAAAAACACTTGACCTGGTACAGTCCACTTAGCACCAAAAACTTGGGCCCATACGTCCTTGCACCAACACTTTACCCGGTACAGTAACTTAGCAAACACTTTACCTGGGACGTCCAGTGCCCAACATTGACCCGGACAGTCCACTTTGCCCCAAAATTTCCTGGTACGTCCATTAGCACCAAAACTTGACCTGTACAGTCCATTACACCAACACTTGACCTGGGGACACAGAGGCACCAGACAAACCCCGACACGACAATTAGGTGGTACACAACACACACACACACATCACCCACACACACCACACACACACCACACACACACACCCCACACACACCACACAACACACCACCCACACAAAACACCACCACCAACAACACCACACACACCAAAACCAACCAACACACCACACACCACACACCACACACACAACACACACACACCACCACACACACACACACACACACCCCACAAAAACACACACAAACTCCCGAACGAAAAAAAAAAATTTCAAACTCTAGATTCGACGTCTTGACAAATATTCACGGGCTGTCTTATAAATTAGTTGCTCTTTTTATTAATTTAAAGGGTATCAACGTTCTTGTATTTTCTGTATGTTCCCCCTACTTACTGAAATTTTTATTGTATGAAATTTCGGTACTTGTGTGTTACTGTTTTGTTTTGTGTTATTGTGGTTTCTGTTTGTTCTGTGTTACTTGTGTGTTACTGTATTTTTTTCTGTGTACTTGTGTGTTATGTTTTGTTTTGTGTACTTTTGTGTTATGTATTGTTTGTGTTACTTGTGTGTTACTGTATTGTTCTGTGTTACTTGTGTGTTACTGTATTGTTCTGTGTTACTTGTGTGTTACTGTATTGTTCTGTGTTACTTGTGTGTTACTGTATTGTTTTGTGTTACTTGTGTGTTACTGTATTGTTCTGTGTTACTTGTGTGTTACTGTATTGTTCTGTGTTACTTGTGTGTTACTGTATTGTTCTGTGTTACTGTATTGTTCTGTGTTACTTGTGTGTTACTGTATTGTTCTGTGTTACTTGTGTGTTACTGTATTGTTCTGTGTTACTTGTGTGTTACTGTATTGTTCTGTGTTACTTGTGTGTTACTGTATTGTTCTGTGTTACTTGTGTGTTACTGTATTGTTCTGTGTTACTTGTGTGTTACTGTACACATCTCTGTACCAGTGAGTCTACACGCTTCAGTTCCACTCTTCACCGTAGATACCAGTGAGTCTACACGCTTCAGTTCCACTCTTCACCGTAGATACCAGTGAGTCTACACGCTTCAGTTCCACTCTTCACCGTAGATACCAAGTGAGTCTACACGCTTCAGTTCCACTCTTCACCGTAGATACCAGTGAGTCTACACGCTTCAGTTCCACTCTTCACCGTAGATACCAGTGAGTCTACACGCTTCAGTTCCACTCTTCACCGTAGATACCAGTGAGTCTACACGTTTCAGTTCCACTCTTCACCGTAGATACCAGTGAGTCTACACGCTTCAGTTCCACTCTTCACCGTAGATACCAGTGAGTCTACACGCTTCAGTTCCACTCTTCACCGTAGATACCAGTGAGTCTACACGCTTCAGTTCCACTCTTCACCGTAGATACCAGTGAGTCTACACGCTTCAGTTCCACTCTTCACCGTAGATACCAGTGAGTCTACACGCTTCAGTTCCACTCTTCACCGTAGATACCAGTGAGTCTACACGCTTCTGTACTGTTCTGTACTGATATTGTGTGTATTGCACTGTACTGGTCCTGTGTGTTATTGTACTGTGTTGGTGTTCTGTGTTAGTGTACTGCGTTGTTTTATGTGTTACTGTAAAGTACTGATCCTGTGTTTTAATGTACTGTACTGGGATTCTGTGTATTGTTCTGTACTGGTCTTCTGTGTTGTTGTTCTGTACTGGTCTTCTGTGTTACTGTACTGTACTGGCTTTCTGTTCTTGTAATGTACTGGTGTTCCGTGTTATTGTTCTGTACTGGTCTTTTGTGTTACTGTGCTGTACTGGTCTTTTGTGGTTTGGACTGTACTGGTTTTCTCTGTTTTTGTACTGTGCTGGTCTTCTGTGTTACTGTACCGTACTGGTCCTCTACGTTACTGTACTGTACTGCACTCGTACTGTGTGTATTATACTGTACTGGTCTTCTGTGTTATTGTACTTTACTGATCTTCTGTGTTAGTGTACTGTGCTGGTCTTCTGTGTACTGTACCGTACTGGTCGTATACTGTTCTGGTATTCTGTGTATTGTTCTGTACTGGTCTTCTGTATTATTGTACTGTACTGGTCTTCTGTGTTATTGTACTGTACTGGTCTTCTGTGTTATTGTACTGTACTGATCTTCTGTGTTATTGTACTGTGCTGGTCTTCTGTGTTACTGTAACGTACTGGTCCTCTTCGTTACTGTACTGTACTGCATTCGTACTGTGTGTATTATACTGTACTGGTCTTCTGTGTTATTGTACTGTACTGGTCTTCTGTATTATTGTACTGTACTGGTCTTCTGTGTTATTGTACTGTACTGGTCTTCTGTGTTATTGTACTGTTCTGGTCTTCTGTGTTATTATACTGTTCTGGTCTTCTGTGTTATTGTACTGTACTGGTCTTCTGTGTTATTGTACTGTACTGGTCTTCTGTTTTATTGTACTGTACTGGTCTTCTGTGTTATTGTACTGTACTGATCTTCTGTGTTATTGTACTGTACTGGTCTTCTGTGTTATTGTACTGTACTGATCTTCTGTGTTATTGTACTGTACTGGTCTTCTGTGTTATTGTACTGTACTGGTCTTCTGTGTTATTGTACTGTTCTGGCCTTCTGTGTTATTGTACTGTTCTGGTCTTCTGTGTTATTGTACTGTACTGGTCTTCTGTGTTATTGTACTGTTCTGGTCTTCTGTGTTATTGTACTGTACTGATCTTCTGTGTTATTGTACTGTACTGGTCTTCTGTGTTATTGTACTGTAATGATCTTCTGTGTTATTGTACTGTACTGGTCTTCTGTGTTATTGTACTGTTCTGGTCTTCTGTGTTATTGTACTGTTCTGGTCTTCTGTGTTATTGTACTGTTCTGGTCTTCTGTGTTATTGTACTGTACTGGTCTTCTGTGTTATTGTACTGACTGATTCTGTGTTATTGTACTGTACTGGTCTTCTGTGTTATTGTACTGTATGGTTTCTTCTGTGTTATTGTACTGTACTGGTCTTCTGTTTTATTGTGCTGTCCCTGGTCCTTCTGTGTTATTGTACTGTACTGGTCTTCTGTGTTATTGTACTGTACTGGTCTTCTGTGTTATTGTACTGTACTGGTCTTCTGTGTTATTGTACTGTTTTATATTACATATATTTTTGTGTGTAATTATGATGGTTTGTTTGTTATTAAGCTTTTTTATGTGTTATCGTACTTATTTATTTGTCACTACAATGTTTTATGTCTCAGTTTACTTTTTTATGTGTTTATCTAATGATTTGTGTAACTATACTTTTTTATTGTTATGATACTTATGAGTTACTTTCATGTTTTGTGTGTTAATACACTGTTTTATATGTCACTGAGACTCTCTGACCGCGGGTTCAAATCCCGCCCGTGGTTTGGTTTGTTTGCAATCGTGCCATTATGAGTCTCGTTTTATTCATCTTATACGTTACAAACGAATCGCTACCTAAAGTCTTTTACCAATTGAGTCTTGCGAAAACTATTTCCAACAGAAACCTACCGGAGGTCTTCTACTAAAAGTCTTCTGGTAACAGTCCTTCCAGTAGTAATCTCATAATAGCGTCCAGTCTTATAAACTTGATTCCTACCAACAGAATCCTAAGAAAAGAATCCTGTCAATAAGTTTTCTATCAGGTATTTACCAGACAGGTTACATACAGTGTTATTAACTCTGGTGTATCAGACAGACTTTATACACAACACAACACAACGATGGTGGTGAAAAAACACATAACAGAAAGAGAGGAACTTTCAACTGTGAAACAAACTCCTTCATTCAATAGTTCCCTTCTACAGTTTTGTCTTTTTCATTACTTTCCAGCTATATGCCATATATCTCTGCAACATAGTGCACAACAACATTCAATGTGTCATATATCTCTGCAACTTTAGTGAAACCACAACATTCAGTGTGTAATATATGTTAACATTGATACATCACAGTACATAACAGTCTGGGAGACAGTAACACACAGTCGTACTGGCCAGGTTGTGGCAGCCATCACCAAAATTCTTATTATCAGTAGATCGAATCATCCAGGTTGACAGTTTTTATTTTCATCACCGAGTTTTTTTTTTATCCATCAGTTGTGGTGAATGTTTCTTATGTCATTATTGAAGAGGTGAGAGAAGAGAGTATGAGAAAACTGAGAGAATTATTTAATAATTAATTCTACTTAAACTAAATGTTTATTAAGATAATTTATAAGAATATCTCTGTTTTAACTCCAAAGTCTCTGAAGTTAATAAACTTCTTCACATATTTTATATCCTTTTCCAAAATATTTTATCAAAATATTGTAACCCTCATTCCAGTTTCTTAAGAAAATTTAAATAACATGATCAAGAATTTTCTTAATTTTCTTACACTGTTTATATAGAATTCATTAATTTAAACAGTGGTGTGAGAGAGTGTAGATATGCTTATGAGAACGTGTACACATGTATATATATGTGTACGTAGTAGTGTGTTTGTAGTGATGTGTGTGTGTACACATGTATGTATATATATGTGTACGTAGTAGTGTGTTTGTAGTGATGTTTATGTGTAGATGAAAGTGAAAAGTAAACATCAGAAGAAAACTTATGTGAACTACATAATAATTCACAATAAAGAAGAGCACAGTTCCGTGGCACAGCTGTCAGCCTGGCTGACTCTGCTGTCAGCCTAGCTGACTCTGCTGTCAGCCTGGCTGACTCTGCTGTCAGCCTGGCTGACTCTGCTGTCAGCCTGGAAGACTGCGGTCAACAGTTAGTCAGTTAGAATAAAAGAAATAAGTCAATAAGAATATTAAAACTGGTAAATTTAGAATGGATTAAGATTGAAGTTTGTGAGGCAGTTGTAATAAAGTTCTGGAATACTTAATGATTTTGTTCATAATGTTTATAAAAGGGAAAACTTTAAAGAATGTAATAATTATAATGGAATAAGACTGTTGACCATAAAGTGTGTGAGAAATATGATGGATGAAATGATGGAAAAAGACAAAATATACGTAACAAGAAAGTGTGAATTCTGAAAGGGAAAATTTAAATTATATGCATCAAGTGTAAACAATGAAAAACCCAAGTGAAAAACACTTATATAAAGGGAAGCAGCACTTAGGGGGATTTATAGGTTTGATAAAAATTTTACTAGAGTTAAAAATGTATTTAATCTTAGCAAATGTTTTGAGAGCAATAGTGTTGAATTAAGTTATAATATGCAAGAAAGACGGTAAAGATTTACACAAAAAACTTGGTGTTAGATAATGTTGTGTGATGTCACCTGTGGTCTTAAAGACGTGTGATGTCACCTGTGGTCTTAAAGACGTGTGATGTCATTGTACTTTGCTCAGAAGACAGTATATACAGAGTAAGCCATCATGTAGACCAGGTGTCACTCTAAACACAGCTTTATTAACACATTATGTAAAACTCTGTATATACACACACACATATATATACATGTGTGCGCGCATGTATCCAACCTTCAAATTCATTTACGAAACACCAGAAACAGATATTATTATAAATTTGTTATATTTTTCATAGAGGAAATTTAGAGATTTGAATTTGATACTTTTTCATACATAATAACATGTACACATGACATTCGTGAACACACAAGAACAGGTACATAAGACACCAATATACAATAACACGTAGATATTACATTCATTTATACAAAATAACATGTTACACACGACACACAGTCCTCCACTAGTGTCTCAAACGTGTTCATCTTTAAAATTTACATATTTCACATAGAATGTCGCTCACAAACACATTTAAACTGCTAAAAAAAATTAAAAAAAACTTGTTCTCAGTATAAATTCTAGTGTAACATAAGAGGAATTCAAAATTGTAATTAATTAGCCCCCGAGGTGGCCGAGCTTTGTACGAGCTTCGTCTCGTCCCCCTGGTTACGGTTCCAGGCTGTCCTTGGCGGATGTAAATTTCTGGACGCAGTTTACTGTGTGTCCCCTCCATAATTCCCCCCACCTGGACAGTCTCTACCGTAGACCAGCTAGAAAAAGACCCAAATTTCCATTCAGCAAGGTCACTGAGATGGCAACCGCTGACTTGGGGAAGTGGGAAGGGAGTCCAACTCAGTGACACAGTGGATTCCTGGAGACACTGATCCGGGGAAGGCAAAACCGCCGACCTTAGGTAAGTTTGGGGAAAGGGGGAAAAATCCGGGAGCGAACGGATGGATTTCCTGGATACATGAGCTTGGGGAAGGTTGTAGTTGAGGCTGACCTTGGGTAAGTGGGGAAGGGGAGACATCTGGGAGCGAGCGGATGGATTCCTGGATACATGAACCTGGGGAAAGCATGAATACCAGCAGTTGAGGCTGACCTTGGGGAAGTGGGGAAGGGAAGACATCCGGCGGTAGACGGATCGATTCCTGGATACATGAACTTGGGTAAAGCAAGAATACCGCTGACTTTGGGGAAGTGGGAAAGGGATTCCACCTGAGGTGACACCAAGTGGACTCCTGGAGACGCTGATCCGGGGAAGGCACTGACCTAACTCGCTGACCTTAGGTAACTGGGGAAGGGAAGACATCCGGGAGCGAGCGGATGGATTCCTGGATACATAAACTTGGGGAAGGTTGTTGTTGAGGCTAACCTTGGGTAAGTGGGGAAGGGGAGACATCCGGAGCGAGCGGATGGATTCCTGGATACATGAACCTGGGGAAAGCATGAATACGTGCAGTTGAGGCTGACCTTGGGGAAGTGGGGAAGGGAAGACATCCGGCGGTAGACGGATCGGCTCCTGGATACATGAACCTGGGTAACGCAAGAATACCGCTGACTTTGGGGAAGTGGGGAAGGGATTCCACCTGAGGTGACACCAAGTGGACTCCTGGAGACACTGATCTGGGGAAGGCACTGACCTAACTCGCTGACCTTAGGTAAGTGGGGAAGGGAAGAACATCCGGGAGCGAGCGGATGGATTCCTGGATACATAAACTTGGGGAAGGTTGTTGTTGAGGCTGACCTTGGGTAAGTGGGGAAGGGGAGACATCTGGGAGCGAGCGGATGGATTCCTGGATACATGAACTTGGGGAAAGCATGAATACGTGCAGTTGAGGCTGACCTTGGGGAAGTGGGGAAGGGAAGACATCCGGCGGTAGACGGATGGTTTCCTGGATACATGAACCTGGGGTAGGCAAGAATACAGGTTGGTGAGGCTGACCTTGGGAAAGTGAGAAAGGGGAAACATCCGGCGGCGGACGGATGAATTCCTGGATACATAACCCTAGGGAAGGCTGAGGCTGGAAGGCAGAGAGAGAGAGGCGGGGCTGACCTTAGGGAAGTGAGGAAGGGTAGACATCCGGGGGCCCACGGATGGATTCCTGGACACATGAACCTGGGGAAGGCGAGGGGGGGGGGGACCTTAAAGACGAACCACTGGCCTCCACGTGGCAAGGTCTGGTAACTCAGAGATAACTCTGAGGCTGACAGTGGTCGCAAATTATTATTATTATTATAATTCAAGATTTGCTAATTTGGATTCAAAGCGTCTACCAGGGGGGGTTTATTTCCACTCCAGCCACTCTCATAGGAGCCACGGTAGTGTTCTTATTTTGTTCATTCACCGGAGTTAACATTAATAAAAATAACATTAATAAAAATATTGTTCATATTTTTTATTAACACAACAGAGATAACATTGCAACAACTAGAAATGGCAGTAATATATGTTTGAAAGTCGTTTAGCGATTTGAAGATGACAGGGCTCCTGGGTACACATGTCTGGTACTCTAACATAACGTAGGTCATCTGGAAAAGACCCGGGCCGGGACAAAACCTGGTGTGTTCCTGGAGTGAGACCCAACAGTTAGGTGTCTTCAATCAAAAACGTTTCGCCTACACAGTAGGCTTCTTCAGTTTAATATAGAGGCAGCAGCAGAGGCAGTGAATGTAAGACTGATGTAATTATAATCATGCGTGATCCCAGAAAGGTATCCCCGTGATCCCAGAAAGGTATCCCCGTGATCCCAGAAAGGTATCCCCGTGATCCCAGAAAGGTATCCCCGTGATCCCAGAAAGGTAAACCCCCTGATCCCAGGGAAAAGGGATCCCCGTGATCCCAGAAAGGTATCCCCGTACTGCATAAACCTTATTGTTCATCTCTGTTGCTGTACATTTTTTCTTTGCTACTGTACTGCATTTCTGTACTGCACTCTACCGTTCTTTTGTTTTAATTTTCTGTACTGGTCGTCTCTGTTACTGTACTGGTCGTCTCTGTTACTGTACTGGTCGTCTCTGTTACTGTACTGGTCTTCTCTGTTACTGTACTGGTCGTCTCTGTTACTGTACTCATTCTTCTGTGTTACTGTACTGGTCTTCTCTGTTACTGTACTGGTCCTTCTCTGTTACTGTACTGGTCTTCTCTGTTACTGTACTGGTCGTCTCTGTTACTGTACTCATTCTTCTGTGTTACTGTACTGGTCTTCTCTGTTACTGTACTGGTCTTCTCTGTTACTGTACTGGTCTTCTCTGTTACTGTACTGGTCTTCTCTGTTACTGTACTCATTCTTCTGTGTTACTGTACTGGTCTTCTCTGTTACTGTACTGGTCGTCTCTGTTACTGTACTCATTCTTCTGTGTTACTGTACTGGTCTTCTCTGTTACTGTACTGGTCTTCTCTGTTACTGAACTATATTTGTTCTTCTGTGTTTCTGTACTGGTCTTCTGTGCTACCAGTGTCAGGGGAACGCCTTCCTACTGAACAAAAGAAAGGAAAAATAACAAATGAATAACTTGATGGATAATAATTATGTTTTTCTAAGGATTTTAATTAAAAATAAATAAAATAAATATTGGCCGCTGTGGTTCCAGTAGGATGTTGGGACAGGAGTATCTTATGCCCAGGATGGTCTTCTGATGATGTTTTAGAAGAAATGTGTTGGTTATCCTGGGTGGCGGTGTTCGTCCCATGTTCTGAAAATCCTGTCACTACTTGGTTATATCACCACAATTCAGATTTTAGAGGTGAGGAGTCGTAATGTCCCACTAGGTCATGTAGACGTAGATCTTGCTCCAATTAACTAGCGTCTACCCTGGTTGACCTGGTCAGCAGCAGAGCTGATAATAAGGAAAACACTGGTTATATAAGTGTTAAATAAGTATAACATTGAAGAAAGACAAAGGCTGGTATTCTACTTCAATGTCATGACTTGTAACCAGGTAAATTAGTATCAATGAACAGAAATACTCCTTGTAGATCACCGTACCTGATCATGAGAAGAGTGGAAGGTTATTCTTCAAACTTCAACCCACACCAGGAAAGGTTAATACTACCAGGAATAGAAATTAAAGCAACTCAGACGCTAGGAACTGAGGTTTAGCCTCAGCCCGCTAGATGGAAGAGTGGGCGGTAACACGCTAGTGGTTCCTGGGTGTCTGAACAACCATACCTCCCACTTTTTTAAGTTTTTTTTCCTCAAAATATCCCCTTTCCTAAACTTATAGTCGGAAGCAGTATGTTAAGTTACAGAGGGAAAAGTACTATGTACACCCTCGGTTCAGCCAATCTGAGAAGTGGTTTTCCGAGTCATATATATATATAATGAACAACTTTAAACTTATAAGACTGGATAGCCCATCTTAAGAGTCGGCTACTTGAACCTTTGAAGTTTTCCAGGTACATCAGTGGCTTGCGATCTGTTTCAAGCACAAAGGGTTTTCCATATAAGTAGTAGTTGAACCCACTTACACCCCATACCAATGCATAACATTCCTTCTCCACAGTGGAGTAGTTTTCTTCCCTCGCAGAAGCTTCTTACTGGTGGAAGATATAGGGAAGTGAATCTCATCATAATACTGTAGTGGAACAGCCCCGAGTCCTGAATGGAAGGCATCCGTTTGGAGACATAAGACTTTATTAATAACTGGTAATTTTAGAACAGGAGGATTGGAAAGTATTCTTTACTTTGTTCGAAGCTTTCTACAGCCTCTTCAGAACAAACAAGAGGTTCCTTTACATACTTTTTAAATAGTCTGTGAGAATGGAAGTCAGACCTTTTAAATTATGTACAAAAATTCTCTTTTGAAATTTACTGACCCAAGGAAACTTCTTAGCAATTTTGTTTTGTAGTTAGGAAGGAGCTTTCTAGAACTGCTTTCGTCTTGTTAGGAAGAGGTGATAAATTACTGTCAGAAATAATAAACCCGAGGTATTGTACTTTGAAATAGCCAAGAAAACACTTCTGTGGTTTGATTGTAAGACAATGAGCTCTTAGTCTTTTTAAAACCAGCGACAGTGTAGTAAGATGATCCTCCCAGACATAAATCATGATGTAAATATTATCGAAATACACTGAAACATTTTTGAGGTCAGAAAGGAATATTCTCATAAGCCGGATATACGTGGCACACGCGGTGACCAAGCCGTAAGGCACTGTGCGATATTGCATTAGGGAAAGCCGTGTATGGTTTAGAGTCTAGGTGTAATGACACTTGATGGTACGCTTGTGAGATGTCTAATTCAGAGAAAAATTTACAGTCATGGAATTCATACAAGTCATGATCGATTACTGGCATGGGTTCAACGTCCCATTTAGTGATAACATTTAATAACGAAAATCTTGAGCCAGTCGGTAAAAATTGTCTGATTTCTTAACCATGACAACTGCTGAATAGAAAGCTGATTTAGAACGTTCAATGATATTTAACTTTAAGAGTTTGTCAACTTCGTTATCAAATGTTTTCCGTAAGTGAACAGCAACAGGATAAATTTTCCGTCTTACTGGTTCATGAGCTGACAATTGAATCTTGTGTACAACGGTAGTGGTAAGTCCTGGGATCTCTGTGAATATGTCAGAAAAGGTATTTACTAAGGCATTTACTTGAGGCTTTTGTTTAGTAGATAGTTCACTCTTGATTTTGATGTTTGAGTTATTAGTTGGAGAATCAACAGTTAAGATATGAAGTAGTTCCTTCGATTCTGTCCGAGACTAGTGGATCTATAAAAACAAACTTTACATTCACGAGAATCATGACTGTTAGACAAAATATCTTCATCGAAGGATTTTCAACGAAGAATAACTTTTCTACGGTGGAACATTCCAAAATATTGAAATGTTACATTCGTTCTTTACCCTTGACATCCAAGAGATAATCTACCTTATTCCAGAACTTTACTATTTTATTCGGTCCGCTCCAGGAAATTAACAATTTGTTTGGATTTATCTGGTAAAAGAACTAAAACTTCATCGCCAATATTAAATTTACGCTTGACTCCTTTGGTCAATATAGGTCTTGTATGTTTCCATGGAAATATTCAAGTTCTTGACAACAAAAATCAGCGGTTCTTCTAATCTTCTTTTCAGATCTAAAAAGAACTGATAAAGTGCTTTGAACTTCAGGTTTAATATCTTTGGACCACAGTTCATTCAAGATAGAGGTTCACGAGCTTGTCTCCATAAAGAAATTCGAAAGGGGAATATCCAAGTGAATCACTTGGAATCTGACGCATTACAAAGAGCACATGGTAGATAACTTTACAGTCAGTTGGCTTAAGGAAACAAAGTTTCTTTAATATGACTTTAGGATAGCATGTTGTCATTCCACTCTTCCGTTCAATTTGGATGTAACGGAGGTTTTAACAAACCCCCAAGTTGATAACTTGATCCCTTAATTCAAGAAGTAAATTGTGTTCCTTGATCAGAAAGAATTTCCCCGGGTATACCTCCCGTGAAAAAATAGATAGTCACTTTTCTGCAACTTCTACTGACGAAACCCCTTCTGGGGAAACTAGACGCAATGCCAGTCTTTGTCAAGATGTATTTATGACCTCCTGATGAACCAAAGTGATAGGACCAACTCTCCCACTGCAACCTACAATGGGGAATGAGTAAATCGGCATTATTACCATAGAAAAACCTCATAGTTCTTCCAATTTGTGAGGAAAGCTAACATAATTTAATTTAATAATTTATACCGTGAAGAATCTAAGTTTAGGGAAAAGCTTACTAGAGATAACAAACAGGAACACCATATCTCTAAGAATTGGCGAAACATTCATTCCATTAAGAGTACCTTCACTAAAAGCTGCGTTAATATTAGCTTCAGTGAAACACTTCCCGATATTCTCACTTTTCCTCGGGGGACATTTTTGATTTTATTCCAAATTCATTACAGAAAAAAGATTCATGGAAGTCCGCAATTCTTGGCAAAAGGGGGGGGGGGGGGGGGGGGGGGGGGGGGGGGGGGGGGGGGGGGGGGGGGGGGGGGGGGGGGGGGGGGGGGGGGGGGGGGGGGGGGGGGGGGGGGGGGGGGGGGAAAAAAAAAAAAAAAAAAAAAAAAAAAAAAAAAAAAAAAAAAAAAAAAAAAAAAAAAAAAAAAAAAAAAAAAAAAAAAAAAAAAAAAAAAAAAAAAAAAAAATATGGGGGGGGTAGTAACCCTCCCCAAAGGGTGGGGGGTAGTAACACCTACCCAAGGTGTGGGTGGTAGTAACACCATACCCAAGGGTGGGTGGTGAACCCCATCCCCAAGGTTGGGTGGTGTAACCCCCATACCCTGGGTGGGGGGGTAGTAACACCATACCCAGGTGGGGGTGGTATAACCCCAAACCCCCAGGTGGGTGGTGTAACCCAAAACCCCATGGTGGGGGTGGTACTAAACCCATACTCTGTGTGGGAGGTCTAACATCACACCAGGGTGTGGATTTTATCACCAAACCCTTTGTTGGGGGGGGTAACCCATCCCCAGTTGAGGGGGGAGAAAAGATTCCGGGGTTGTGGGGGGTTGTAACACCGTTCCCTGGGTGGGGGTAGTGCACCGTACCCATGGTGGGGTTTGTAGTAACAATACCAGAGTTTTTTTTGGGTAGAACCCTCCCCATTGTCGGGGTTGTAGAAACATACCCATTGTTTGGGTGGTTAACCCCTCCCCAAAGGTGGGGGGTTAGAACACCATACCATGGTGTGGGTTTTAGTAACCCATAACGCATATAAAATTGACGGGAAATTAACGATGTGGCCAAGGGGAAAAAATGATCAAGAGGGGAACAGCAACGGGGGCACATTTGAAATTGAAGGCACAGATGAATCCAGGATGTTAAAGTATTTTTTCAGTCACGAGTAGTCAGGAATGGGATATTTTGGGAAAAGTGATGTATGGGTTTTAAGAGAGGTATAAAACGTTCTGGTTCGGTTAGAGTGCCCCAGTGCGACAGTGAAAAGGGGGGGCCAGGAGCTATGAATCGCCCCCCTGAAACCCAAAAATAGGTGAGTACACACACCACACACACACAACATGTAATGCTTTTTTTGCAGCAAGCAAGTCAAGGATTTGACTTTTTCCGGTGAGAATTTTGAATTCTTTAAATTTTTCTATCATTCAGTCCGTGACGAAAGGGTTTTGAAAATCGTTACTGGCAAAGATTACATTTCGTTTGGTCTACATCTGGTGGTGGTGATTTAATCTGCCAAAGATACCTGTAACCCAGCCGGAGCCGGGAAGTAGTGACATCCAAGAGTCTGCTTATTTAGTTGGATGCACCATAGACATGTGGCTTCTCCTGCATGATAGAATGATGACATATAGACTGACTGGTGTCAGTCTCCCTCAGTCTTTAGTCAGTAAAGCTCATTTTAAGTTCTTCTCGTATTATTGTTCTCAAACTGCTGACAACCCTCTCTGAAGGCATATAACTTGGCCATTTCATCAGTTCTATCATTCTTCTAAAAACCAATGTGAGATGGAATACAGAAGTTTACGTCTAATATTAAATATATTTGATTTAAGGATACTGTGAGGGAAAAGTTCAATAGATAGGAGTAGCAATATAGTAACAATAGTTTCACTGTCGGCTACTAGTTAAGGTAGGATAAGTCACGCTCCCGTTTTTCCCGCATTTTTTCCCCCTCCCTGAAAGTGATAGTTTGACTGCCGGCTGCTTGTTAAGGTAGGGTCAGTCTAGCTCCCTCTATCCCTTCCCCTCCCTCTTCCCTTCCCCCCCCGAAAGGTGACGTGTGGGGCTCTGGTCAAACAGTAAATCACTCAACTCACAGCTCCCAACACTACTGTAAGTACATGCCTGCCTTGTATTCTAGTGGATTTATTGGTTAAAAGATTCACTTTTGACCAATAATAAACTTAGTCCTTTCAGTCTTGCTCTAGGTTGACTGTTGTAACAATCACCATGTCTTTTGAGTATCGTACTTGCCATGGAGAGTGATTATTTAAGCAGTGGGTAACCTGTCTATCTTTTCAGCTTGGATGACAGTGAGGGTCACCTGTCAATCAACGAGAAGAACAGGAGACGGACTAACGTCCTGGAGACGTCCCATTTTGGATTGAATTACCTGTGCACCTGTATGAAATCGCAGGACGTAACCCCACATCATTGCAGCGGTAAAGAACCTGCTTTCCTGTCATCGGGATACTACTCGAGGCTCTATCTACTGTGAAGTACTAGCCAGTGGGTCGTAACCAACACCTGCGACCCCCCCCATCATCAGCAACGGCTACGATTTCAACAACAGTGTCACCAACACCAGACACCCCTATCTACATTAGCGTTGAATTCAGTTATCATTTATATTTTTCATTTTTCATTTTCTTTAATGTAGGATTAATATTTCATATTTAAGTGTTTTACATTTTATATTTTCTATATAATAAAGTGTTTATGTTTGTCTGCTATTATTTCTTTTTCTATTCACTAATTTTCCTGAGGAGGAGCCAGCCTTGGTAATACTGTCTGAAGTTGTTACAGGGCTGAGTAAGCCTTCACAAGTGGCGACCTTGTCAGGATAAACTCTACTGAATCAAGATTCAACTCCAATCTCGAATCTACCATTGGAACTTCAACGCCGCATACCACAGACGGTTACCACCAGCCATGAGTAATCATTCTCTATGGTAGGACTACAGTACAGGTATTTAAAAGATTTGGTGATTGTTATAGTCTCAATTTATTGTAAGTCAAGTCAGGCAGGATATAATATTTAATTCTGCCACCTAATTGTGTGTGAGCTTGAAACACTTTGGAGGATTAGACTCTAGGGACCCGAGATTTTCCAGTGACAACTTGTTTCATTGAGCTCTTTATTATATCAAGGGAACTGTCATAGGACACTCTTTTTTTGTTGGTGAGAAGATTGGATGGTCAAGTGACCCAATTCTACTTTCTGTTTGCTCGGAGCCGGCATAGAACCCTTCGTTTTCATTAATACATATTGTTTAACTGAAGCAGGGATCGAGCCCTCTGGTTTATTTACAGTTTGAGCGGAGCAGGAATTGAACCCTCCGTTTTCTTTAATACCCGTTTCATTTCCCCTGATAGTTAAAGTTATTCTTGCAAGTATGGATGAATACCAGTTTTGGATGAACGCTGGAAGTAAGTTAGGAATAACAGGGAAAAATTTAGAATCTTTCATTAGTGCTAAGATCGAGGAAAGACTTGAAAGAGAGAGAATTGAGAGAGAAGAAAGACAGCTAGAAAGGGAAAGAGAAGAGAATAAGGAGAGAGAGAGAGAATCGAAAGAGAAGAGAAAAAGGAGAGAGAGAGAATTGAGAGAGAAATCCAAGAAAGACAGTTAGAAAGAGAGCGAGAAGACCAAAAAGAGCGTGATAGACTTGATCGTGAGGAAAGAGCTAGAGAACGTGAGGAACAAGCTAAGATACGTGAGGAGCAGGTTAGATTAAGAGAACTTGAGGAAAGAGCAAAGGATAGAGAACTTGAGGAAAAAGCTAGAGAACGTGAGGATAAAGCTAGAGAACGTGAGGAAAAATCTAGAGAACATGAGTTAATAGAGAGAGAAAAGGATCGCGAGCTCGAAAAATCTCGCCTTGAATTGGAGAATAAAAAGTTAACACTTACACAACAACAATTAGAGGAAGGAGTAATGGAACAACGTGCAGTCAGTGCACATATTCCAACACCTAATTTACCTCCCTTCACAGAGGGGGAAGACATAACTTCATACATTATCAGGTTTGAAAATACCGCTACCCTCTGTGAATGGCCAACTTTGTCGCAGGATATCATATGTAATTATAACCTACTGAAGAAGGCAATCCTTAAAGCATATCAAAAAACCACTAATTCTTACAGGAAAGATTTCAGGTATGCCACCTTACAGCCTGGCCAGAACTTTCAGCAGTTACATCTAACACTCTTTCGTTTGTTCGACTTTTGGATAAAGAGTTCAGGAATTGATCACAGTTATGAATCTCTTAGAGACTTCATGGTTGCTGACCAGTTCCTGACAGTTCTTCCCCATCAGATACGAACATTCATCAGAGAACGTAACCTGATTAAAGCTGAGGAAGTTGCTGAGGCTGCTGACCTGTATGCTGAGGCTCACAATTCCTATAAAGACCTAAAGGGATCGAACCCTAAGGGCAAGGGTTCATCAGACCTGAAGAAATCAAAGCCTCTATTGGAAAGTAAAATGACTTCTTTTATTCCTGTTTGTCATTTGTGTGTTGTTAAGGGACATAAACGTCCAGATTGTCCTTCTAAGAAGGTCCAAAAAGTTGGAAGATGTTTCAAAGACTGTAGTGACCAAGCACCCTTCTGTTCAGGAACAGTTAATGGACTTAATGTATCTACCATTTTCCGAGACACTGGATGCACATGTATAGTCATTTCTGATAAGCTGTTCCCTAACCTTAAAGAAACTCATTCCTCTGCTATACTTTCAGACTACTTGGGCCGTACGGACACTTTTCCTACCATCCGTTGTTACATTAGGTCTAAATGGTTCACAGGTTGGTCTGAAGCCGTACTAGTTCCCATCACTTCTTGCTCCGTACTAATAGGTAATGTAAAAGGTACCAATCTTCCTTCTGAGGTTGACCTTTCATCACCAAAGATGGATATAAGCGTTTCAGATCCTCTTACTGTAGAGTCAGAGAAGCCCCTCGAAAGTTCAGATGAGACAATGTCTCGCGATATTCATGTGGGATTAAAAACCAGTGATGCTACTCTCGAAAGCAAGGAAGTAGGATCACCGGTTCACTTGTTAGATGAAAGTGAAGATATCACCTCCGATACCATAAATGTCTTGACTAGGGCTCAGACCAAAGCACAGGCTTCTCCTACTGTCCATCCTTTGATTTTCCCTGACTTTAAGAATTAAGATATATCAAAGGACTCCTTTGTCAATTTACAACGTAATTGCCCTTCTCTTCAGAATTACCATAATGCCGCTAAACAAAATCAAGTTATCCAAAGGAAAAACTTTTCATATAAATTTGAATATATAAAAGGTGTCTTGTACAAGTCAGTATTCAAATTAAGTGGTGTGATATTGTTTATATATATATAGGATGTAAATAACTTTTGAAAATTATGAGAACAAGATGAGTTAGGTGAGAGCAGTGTTAGCGTAGATAGCAGCAGAGGGACGTAACAGCAGGGTGAGGGTGATGACTGAATGGTGAAAGAGATGACAGAAGGGTGAGAGAGATGGCAGCAGGGTTGCAGAGATGACACAACGGTGCGAGAGATGACAGCAGGGTGGCAGAGATGACACAACGGTGCGAGAGATGACAGCAGGGTGGCAGAGATGACACAACGGTGCGAGAGATGAAAGCAGGGTGGCAGAGATGACACAAGGGTGAGAGAGATGACAGAAGGACAAGTATCAGCTGTCACATGTTGCACTATCTTTAATATAACACTGCTAGTATCAGCTATCACATGTTGCACTATCTAGTATCCATAGTAATCTAGTATCTAGTATCACTGCTAGTATCAGCTATCACATGCTGCACTATCTTTAATATAACACTGCTAGTATCAGCTGTCACATGTTGCACTATCTTTAATATAACACTGCTAGTATCAGCTATCACATGTTGCACTATCTAGTATCACTAGTATCTAGTATCTAGTATCACTGCTAGTATCAGCTATCACATGCTGCACAATCTTTAATATAACACTGCTAGTATCAGCTATCACATGCTGCACTATCTTTAATATAACATTGTAGTATCAGCTATCACATGTTGCACTATCTTTACTTAATATATAACACTGCTAGTATCAGCTATCACATGTTGCACTATCTTTACTTAATATATAACACTGCTAGTATCAGCTATCACATGTTGCACTATCTTTACTTAATATATAACACTGCTAGTATCAGCTATCACATTGTTGCACTATCTAGTATCACTAGTATCTAGTATCTAGTATCACTGCTAGTATCAGCTATCACATGCTACACTATCTTTAATATAACACTGCTAGTATCAGCTATCACATGCTGCACTATCTATATAATATAACACTGCTAGTATCAGCTATCACATGTTGCACTATCTATAATATAACACTGCTAGTATCAGCTATCACATGTTGCACTATCTATAATATAACACTGCTAGTATCAGCTATCACATGCTGCTCATTTATCAACACTATACAACAAGAATTCCCTAGAAAGAGACTTGTCCACATAGTGAGAGTGATCAACTGGGTCCTCACGTTTCCCAGATCAAACTCAATATGTCTAGGAAGCCTCTTCCTTTTATCTCATCTTCACAAAGACAACAGCGACAGTCTTAAATTCATATTTTCTTCTTGAGAATCAGTAAACTTTTTATATTTTCTGCTACACTTATTCAATCACAATAAAACCGAGATAATATGACATTAATGTAGTATATAGTGAATATTTTTTTGGACTGTGTGTGTGTGTGTGTACGTTGTGTGTGTGTATTTATGTGTATGTGTTAGTATGTGTGATTGTATGTGTGTGTTAGTATTTAGGTGTGTGTGTGTGTGTGTGTGTGTGTGTGTGTGTGTGTACGTTTGTGTGTGTATTTATGTGTATGTGTTTGTATGTGTGATTGTATGTGTGTGTATGTTAGTATTTATGTGTGTGTGTGTGTGTGTGTACGTTTGTGTATTTATGTGTATGTGCTTGTATGTGTGATTGTATGTGTGTGTATGTTAGTATTTAGGTGTGTGTGTGTGTGTATGTGTGTGTGTGTGTGTGTGTGTGTGTGTTGTGTGTACGTTTATGTGTGTATTTATGTGTATGTGTTTGTATGTGTGATTGTATGTGTGTGTATGTTAGTATTTATGTGGTGTGTGTGTGTGTGTTGTGTGTGTGTGTGTGTGTACGTTTGTGTGTGTATTTATGTGTATGTATGTGTGATTGTATGTGTGTGTATGTTAGTATTTAGGTGTGTGTGTGTGTGTGTGTGTGTGTGGTGTGTGTGTGTGTGTGTGTGTGTGTGTGTACGTTTGTGTGTGTATTTATGTGTATGTATGTGTGATTGTATGTGTGTGTATGTTAGTATTTAGGTGTGTGTGTGTGCACGTTTGTGTGTGTATTTATGTGTTGTGTTTGTATGTGTGATTGTATATGTGTGTATGTTAGTTTTAGGTGTGCGTGTGTGTGTGTGTGGTGTGGTGTACCTACCTAATTGTACTCACCTAGTTGAGGTTGCGGGGGTCGAGTCCGAGCTCCTGGCCCGCCTCTTCACTGATCGCTACTAGGTCACTCTCCCTGAGCCGTAAGCTTTATCATACTCTGCTTAAAGCTATGTATGGATCCTGCCTCCACTACATCGCTTTCCAAACTATTCCACTTACTGACTACTCTGTGGCTGAAGAAATACTTCCTAACATCCCTGTGATTCATCTGTTGTCTTCAGCTTCCAACTGTGTCCCCTTGTTACTGTGTCCAATCTCTGGAACATCCTGTCTTTGTCCACCTTGTCAATTCCTCTCAGTATTTGTTTGTCGTTATCATGTCCCCCTATCTCTCCTGTCCTCCAGTGTCGTCAGGTTGATTTCCCTTAACCTTCCTCGTAGGACATACCTCTTAGCTCTGGGACTAGTCTTGTTGCAAACTTTGCACTTTCTCTAGTTTCTTCACGTGCTTGGCTAGGTGTGGGTTCCAATCTGGTGCCGCATACTTCAATATGGGCCTAACATACACGGTGTACAGGGTCTGAATGATTCCTTATTAAGATGTCGGAATGCTGTTCTGAGGTTTGCTAGGCGCCCATATGCTGCAGCAGTTATTTGGTTGATGTGTCGCTTCAGGAGATGTGCCTGGTGTTATACTCACCCAAGATCTTTTTCTTGAGTGAGGTTTGTAGTCTCTGACCCCCTAGACTGTTACTCCGTCTGCGGCCTTCTTTGCCCTTCCCCAATCTTCATGACTTTGCACTTGGTGGGATTGAACTCCAGGAGCCAATTGCGGGACCAGGTCTGCAGCCTGTCCAGATCCCTTTGTAGTTCTGCCTGGTCTTCGATCGAGTGAATTCTTCTCATCAACTTCACGTCATCTGCAAACAGGGACACCTCAGAGTCTATTCCTTCCGTCATGTCGTTCACAAATACCAGAAAACAGCACTGGTCCTAGGACTGACCCCTGCGGGACCCCGTCTGGTCACAGGTGCCCACTCTGACACCTCGCCACGTGCCATGACTCGCTGCTGTCTTCCTGACAAGTATTCGCTGATCCATTGTAGTGCCTTCCCTGTTATCCTGCTTGGTCCTCCAGTTTTTGCACCAATCTCTTGTGTGGAACTGTGTCAAAGCCTTCTTGCAGTCCAAGAAAATGCAATCCACCCACCCCTCTCTCTCTTGTCTTACTGCTGTCACCATGTCATAGAACTCCAGTAGGTTTGTGACACTGGATTTCCCGTCCCTGAAACCATGTTGGCTGCTGTTGATGAGATCATTCCTTTCTAGGTGTTCCACAACTCTTCTCCTGATAATCTTCTCCATGATTTTGCATACTATACATGTCAGTGACACTGGACTGTAGTTTATGCTTCATGTCTGTCTCCTTTTTTAAAGATTGGGACTACATTTGCTGTCTTCCATGCCTCAGGCAATCTCCCTGTTTCGATAGATGTATTGAATATTGTTGTTAGGGGTACACATAGCGCCTCTGCTCCCTCTCTCAATCCCCATGGGGAGATGTCATCGGGCCCCCCATTGCTTTGAGGTATCTAGCTCACTCAGAAGCCTCTTCACTTCTTCCTCGATTGTTGTGCACTGTGTCCGCACTTGGTGGTGTGCCCACCTCTCCGTCTTTCTGGAGTCCCTTCTGGTCTCCTCTGTGAACACTTCTTTGAATCTCTTGTTGAGTTCTTAAATACTTCACGGTCATTTCTTGTTGTCTCTCCTCCTTCCTTCCTTAGCTGATTACCTGGCCCTTTGGGACTGTTGTTTTCCTCCTGATGTGGCTGTACACAGTTTCGGGTAAGGATTTGGCTTTCGCTGCTATGTCATTTTCTATTGTCTTTGGGCCTCCCTTTTATCTGTGCATATTCGTTTTCTGGCTCTACGACTGTTCTCCTTATTCTCCTGGGGTCCTTTGCCTCTATATTTCTTCCATTCCCAGCACATTTGGTTTTTGCTCCCTGCACCTTTGGGTAAACCATGGGCTCATCCTGGCTTTTTCTTTTAATCCTGTTACCCTTGGGTACAAACCTCTCCTCAGCCCCCTTGCATTTTGTTGCTACATATTCCACATCTCATTAACTGGCTTCCCTGCCATTTTCTCTGTCCACTGACCCCGTTCAGGTAGTTCCTCATTCCTGTGTAGTTCCCCTTTCTTGTAGTTTGCTTCATTCGTCCTGGCCTTCCTGCTTCTCCCTCCACTTGTAGCTTTTGTGTAAATTTGAAGTTTAAACACCACGTGGTTTAAATTTGGGCCCCAAAGGGTCCCTTTTTTATGTGTGTCCTCGAAAATCTGCCTATCAAGGTGAATACTAAGTCCAGCCTTGCTGGTTTTATCCTCTCTCTCTCTCTTGTGTAGTGTCCTTCGTGTGTGTGTGTGTGTGTGTGGTGTAGTTTTTGTGTTTTGTTTGTGTGCGTGTGTGTGTGTTGGGGTGTATAAGTGTGTGTATGTGTATGTATGGTGTGTTGTGGTGTTGTGTGTTGTGTGTGTAACGTGTGTGTGTGTGTGTGTGTGTGTGTGTGTGTGTGTGTGTGTGTGTGTGTGTGTGTGTGTGTGGTGTGTACTCGCCAAGTACTCCCTAGTTGTGGTATTTGGGGTCGATCAAGCTTCCCCCGTCTCTTCACTGGTCGCTACTAGGTCACTCCCCTTAAACCCCATGAGCTTCTCATCCCTTTGCTTAAAATATGTTGGATCTGCCTCAACTACATCGCTTCCCAAATATTCTACTTTTTGCTACTCTTGACTAAAAAAATACTTCCTAACACCCTTTTTGATTCATTTGGGGGTCTTCAACCTTCCCAACTGTGTCCCTTGTTGCTGTGTCCCATTCTGGAACATCCGTCTTTGTCCACACTGTAAATTCCTTCAGCTTTGTATATGTCGTTATCTGCCCCCCCTTCCCTTTGTCCTCAGTGTCGTCAGGTTGATTTCCCTTAAACCCTTCCCCTTTCGTAGGCATCCCTCTTAGCTCTGGGACTTGCTGTGAAAATTTTTTGTACTTTATTGTTTCTTTACGTGCTGGCTGGTGTGGGTGCCAAACGGGTGCCGAATACCCCAATATGGGTAAGTCCGGTGTACAGGGTCCTAAAAACGATTCCGTTTAAGATGCGGAATGCTGTTTGAGGTACCCAGGGGCCCATAGCTGCGCAGTTATTTGGGTTTAGTGCGCCCCGGGATGTCCTGGGGTTATATCACCCCCAAAATCATTTCCTTTAGTGAAGTTTTTAGTCTCTGCCCCCCTAGACTGACTCTGTTTTACGGTTTCTTTGCCCTTCCAATCTTCATGACTTTGACTTCATGGGGGTTGAACTCCATGACCCAATTTCGGACCCGGGGCTGCTCCCGCCAGACCCCTTTTTAGTTCTGTGGTCTTCGTCCGAAGAATTATTTTATCAACTTACATTTCGCAAACAGGGACATTTGAGTCTTTTCCTTCCGTCATGTCGTTTACAAAAAACCAGAAACAACTGGGCCCCGGATGACCCGTGGGACCCCCTTGTCCAGGTGCCCACTCTGAACCTCGCCCGTTCCATGACTCGCTGCTTCTTCCTGACAATATTTCCCCGATTATTGTAGGCCTTCCTTTTATCCCTGCCTGGTCCCTATTTTTTGCCTAAACTCTTTTGTGGAACGTGTCAAATCCTTCTTACAGTCCAAAAAAAAGCAATCTAACCACCCCTCTCTCTCTCTCTTGTCTTACTGCTGTCACACTGTCAGAATCCCGTAGGTTTTTGACACGGTTTTCCCCACCCTAAAAAACCCTGTTGGCTGCGTTGGTGAGATCATTCCTTTTTAGGTGTCCCAAATTTTCTTCTCCTGATAATCTTCTCCATGATTTGCATACTTCATGTCAGTGACACTGTCGTGTTTAGTGCTTCATTCTGCTCCTTTTTTAAAAATTGGGCTACATTTGCTGTCTTCCATACCTAGGGAATTCCCCGTTTCGATAGATTATTTAATATTGTTTTGGGGGGT
>NC_069404.1:49678653-49693863 GCF_026875155.1 Cherax quadricarinatus
AAATTTTTTTTCCTTTATTTAAATAAAAGAAATTCCCCAAAAATGGGAAAATTTAAAAAATATTATATATATATATATATATATATATAAATATTATAAATATATTATATATATTATATATATAAATTATATATACACTATATATATATAATTTTTATATATATATATATATAATATATATATATATATATATATATATATATTTTATATATAATATATATATATAAAATATAATATATATAATATTATATGGCCTGCCGAATATGTAAAACTGGTCAATTAGCAAGAACTCATTTAAAATTAAGTCCTTTCTAAAATTTCTCTTATATGATTAAAGATATATTTTTTCATTAATTTAATGAAAAAAATTTTTTTAAATTTTTCTCCAATAGAATCTTAGAAAAACTTACCTAACCTATTATAACAAGAACAATTTATTTTAGCCTAACCCAACCAAATATATTTTAGATTTGTTTACAATAATTTAAAAACTAAACAAACACAGTGAAATATATTTTTTTCGTTAGGTTCAGAATGATTTTGGCGAAATTATTGCATACACAAATTTTCGCTTGTCCTATATGGCAAAATGAGCGTTGCTATTTTAAGGGCCCAAAATGGCAAGTTCTGCCCATTCGGCACGACATAATATATAAATATATATATATAAAAATATATATATATATATATATATTTTATATATATATATATATATATATAATATATATATATATATATATATATATACAAAACGGTATATTTAAAAACTGATCTCTAGGTAAAGGTGGTTACTACCACCCACACCTTGGGGATGGTGTTACTACCACCCACACCATGGGGATGGTGTTACTACCACCCACACCATTGGTACGGTGTTACTACCACCCACACCATGGGTATGGTGTTTACTACCACCCACACCTTGGTATGGTGTTTCTACCACCCACACCATGGGTATGGTGTTACTACCACCCACACCATGGGTATGGTGTTTCTACCACCCACACCATGGGTACGGTGTTACTACCAACCCACACCATGGGTATGGTGTTACTACCACCCCAAACCCTGGGTACGGTGTTACTACCACCCACACCATGGGTACGGTGTTACTAAACCCCCCACACCATGGGTATGGTGTTACTACCACCCACACCCTTGGGTATGGTGTTACTACCACCCACACCATGGGTACGGTGTTTTCTACCACCCACACCAATGGGTATGGTGTTAAATACCACCCACACCATGGGACGGGGTTACTACCACCCCCACCAGGGTACGGTGGTTTTACTACCACCCCACCATGGGTTTTGGGTTACTTTACTACCACCCACACCTTGGTATGGGTTACTACCACCACACCAGGGTACTGGTTACTAACCACCCACACCATGGGTACGGTGTTTCTACCCCCACACCAGGGTATTTTTTACTACCACCCACCCTTGGTTTTTGGAAAAGGGGGTTTTTTAGGAAAAAAAACTTAAAAAAAATGGGGGTATGGTTGCTCAGACACCCAGGGAAACCCCTAGCGTTTACCGCCCCTCTCCCTCAGTGGGCAGAGGGGTAAACTTCAGTTCCTACGTCTGAGTTGCTTTAATTTCTATTCCTGGGAGATTAACCTTACCTGGGGGGGTTGAAGTTTGAAGAAAACTCACCTCCACTCTCCATATCGGGACGGTGACTACCCAGGAGTATTTCTGTTCATTGATACTAATTTACCTGGTTAAAACAGTCATGACATTGAGTAGAATACCACCCTTTTCTTTCTTCAATGTTATACTTATTTAACACTTTATAACCAGTGTTTTCTTTATTATCACTCTGTGCTAAATGTAACCAGGGGTAGACGCTATTTAAATTGAGCAAGATCCCTGTACAGGAGTAGTGGGACTTTACGACTCCTCACCTCTAAAATGTGAATTGTGGGATACAACCAAGTAGTGAAGGATTTCAGAACAGGGACGAGCACCGCCACCCAGGATAAACCAACACCATTCTTCTAAAACATATCAGAAGACCTCCTGGGCATAGATTCTCATGTCCCATATCCTACGGGAAACCAAAAGCGGCAAATTTATTTTATTTATTTTTAATTTAAAATCCTTAGAAAAAACCATAATTTTATCCATCAATTTATTCATTTGTTATTTTTCCTTTCTTTTGTTCATAGGAGGCGTTCCCTGACACTGGTAGCACAGAAGACCAGTACAGACACCAGAAGAACAAATAATTTCCCAGTAAAGAAGGAAACAGTACCAGAAACTGAGACGAAGTACAGAACAGAGAAGACCAGTACAGTAACACAGAAGACCATTACAGTAACAAAGACCAGTACAGTAACAGAAAGACCAGTACAGTAAACACAGGGGAAAAGTACAGTTTTTAAAAGACGACCAGAAACAGTAACAGAGAAGACCCAGTACAGTAACAGGAGACCATTATTTAACAGGAAGACCAGTAACAGTAACAGAAAAGGGCCAGTACAGTAAACACAGAAAGAAAATGAGTACAGTAACAGAGAAGACCAGTACAGTAACAGAGAAAAAAAGTAAAAGTAAAGAGGACGACCAGTACAGTAACAGAGAAGACAGTACAGTAAACAGAGAAGACCAGTACAGTAACAGAGAAGACCAGTACAGTAACAGAGAAGACCAGTACAGTAACACAGAAGAATGAGTACAGTAACAGAGAAGACCAGTACAGTAACAGAGAAGAACAGTACAGTAACAGAGAAGACCAGTACAGTAACAGAGAAGAATGAGTACAGTAACAGAGAAGACCAGTACAGTAACAGAGACGACCAGTACAGTAACAGAGAAGACCAGTACAGTAACAGAGAAGACCAGAAAGTACAGAGAAGGACCATTCAGTAACAGGAAGGCCAGTACAGTAACACAGAAGAATGAGTAAAGTAACAGAGACGACCTTTCGTAACAGAGAAACCAGTAAGTAACACAGAAAATGAGTTACAGTAACACAGAAGACCATACGTAACAGGGGGTAAAAACTAACCAGTACGTAACACAGAAGAATGGTACAGAAACAGAGACGACCATACAGTAACAGAACGACCAGTACAGTAACAGAGACGGACCAGTCAGAAAATTAAACAAAAGAACGTAGAGTGCAGTACAGAAATGCAGTACAGTACAAGAAAAATGTACAGCAACAGAGATGAACCATTTTAGAGTGTCAGGTACGGGGATACCTTTCTGGATACGGGGATACCTTCTGGGTTTCACGGGGTACCTTTTGGGATCACCGGGGATACCTTTCTGGGTTCAGGGGGTACCTTTCTGGGATCAGGGATACCTGTTCGGGATCACGGGGATACCTTTCTGGGATCACGGGGATACCTTTCTGGATCACGGGGATACCTTTCTGGGAATCACGCATGATTAAAATTACATCACCTTTACATTCTGCTTGCTGCTGCCCTATTTTAAACTAAAGAAGCCTACTGTGTAGGCGAAACGTTTTGATTGAAGACACCAATGTTGGGTCTGACCCCGCAACACCACGGTATTGTCCCGGCCCGGGTCTTTCCCAGATGACCTACGTTGTTGAGTAGCAGACAGTGTACCAGGAGACCTGTCATTTCACATCGCCAACGACTCTCAAACATTTATTACGCCATTTCTAGTTGTTACAATGTTATCTCTGTTTGTTAATCAAAAAATAAGAACAATATTTTTATTAATGTTATTTTTTTTAATGTTAACCCCGGGTTTGAATGAACAAATAAGAACACTACCGTGGCTCTATGAGAGTGGCGGATTGGAATAATTACCACCCTGTAGACGCTTTTGATCCAAAATTAAAATTTGAATTATAATAACATTAATAATTTGCGACCACTGTCAGCCTCAGTTATCTCGAGTACCAGACCTTGCCACGTGGAGGCCGTGGTTGTCTTTAAGGTCCGCCCCCCCTCGCCTTCCCAGGTTCATGTTGTCCAGGAATCCATCGTGGGCCCCCGGAATGTTCCCCTTCCTCACTTCCCTAAGGTCAGCCTCGCCTCTCTCTCTCTGCCTCCCAGCCTCACCCTTCCCTAGGGTTATGTATCCAGGAAACCATCCGTCTACCGCCAGATGTCTTCCCTTCCCCACTTCCCCAAGGTCAGCATCAACTGCATGTATTCATGCTTTCCCCAGGTTCATGTATCCAGGAATCCATCCGCTCGCCCCCAGATGCCCTCCCCTTCCCCACTTACACAAGGTTAGCCTCACAACAACTTCCCCAAGTTTATGTATCCAGGAATCCATCCGCTCGCTCCCGGATGTCTTCCCTTCCCCCTTACCTAAGGTCAGCGAGTTGGGTCAGGTGCCTTCCCCGATCATGTCTCCAGGAGTCCCACTTGGTGTCACCCAGGTGGAATCCCTTCCTAATTTCCCCCAAAGTCAGCGGTATTCTTGCTTTACCCGGGTTTTCATGTATCCAGGAATCGATCGTCTACCGCGGTTGTCTTCCCTTCACCACTTACCCAAGGCAGCCTCAACTGTGGTATTCATGCCTTTCCCAGTTATGTATCCAGGAATCCATCCGTTCGCTCCCGGATGTCTCCCCTTCCCCACTTACCTAAGGTCAGCCTCAACTAAAACCTTCCCCAAGCTCATGTATCCAGGAATCCATCCGTTCGCTCCCGGATGTTTCTCCTTTCCCCCACTTACCTAAGGTCGGCGGTCCCTTTCCCCCGGATCAGTGTCTCCAGGAATCCACTTGTGTCACTGAGTGGACTCCCTTCCCCACTTCCCCAGAGTCAGCGGTTCCCAAACCCTCAGTGACCTTGCTGAATGGAAACTTGGTCTTGTCTAGCTGGTCTACGGTAGTGACGTCCAGGTAGGTGGAATTACTGGAGGGGACACACAGTAAACTGCGTCCAGTAATTACATCCACCAAGACAGCCTGGAACCGTAACCAGCTGGACGAGACGAAGCTCGTACACAGCTGGGCCCACCTCGGGGGCTAATTAATTACAATTTTGGAATTCCTCTTTGTTACACTATGAATTTATACTGAGAACAAGTTTTTTTTTAACTTATTTAGCAGTTTAAATGTGTTTGTGAGCGACATTCTATGTGAAATAATGTAAATATTAAAGATGAACACGTTTGAGACACTAGTGGAGGACTGTGTGTCGTGTGTAACATGTTAATTTTGTATAAATGAATGTAATATCTACGTTTTTATTGTATATTGGTGTCTTTAGTACCTGTTCTTGTGTGTTCCCCAATGTCACGTGTACATGTTTTTTATGATGAAAAAGTATCAAATTCAAATCTCTAAATTTCCTCTATGAAAACTATAACAAATTTATAATAATAGCTATTCGGGTGTTTCGAAAGGGAATTTGAAGGTCGGATATAATACATACATGCGCGCACACATTATATGTGTGTGTGTATATACAGAGTTTTACTTGTGTTAATAAAGCTGTGTTTAGAGTGACCCCTGGTCTACATGATGGCATTACTCTGTATATACTGTCCTTCTTGAGCTTAAGAACAATGAATCACACGTCTTTAAGACCACAGGTGACAAAATCACCACGTCTTTAAGACCACAGGTGACACCCACACGTCTTTAAGACCACAGGTGACATCACACGTCTTTAAGCCCACAGGTGACATCACACAACTTATCTAACACCAAGTTTTTTGTGTAATCTTTACCATCTTTCTTGCATATTATAATTTAAATTTCAACACTATTGCTCTCAAAACATTTGCTAAGATTAAAATGCATTTTTAACTCTAGTATATTTTTATCAAACCTATAAATCCACCTAAGTTTGTTTCCCCTTTATATAAGTGTTTTTCACTTGGGTTTTTCATTGTTTACACTTGATGCATATATTAATTTCCCTTTCAGAGTTTCACACTCTTCTTTGTTACGCATATTTTGTTTTTTCCATCATTTCATCCATCATATTTGAACACACTTTATGGTCACAGTCTTATTCCATTATAATTTTTACACTCTTTAAAGTTTTCCCTTTTTTTTTATAAACATTATGAACAAATCTTTAAGAAATTCCAGGACTTTATTGCAACTGCCTCACAAACTTCAATCTTAATACATTCTAATTTCCCAGTTTTATTCTTCTTATTGACTCTTTTCTTTTAATTCTGACTGACTTAACTGTTGACAGCAGAGTCAGTCAGGCTGACAGCAGAGTCAGCTAGTCTGACAGCGAGTCAGCCAGGCTGACAGCAGAGTCAGCTAGTCTGACAGCAGAGTCAGCCAGGCGGGACAGCAGAGTCTGCTAGTCTGACAGCAGAGTCAGCCAGGCTGACAGCAGAGTCAGCTAGTCTGATAGCAGAGTCAGCCAGGCTGACAGTAGAGTCAGCTAGTCTGACAGCAGAGTCAGCAGGCTGACAGCGAGTGGGGTTCAGCCTGGCGGTGACAGCAGAGTCAGCTAGTTCTGACAGCAGAGTCAGCCAGGCTGACAGCAAGGTCAGCTAGTCTGACACAGAGTCAGCCAGGCTGACAGCAGAGTCAGCTAGTCTGACAGCAGATTCAGCTAGTCTGACAGCAGAGTCAGCCAGGCTGACAGCAGAGTCAGCTAGTTCTGACAGCAGAGCCCAGCCAGGCTGACAGCAGAGTCAGCTAGTCTGACAGCAGGTCAGCTAGTCTGACAGCAGAGCAGGGGTCAGGCTGCAGAAGAGTCAGCCGGCTGACAGCAGAGTCAGCCAGGCTGACAGCAGAGTCAGCCAGGCTGACAGCAAGTCAGCCAGGCTGACAGTTTGTACCACGAACGGGTGCTCTTCTTTATTGTGAATTATTATTTTATGTTCTTCGATGTTATTTTCTTTTTTTTAACTTTCACTTTCACTACACATATAAACTTTTCACTACAAAAAACACACTACTACGTCACATATATATACATGTGTACACATACACATCACTACAAACACACTACTACGTACACATATATATACATGTGTACACATACACATCACTACAAACACACTACTACGTACAAATATATATACATGTGTACACGTTCTCATAAGTATATCTACACTCTCTCACGCCACTGTTTAAATTAATAAATTCTTTTATGAATAGTGTAAGAAAAAATTTAAAAAAATTCTTGATCATGTTATTTAAATTTTCTTAAGAAACTGGAATGAGGGTTACAATAATTTTGATGAAATATTTTGGTAAAGGATATAAATATGTGAAGAAGTGATTAACTTCAGAGACTTGGAGTAAAACAGAGATATTCTTATAAATTATCTTAATAAACATTTAGTTTAATTAGAATTAATTATTAAATAATTCTCTCAGTTTTCTCATACACTCTTCTCTCACCTCTTCAATAATGACATAAAAAAAACATTCACCACAACAGATGGATTTAAAAAAAAAAAAACTCGGTGATGAAAATAAAAACTATCAACCTGGATGATTCGATCTACTGATAATAAGAATTTTGGTGATGGCTGCCACAACCTGGCCAGTACGACGCCACAACCTGGCCAGTACGACGCCACAACCTGGCCAGTACGAAGCCACAACCTGGCCAGTACGACTGTGTGTTAATGTCTCCCAGACTGTTGTTATGTACTGTGATGTGTGAATGTTAACATATATGACACACTGAATGTTGTGGTGCACTATGTTGCAGAGATATATGACACACTGAAAAGTTGTGGGTGCACTATGTTGAGAGATATATGACACACTGAATGTTGTGGTGCACTGTGTTGCAGAGATATATGACACACTGAATGTTGTGGTGCACTATGTTGTAGAGATATATGACACACTGAATGTTGTGGTGCACTATGTTGCAGAGATATATGACACACTGAATGTTGTGGTGCACTTGTTGAGAGATATATGACACACTGAATGTTGTGGTGCACTATGTTGCGAGATATATACAAAACTGAATGTTGTGGTTCACTATGTTGAGAGATATATGACACACTGAAAAGTTGTGGTGCACTATGTTGCAGAGTATAGACACCTGAATGTTGTGGTGCACTGTGTTGCAGAGTATATGACACACTGAATGTTGTGGTGCACTATGTTGAGAGATATATTACACACTGAATGTTGTGGTCACTATGTTGCAGAGATATATGACACACTGAATGTTGTGGTGCACTTGTTGCAGAGATATATGACACACTGAATGTTGTGGTGCACTTGTTGAGAGATATATGAAAACACTGAATGTTGTGGTGCACTTTGTTGAGAGATATATGACACACTGAATGTTTTGGTGCAATGTTTTTTAAAGTGGGGCACTAGTTGCAGAGATTTTGACACACGAATGTTGTGGTGCACTTGTTTGCAGAGATATATGACCACTGAATGTTGTGGTTTCACTATGTTGTAGAGATATATGACACACTGAATGTTGTGGTGCACTTGTTGCAGAGATTATGACACACTGAATGTTGTGGTGCACTATGTTGAGGATATATGACACACTGAATGTTGTGGTGCACTATGTTGCAGAGATATATGACAACTGAATGTTGTGGTGCACTATGTTGCAGAGATATATGACCCCACTGAATGTTGTGGTTGCACTATGTTGCAGAGATATATGACAACACTGAATGTTGTGGTGCACTATGTTGCAGAGATATATGACACACTGAATGTTTGTGGTTGCACCCAGTTGCAGAGATATATGACACACTGAATGTTTTGGTGCACTATGTTGCAGAGATATATGACAACTGAATGTTTTTGGTGCACTATGTTGCAGAGGAAAATAGACACCCCTGAATGTTGTGGGGGCACTATGTTGCAGAGATATATGACACACTGAATGTTGTGGTGCACTGTTGCAGAGATATATGACACACTGAATGTTGTGGTGCACTGTTGCAGAGATATATGACACACTGAATGTTGTGGTGCACTATGTTGCAGAGATATATGAAAACAAATGAATGTTGTGGTGCACTATGTTGCAGAGGATTAAAGACACATGAAGTTGTGGTGCACTATTTGCAGAGATATATGACACACTGAATGTTGTGGGTGCACTATGTTGCAGAGAGATATGACACACTGAATGTTGTGGTGCACTATGTTGCAGAGATATATGCACACTGAATTTGTGGGGCACTATGTTTTCAGAGAATATGACCACTGAATGTTGTGGTGCACTATGTTGCAGAGATTATGACACACTGAATGTTGTGGGTGCACTATGTTGCGAGAATATGACACACTGAATGTTTGTGGTGCATTTTGTTGCAGAGATATATGACACACTGAATGTTTGTGGTGCACTATGTTGCAGAGAATAGACACACTGATGTTGTGGTGCACTATGTTGCAGAGATATATGACACACTGAATGTTGTGGTTTCACTATGTTGCAGAGAATATGACACACTGAAGTTGTGGTGCACTATGTTTCAGAGATATATGACACACTGATGTTGTGGGCACTATGTTGCAGGATATATGACACACTGAAGTTGTGGGGCACTAAGTGCAGAGATATATGACACACTGAATGTGTGGTTGCACTATGTTGCAGAGATATATGACACACCCGAATGTTGTGGTGCACTATGTTGCAGAGAATATGACACACTGAATGTTGTGGTGCACTTGTTTTCGAGATATATACACACTGAATGTTGTGGTGCACAAAGTTGCAGAGATATATGACACACTGAATGTTTTGGTGCACTATGTTTGCAGAGATATATGACACCCCTGAATGTTTTGGTGCACTATGTTGCAGAGATATATGACACACTGAATGTTGTGGTGCACTATGTTTCAGAGATATATGACACACTGAATGTTGTGGTGCACTATGTTGCAGAGATATATGGGCACACTGAATGTGTGGTGCACTATGTTGAGAGATATATGACACACTGAATGTTGTGGTGCCTATGTTTGCAGAGATATATGACACACTGAATGTTGTGGTGCACTATGTTGCGAGATATAAAGACACACTGAATGTGTGGTGCACTATGTTTCAGATATATGACACACTGAATGTTGTGGTGCACTATGTTTTCAGAGATATATGACACACTGAAATGTTGTGGTGCACTATGTTGCAGAGATATAGACAACACTGAATGTTGTGGTGCACTATTTTTGCAGAGAATATGACACACTGAATGTTGTGGTGACTATGTTTTCAGAGATATATGACACACTGAATGTTGTGGTGCACTATGTTGCAGAGAATATGACACACTGAATGTTGTGGTGCACTATGTTGCAGAGATATATGACACACTGAATGTTGTGGTGCACATGTTGCAGAGAATATGACACACGGGAAAGTTGTGGGCACTATGTTTTCAGAGATTTTATGAAAACTCTGAATGTTGTGGGCACTATGTTGCAGAGATATATGACACACTGAATGTTGTGGTGCACTATGTTGCAGAGATATATGACACACTGAATGTTGTGGTGGGACTATGTTGCGAGATAATGACACACTGAATGTTGTGGTGCACTATGTTGCAGAGAATATGACACACGATGTTTTGGTGCACTATGTTTTCAGAGATATATGACACACTGAATGTTGTGGTGCACTTTGTTGCAGAGATATATGACACACTGAATGTTGTGGTGCACTATGTTGCAGAAGGGTATAGACACACCCGAATGTTGTGGTGCACTATGTTGCAGAGATATATGACACACTGAATGTTGTGGAGCACTATGTTTTCAGAGAATATGACACACTGAATGTTGTGGTGCACTTGTTGCAGAGATATATGCACACTGAATGTGTGGTGCACTATGTTGCAGGAATATGCACACTGAATGTTGTGGGTGCACTTGTTGCAGAGATATATGACACACTGAATGTTGTGGTGCACTATTTGCAGAGATTATGACACACTGAATGTTTGGTGCACTATGTTGCAGAGATATATGCACACTGAATGTTGTGGTGGCACTATGTTGAGAGATATATGACACACTGAATGTTGTGGTGCACTATGTTGCAAGATATTTGCACACTGAATGTTGTGGTGCACTATGTTGCAGAGATATATGACCACTGAATGTTGTGGTGCACTATGTTGCAGAGGGGTATGACACCTGAATGTTGTGGTGCACTATGTTTCAGAGATAATGACACACTGAATGTTGTTTGGGGCACTATGTTTGCAGAGATATATGACACACGAATGTTGGTTGGGGCACTATGTTGCAGAGATATATGACACACTGAATGTGTGGTGCACTATGTTGCAGAGATATATGACACACTGAATGTTGTGGTGCACAATGTTGCAGAGATATAAAGACACACTGAATGTTGTGGTGCATATGTTGCAGAGATATAGACACACTGAATGTGTGGTGCACTATGTTGCAGAATCAGACCACTGATGGTTGTGGTGCACTGTGTGCAGAGATATATGACACACTGAATGTGTGGTGCACTATGTTGCAGAGATATATGACACACTGAATGTTGTGGTGCACTATGTTGCAGAGATATATGACACACTGATTTGTGGTGCACTATGTTGCAGAGATATATGAACACACTGAATGTTGTGGTGCACTATGTTGCAGAGATATATGACACACTGAATGTTGTGGTGCACTATGTTGCAGAGATATATGACACACTGAATGTTGTGGTGTACTATGTTGCAGAGATATATGGCATATAGCTGGAAAGTAATGAAAAAGACAAAACTGTAGAAGGGAACTATTGAATGAAGGAGTTTGTTTCACAGGTGAAAGTTCCTCTCTGCTGTTATGTGTTTTTTCACCACCATCGTTGTGTTGTGATGTGTATAAAGTCTGTCTGATACACCAGAGTTAATAACACTGTATGTAACCTGTCTGGTAAATACCTGATAGAAAACTTATTGACAGGATTCTTTTCTTAGGATTCTGTTGGTAGGAATCAAGTTTATAAGACTGGACGCTATTATGAGATTACTACTGGAAGGACTGTTACCAGAAGACTTTTAGTAGAAGACCTCCGGTAGGTTTTGGCAAGACTCTATTGGTAAAAGACTTTAGGTAGCGATTCGTTTGTAACGTATAAGATGAATAAAACGAGACTCACGATTGCAAACAAACCAAACCACGGGCGGGATTTGAACCCGCGGTCAGAGAGTCTCAAATCCCGCCCGTGGAATGGTTTGGTTTAGATGAATCAAGTCAGATGGTTTTACAGTGACATATAAAATAGTGTATTAACACACAAAACATGAAAGTAACTCATATATGGAGAAATTTACTCCAGGAGGGGGGTATCAGCCCCCTTCAGCCCCTTTCAGCCCTTTCAGCCCTGAGAGGCCCAGCCCTCTCAGAAGGGGCAAGCGTCTTGTTTACTGCTACAGCGAGTAATTGACCCCAGATACAGTACCAGTATGTGACGTGGCTCGACGCTCCGTGCGGTCCAGTGTTGCAGATTGTATTTTAATAAGAGACAATTCATCTCTTACCTTAGCAGGACAATTAAGGAAAATCCTGCTCCCACTTTATTACCATAGTAAAGATAGTGGACATTGTTGTCTATGCTTAAGACAGCAAGAATCAAACATTCTGCTTTGCTTCATCGAGGAAGTGGCAAGGAAGCAAAAGTACTATGTCAGCTTTTCCTTTGTGCAAGGGGCAGTAACGGCGTGGGGTGCTGTGGCGTCTTCAGATTACTTTTGACTCTACTGAGAGTGACACTGACGCCAGGATAACCAGCAAAGAACACTGATCTGTGCGTTAGTGTGAACAAAGTGTCTCATAAAACACAATAAACACTTAAGAGAAGTGTGATCAGCTTCTTTAGTGATAAGATTGTGAACAATAAAGACAAATCTTGTGGAACATAGTGTACCAGTGTGCATATTCCTAGACTATGGAAGACGTGGACATCCAAGGACACTTCAGCTTCTATCAAGTCACCGATACCTGTCGAAGGTGTTGAGAACACCATAGCTCACGTTACAAGAGCAAGGAAGGTTACGAATTCCTTGTAATACGGGGGACTGCGCAGTTCTTGAGTCGCAAGGAGTTTGTAATCAACCTATAGTCGGCAGTAAGGTGCGGACGTTTGAGTCCAAACAAGTACGTAATTTGTCAGCAATCAGTGAATAAAATATGCTGACATAACACCCCCTAGGGGTAATTTACAATCTTACAAATTATAAATCTTTACAGCCCGTTGAGAGATGACTTCGACAGCTTCTCAAGACTTCGTCTGCAGGGGCGGCTGTGCAGGCGATGAGTTGTCTTTCTAAGTTGAGTACAAACTCTTTAAACTTAACTGGTAATGCCATTTCTTAACATCATAAGTATCATAACAATAAAAAAGTATAGTGACACAAATCATTAGATAAACACATAAAAAGTAAATTGAGACATAAAACATTGTAGTGACAAATAAATAAGTACAATAACACATAAAACATTGTAGTGACAAATAAATAAGTACAATAACACATAAAACAGTGTTGTGACAAACAAATAAGTACAATAACACACAAAAAGCTTAATAACAAACAAACCATCATAATTACACACAAAATATATGTAATATAAAACAGTTACAATAACACAGAAGACCAGTACAGTACAATAACACACAAGACCAGTACAGTACAATAACACACAAGACCAGTACAGTACAATAACACAGAAGACCAGTACAGTACAATAACACAGAAGACCAGTACAGTACAATAACACACAAGACCAGTACAGTACAATAACACACAAGACCAGTACAGTACAATAACACACAAGACCAGTACAGTACAATAACACAGAAGACCAGTACAGTACAATAACACAGAAGACCAGTGCAGTACAATAACACACAAGACCAGTACAGTACAATAACACACAAGACCAGTACAGTACAATAACACACAAGACCAGTACAGTACAATAACACAGAAGACCAGTACAGTACAATAACACAGAAGACCAGTACAGTACAATAACACACAAGACCAGTACAGTACAATAACACAGAAGACCAGTACAGTACAATAACACACAAGACCAGTACAGTACAATAACACACAAGACCAGTACAGTACAATAACACACAAGACCAGTACAGTACAATAACACAGAAGACCAGTACAGTACAATAAAAACAGAAGACCAGTGCAGTACAATAACACACAAGACCAGTACAGTACAATAACACAGAAGACCAGTACAGTACAATAACACAGAAGACCAGTACAGTACAATAACACAGAAGACCATTACAGTACAAAAACACAGAAGACCAGTACAGTACAATAACACAGAAGACCAGTACAGTACAATAACACACAAGACCAGTACAGTAAAATAATACAAAACCAGTACAGTACAATAACACAGAAGACCAGTACAGTACAATAACACACAATGACCAGTAAAAGTACAATAACACACAAACCAGTACAGTACAATAACACAGAAGACCAGTACAGTAAAAATAACACAGAAAACCAGTACAGTACATAAACACAGAAGACCAGTACAGTACAATAAACAGAAGACCAGTACAGTACAATAACACAGAAGACCAGTACAGTACAATAACACAGAAGACCAGTACAGTACAATAACACAGAAGACCAGTACAGTACAATAACACAGAAGACCAGTACTTACAATAACACAGAAGACCAGTACAGTACAATAAACACACAAAACCAGTACAGTACAATAACACACAAAACCAGTAAAAGTACAAAAACACACAAGACCAGTACAGTACAATAACACACAAGACCAGTACAGTACAATAACACACACGACCAGTACAGTACAATAACACACAAGACCAGTACAGTACAATAACACAGAAGACCAGTACAGTACAATAACAACAAACCAGTACAGTACAATAACACACAAAACCAGTACAGTTACATAACACACAAGACCAGTACAGTACAATAACAACACAAAACCCGTACAGAACAATAACACACACGACCAAACAGTACAATAACACACAAGACCAGTACAGTACAATAACACAGAAGACCAGTACAGTACAATAACACAGAAGACCAGTACAGTACAATAACACAGAAGACCAGCACAGTACAAAAAACCACAAGAACCCGTACATTACAATAATACAGAAGACCAGTGCATACAATAACACAGATGACTAGTACAGTACAATAACACAGAAGACCCGTGCAGTACAATAGCACAGAAGACCAGTACAGAACAATAACACAGAAGACCAGTGCAGTACAT
>NC_069404.1:49694363-49714208 GCF_026875155.1 Cherax quadricarinatus
GTTTTTTTTTTTTAAAAACCTTGACTTTGCTTACGCAAAAAAGCTTATCTTTTTTTTTTTGGCGCGCGCGCCGCGGTGTGTGTGTGTGTGTGTATTTTGGGTGTGGGGGTTTTGGTACTCACCTAGTTGTGTTTTCAGGGGGCGACACAAGCTCCGCCCCGCCTCTACCTGGGCCCTACTGGGCACCTAACTGAACCAGAATTTTTCAACCCGCTTTAAAACCCACTACATCACTTCCCAAACTATCCCACTTCCTGATACTCTGTACTGAAAAATACTTCCTAACACCCTGTGATTCATCTGTGCTTCAACTTTCAAAGTGCCCCTTTTTGCTCTTCCCCGCTCGGGTCATTCTTTTTCTGTCCACCCGTTAATTCCGCAGTATTTTATATTTGTTATGGTGTTACTAAAACCCCCCCAGTATGGTGTTACACCCCCTCCAGGTATGGTGTTACACCACCCACACCTGGATGGTGTTTCTACCACCCCCCACCAGGGTATGGGGTTCTACCCCCCAGACAATGGGTATGGGGGGTTTTCTACCAAACACCCCTGGTATTGTTACACAACCCACACCATGGGTACGGGCTACTACCCCCACACCATGCGTACGGTGCTATTACCACCCACACCATGGGTACGGTTTACGACCCCCCCAACTGGGTATGGTGTTTCCACCCACAAAATGGGATGGTTATAAAATCCACACATGATGTGATTTAACCTCCCACAGTATGGGTATGGTGTTATACCACTCACAGCATGGGGTGGCGTTTTACCACCCACAGCAGGGTATGGTGTAGTACCACCCACAGCCGGGGATGTGTTCACCACCCCCACCTTTGGGTTTGTGTTTTGAACCCCCACACCTTGGTTTTGTGCTAGTACACCCCCCACCTGGGTAGGTGTTTTTTACCCCCCCACACCTTGGGTAGGGGTTAGTACCACCCACACCCTTGGGGAGGTGTTACTACCACCCACACCCTTTGGGGATGGTGAAACCACCCCCACCTTGGTATGGGTTTTCACCACCCACACCCTTTGGGGATGGTGTTACTACCACCCACACCCTTTGGGGATGGTGTTCAACCCCCCACACCTTGGGTAGGTTTAGTACCCCCACCCTTGGTAGGGGTTTCCTTGGGGATGGGGTTACACCACCCACACCTTTTGGGTATGGTTTAGTACCACCCCACCTTGGGTATGGGTTAGTACCCCCCACACCTTGGTATGGAGTTAGTACCACCCCCCTTTGGGGATGGTTACTACCCCCCACACCTTGGGTATGGGGTTACACCACCCCACCTTGGGGATGGGGTTAAACCCACCACCCACACCATGGGTATGGTTTTTACACCACCCACACCATGGAAAATGTTTTCTACCACCCAACCATGGGGGATGGGTTTTTCACCACCCAACCATGGGATATGTTACTACCCCCCAACCAGGGTATGATGTTACTACCACCCCACCAGGGGATGATGTACTACCACCCACACCCGGGTATGGTGTTTCTACCACCCACACCATGGGTATGGTGTTACTACCCCCACACCTGGGGATGATGTTACTACCCCCCACACCATGGGGATAATGTTACACCACCCACACCTGGGGATAATTCACCACCCCCCCATGGGTAGTGTTTCACCACCCCCACACCATGGGTATGAGTTACTACCACCCACCAGGTTATGATTTTTTTCTACCCCCCACCCGGTATGTGTTACTACCACCCACACCATGGGGAAGGTGTTACAACCACCCACACCATTGGGGTTTGGGTTTTTCTACCCCCCACCTTGGGTATGGTGTTACACCACCCACCCTTGGGTATGGGTTACAAACCCCACACACCCGGGTATGGTGTTTTCTACCACCCACACCCTGGTATGGTGTTACACCACCCACACCTTGGGATGGGGTTACTACCACCCACACCAGGGTATGGGTTTTCTCCCCCCCAAACCTTTATATGGTGTTACACCACCCCACACCAGGGTATGGTGTTACTACCACCCACACCAGGGAGGGTTACTACCACCACCACCTTGGATGGGGTTCTACCACCCACACCAGGGGGATGGTGTTACTACCACCACACCCTGGGTATGGGTTTTTCTACCACCCACACCTTGGGTAGGGTTACTACCACCCCCCACCAGGTATGGTGTTTCAAAACCCCCCACACCTTGAAGGGGTTTTTACCACCCCCACCATGGGGAGGTGTTACTACCACCCACACCATGGGATGGGGTTATCATCCACACCTTTTGGGATGGTGTTTTCCCACCACCCCCACCCGGGATGGGTTTACTACCACCCCCCAAACCCTGGGTAGGGGTTACTACCCCCCCACACCTTGGGTATGGTTTTAAAACCACCCCACAATGGGTATGGTGTTGCTACCACCCACCAAACCCTGGGTATGAGTTACACCACCCCCACCATGGGATGGGGTTACTACCACTCACACCATGGTATGGGTTACTACCCCCCACACCATGGGTATGTGTTACTACCACCCACAAAACCTTTGGGGATGGTGTTACTACCACCCACACCCGGGGTTTGGGGTTACTACCACACCACCATGGGGTTTTTGGTTTTACACCACCCCCACCATGTATGGTTTAGTACCACCCAAACCATGGTATGGGGTTACTACCACCCCACCATGGGTTGGGTTATACCACGCACACCATGGGTTTTTTTAGTAAACCACCCACACCATGGGTAGTGTTTTTTAAACCCCCCACCCTTGGGTATGGTGTTATACCACCCACACCATGGTATGGTGTTTTCTACCCCCCACCCAGGGAAGGTGTTAGTACCACCCACACCAGGGTATGGTGTTAGTACCCCACACCATGGGATGGTTTGTACCACCCACACCTTGGTATGGTGTTATACACCCACACCTTGGGATGGGGGTTTTCACCACCCACACCCTGGGTACGGTGTTTTACCACCCAACCTTTGGTATGGTTTAGAAAAACCAACCCACACCAGGGGATGGGTTTTACCACCCACACCTTGGGTATGGGTTTGTACCACCCACACCTTGGGTATGGGTTATACCCCCAACCAGGTACGGTGTTACAAACCACCCACACCCTTTGGGGATGGTGTTACTACCACCCACACCCCTTGGGGGTGGTGTTTCTACCACCCACACCTTGGGGATGGGGTTTGTACCATCACACCATGGGTTGGGTTTTTCTACCACCCCACCTTTTGGGGATGGTTAGTACCACTCACACAGGGGGACGTGTTACACCACCCACACCTTGGGGATGGTGTTAAAACCACTCACACCGGGATGGTGTTACTACCACCCACACCTTTGGGGATGGTGTTATACCACCCACACCATGGGTATGGGGTTACACCACCCCACCATGGGACGGGGTTACTACCACCCACACCGGGAAAGGGGTTTTACCACTCACACCATGGTTGGTGTTTTCTACCACCCACACCTTTGGTATGGGGGTTTTTTTACCCCCACACCTTTGGGGAGGGGGTTTTGTACCACCCACACCCGGGGATGGGTTAGTACCACCCACAACCCGGGGGGATGGTGTTAGTACCACCCACACCATGGGTATGGTTACACACCCCACACCATGGGGATGGTGTTACACCACCCCACCAGGGTAGGTTTCACCACCCACACAAGGGGATGGGTTACTACCACCCACACCATGGGGAGGTTTACTACCACCCCACCATGGGGATGGGTTACGCCACCCACACCATGGGATGGGTTAAAACCCCCCACACCATGGTAGGTGTTACTGCCACCCCCACCATGGTATGGTGTTTTCACCCCCCACACCTTGGGTATGGGGTTTTCACCAAACCCCCACCAGGGTATGGGTTTACACCACCCACCCAGGGTAGGTGTTAAAACCACCCACACCATGGGTTGGGGTTATACCACCCCACATGGGTATGGGGTTACTACCACCCACACCATGGGGATGGTGTTACTACAAACCCCCACCATGGGAAGGTGTTACGCCACCCACACCCTGGGGATGGGTTACTACCACCCACACCATGGGATGGGGGTTTTCTTGCCACCCACACCCTGGGTTGGGTTTTCTACCACCCACACCCTGGGATGGGGTTCTCCCCCCCAACACCAAGGAGGGGTTACAACCACCCACACCTTTTGGGGATTTTTTACTACCACCCCAAACCCGGGTATGGGTTTTCACCCCCCACACCATGGTAGGGTTACTACCACCCACACCCTGGGGGAAGGTGTTACTACCACCCCCCAATGGGTATGGGGTTACTACCCCCCACACCATGGGGTTGGGGGTTTTCTACCACCCACCCAGGTATGGGTTACTCCACCCACACCATGGGATGGTGTTACAAACCCCCCACACCATGGGTAGGGGGTTACGCCACCCACACCATGGGGAGGTTTACTACCACCCCCACCTGGTATGGGGTTACTACCACCCACACCAGGGTATGGGGTTACGCCACCCACCCATGGGGAGGTTTTTACTGCCCCCCAACCATGGGTATGGGTTTACTACCCCCCAACCCCCGGGTATGGTTTACACCCCAACCCACACCAGGTATGGGTTACTACCACCCCACCCTGGGAAAGGGTTTTCCCCACCACCCCAAACCAGGTAGGTGTTACTACCACCCACACCCTGGTATGGTGTACTTTCCACCCACACCTTGGATGGTTTACTGCACCCACACCCTGGTATGGGTTTACCCACCCCACCCTGGGATGGGGTTTCACCCCCCACACCAGGGTATGGGTTACAAACCCCCCACCAGGGGGATGGTGTTACTACCACCCACACCAAGGGGAGGGTTTTCTGCCACCCACACCATGGGAAAGGGTTACTACCACCCACACCTGGGGATGGTGTTACTGCCACCCACACCAGGGGAAGTGTTTTCTACCACCCCACCAGGGGATGGGTTTTAAAATACCACCCAAACCCCCGGGTATGGTGTTACTACCCCCCCACACCAGGGTATGGTTTTTACTACCACCCACACCATGGTAGGTGTTACTACCACCCACACCATGGGAATGGGTTACACCCCCCCACACCCTGGGTATGGGGTTTTCTACCACCCCCACCCTGGGGAGGGTTTCTACCACCCCCCCATGGTAGGTGTTACTACCCACCCACACCATGGGAGGTGTTTCACCACCCACACCATGGGTGGAAAGGGACAAGTCCTTTCGCCCTGTAACTCATTCCATATACAAATATTTAAAAAAGACCGAAAAATGTTCATACATCTTCCGATGATGAACACCATCCCAGGACCCAAATTTAAAAAATTTATAAAGTGGTGTGTGTGTGAGCATAATAACTACCCAAGGACCGAATATGTGTGTGGTGAGCCCATATAACTACCCCAAGGACCGTATATTTGGTGAGTGGGAGCATAATAACCACCCCAAGTACGTATATGTGTGGTGAGCATAATAACTACCCCAAGGACCGTATAAGTGTTGTGTGAGCAAAATAACTACCCCAAGGACCGTATATGTTGTGTGAGCATAAAAACTACCGCCAAGGACCGTAGTCAGATATTACTGTGTGCCTCAGCAAACTGAGGGGCTCTAAACCTTTTGTGCCTAAGAATTCCAGGGACTACACGATGATATTCTTTTCATCTGTAAATGAAATTGGACATAAACGTCCCCAGAATGAGCCAGAGGAAGCGTGAGAATAATCGGGAATTAGTTCACGTGAAGCTAATATGAACGCAGCTTTTAGTGAAGATACTCTTATGGAATAATTGTTTCGACAATTCTTAGAGAAACTGGATGTTCCTTATTGTATCTCTAGTAAGCTTTTCCCAACTTAGATTCTTCACGTATAAAATTTATTAAATTAAATTAAATTATGTTTAGCTTTCCTCACACATTGGAAGAAACTATTAGAGTTTCCTATGGTAATATTGCCGATTTACCAGTCCCATTTGCAAGGGGTTGCAGGTGCGTTAGAGTGTGGTCGTATCACTTCTGGTCATCAAGAGGTCAAAAAATACATCTGTGACTATGACAGGGGGGGGGGGGGGGGGGGGGGGGGGGGGGGGGGGGGGGGGGGGGGGGGGGGGGGGGGGGGGGGGGGGGGGGGGGGGGGGGGGGGGGGGGGGGGGGGGGGGGGGGGGGGGGGGGGGGGGGGGGGGGGGGGGGGGGGGGGGGGGGGGCTGCATGCGTCTAGCCTTCCCAGAAGCCGGTACGATAGTAAGAAGTTGCAGAAAAGTGACTATTTTTTCACGGTAGTATAACCCAGGGAAATTCTTTCTCATCAAGGAACACAATTAGCTCTGAATTAATGGATCAAGTACTTATGGGTGTTAAACCTCAGTTACATCCAAAATTGTAAGGAAGAGTGGAATACAACATGTCTATCCTAAAGTCAAATATTAAAGAAATTGTTTTCCTTAAGCTCACTGACTGTAAAGTTATCTACCATGTCTCTTTGTAATTTGGGGGTTTTGAGATTCCAAGTTGATTCAACTGGATATACCCCTTTTCGAATTTCTTTAAATGGAAGACAAAGCTCGTGAACCTCTATTTATCTTGAATGAACTGTGGTCAAAAGATATTAAACCTGAAAGTTCAAGCACTTATCAGTTTTCTTTTTAGATCTGAGAGAAAGATTAGAAGAAACCGCTGATTAGTTCGTCGAAGAACTTGAATAATTCCCAGGAAACATACAAGACCTATATTGACGCAAAAGAGGCCAAGCGTAAAATTAATATTGGCGATGAAGTTTTAGTTCTTTACCAGATAAACCCAACAAAATTGTTAATTTACCTTGAGCGACCGAATTAAAATAGTAAAGTTCTGTAATAGAGGTAGATATCTCTGGATGTCAAGGTAAAGAAACGAAGTAACATGTCAATATTTTGGAACTCTTCCCACCGTAGAGAAGTTATTCTTCGTTGAAACTCCTTCGATGAAGATATTTTGTCCTACCATTTCTTGATTCTCGTGAATGTAAAGTTTGTATTATAGATCACTAGTCTCGCACAAAAATCGAAGGAACTACCTGATATCTTAACTATGATTCTCCAACTAATAACTCAACATCAACATCAAGAGTGACCATCTACTAACAAAAGCCTCAAGTAAAGCCTTCGTAATACCTTTCTGACATATTCACCGAGACCCATACTTACCACTACCGTTGTACACAAGATTCAATGTCAGCTCATGAACCAGTAAGACGGGTAAATCTATCCTTTTGCGTTCACTTAACGGAAAACATTTGATACGAGTTTGACAAACTATAAAGTTAAATTCAAGAACCTTCTAAATCAGCGTTTCTGTTCAGCAGTTGTTCCGTGGTTTAAGAAATCAGATAATTCTTACCGACTGATCAAGATTAACGATATTAAATGTTATCACAAATGGGGACGTTGAGCGCATGTCAGTAATCGATCATGACTTTAAATTTTTCTCTGAATAGACATCACACAAGCGTACAACAAGTTCATTACACCTAGACTGTAAACCATAACACGGCTTTCCCTAATGCAATAATCGCACAGTGCCATTACGGCTTGGTCACCGCGTTTGCCACGTATATCCGGCTTATGAGAATATCCTTACTGAACCTCAAGAATGTTTCAGTGTATTTCGATAATATTACATCATGATATAATGAGTCCTGGAGGATCATCTAACTACACTGTCGCTGGATTAAAAACAAAGAGCTCATTGCCTACAATCAAACCCCAGAAGTGTTTATCTTTGGCTATTTCAAAGTACAATACCTCGGTTTATTATTTCTGACAGTAATTAAACTCCTCTCCTAACAAGACGAAAGCAGTATCTGAAGCTCCATCCTAACTACAAAACAAATGGCTAAGAATATTCCTTGGGTCAGTAAAATATCAAAAGAGAATTTTATGTACAAAAATTAAAAGGTCTGACTTCCATTTCACAGACATATTAAAAAAGTATGTATAGGAACCTCTTGTTTGTTCTGAAGAGCTGTAGAAAGCTCGAACAAAGTAAAGAAAACTTCCATCTCCTGTTCTAAAATACCAGTATTAATAAAGTCTTTTGTCTCCAAACGGATGCCTTCCATCATGACTCGGGCAGTACCACTACAGTAATTATGATGAGATTCCCTCCCTAATCTCCACCAGTAAGAAGCTTCTGCGAGGTAGAAATCTACTCCAACTGTGGAGCAGTAATGTTAGCATTGGTATGGGGTGTAAGTGGTTCAACTACTACATATATGGAACAGCCCTATGTGCTTGAAACAGATCGCAAGCCACTGTGATGTACCTGAAAACTTCAAAGGTACAGGTAGCCGACTCTTAAGATGGGGCTATCCAGTCTATAAGTTTAAAGTTGTTCATATATAATGAATGCTCGGAAAACCACTTCTCAGATTGGCTGAACCGAGGTGTACATAGTAAAATTTCCTCTGTAACTTAACATATCTGCTTCCGACAATAAGTTTCGAAATTGGGGGGGGGGGGGGGGGGGGGGGGGGGGGGGGGGGGTGGGGGGGGGGGATATTTTGAGGAACAAAACCTTAAAAAAGTGGGAGTGAATTGTTGTTCAGACACCCAGGTAACCACTACTGTTACCGCCCACTCTTCCATCTAGTGGGCAGAGGCTAAACATCAGTCCTAGCGTCTGAGTTGCTTAATATCAATTCCTGGTAGTATTAACCTTACCTGGGTGTGTGGTTAGTTTTGAAGAAATAACTTCACTCACTCTTCCATGAGCAGGTACGTGATCTACCAAGAGTATTTCTGTTCATTGATACTAAATATACCTGGTTAAAGTAATGACATTGAAGTAGAATACCAGCCTTTGTCTTTCTTCAATGTCATACTTATTTAACACTTATATAACCAGTGTTTTCTTTATTATCAGCTCTGCTGCTGACCTGGTTAACCAGGGTAGACGCTAGTTAATTGGAGCAAGATCCCTGTCTACAGGACGTAGTGGGACATTACGACTCCTCACCTCTAAAATCTGAATTGTGGTGATACAACCAAGTAGTGACAGGATTTTCAGAACATGGGACGAACACCGCCACCCAGGATAACCAACACCATTTCTTCTAAAACATCATCAGAAGACCATCCTGGGCATAAGATTCTCATGTCCCAACATCCTACTGGAACCACAGCGGCCAATATTTGTTTTATTTATTTTTAATTAAAATCCTTAGAAAAACATAATTATTATCCATCAAGTTATTCATTTGTTATTTTTCCTTTCTTTTGTTCAATAGGAAGGCGTTCCCCTGACACTGGTAGCACAGAAGACCAGTACAGACACACAGAAGAACAAATATAGTTCAGTAACAGAGAAGACCAGTACAGTAACACAGAAGACCAGTACAGTAACACAGAAGACCAGTACAGTAACACAGAAGACCAGTACAGTAACACAGAAGAATGAGTACAGTAACAGAGACGACCAGTACAGTAACAGAGAAGACCAGTACAGTAACAGAGAAGACCAGTACAGTAACAGAGAAGACCAGTACAGTAACACAGAAGAATGAGTACAGTAACAGAGACGACCAGTACAGTAACAGAGACGACCAGTACAGAAAATTAAAACAAAAGAACGGTAGAGTGCAGTACAGAAATGCAGTACAGTAGCAAAGAAAAAATGTACAGCAACAGAGATGAACAATAAGGTTTATGCAGTACGGGGATACCTTTCTGGGATCACGGGGATACCTTTCTGGGATCACGGGGATACCTTTCTGGGATCACGGGGATACCTTTCTGGGATCACGGGGATACCTTTCTGGGATCACGGGGATACCTTTCTGGGATCACGGGGATACCTTTCTGGGATCACGGGGATACCTTTCTGGGATCACGGGGATACCTTTCTGGGATCACGGGGATACCTTTCTGGGATCACGCATGATTATAATTACATCAGCCTTACATTCACTGCCTCTGCTACTGCCTTTATATTAAACTGAAGAAGCCTACTGTGTAGGTCTGGTAACTCAGAAATAACTCTGAGGCTGACAGTGGTCGCAAACAATAATAATGAAAATTTCGATTTCTTCTAAACTGACATGTGATTATTTTATATTTTTTTTTTTATTTTAAAATAATTAACATATTAATAATATCATCTGTCCACCACTTCCCCACTTCCACTGTTCCCCACTTCCCCAAGGTATTCTCGCTTTTCCCAGGTCCATGTGTCCATCTATGTCCCCTCAGATGTTCTCCCTTCCCCACTTTCCCAAGGTCTGCCTTAGCAACCAGTATCCCCATCTTTCCCAGGTCCATGTGTCCAGGAGTCCATCTGTCCGCCTCAGATATTCCCCCTTCCCCACTTCCCCAAGGTATTCTCGCTTTTCCCAGGTCCATGTGTCCAGGAGTCCATCTGTCCGCCTCAGATATTCCCCCTTCCCCACTTCCCCAAGGTATCCTCGCCTTTCCCAGGTCCATGTGTCCAGGAATCCATCCGTGGGCCCCCGGATGTCTCCCCTTCCTCACTTTCCTTAGGTTATCTTCCAGTCCCCAGGTTATGTATCCCGAAGTCAGCTCAGCCACCCTCAGTGATCTAGCCAGATGAGAACGAAGTCTTGTTTAGCTGGTCTACGGTAGAGACTGTCCAGGTGGATGGAATTACAGGAGGTGACACGCAGAAAACTGCGTCCTGTAATTACACCACCAAGACAGCCTGGACCGTAAGTCAGCCAGACGCAGCCAAGCAACCGTCCAGTTCGGCCACCAAGGTCTGGCCAAATAAAGTCAAAGTGATTTATTTCCATTATTTCCATTCAGTCCAAGATATGGTGGCGGCTCGATCCTCCGTCTGATCACCAGACAGACGCACTTCCGATCTGTACTCGCCTAGATGCCTTTTTTTTTTTTTTTTTTTTTTTTTTTTTTTTTTTTTTTTTTAATTAATTTTTCTTGAAGCTCCTTCTCTGCCTTCTGGTGTGCTAGATATCTCCTCCTCAGAAGACGATGCTGTCACTTGATCCACTTTTTGTTTCCCCAACCATGTGTCAGCACAGTCTAGCGGCACACCGTCTTCATCAGTCTTTGCCCTCTTATCACTTACTTGTTCTTCCAGTACTTCAAATTCGGAGGATGGGGCCAGTTCCACTCCATCTTCTTCAATAGCTTCTACTGGTATAGGTGGAGGGGAGATGTGTGTATGAACATTTTTAAAGACTTCACTTTTAACAACTGAACCTTCTAACTAGTTAGAAGATTCCTGTTCCATCTTGACACCCAGATACTTCAACTGAAGAGAGTAGAATCAGCGATGGTGGTACTGGTAGTAAGACTGCTTATAATGCTCACTCACACTCCTGGGAGTTTGTGGATCAGTTGGTAGCATACCGAGCTCACATCCTGGGGTCCCGCGGTTCAATTTCTGGCATGGCTGGAAACGTTGAGCATGTTTCCTTACACCTGTTGACCGTGTTCACCTAGCAGTAAGTAGGTACCTGAGTGTTAGTTACAACATCTGGGGGCTGCATCCTGGGGGATGGTAGTATACCTTACACAGCGCTGAACTTTCAACTGAACTTAAGTAAGATAACAACTGAACCTGTAAAGCTGATGTATAAACACACACAAAAATAACTTTTGCCACCGAGGTGAAAACTTTAGGTCAGTTTTGAACTGGTATATTTGAGTGGTTGAGTGAGAGTTAGACCTACCAACCATGGGCCACCTGACTTACCTCAGTGCTCATTATTATGTTGAGTGGTTGAGTGAGAGTTAGACCTACCAACAATGGGCCACTTGACTTACCTCAGTGCTCATTATTATGTTGAGTGGTTGAGTGAGAGTTAGACCTACCAACCATGGGCCACTTGACTTACCTCAGTGCTCATTATTATGTTGAGTGGTTGAGTGAGAGTTAGACCTACCAACCATGGGGCCACTTGACTTACCTCAGTGCTCATTATTATTTTTTTTATATTTTATTTAAAAAACACAATACACATTATACATGTATGCTATACATACGTCACATAAACAAAGACATGTGAACCATTAAATAATAAAAAACAAAACAAATCCACGTTCCCTATCCCCGCACTAAACTATATACATAAACACACGTTCAACTATAAATGTTTGATACCCCCAAAAAATGCCGAACATACATGTAACTACACTAAGGACAACCCACACCTGAACATACAGGTGGGTTTATTATATCCATAAAATACAACCAGTATCTTATAACACAAAAGGCAATATAATCCAAAGAATGTCACACTTATTTACATTGTACATGAAAGTTTATATACAAAGACATTCTCATATAATCCAGTTCATTGCCCACTCATTTACTTACAACAAATACAAGAATGTATAAGAGTTTAATAAAAGAAGAACTATACTGGATATTAACAAAATCCTCTATCACACAATCCCAGTACTTAAAATAACACTATAGCTGATAGCCATATTACCACCAGTTACACATCCAACAACATGTCCTACAAAACTCCTCCTTTTACAATAATTAATAATGCCAGTGCAGACAAAAATATTTACACGCACCGTTCTAATAAATACCTTAAATAACCTAACAATTAGGGTTATAACCCTTACCTCATTAAACCTTAATGGGAATTTACCAGAAGTTGGTGATGCATGAACAAAACAAAACACAAAAATATAAAAGTACATACACACACCTGTATAAGCGGAAGAATATACACCCACAATATTTAATATCAATAATAATAATGCATCAACCTTGAAATTCTAACTGTCATAACAACATTGTATAACATGGAGTTTACACGTAAAATATAAGAGAATATATTACATGCTACCTCATCTTTAAACCCAGGTTATGTAAATATTTAATATAATCCAAGACTAGAATTATCACATTGAAACATGTCAAATTGGTTCTCCCCACACAAGGACGGGGCGAGAAACACCCTCAGTGAAGACTATACAGGCACTCCCCTACAACTAACTAAATCCTAGCTTACGATCAAACTTGTTGATGACTGGACATAAGATCCTAATCTCCCTATCTGAAACACAAATTAAACATCCTTGACATAGTAATATTCACTACATGAATGTGTGTAAAAGTATTACAATCCTTCTTCTATATAGGAGTATAGCTTTAAAGGAAAGTACTTTTTTATTATTATTATAATCAAAAAGAAGCGCTAAGCCACAAGGGCTATAAGGAAAGTACTTGCAGCTACGTGTTTAAAACTACAAAAATACAAGCATCATCCCATACTAACGTACACTTGACCTACAGTGTTTCCTTGTTTTATTTTAATTTTTTAAACACATCTCATATTAATAAAAAGGATTACTAGAATTCACTGGCAGTATCATTTTTGTACATGTTCAGTACTGCATGACATAAAACACCATAACAGCTGCGTAAGCCACCTATCCTTGACAGTGAGTGTAATAAATATACCCAAACCAAAATATGTAAATGTATGACGTTCTAGGTGTTACTGAGTAAAACCATGGTACTGAACGCAAATATAAAATAACCCTCCAGGAACATAACCAGGTCACGAATGTATGCTCTCACTAGCTCACTCTCTCATCACCTTCCACACTACTAGCACAACCTTACACCCCCCCTCACATTAAAGGAGACCCGTCCCTTGCCCCCCCCCCTGTTCCCTGAGAAGTTGTGCTACAGTGAGATTACGATAACCTACCGAAAAACTTGATTCCCATCTCCCCCATATATTAATCTATTCCTACACCTTGTCCTAAAGAACCTTGCTGCTAACGCTTTTATCCTCAACTGCCCTTTAATCTGCCTCATACCCAAGAAACATGCAAATAATCTGCCATAACATACATCAAAGCCCCCCCCACTTCACTTGCTACCCCACTAACATCCATCGACAAAGATCTAAGAAAAGACCAACTCCCCCCCCCCAACAACCTAATAACCCCCCGCCTCAACCCCCACCCCCAAGTGAAAAAAAAATTACCACAGATAGGCAGTTTCCTTTCCCCCCCACAGAATAAAATGTTCCCCTCCTTCCCAAACCCCATTTATGAAACCTTGCTTAGATGAAACCCACACCATGAGAAACGGTTCCCATCCCCTGCCCCTTGGGGGTATCTAAGCTTCCAACTCCCCCCATATGACCCTTCCGTTATAGTGGGGTAACTGCCCCCCCAATCCCCCCCTTTCCCCACCCCAACCCCCACTGGTTTCCTTTCAAATTTTTAACCCCTCACTGTCAACAAAAATCTTATTAATCTTCCAATTTTCTCAAACCCGCCCACCACAGTTTCTAGCACCCCTCATCCCCCATCCCCCTAACACCCTCCCCCCCCACCCTTAGATACCCTGAAATATAAAATGCCATTACCCTGGGCCCCAAAGGGCCAACAAACCAGTCTTCCCCCCCCGTTTCACCTCGTCGTGCCACTCCTTTGAAAACCCGGGCCCCCCCAAACCCCCAAAAAATCAAACCCTCCCTCTTTTTTTCCTGTAAAATCCTGCCCCCTAAAAAGGAAAACACCTCCCCAACCCCCGATTTTACTATACACCACCGATTTAAAAATTGTTGGGTTCACCCGCAACCCCCACGGATTGTCCCCCCCCCGGGTCTTTTCAGATGCCCTACGTTTTTTAGATACCAGACATGTGTACCCAGGAGCCCTGTCATTTTTCACATCGCTCAACGACTCTCAAACAATATTACTGCCATTTCTAGTTGTTGAATTTTATCTCTGTTGTTTAACAAAAATAAGAAAAATATTTTTATTAATGTTATATTTTTTAAATGTTAATCCGACGAAAACAAAATAAGAACACTACCGGGCTCCTATGGAGTGGCTGGATTGAAAGAACCCCCCTGGAGACGTTTTTGAATCCAAATTAGAAAATCTTGAATCATAATAATTTTAATAATTTGCGACCACTGTCAGCCTCAAGTTATCTTGATTTAAAACCCCCTTGCCAGTGGAGGCCAGTGGTTTTTTTTAAGGTCCCCCCCCCCCTGCCTTCCCCAGGTTCTTTTCCAGGAACCCATCCGGGGGCCCCCCGGATGTCTCCCCTTTCCCTCCCCCCCTGGTCACCCTCCCTCTCTTCCCCCTCCCTTTCCCAGCCTCAGCCCCCCCTAAGGGTTTATGTACCCGGGAATTCATCCGTCCCCCGCGGATTTTTCCCCCTTTTCATTTTCCCCAGGTCGCCCCCCCAACCCTGTATTCAGCCTCCCCCCGGTTCTTGTATGGGGAAACCATGTTACCGCCAATGTTTTCCCCTTTCCCCATTCCCAAGGTCAGCTAAACTGATGTATTCTGTTTTCCCCCAAAGTTCATGTTCCGGAATCCCCGTTCGCCCCCGGGGTCTTCCCTTCCCACTTACCAAGGGTTTACCCTCAACAAAACTTCCCATTATGTACCCAGGAATCAATCCGCTCGTCCCGGATGTTTTCCCCTTCCCCCATTACCCAAGGTTGCCTCAAAAAAAATTTCCCCCAAGTTTATGTACCAGGAATCAACCCGCTCGCTCCGGATGTCTTCCCTTCCCCCATTACCCTAAGGTCAGCGAGTTAGATCATTGCCTTCCAGTCGTGTCCCCGGGACCCACTTGGTTCCCCTCCGGTGGAATCCTTCCCCCCTTCCCCCAAAGTCGCGGTTTTCTTGCTTTACCCAGGTTCATGTTCAGGAATCGACCCGTCTACCCCCGGATGTTTCCCCTTCCCCCATTCCCCCCAGGTCACCCTCAACGACGTATTCATGTTTTCCCGGTTTTCTGTACAGGATCCACCCGCTCGCTACCAGATTTCCCCTTCCCCATTACCAAGGTTTTGCCTCAACAAAAACCCTTTCCCCCAAAGGGTTTATTACCCAGGAATCCATCCGCCGCCCCCGGATGTTTTCCTTTTCCCCCATTACCTAAGGTCAGGGTTAGGTCAGTGTTTCCCGGATCAGTGTTAGGAGTCCACTTGGTGCCCCTCGGGTGGAAACCCCTTCCCATTCCCCCAAAGTCGCGGTATTCTTGCTTTAACCGGGTTCATGTACCCCGGAATCGACCCTCTACCGCCGGATGTTTTCCCTTCACCATTTACCCAAGGTCCCTCAACGCTGGTATTCATCCCTTTTCCCCCGGGTTTATGTACCCAGGAATCCACCCGTTCGCCCCCGGGAAATTTCCCCCCTTTCCCACTTCAAGGTCACCCTCAATCACCTTTCCCCCCAAGCTCATTTTCCCGGAATCATCCGTTCGCTCCGGAGTTTCCCCTTCCCCCCTTACCTAAGGGGGCGGTGCCTTCCCCCCGGTTTCTAAAATCATTGTCACTGAGTGACCCCCTTCCCCATTCCCCCAGAGTGCGGTTGCCCCCCTCAGTGACCTTGCTAAATGGAAACTTGGTCTTGTTATGGTTACATTTAAACTGTCCAGGTAGGGGGAAATTTTGGGAGGGGACACCGTAAACTGCAAACGTAATTCATCCCCAAACACCCTGGAACCCGTAGCCCAGCGGACGAGACGAAGGGCTCGTAACAGCTGGGCCCACCTGGGGGGTAATTAATTTACAATTTTGGAATTTCCTTTTGTTACACTTGATTTATATGAGAACAAGTTTTTTAACTTATTTGAGTTTAAATGTGTTTGTGACGACTTTATGTGAAATATGTAAATTTTAAAAAGAAAAAACCGGTTGAGACAATTGGGGACTGTGTGTGTGTGAAATGTTTTTATGTAAAAATGAAAGTAATTTTACGTTTTTTATTGTATTTTGGGTGTCTATGTACCTGTTCTGTGTTTCACGAATGTCATGTGACATGTTATTAGTATGAAAAGTTTCAATTAAATTTTTTATATTTCCCCATGAAAAATATAAAAAAATTTATAATAATAGTTATTTTGGGGTTTCGTAATGAAATTTTAAAGGGCGGATTATACTAATGCCGCCAATTATATGTGTGTGTGTGTATATCAAGTTTTACAAAAAGTGTTAAAAAAAGCTGTGTTTAGAGTGACACCCGGGTTTCATGATGGGTTACTCTTTTTTATAAGTCTTGAGCAAGTACATGACATCACAGTCTTTAAGACCACAGGTGACTCAAACCCTCTTTAAGCCCAAAGGGAATACCGCTTTTTAAAACCAAGGTGACATAAGCCCTTTTAAAACCCCAGGTGACATCACACGTCTTTAAAACCAAGGTGACATAAACGTCTTTAAACCAAGGTGAAATCAACGTCTTTAAAACCACAGGTGAATCACACTCTTTAAGACCACAGGGGAATCACACTCTTTAAGACACAGGTACATCAACGTCTTTAAAACAAGGGCATCACAGTCTTTAAGACCACAGGGACATCACATCTTAAGACCACAGGTGAAACAACCCTCTTTAAGACCACGGTGACATCCAGTTTTTTAAGAAAGGTGACATACACGTCTTTAAGCCACAGGGGACATCCAAGTCTTTAAGACCACAGGTGACATCACAAAACATTATCTTACACCCAAATTTTTGTGTAAATCCTTTTTCCCTCTTTCTTGATATTTTAACTTTAAATTAACACTATTGCTCTCAAAAAAATTTGCTAAGATTAAATACTTTTTAACTCTAGTATATTTTTATCCAAAACCCTTAAACCACCTAATGTTGCTCCTTTATATAAGTTTTTTCACTTGGGTATTTCATTTTTATATATGCATTAATTAATTTTTTTTTCGAATTCACCTTTTTTTTGGTACAAATTTTTTCTTTCCTCTTTCTTCCCCATTTTCTGACCAAATTTATGGTCAAAAGTTTTTTCCATTAATTTTACTTTTTAAAGTTTCCCCCTTTTTTTTTAAACATTTGCAAAAACATTAGTATTCCAGGGCTTTTTACAACTGCCCCAAATTCAAATTTAACCATTCTAAATTTCCCGTTTTAAAACTTCTTATTGACTCATTTCTTTTATTCTGACTGACTAACTGTTTCAGCAAGTCGCCAGGCTGACGCAGAGCAGCTAGGCGACAGCAGAGTCAGAGGTTGGAAAGCAGAGTCAGGGCCCGGGTGACAGCAATCGCAGGGACGCAGAGTCAGCCCGGTGACGCTGTACCCAGGAATGTGCTCTTCTTATTTGGGAAATTATTATGTAGTTCATATAAGTTTTTTCTGATTTTACTTTTCCTTATCTACAACACTCACTACAAACACACTACTGTACACATTATATAATACTGTGTACCATACACATCACTACAAACACACTACTACGTACACATATATAACAGTGTGCACGTTTTTCTAAGTATCTCCCTCTACGGCCACGTTTTAAAATTAAAAAATTCTATATATATGTAAAAAAATTTAAAAAATTCTTGATCTGTTATTTAAAAATTTTTTAAGAAATGGAATGAGGGTTACAATATTTTGTGAAATATTTTGGAAAAGGTATAAATTGTGAAGAAAGGTTAACTCAGAGGGGCTTGGAGTTAAAAAAGAGTATTTTATAAAATTTTTTAATAAAAATTTAGTTTTAATTGAATTAATTTTAAATAATCTTCAGTTTTCTCATAACTTTCTCTCACCTCTTAATAATGACTAAAAACTTCACCCAACAGATGGGTAAAAAAAAAAACTCGGGGATGAAAAAAAAAAACTACAACCCGGAGATTCGATTCTGTAATAAGAATTTTTGGTGATGGCTGCCAACCCGGCCAGTACTACGTGTTTTCGCCACAACCGGCCAGACTACGTTGTTCCAAACCTGGCCCCTACGTGTGTGTTTAAAGTTTTCCCCAACTTTTTGTTATGTATGTGATGTATCAATTTAACATTTATTCACACGAATGTTGGGTGCACTATGTTGCAAGATATATGAACCCCTGAATGTTGTGGTGCACTATGTTGCGGATATATGACAATGAAAATTGTGGTGCCTATGTTTAAAGATATATGACACACTGAATGTTGTGGTGTTATGTTCAGAGATTTATGACAACTGAATGTTGTGGTGACTATGTTGCGAGATTATACACACTGAATGGTGGTGTACTTGTTGCAGAGTTTGGCATATGGAAAGTAATGAAAAAGACAAAACTGTGAAGGGAACTATTAATGAAGGGGTTTGTTTACAGGTGAAAAATTCCTTTCTCTGTTAGTGTTTTTTCACCACCCTCGTTGTGTTGTTTTGTTTTTGTATAAAGTCTGTCGATACACCAGGTTTAATAAAAGTATGAACCCCTGGTAAATACCCGATAAAAAAATTATTGACAGGATTTTTTCTCAGGAATTTTGTTGGGAGGAAACAAATTTTTAAAGACGGCGCTATTTGAATTAATATTGGAAGGGTTTCCAGAAAAACTTTTATAGAAGACCCCCGGTAGGTTTCTGTTGGAAAAGTTTTGGGAAGACTCATTGGTAAAAGCTTTAGGTAGGATCGTTTGTAACGTATAATGAATAAACGAGACTCCGAAAAGAATGGAGATTGGTGGTGGTAGTGGACTGTACAGGAATGTTGGTGGTTTGGGCTGTATAGGTCAAATGTTGGGGGTAATGGCTGAATAGGGCAAGTGGTGGTGGAAGTGGACTGTACTAGGTCAAGTGGGGGTGGTAATGGACTGTACTAGGGCAAATGGTGGTGGAAGGGGCTGTACTAGGGCAAGTGGTGGTGGTAAGTGGGAAAGTATAGGTCAAGTGGGGGGTAAGTGGTTTTTATAGTCAAGTGGTGGTGGTAGTGGACGTACTAGGTCAAGTGGGGTGTAAGTGGACTGTACTAGGTCAAGTGGTGGGGGTGTGGCTGTAAAGGGAAGTGGTGGTGGGAAGTGGACTGTATAGGTCAAATGGGGGTGGTAAGTGAACTGTACTAGGGCAAGTGGGTTTGGGAAATTTTGG
>NC_069404.1:49714708-49754610 GCF_026875155.1 Cherax quadricarinatus
GGGGCCCCACAAAAAGCGGAACAAAAAACACAGAGGGAGTGGGGAAAGGGAAAAACCCCCAAAGGAGGGGAAGAAAACCCAAAGGGGGAAAGAGGAAAGGAAAAAGGGAGGAAAAAAAGAAAAGGTTAAGTCACGGGTGTTCTGAAGTGTGGGCATTTTACAATGAATAAAAAGGGAAGGATTACAGAGAGAAACCGACTAAGATTATAAAAAGAAAGGAGGAAAGACCGGAACAATAGTTCCAGACTAGGACAGAACATCTCCAGGCTGAGAGACTGAAAACTCAAATCTACGATTCTCTACTACGACTTCTCTATTTCACTGCCTAATTTCTGTACTCGATGAAAAAATGAAAAAACCCACTGGTGGGCAAAATTTTGGGAAATTTAAAGTTGCCAAATGTTCCCTATGTTCTTACCTAAAACCCCTGTGGTATTGAATTTTTTGATATTCATCATACAAGGAAAGTTTTTGTATGTAGTGACTCTTTGCTCTTTGTCCTGAAGATTAGGCACTGTGTGGTTCATCGTACAATTAAAAGTGGGCAAAGGCTGTGCGTGTTCTTTTTTTAGTTTTTGTTGTATAAGTGCTCAATCTTCAGGGGAATCAAATTCATTGTTCCCTTTTCCCTTGATTTTAATTTCCACCTCTCAGATACGGGTTTTTGGTTTTTCGTGAGCAAAAAGCCTATGTACAGTGGATATACATTCACTCTGTGAAAAAGCTTTAAAAACTGAAAAGTTGAAGATTGAGAACTTATGCAGATATGGGTTTCTTTATTAGGAAAAAACGTTTCGCCACACAATGGCTTCTTCAGCCCAAATTACAAGTAGAGAAGGGCAACGTTTCATTTGCGGAAACTTTGTAAAGCGAAAAAAACAATACATGAACACGAGGGATATATGGGCTTTGAGTGAGGTGTGTAAAAGTAGAGGGTAGTAGTTGTATTGTTCTTATGTTCTTATAATGTGGTGGGAAAGTTTTTGGGTGGGGGGATTTTTGATAAGGACCTGCCTTTTTATGGCCCAGAGGCTTCTGCAGTGTTCCTCCTTTCCCTGGTTTTTACGTACCACGGTTTTTTCAGCATTTCATAAAAAATGTCAGTTCTCCCCCGTTCATATATCTTGTTTCAAAAAACATAAAACTGATTCACCAATAAGCAAAAGTAAAAGGCAAATTTAGGAAAACTTTATTTCGGAATAAAGTTGCCTATGTGTCTTGCCATCAACCTGTCGGTATTGTATACCATTTTGATATTCAAGAATAAGTAAAGCTCCCAAAAACTAATTACCTGACACTTTGTCTTTTAAAACCCAAACCCAAAACACCCCGGACCCACTCATGGTGGGCGGTGCGCAGAACTTACCCACCCTGGACCACATACTGGTGGGCGGTGCAGCAGACCATATACACCCCTGGACCACACTCACTGGTGGGCGGTGCAGCAGACAATATAACCCCTGGGCCACATCAGGTGGGGCGGTTTCAGCAGCACATATACACCACCTGGACCACACTCACTGGTGGGCGGTGCAGCAGAACATATACACACCGGACCAGATCACTGGTGGGCGGTTTTCAGCAGCCCCATATACACCCCCTGGACCACACTCACTGGTGGGGGGGTTTTCAGCAGACAATATACACCACCCGGACCAAACTACTGGTGGGCGGTGCAGCGAAAACTATCACCCTGGACCACTCACTGGGGGCGGGGGGGGGAGAGACACTATACACCCCCTGGACCAGACTCACTGGTGGGGGGGTTGCAGCGCCACATTTACACCACCCGGACCCCCACCACTGGTGGGCGGTGCAGCAGCCCATATACACCACCTGGACCACACCATGGGGGCAGGCAGCGCCATATACACCCCCTGGACCAAACTCCGGGGGCGGTGCGCAGCCAAATACACCCCCTGGGCCACATACTGGGGGCGGTGCAGCGAACTATCACCCCCTGGGCCAGATCATGGTGGGCGGTTGCGCAGCAACATTACACCACCCGGACCACCTCATGGTGGGCGGTTTTTCAGCAGACATATACACCCCTGGACCCCATCATGGTGGGCGGTTTCGCAGCCACATATACACCCCCGGACCCAAAATCACTGGGGGGCGGTTTTCAGCAGCCCCAAAAACCCACCTGACCCCACTACTGGTGGGCGGTGCAGCGCCCCATATACCCCTGGACCCCCCATCACTGGGGGCGGTGCAGCAGCCAAATACCCACCGGACCCCAAAATCACTGGTGGGCGGTGCAGCAGCCCAAATATCACCACCTGGACCAAAAATCACTGGTGGGCGGGGGCAGCAGCCACAATACACCCCCTGGCCCAAATCATGGTGGGCGGTGCAGCAGCCCATTAAACCCCCTGGACCAAAATCATGGTGGGCGGGGTTTCAGCAGCCACATATAACCACCCGGGACCCCACTCACTGGGGGGCGGTGCGCAGCCACTTATACCCCGGACCAACTCACTGGTGGGCGGTCAGAGCCACATATACACCCCGGACCCACACTCATGGTGGGGGTTTTCAGCACCCCATATCACCACCCGGACCAAATCACTGGTGGGCGGTGCAGCAGACAATGTCACCACTGGACCAAACTCACTGGTGGACGGTCAGCGACCAACATATACACCACCTGGACCAAACTCACTGGTGGGGGTGCAGCAGACACTATACACCACCTGGACCACATCACGGGGGGCGGGGAGCGAAATATAATATCACCACCTGGACCACACTCATGGTGGGGGTGCAGCGACCATATACACCCCCTGGACCCAAATACTGGTGGGGGGTGCGCAGACAAATATACCCCCTGGACCCAAAATCATGGGGGGGCGTTTGCGGCAAACTTACACCCCTGGACCACATCATGGTGGGGGGTGCAGCAGGGAAAATTACACCACTGGACCCCACTCATGGGGGCGGTGCAGCGACAATATACACCATGGACCACACTCCCCGGTGGGCGGTGCGCGAAATATACACCCCTGGACCACACTCACTGGTGGGCGGTGCGCAGCCACATGTACACCACCCGGGGCCCCACTCCCCCTGGTGGGCGGTGCAGGACAAGTAAAAAAACTCACTGATGATGATCATAGTGATGCCCGGGGTTAAGGGTTTTTTCCAAACTCATAAATAAATTTTCGATTTATCGTAGTTTTCATATGCTCATTGATTTTCCCTTATAGGCCTAATTGTACTCGAATCTAAATGGCTATATGAAAGTATGGATATTTTTGTCTATATTGCTCCAGCACTGCCTAGTATGTGGGCCAGAGTCCTGCTGCAGTGTTCCGCCTTTTCTTATTTTTTAGTGTCACCACATTCTTTAGAGCTCTTGTGTCACCCCGGGGCGCCTCCTCCCCAAACGACGCCTCCGCCATTAGGTATGGGCTTCTCTTATGAAAATAAGAAATTTGTGCATAACTCTAAGGATTGTACAACCCAGGTTTTGACAACGATCAACACTGAGAGCACTGTACTACCAGTGATGTGTTCACCACTGTTGGTTATTGTCACTGTCAGCACCACTGAGAGCACTGTGCTACCAGTGATGTGTTCAACCACTGTTGTTATTGTCACTTCAAGCAATCCACTGAGAACACTGTGCGTACCAGTGATGTGTTCACACACTGTTGTTTATTTGTACAGTCACACCACTGAAGCACTGTTGGCTACCAGTGATGTGTTCACCACTGTTGGTTATTGTCACTGTCAGCACCCCTGAGAGCACTGTGCTACCAGTGATGTGGTCAGCGCACTGTTGTTTAGTGTCACTGTCACACACACTGAGAGCAACTGTGCTACCCAGTGATGTGTTACCACTGTTGGTTTATTGTCACTGTCAGCACCACTGAGAGCACTGTGGCTACCAGTGATGTTTCACCACTGTTGTTTATTGTCATGTTCACACACTGAGAGCACTGTGCTACCAGTGATGTGTTACACCACTGTTTGGTAATTGTCCGCCACTGTCAGCACCACTGAGAGCAATGTGCTACCAGTGATGTGTTCACCACTGTTGGTTATTGTCACTGTCAGCACCACTGAGAGCACTGTGCTACCAGTGATGTTTCACCATGTTGGTTAATTGTCCACTGTCAGCACCACTGAGACACTGTGCACCAGTGATGTGTTAACCACTGTTGGTTATGCCACTGTCAGCACCACTGAGAGCACTGTGCTACCTAGTGATGTGTTGTCCACCACTGTTGGTTATTGTCACTGTCAGCACCACTGAGAGCACTGTGCACCAGGGATGTGTTCACCACTATTGTTTTGTCACTGTCAGCACCACTGAGAGCACTGTGCTACCAGTGATTGTTCACTCACTGTTGGTTATTGTCACTGTCACACCAAACTGAGAGCACTGTCTACCAGTGATGTTTTCACCACTGTTGGTTTTAATTTTATTTTGTCCACTGTCAGCACCACTGAAGCACTGTGCTAACCAGTTGTGTGTTCACCACTCTGATGGTTATTGTCACTGTCCAGCACCACTGAGAAGCACTGTGCTAACCAGTGAGTGTTCACACACACTTTGTTATTGTCACTGTCAGCACCACTGAGAGCACTGTGCTACCAGTGATGTGTTCACCACTGTTGGTTATTGTTACTGTCAGCACCACTGAGAGCACTGTGCTACCAGTGGAAGTTCGTTCACCACTGTTGGTTATTGGTCACTGTCACACCACTGAGAGCACAGTAACTAACCAGTGATGTGTTCACCCTGTTGGTTATTGTCACTGTCATCACCACTGAAGCACAGTAACTACCAGTGATGTGTGCACCACGGTTGGATATTGTCCACTGTCAGCACCACTGAGAGCACTGTGCTATATCCAGTGGATGTGTTCACCACTGTTGTATTATTGTCACTGTCAGCACCACTGAGAGCACTGGTTAGTGCAGGTCACCGTGTGGGGTGGGAGTTTTTAGGAGGTGAATGGGGGGTGTGGGGGAGGAGCAAGACCACTTTTGGTTAGAGTCACTGTGGCAGCAGGCACCATCCTGAGAGGCACTGTGCTAGGGGGACCAGTGATGGTGGGGGTAGATCTTGCACGGGGGGGATGTACCCAGGGGGGACTGTTGGTAGTCGTTTCTGTCGAGCTTAATGTTTACGTACACTAATTACTGTATTATGGAGGTGTCAAGGACTTGTGGGACACTGGATGTAACTTGGGGGGGTTATGAGGGTGAGGGGCAACTGGGATCTCACTACTAAGAACACCTACACTGATTAAATCTTACTTGTAGCTAATACCATGTGAGATCACGTAAAAAATATTGTTACAAACTGTAGTTAAGGAATATCTTAATTGTACACCAATAACAACACTGTCGAGCACAACTGGATCACACTAACTCACTTGACTCACTATACAACATCACTGGTGACAATAAAACGTCACTCAACAAGATATAAACGCGTGGGATGGTATGAGTGGATCCACGAGTAGTCAGAGACAATCACTAATGAATCTTATTGTCATTGTTCGCTCTTGTGCATTTTATTCCGCAGGTTATGGCCATCTATATATCTGTCAGGCGTTCTCTGGTATTATACAGCATCAAAATTTCAGCTTTTATTGTATATGCTACATTATTACATGGTTGGGGGGGGGGGTTATCACAGACTGTTTGGTTATTGAGGTCACTACTATAACTTGTACTATAGTTACAGTATGGTCGATACATATCAACACTGATAGGGATACGTCACTATTAGTTGATTGTCCCTGTCAAGCAGGGGGGGGGGCATCTGCAAGCTATTTAAATATAAGAAACTTCATTCACAGGGGGAGGGGGGGCAGCGGTTAACGTACATGTAACTATGAACAACTGTGTCAAGACATAAATTCCAGAGACATAGTTCGAGATAGATTGGGCGATCAGATATAGATAACAGGACTAACGTACTTATTTTTGTCACAATGATGTATGTCTAACAGGGATTGCGAGGTCACTTGACATATGACAACTGAGGAAGTAACCCACCTGAGGGTATGGGGGTCAAAAGGTCTCACTGTTCATCAGTGAAACTCAACTGACTGTTCCCTTCAAACTTAAACTGTCCACGTGTCCTGAAGCAACACGCTAATCAACCCTGTCAAAAAATATAACAGGACTGCATTGAACTAGTCTCATCTGCACTGTCTGTCAGTTAATCAAAAACGTTATTCACTGTCAATAGACGGGGTATAACTTACTAGTCACAGGGGTCGGAGCATGGGGCGGGGTTATCATTTTCAATTAAAGATTGATCGGGGGGTGGGTTAGTCACCACTGGTCCGGAAGACAAATCTCGTCCTCTTGGTTACTAACTTGTCTGTCAGCGGAGGGAGGGGGGAGGGTGGGGCGTTTTTTTTATGGGTTCTATTTTTTGATTATTTGGTGCGACTGGAGCTGGGGGGGGTGCGACGATGTGTCAGCTTAAAAAATTTTATTACCAAGGTGTAGTTCAAGCTTTGGGGATAGACTGTCAGGGAGGCTTTAATTTAGTCGGGGTGGGTCGTCAAGAAAACGGGGATAGACTTACAACTTTTGTCAACATACTTTAAATGTCAACTGGTCACTGTCACACCATCAACTACATGTCAAAAGCCGTAAAGACTGATACTGTCAACATATCAGGCACTCTTTTACTTGCGTAGAGTCGGACGAGACTTTTGCATTTTTCTTTTATACGGGTAATTATCGTTAGTCTGTTATACTTATACTCTGTACTTTTTTTTATTATTTTTCTTTCACTTGTGGTATACTTTGTTGTATGGGGGGGCTGGGGTACATGTATGAGGCTTTCAGGCAGCGGGTGGACTTATTTTTCTATATTATCTATTTTTGACTTTTTTATGGGTTAACTCAAATGGCGTACTGTAAGACTGGGGGGGTATGTTTTAGTCAGTTAACCTATCGTTTTGTGTACTTTTTTTAATTTTATTCTATTATTTTAAGACTCTTTTGGTGACTTCTTTAACTTTTTAATTATGTGTTATTAATTTGTTAGTTTAATTATGGGGGGGTAATATCGGGTGTTATGGTGTTTTTTTTAATTAACCAGTGATGTGTATCACCACTGTTGGCGTTATTTGTGTCACTGTCAGCACCACTGAGAGCACTGTGCAATAAAAATAAACCAGTGATGTGTTTCACCACTGATTTGGTTTTTATTGTGTGGTCACTTCAACAACCACACTGACTGAGGAAGCTGAGAGCCACTGTGCTACCAGTGATGGGGTTCAAACCAGGTGTTTCACCGATTGTGTTTTGTTGGTTATTGTCACTGTTCACAAACAACAGTCATATCACACAAAAACAATCTGCTGACTACTGTCAAAAAAAACAAAATCAAAAACAATCCAAAACCCAAAATCAAATCTCATCACCACCTACTGAGGGAGCACTGTACTCTTAACTGTACACTTATTACTTAGTACCTTTCAACCAGTGATGTGATTTACAGTGATGTGTTCAACCCAACTTCACAACACCCACTCTTCCACCTGTTGGTTATTGTCACAAACTAAACTGTCAAACTCAAACAGTCCCAAAATCACCACCACTCTTGTGACACTGGGACATCTGCTCTAGTCACTATGGGATTGAAATGTCACCTCACTCTGGTCAACACCACTGCACCTGAGAGCACACCACTGTGCTAAAAACACTGTGCTTAAATGCTAACTCATATAGTGCTAAAATTAAAATGCTACTGGTGCATGGCCAACCATTCAGTGATGTGTTCAACTTTCACTGTCTCAGTTGGATTATTGTTAAACAACTGTCCAGCCAACACAACAGCAATTACTGTCAGCACCGCTGAGAAACACGTGCTACCAGTGATGTATTCACTGCCTGCTTGTCACTGTCACAACTGTCACACCGCTGAGACAACTGTGCTAACCCCGTGATGTGGTATTAACCCCACACGTGTAATTGGTTATAGTCAACTCGTCTGACACTGTCAAGCATCATCACTGAGAGGGCACGTGTGCTATAGCTAAGCTAATGCTACTGTGCTGTGCTACCAGTGATGTGTTTACAAAAACCATTACCACTGTTGGTAATTGTCAAACAGTCAAGCCACCGACTGAGAGCCAGAAGCACTGTACCAAACTCTATACTATATACATTGAAGTGGTTTCAGTGATTCACCACTGGTTGGGTTATTGTCAACTGTCAGCAAAGCACCGGACTTTGGAGAGCACACGTGTGCACTGTTGCTTAAAAAAAACCAGTGAAGGAGTGTACATCACGCATTCAGTTCGAAAAACACACTGTTTGTTAATGTCACTTGTCACTTTCATCCATCATCAAAACATCCTTTCCTCCCAGCACTTTCAACTTTTCACAGCACCAAAACCACCCACAAACACCGAGAGCCTGTGCGATAAACAGTGATGTGTTTCATCACTCACTGTTGGTTATTGTCACTGACTACTACAGTCGAGACAGCATCACAGAGAGCTCTGTGCTAGTGCTATAAAGCAAATGTGCTAATAAAAGCACTGTGTGCTAGTGAAACTGTGCTAAACCATGATGTGGTTTATAACAACACCCACTGTTGGTTATTTGGTCACTGTCCCTACAAATCACTTGGAGAGCACTGTTGCTACCCAGTGATGTGTTTACAAATTACAACCTACTGTTGGTTATTGTCACTGTCAGCAAACACTGAGAAGCCACTCTGGCACTGAGCTAATCAAAAAATATTGCTATGCATATAACCATGATGGTGATCAAAACCACAGTTGGTTATTGTCACTGGAACTTACTGTCAGCACGCCGCTGAGAGAGCACCTGTTCAAACAAGCCACTGGAGCTAAAACATACCAGCAGTGAATGATGTACACACATGCTATATACATGCTAATAACCAGTGATGTGTATTCACACAACATTTCCCCCACCTGTTTGGTGATAAATGTCACTGTCCGACCACTGAGACCACTGTGCAGGTGGCCAGTGATGAGTTCCATATCACATGATCCCATGATGTGTTTCACACACTGTTGGTTATTGTCCACTGTCAGATCCACTGAGATCACTGTGCAGTGCCAGTGATGTGTTCAACAATCACCACAAGTTGTTATTGTCACTTTTCCTCATCAGCAAACCCACTGGAGAGCACTGTGCAACCTATGTGAAGTGTTTAACACCTAACCACTGTTGGTTATATTGACACTGACAGCATCACTGAAGCACAACCTGTGTCTATAACAAAATCATACCAGGATTGAGTTCACGATTCAACAACACTGTTGGTATTTTGTCAAAACTGTCAGCAAGAAGCACAACCCCACTGAGAGCCACTGTGCTAAACTAGTGGGCTAACTACCCAGAGATGTGTTCCCACATGTTTGATATTGTCAAACTTTTCATCCATTCATGAATCAGCGCCAGCCAACTTTTCCAGCCCCCACACTTTCCACCAGCAAACAAACAAATCGAAACTACATTCCAGCAGTCACTTCCCAGACTCTTTCAGGCATTGTTAACAGCAAACAATTCTTTCATTCACAGCTCTCAACTTTTATTTACCCTCAATTCCTAAACTACTTTCCACAACTATATTGTCAACAACTTTTCTTTTTTTCCCATCCCATTTCCATTCTTTTCCCACTACCACTTTCCCACAGTCAACCAAAACCACCATCACTCCACTTGACTTTAACATTCACTTTCCATCTTTACTAACTGACTACTAAACTGCAAAGACAATGTCCACACAACCACTACTTGGGCAAACAACACTACACTTATTATATCCACCATCTCAACCCCCCAACCTTTTCCCATTACACTACCCTAATCCACACAATCTCATTTTCAAACAGCAACCCTCAGTCAGTATTGGAGAGGGGGTGTGGACGCAGGAGTAAGGGGGATATTTACCCCCATCACCCCCATACCAGCCAGATCCCCATCCCAGCAAAACTAAAAAAATCAGAGACAAGCACAAAAACCACTGAGTAAGCAACTGTGCTTCCAAGCAACTACCCTGAGAAGGTGTAACAGTATCACATACAACCAGAAAACCCCAGTTGGATATATAGTCACAGTCCCAGCATCACAGAGTGCAACTGTGCTAACCATGGATGTGTGATCAATACCACTTAAGCACAACTACAACAATTCAAAACACCTTCTCCACTGTCACCCAACAGCATCACCATCACCAACCCACCTGCCAAATCCCTAAAAATCCCGAAATCAAACAACTCCTATGGATAAAATCAAAACAAGCCCACAACAACGCCACAATTCACACCAGCAAACTGGGTGTTGGATATTAGACACTTGTGATAACAACTTCTTCAGCCAAAAAAAACCAAAACACCCCAAGCGCCCCATGTGGTGGGCCACTGGAGTGGGGGAGATAGATGGTATGCGTGCTGCCCAGAGCACAACCAACCCCGTGGATGTTACCACCACAGTTGGTTATGTCCCTGACAGTCAGAGCATCACTGAGAGCACTTGTTCTACCAATGATGTATCACTATCACTGATGGAAATTGTACACTGTCACGCAACCACTGATACACACAGTGCAGCCAGTTGAAGATGTTTTACCACTATTGGTAAATTGGCAACACTGTCACACCACGAGAGCCTGTGCTACCCTGGTATTGGTTCCTCGATGACGGTTCCTCTTCATACTCCATATTTGCAACCCAACTGTTGACAGGAACACGCAGGTTTCCACTATATTCACTGAAACTTTCCTGTTTAGGCATTTCCGAAAATTTTTTTTGCAACTAATTATCAGGAATACCACGCATTTTTTCTCCTCACAGACTAGTAAAAAGTTAATCAACTCCTCATCTCAAAGAAACTCGCGAATCATTGGACCAGACCAATTAATCCCCAATGATGTTGCATCATTGAGCCTCGAGGATTTACTACCAAGGTTCTTTAAACTGTCCAACCGTTTTGTCCAGACTATAACGTGTAAACGTTGTAACAAAATTCAGCTCGGTTCTTCAGGTAGAAATACTCCGAACTTTTTTGTTCAAGGGTCAATGATGTCAGGGTCTATACTTTTGATATAATAAGTCCTCGTCGTCCGGGTAATCCCACTCAAAGAAACAGCTCAATACTTAGGTGTAGTCTAGCTGCAGTAACAAGGAAAATAGCAGCACAACTTCATCGCGCCACAAAGTTGCCACTGATGGTTGTTGCGAGGGAAAGTCAGTTCTGCATACAAAATTAAAAGGTTCACGTATTTAAGGGACATCTTTTTCCAAAGTTACTGAAAAAGTCACATCCAAAGCAAATAGTAAACCTTGACATTGAGAACAGGGCCGATACGCATGACTTTTACGGAATGTACTGAAATAGTTTAGTTACTCTGGTAAGTAGGTTGAACAGAATATCTGAATACCTGAGATAATCACCTGTATTATTGTCCGACAGACTTGACATAAAACCAAAACGTTGCCAAAACCAAAGCTGCACAATTGCGGTCAATTCAGCACAAGTCCGTCCCCAACACCACCTCCAAAAATAATAAGAAACTTGAAAAAGAAAACATCTGCAATGAGAAACAGGTAGAAAATTATCAAGTAATGTTTTAAACACTCATACACTGCGAAAATTATATAAATTACACATGACTGAATAACATTTACCAACCTCCCTTCCCACATTATATGTAACAGCAAATCTCCACTTCCCACATTAATGTAAGAGCAACCTCCCTTCCCACAAAATAAGTAAACAGCACCTCCCTTACCCACATTATATGTACGAGCAACCTCCCTTCCCACATTATTATGAAAAGCAACCCCCACCCTTCCCACATTATAAGTAACAGCAACCTCCCTTCCCACATTATAATGTAAGAGCCACCTCCCCTTCCCACAATATATTAAGAGCAACCACCCTTCCCACCATTATATGTAAGAGCAACCTCCCTTCCCACATTATATGTAAGAGCAACCACCCTCCCACATTATATGTAAGAGGCAACCTCCATCCCACATATATATTGTAAGAGAAACCACCCTTCCCACATTTATATGTAAGAGCAACCTCCCTTCCCACAACATATGTGAAGAGGGCAACTCCTTACCCACATTATATGTAAGAGCAGCCTCCCTTACCCACATTATATGTAAGAGCAACCTCCCTTCCCACATTATATTTAAGGCAACCTCCCTTCCCCACATCATATGTAAGAGCAACCTCCCTTCCCCATTATATGTAAGAGCAACCTCACTTACCCACATCATATTAGAGCAACCACCCTTCCCACAATCATATGTAAGAGCAACACCCTTTCCCACAATTATATGTAAGAGCAACCTCCCTTCCCACATTATATGTAATAGCAACCTCCCTTCCCACATCAAATGTAAGAGCAAACCTCCCTATCCCACATGTGCGAGATTAAGAGTCAACCTCCCATCCCCACATTATATGTCAGACGCTACCTCCCTTTCCCACATTATATGTAAGAGCAACCTCCCTTCCCACATTATATGTAAGAGCAACCTCCCTTCCCACATTATATGTAAGAGCAACCTCCCTTCCCACATTATAAGTAAGAGCAACCTCCCTCCCACATATATTGTAAAGCAACCTCCCTTTCCCACATTATATTAAGAGCAACCTCCCTTCCCACAACATATAAAGAGCAACCACCCTTCCCACATCATAGTAAGAGCAACCTCCCTCCCACATTTATATGTAACAGCAACCTCTTCCCTTCCCACATCAAGCGTAAACACAACCTTCCATCCACATCAAGGCAGCAGAAACCTTCCTTCCCACATCAAGGGTAACAGCCACCTTCCTTCTACATCTAGGGTAACAGCAACCTTCCTTCCCGACATCAAGGGTAACAGTAACCTTCCTTCCCTACATCAGGGTAACAGCAACCTTCCTTCCCACATCAAGGGCAGCAGGAACCTTCTTTCCCACATCAAGGTAACAGCAACCTTCCTTCACACAACAAGCAGCATGCAACCCTTCCTTCCCACATCAAGGGTACACAGCAAACCTTCCTTCCCCCACATAAGGGCAGCAGCAACCTTCCTTCCCACACAAGGGTAACAGCAACCTTCCTTCCCACATCAAGGGTAACAGCAACCTTCCTTCCCCACATCAAGGGCAGCAGCAAAACCATCCTTCCCCCCCCACATCAAGGGTACAGCAACCTTCCTTCTTCTCACATCAAGGGTAACAGCAACCTTCCTTTCCCACATCAGGGTAACAGCAACCTCCTTCTCCCACATCAAGGGAACAGCAACCTTCCTTCCTACTTCAAGGTGAAAACAGCAACCTTCCTTCCGACAACAGGGTAACAGCAACAACCTTCCTTCCCACATCAAGGGTAACAGCAACCTTCCTTCCCACATCAAGGTAACAGCAACCTTCCCTTCCCACATAAGGGTAAACAGCAACCTCCTATCCCACGTCAGGGTAACACAACCTTCCTTCCACAAATCAAGGGTAACAGCACCCTTCCTTTCCCACATCAAGTAAGAGCAACCTTTCCCTTCCTACATCAAGGTTACAGCAACCTTCCTTCCTACATCAAGGTTAACAGCAACCTACCTTACCCACATCAATTGTATACGCAACCTACGTCTCCCACATCCAATTGTAACACAACCTTCTCCTTCCCACATCAAGGATAAACAGCAACCTTCCATCCCAGAACCGAAACGTTGTCATAAGCTTCTTCCTATGTGGGGGTTTTTTATAAATTGTTCCAGTGACTGTAGTGTGCCTTTTGCTTCTTTTACCGATTTAACAGGAGAAGGTGTAAAGGCCGAATTCCAGATGAAGGAGTAGGTGAACTACAGGGGCATACACAAGACGGAATATCTAGGTTGAAGATGTAAGGACAAATACAGGTGAATAAGCAAGTTTCAATTACAGGTGAAGGTGTGGATTGTGAACTACAAGGTGAAGTATCGACCCTGATATAAAACAACAACTCTGATTCATACATTCACTCTTCTATAATTTGTCCATTTATAGTAAAAAAAAAACTTCACAGGATTAAGCTGTAACGGCTTTCAGAGTCTAAAATATAAAGAATAAAAGTAAATAAAACACTTTTATCTTTCAATTAGACATTAGTTATCATTACCAATTTTTGCAGTTTCTTTTTTAAATAAGTTTAAGACGTATGAGAAACAAATTTTTGTAATTTCCTATTTTCTAAACAGTGAAATCGTGTACAAATTGCCCATCATAATTCTGTATCATATCTATGAACATGTTGAAGAATGTTTGAGCCTGGACAATGTTTATTCTACAACTACTTAAGTAAACATAAAGGAAAATTATTATCTAGCCAAACTAAATATATTAAGTTATGAAAATCAAATTTAATAATCTAACTGGGCTGTGGTTGATCCGGCGATATAGAGAAGTGAGTAGTAGAACATGTGAATAATAATATGTAGGTTAAGGTCCAAGACCTTATTTCCCAGTAAATTGTGCTTTCTAGTTATGATTAGATCTTACTCACATAACTTCCATTTGTATAATAAATTTAGTTGATGCTGTGTGCTATGTAAAAGAGTGAGGAAAAACTTCTTCTTTGTAGGACAGTCTTTAAAGGGAACAAATGTTCCATTAGTGACTTGGTCAATCTCTGCACTCTGGGAACACTGTGAGCTAATGTAACTACCCCCACACAACTCTGCATTATTTCACATTGTTAAAGAATACTTTCCTGCACTCTAAACACCTCACTCAAACTCTTTACCCATGTGTAATAATGTGCAATTGCACTCATTCACTTGGCTTCGCAATATAAAAAGACACAAACCCGAAATTATAGTACTTGTGAGGGGGGACGTTAGAGAGCTGTGAACCCCAAACACAGCATTTGAGGGGACGTTGAGAAGCTGTGAACCCCAAACCACAGCATTTGAGGGGACGTTGAAGAGCTGTGAACCCCAAACACACAGCATTTAGGGGGAACGTTGAGAGCTGTGAACCCCAAACACAGCAATTGAGTGGGACGTTGAGAGCTGTGAACCCAAACACAGCATTTGAAGGGGAACTTGAAAGGCGTGAACCCCAAACACAGCATTTGAGGGGGACGTTGAGACTGTGAACCCCAACACAGCTTTCCTCCAAGGGGGGGGGGAGGAACTTAACTCTTCAAATGTAGCCTCCCCACCATGGAGCATTACCCATATTTGATCTTACAACAAATGAATTAAATCTCCTTTATACCAGACAGATGTAATTAAGAGAGGGAACACACAGAAATCTGTGCTGTGTAAACACATCCGCCCGGGTAACTCGTACCGTCCCGGTTACATCCAACAACCACCATGGAGAGGCCAATTATTTAAATTTTCCTTTTTACATCAATATTTAATTCCTTATCTAATTATATGTATGGACATATATATATTTTAGTATTAAATATTATATATTATTACATATATATATATATATTATATATATATTATTTATAAATTACATTTATTTATAGTATATTTATTTATTGATATTATATATTATAAATATATTTATATATATATATTATATATATATATATTATATATTATATATATATATATATTATATATATAATATATTATATCCCCAATATGTAAAATGGTCAATTAGCAAGGAACTCATTTAAAATTAAGTCCTTCTTTAAATTTTTCTTATATGATAAAGATATTTTTTTCATTAATGTTATGAAAAATTTTTTTATTTTGCTCCAATAGAATCTTAGAAAATTACCTAACCTTATTATTACAAGAACAATTTATTTAGCCTAACCCAACCAAATATATTTTAGATTTGTTTACAATAATTTAATACTAAACAAACACAGTGAAATATTTTTTTTCGTTAGGTTCAGAATGATTTTGGCGAAATTATTGCATACACAATTTTCGCTTGTCCTATATGGCAAGATGAGCGTTGCTATTTAAGCCAAGATGGCAAGTTCTGCCTATTCGGCACGACATTTATATATATATATATATATATATTTATATATATATATATATATATATATATATATATATATATATATATTATATATATATTATATATATATATATATATATACTATTAGTGTAATATAAACACTGATCTCTGGTATGGTGTTACTACCACCCACACCTTGGGTATGGTGTTACTACCACCCACACCATGGGTATGGTGTTACTACCACCCACACCATGGGTACGGTGTTACTACCACCCACACCATGGGTATGGTGTTACTACCACCCACACCTTGGGTATGGTGTTACTACCACCCACACAATGGGTATGGTGTTACTACCACCCACACCATGGGTATGGTGTTACTACCACCCACACCATGGGTACGGTGTTACTACCACCCACACCATGGGTATGGTGTTACTACCACCCACACCATGGGTACGGTGTTACTACCACCCACACCATGGGTACGGTGTTACTACCACCCACACCATGGGTATGGTGTTACTACCACCCACACCTTGGGTATGGTGTTACTACCACCCACACCATGGGTACGGTGTTACTACCACCCACACCATGGGTATGGTGTTACTACCACCCACACCATGGGTACGGTGTTACTACCCCACCATGGGTACGGTGTAGTACCACCCACACCATGGTGTATGGTGTTACTACCACCCACACCTTGGGTATGGTGTTACTACCACCCACACCATGGGTACGGTGTTACTACCACCCACACCATGGGTACGGTGTTACTACCACCCACACCATGGGTATGGTGTTACTACCACCCACACCTTGGGTTTAGGAAAGGGGATATTTTGAGGAAAAAAAACTTAAAAAGTGGGAGGTATGGTTGCTCAGACACCCAGGAACCACTAGCGTGTTAACCGCCACTCTTCCATCTAGTGGGCAGAGGCTAAACTTCAGTTCTCTAGCGTCTGAGTTGCTTTAATTTCTATTCCTGGTTAGTATTAACTTACCTGGTGTGGGTTGAAGTTTGAAGAATAACTTCACCCACTCTTCTCATGATCAGGTACGGTGATCTACAAGGAGTATTTCTGTTCATTGATACTAATTTACCAGGTTACAAGTAATGACATTGAAGTAGAATACCAGCCTTTGTCTTTCTTCAATGTTATACTTATTTAACACTTATATAACCAGTGTTTTCTTTATTATCAGCTCTGCTGCTGACCTGGTCAACCAGGGTAGACGCTAGTTAATTGGAGCAAGATCCCTGTCTACAGGATGTAGTGGGACATTACGACTCCTCACCTCTAAAATCTGAATTGTGGTGATACAACCAAGTAGTGACAGGATTTTCAGAAATGGGACGAACACGCACCCAGGATATACCAACACCATTTCTTCTAAAACATCATCAGAAGACCATCCTGGGCATAAGATTCTCATGTCCAAATCCTACTGGAACCACAGCGGCCAATATTTATTTTATTATTTTTTAATTAAAATCCTTAGAAAAACATAATTATTATCCAATCAAGTTATCATTTGTTATTTTCCTTTCTTTTGTTTCATAGGAAGGCGTTCCCCTGACACTGGTAGCACAGAAGACCAGTACAGACACACAGAAGAACAAATATAGTTCAGCAACAGAGAAGACCATGTACAGTAACAGAGAAGACCAGTACAGTAACAGAGAAGAATGAGTACAGTAAACAGAGAAGGACCAGTAAGTACAGAGAAACTCTAACAAGAAGAATGAGTACAGTACAGAGACGACCAGACAGTAACAGAGAGACAGTACAGTAACAGAGAAGACCAGTACAGTAACAGAGAAGACCAGTACAGTAACAGAGAAGACCAGTACAGTAACAGAGAAGACCAGTACAGTAACAGAGACGACCAGTACAGTAACAGAGAAGACCAGTACAGTAACAGAGACGACCAGTACAGTAACAGAGAAACCAGTTACCCGTAACAGAGAAGACCAGTAAAGTAACAGGGGAAGACCATACAGTAACAGAAAGGCCCATTTCAGAAAACCCCAGGAATGAGTAAATTTAAAAAGAGACGCCCCATTTAAAAAAAAACATGAAACCTTACAGTAACAAAAGAAAATGATTTCAGAAACGCAGAAGACCGTCAGTAACAGAGAAGACCAGTCCCAGTAAACGAAAAGGGAGTACAGTAACAGAGACGCCAGTACAGTAACAGGGGAAAACCAAAGTAAAACAGAGCCCGACCAGTACAGAAAATTAAAACAAAAAAGCGGTAAGTGTGAAATTTACAAAAATGCAGGAACAGTAGCAAAGAAAAAAATGTACGGGAAAAACGGGAGAGGGAAAAAAAAGGGTTTTAGGAGAACGGGGTTCCCTTTTCCCTGGGCCCAACGGGGATACCTTTCGGGGATTCCGGGATCCCTTTTTCTGGGATCACGGGGAAAACCTTTTTTGGATCACGGGGATACCTTTCGGGGATAAGGGGGATACCTTTTGGGATCAGGGGGATCCCTTTTCCCGGGGATCACGGGGTTTCCCTTTCTGGGACCAGGGGGAAACCTTTCTGGGATCAGGGGGATACCTTTCGTGGGTCACGGGGATACCTTTCGGGGATCCGGCATGATTATAATTACATAAATTTTCATTCACTCCCTCTGCTGCTGCCTCTATTTTAAAAAATGAAAAACCCTTCTGTGTGGGCGAAACGTTTTTGTTTTGAAACACCTAACTTTTGGGGCCCTCACCCCGCAACACCCAGGGTTTATTTCCCCCCCCCGGGGGGTTCTTTGAGATAAACCTACGTTTTTTTAGATTTACCAGCATGGTACCCGGGAGCCCCGTCACTTACATCGCTCAACGACCCCAAAAACATAAAAAACTGCCATTTCTATTTGGTTACAATGTTTATCCTTTTTGGGTTTTAAAATTTTTCAAAAAATAAAAACCCAATATTTTTATTAATTTTATTTTTATTAATGTTAACCCCGGTGGAGAAACAAAATAAAACACTACGTGGCTCCTATAAAGGGGGGCTTTTGGTTTGGAAATAATCCCACCCGGGTTTAACGCTTTTGAACCCAAATTAGCAAGTCTTGAATTATAATAAAAATTAAAAATTTGGGCGACACTGTCCCCAATTTTCTCTGAGTTCCCAGACCTTCCCACGGGGAGGCCAGGGGTTTTTTGGTTTTTTAAGGCCGCCCCCCCCCCTCCCCTTTCCCCCAGGTTCATGTTTTCCGGGAAACCCAAACCCGGGGGGGCCCCGGGAATGTTTCCCGCCCCTAAACTTCCCCAAAGGACCCTGGGCCCTTCTCTCCTGCCCCCCAACCTCACCCTTCCCCTGGGTTTTTGTATCCAGGAAACCATCCGTAAACCCCCAAATTTCTTCCCCTTTCCCCCCAATTTCCCCCAAGGTCAGCATAAAATGCAAAATTCATTTTTTCCCCCAGGTTCATGAATCCAGGAATCCATCCGCTCGCTCCCAGATGTCTCCCCTTCCCCACTTCACAAGGTTAGCCTAACAACAAACCTTTCCCCCCCAATTTTTAAAGATCCAGGAATCCATCCGCCTCGCTCCCGGAGGGTTTTCCCCTTTCCCCATTTCCCAAAAGGTCCCGATTGGGGGTTCTTGCCTTCCCCAAAACATGTTCCAGGAGCCCCACTTGGTGTCCCCCTAAAAGGGGGAATCCCTTCCTAATTCCCCAAAGTCAGCGGTATTCTTGTTTTAAACCCGGTTTCCCATGTACCCCAGGAATCGCCCGGGTCTACCCCCGGGAAATTTTTCCCCTTCACCCCCAAACCCAAGGTCAGCCTAAAACTGCTGGGATTCAGGGCCTTTCCCGGGGTTTATGTACCCGGGAAATTCCACCCGTTCGCTCCCGGTGTCCCCCTTCCCCCACTTACCTAAGGTCAGCCTAAACTAAAAACCTTCCCCAAGCCCCATTGTACCCAAGGAATCCACCGTTCGCTCCCGGATGTTTCTCCTTCCCCCCTTACCTAAGGTCGGGGGTGCCTTCCCCGGATCAGTGTCCCCCAAGGAATCCCCCCTTGTGCCCACTGAGGGGGACCCCCTTTCCCCCACTTCCCCAGAGTCAGGGGGTTTCCCACCCCGGGGACCGGCTAAATTGGAAATTTTGGTCTTGCCCTAGCGGGTCTAGGGAAAGGGGATGTCCAGGTGGGTGGAATTATGGAGGGGACAAAACATAAACTGCGTCCAGTAATTACATCCCCCAAAAACAGCCGGGAACCTTTTAGACCACGGGAGGGCCCCCGAAGCTCGTACACAGTTTCGGCACCTGGGGGGTTAATTAATTCCCAATTTTTTGGAAATTTCCTTTTATGTTAAAATATGAATTTATATGAAAACAATTTTTTTTTTAAATTTATTTAGCCAGTTTAAATGGGTTTGTGAGCGACTTTCTAGGGTGAAATATGTAAATATATAAAAGATAAACACTTTGGGAACACATGGAGGACGGTTTGCCCGTTTTGTAACATTTTTATTTTTTTAAAAATGAAGGGTAATATTTTCGTTTAAAATTGTATTGGGTGTCAATATGTACCTGTTTTGTGTGTTCACGAATTTTCCCTGTACTTTTTTTATTAGTATGAAAAAGTAAAAAATTCAAATCTCAAAATTTCCTCTAGAAAACAAAAAAACAAATTTATAATAATAGATAATTTTTGGTTTTCGTAAATGAATTTGAAGGTTTGGAAAATATAATACGGGCGCGGGACACATGATTATTTGTGTGTGTGTATATACAAGTTTTACTTTGGTTAATAAAACTGGGGTTTTTGAGTGCACATGGTTACATGGTTTGCTTTTTCTGTATAAAACTGTCTTTGAGGGAAAGTACAATGGGGATTACAAGTTTTTAAGACCCACAGGTGAAAATCACACGTCCCTTTTAAAACCACGGAGGGCATCACACGTTCTTTTAAAGCACAGGGACATCAAAACGTCTTTAAAAACCCCCCGGTGACCCTCACACCTCTTTTTGACCACAAAGGGGAATCACAGTCTTTAAAACCACAGGTGCAAACAAAACAACCTTATCTAACACCAAGTTTTTTTGTGTAAATCTTTACCATCTTTCTTGCATATTAAAACTTTAACAACACTATTGTCTCAAAAAATTTGCTAAGATTTAAAAGGGTTTTTTAAATCTAGTATTTTTTTAAAAAAACCCATTAAAACCACCTAAGTGTTTCTTCCCTTTATATAAGGGGTTTTTTCACTTGGGTATTTAAATTGGGTTTTCACTTGGTTTTTTATATTTAATTTCCCCCCTTTTAAGGGTTTACACTCTTCTTTTTTTAAGGGTTTTTTTTGTTTTTTCCATCATTTTATCCTTTATAAATTTTGAACACCCTTTTGGTTTAACATTCCCTTTTTCCATTATAAAAATTTTCACTCTTTTTAAAATTTTCCCTTTTCTTTTAAAATTTCAAAATTTTTGAAAAAAATCTTTAAATATTCCCGGACTTTTTTGCAACTGCCTCACAAACTTCAATCTTAATACATTTAAAATTTCCCAGTTTTATTTTCTTATTGGGGCTCATTTCTTTTATTCGGGCTGACTAACTGGGTTTACAGGGAGAGTTCCCGGGCCCCGGCTGGGCAAGGGAGAGTCAAACTAGTCTGACAAACAAGTCAGCCCCCCTGACGCAGGTCAGCTAGTCTGAAGCCCGGGGTCAGCCAGGGTGACAGAAGGTCTGCTAGTCGACAGCAGAGAGCCCCGTGCTGACCCGGGAGAAGCCCTAGTCTGATTGCAGGGTCAGCCAGGCGGGCAGTAGAGTGCTATTCTGACAGCAGAGTCAGCCAGGTGACAGCAGAGGCAGGCCCAGGCGACAGCAGAAAAGGCAGCTAAGGGCTGACAGCAGAGTCAGCCAAAAGGTGACAGCAGGGTTTAGCTTGTCCCGACACAAGGGCCGCCCAAAAGGGTGACAGCAGAGTCAGCTAGTTGAAAAATCCCGAGTCAGCCAGGCTGGGCAGCGGGTCAGCTAGTCGCGAGATTCAGCTAGTCTGACAGCAGAGTCAGCCAGGCTGACCGCAATTTAGCTAGTCGGGCAGCGGGAAATCACCAGGGGGCAGCAGGGGTCAGCTAGGTTGCAGGGAGAGTTCAGCAGTCTGAAAGCAAGTTTTGTCAGGCTGACAGAAAAAGTCAAACCAGGCTGCAGCAAGTCAGGGCCGGGGTGACGCAGAGTCAGCCAGGCTGACGCAGGGTCAGCCAGGCTGACAGCTGTTTCCCCGGAAATGTGCTCCTTTTTTATTGTGAATTATTATGTAGTTCATAAAAAGTTTTTTCTGAAGTTTACTTTTCCCCTTTCATCTACACATACACATCACTAAAAAACTACTACGGGGGACCATGGGATTATCATGTGTACCACAAATCACTACAAAACAACTACTACGAACACATATATATACATGGTTTTACACATACACATCCTACAAACACACTACTTCGTACACCAAAAATATACATGTGTACACATACAAAAAACTACAAACACACTTTCTACGTACACTATATATAACTTGGGGTAACACATCCCATCACTTCAAACACACTCTTTGTACAAATATATATTTCAGGGGTACACGTTTTCATAATATAATCTACACTCTTTTCACGGCCACTGGGTTTAAAATTTAAGAGTTCTATATGAATTGTTTTTAAAAAAATTAAAAAAATTCTTGTTTAAAAATTTTTTTAAATTTTCTTAAGGGAAAATGGAAGAGGGTTTTCAATTTTTTTGATGAAATATTTTGGTTTAAAAAGGGGGTTTTAAAAATGTGAAGAAGTGATTAACTTCAGGGGACTTGGGGTTAAAACGAGATATTCATAAAATTTTTTTAATTAAAAATTTTTAGTTTGTTAGAATTAATTATTAAATTAAATTTTCTCAGTTTTTTCTTTCACCTTCACTAACCCCTTCAATAATGACATAAAAAAAACAAATTCCCCCCACAAAGGGGTTTGGGTTAAAAAAAAAAAACTTTGGGGTTTAAAATTAAAAAAATATCAACCTGGGTGATTTGAAACACTGATAATTAAAAAATTTTGGTGATTGGGGGGGCCACAACCGGGCCCAAATACGGACGCCACAAAAACCCGGCCAGTACACGCCACAACCCCTTTTGGGGGGGTCGAAGCCAAAAACCTGGCCAGACGACTGTGTGTTTAAAAGGGCTCCCGGACCGTTGTTTTTGTTTCTGTGATGTTTGAAATTTTTAAAATATAAGAAAACACTGAATGTTTGTGGTGCACTGTTTGCAGAGAAAATTTTTATGGGAAAAACTGAATGGGTTTTGGTGCACTATGTTGAAAAGATTAGGAAAACCCCTGGAAAAGGGTTTTGGTGCACTGTGTTGGGAGAGGTATATGACACACCCGGTGTTGTGGTGCACTATGTTTTAGAATTATGACACACGAAAGGGTTTTGGTTCACTATGTTGCAGAGAATTTGACCACTTTAATGTTGGGTGCAAAGGGGTTTTCAGGATTAATTTACACAAATGAATTTTTGGGGGGGGCACTATGTTCAGAAATTTTAAACACTGAAAGTTTTGGTTCCCCTATGTTGGCAGAGATATATGCCCCACTTTAATGTTGTGGGGCACTAAGTTGCAGAGATAATGGGCACAATGAATGTTTTTGGTGCATTGTTGCAGAGAATATGACACACTGGGTGTTGTGGTGACTATGTTGTAGAGTTATATTTAAACATGAATGGGTTTTGGTGCACCCATGTTGCAGAGAAAATATGGGCACCCCTGAATTTTTGTGGTTTTCACGGGGTTGCAGAGTTTTATGACACATGAAAGTTTTGGGGCCCTATGTTTTTAGAGAATTAAAGGGAAAACTGAAAGTTGTGGTGGGAAATGTGGTTTCAGGATATTTTTTCACAATGAATTTTTGGGGGTGCACTATGTTGTTTGCGATAAATGAAAACTGAAGTTGTGGTGGGCCCCTGTTGGGAGAAAATATATGGGCACACTTTAATGTTGTGGGGGCACTATGTTGCAGGATATATGGGCACACTAATGTTTGGGGGGCACAAAGTTTTGGGAGAGATTATGGGCAATGAATGTTGGGGGTGCACCCATGTTGCAGAGATATATGACACACTGAATTTTTGTGGTTGGGCCCCATGTTGGCGAGGGTATATGACACACTAATGTTGGTGGGCACTATGTTTTCAGAGATTTTATGACACAATGAATGTTGTGGTGCACTATGTTGCAGGGTTAAAATGACCACTGAAGTTGTGGTGCACTATGTTTCAGAGATATAAAGACCCCACTGAAAAGTTGGGGTGCCCCTAAGGGTTTCAGAGTATATGGAAAACACTGAATTTTGTGGGGCAACCCATGTTGCCCGAGATAATTTACACACGAAATGTTGGTGCACATGTTTCAGAAAAATATTTGACAACTGAATGTTGTGGGGGCCTATGTTTGGGAGAGATAAAAAACACACTGAATGTTGTGGGGAAATAGGGTTTCAAAAGGGTATTTTGGGCACACTTGGGAAAGTTTTTGGTGCACTATGTTGCGAGTTTATGGGCACCATGAATGTTGTGGTGCACTATTTTGGCAAGTTTATGGGCACATGAAAGTTTTTGGTGCACTAGGGTTTCAGAGATAATGAAAACACTGAATGTTGGGGGGCACTATGTTGCAGGGGATAAAATGACACCCCCGAATGTTGTGGTGCACAAATTTTGGGAGAGATATATGACACATGAATGTTGTTGGGGGGCACTATGTTGCCCGAGAGGGTATGACCCCTGAATGTTGTGGTGCAACTATGGTTGGGAGAGATATATGACACACGGAAAAGTTGTGGGCACTATGTTTTTAGAGAGATTGGGCACACTGAAGTTTTTGGGGTTGCCTATGTTTTTCAGAGATGTATTTACACACCCGAATGTTGGGGGTGCACTATTTTTCAGAGGGGGTTTTGACACACTGAATGTTGTGGTGCACTATGTTTCAGAGAATATGGGCACACTGAATGTTGGGTGCACTATGTTGCAGAGGATATGGCCCTTTAATGTTTTTGGTGGACTATGTTCGAGATATATGCACACTGAGTGGAGGGGGTGCATTTGTTTGGGAGAAAAGGGGTATGACCAACTGAATTTGTGGTGCACTATGGGGCAGAGAATATGACACATTTTAATTTTTTGTGGGGCACCCATGTTGCAGAGGGTTATGACCACGATGTTTGTGGTTTCCCCTATGTTGCAGGGGATATATGACACCCCTGAATTTTGTGGTTTCACTATTTTTTTCAGAGATATTTGACACACTGAAAGTTGTGGGTGGGACTATGTTGGGAGAGAGATATGGGCACATGGAAAGTTGGGGGTGCACAAATTGCAGGGGATATATGCACACGAAAGTTGGGTGCATAGTTGCAGAGAATATGACCAAAACCCAATGTTTTGGTTTTGCACTATGTTGAAAAGGGTATTTTGACACACTGAATGCTGTGGGCAAAAATGGGTTGGGAGGGGATAATGCACACTGAAAGGTGGTGCACTATGTTGCAGAGATTTTATTTACACAAGAATTTTTGGTTTGGTTCACTATGTTTGCAGAGATATATGGCACACTGAATGCTTTTGGGGGGGGACTATGTTGCAGAATATTTTACACAGGGGAAAGTTGTGGTGCCTATGTTGCAGGGGATTTTATGACACATGAATTTTGGGTTTCACTATGTTGCAGAGATATATGGGCCACTGAATTTCTGTGGTTTACTATTTGTCCGAAATATATGACACACTGGGAATGTTGTGGTGCCTATGTTGCAGAAAATGACACACTGAATGGGTTTTGGGGGCAAAATGTTGCAGAATATATGACACACTGAATGTTTTTTGGTGCCACTATGTTGCAGAGATATAGGGGACACACTGAAAGTTGTGGGGGCACCCAGTTGGGAGAATATATTAACCCCAGAATGTTGGGGGTGACTATGGTTGGAGATTTTATACACACGAATTTTGGGGTGCAAATATGTTGCAGAGAAAATATGACACACTGAATGTTTTGGGTGGGCCCATGTTGCCCGAGATAATGACACCCCGAAGTTGTTGGGGGACTATGTTGGGGGTATATATGGGCACCTGAATGTTGTGGTGCCTATGGGGTTTAGAGATATATGACACACTGAAAGTTGGGGGTTTCACTATGTTGCAGAATATTTTGGGGCAACGGAATGTTGTGGGGCAAATGTTGCAGAGATATATTTACACATGAATTTTGGGGGGGCACAAGTTGCAGAGATATATACACACGAAGTTTTTTGGGGGGTGCACTTTGTTGGGGAGATATTTGAAAACCCTGATGTTTTTTGGTGCCCCTATGTTGCAGAGATATAGACACAATTTAAAGTTGTGGTTTCATATTTTGGAGAGATAGACACACTGGGAAAATTTTTGGTGCACAAAGTTGCAGAGTTTTATGGGCACACTGAATGGGTTTGGTGCACTTGTTTCAGAGAGTATACAAAACTGAATTTTTGTTTGGGTTTTCCCTATGTTCAAGATTTGTCACAATGAATGTTGTGGTGCACTATTTTTGCAGAGAGGGTATCCCCCACTGAATGTTGTGGTTTCACTTTTTGGGAGAGATATATGCACACTTTAATGTTGTGGTGCACTATGTTGTAGGGGATATGAAAACCCCTTTAATGTTGGTTTGGGGCACTATGTTGCAGGAATTTTTTGGGCACACTGAAAGTTGTTGGGGGACTATGTTGGGGAGAAATATGACCCCAAATGAATTTTGGGGGTTGCACTTTTTGCAAAGATATTTTGCACACGAATGTTTGGTGCACTATGTTGCAGGATATATGACACACTGGAAAGTTGTGGTGACTATGTTGCAAGGGGATATGACCCCCCACGAAATGGGTTTTGGGTGCACTATGTTTGGGGGAGGGGATACATGACACACTGAAGGTTTTGGGCACTATGTTGGAGGGTATATGACAACCCGGAAAAGTTTGTGGCACTATGTTTCCCGGATATATGACACACTGAATGCTTGGGGGTGCACTATGTTGCAGAGGGTATTGACACTGAATGTTGTGGGGCACTAGTTGCAGAGATTTTTGACACAAAATGAATGTTTGGTGCAATATGTTGCAGAGATATAGACACACTGAAAAGGGTGTGGTTTCACTATGTTGGGAGGGGATAAAGAAAAGAAAAACTGAATTTGTGGGTGCACTGTGGGTTTCAGAGATATAAAACACACTGGGAAAGTTTGGTTTCACTATGTTGCAGGTTTTTATGACCCCACTGAAAATTTTTTTGTGGTGCACAATGTTGAGAGATTATGGCACACTGAATTGGTGGGGGAAATATGTTGCCGGGGATAAAGGGCACACGAATGGGTTTGTGGTTTGGGACCATGTTGCAGAGATTTATGACACCTGAATGTTTTGGGGGCACTATGTTGGGAGAGATATTTGACACCCCTGAATGTTGTGGTCAAATGTTGCAGAGATATATGACACATGGAAGTTGTTGGGGGTGCAATATGGGTTTCAGAGGGTAATGGGCACCCCTGAATGTTGGGGGTTTGGGCCCATGTTTCAGAGATTATGACCACTGAATGTTGTGGGCACTATTTGCAGAGATATATGAACCCCTGAAAGTTGTGGTGCAATATGTTTTTCAGAGATATATGACCACTGAATTGGGTTTTTGGGCACTATGGGTTGGGGGAGATATATGACACACTGAATGTTTTTGGGGCACTATGTTTTCAAGGGTTTTTATGACCACGAAGGGTTTTGGTGACTATGTTGCGGGGAATTTTGACACAAGAATGGGTTTTGGTGCACAAAGTTTCAGGAAAATTTTGAAAACACTGAATTTTGGTGCACTATGTTGGCAGGATATATGACACACTGAATGTTGTGGTGCACTATTTTTCCAAAAGTATATTAAAAAACCCCCTTAAAAGTTGTGGTGACTTGTTTTCAGAGAAATATGGACACTGAATGTTGTGGGGCAAATATTGGGTTTCAGGATAATGACACACTGAAAGTTGTGGTTTTACTATGTTGCAGGGGATATATGGCATTTTAGTGGAAAAATAATGGAAAAAAAACCAAAACTGGAGAAAGGGAAAATATTTGAATGAAGGAGTTTGGTTTTAAAAAGGTGAAAGTTCCTCTTGGTTAGTGTTTTTTCCCAAATCGTTGTGTTGGATGTGTTTTAAAGTCTGTCTTTCCCCCAAGTTTAAATACCCCTGTATGTAACCCCCGTCCTGGGAAATAACCCGATTGAAAACTTAAATTTACAGGATTCTTTTCTTGGGGGTTTTGTTTTTGGGAGGAATCAAGTTTAAAGGGCTGGAGCTTTTATGGTTACTACTGGGAAAGGGCTTTACCAGGCTTTTATAGAAGGACCCCGGTAGGTTTTGGCAAGACCCCTATTGGTAAAGACTTTTGGTAGCGATTTGTTTGTAACGTTAAAAAGATGAATAAAACGGGACTCACGATTGCAAAAAAAACCCAAAACCCCGGGCGGGATTTGAACCCCGCGGTTTTAAAAAGGGGTTTTCAAATCCCGCCCCCGGGGGGGAATGGTTTGGTTTAGATGAAAACAAGTCAATGGTTTTTTTTGGACATATAAAAAAGTTTTTTTAAACACAAAACATGAAAGTAAATTTAAAATATGGAGAAATTTTCTCCCCGGAGGGGGGTAATCCGCCCCCTTCAGCCCCCTTTTAGCCCTTTCAGCCCTGAGAGGCCCAAACCCTCTCAGAAGGGGGGAAACCCTCTTGTTTCTGCTACAGCGGGGTTTAAATTTTACCCCAGATAAAAGTACCATATGTGAGTGGTCGACGCTCCGTGCGGTCCCGTGTTTCAGATTTGTAAATTTTAAAAAGAGCAATTCATTCTTTTCCTTAGCAGGACAATTAAGGGAAAAACCTGCTCCCACTTTATTAAAAATATAAAGATAGTGGACATTGTTTTCTATGTTTTTGACACAAGAATCAAACAATTTTGCTTTGCTTTATCGAGGGAAATGGCGAAGGAAGGGAAAAGTACTATGTCAGCTTTTCCCTTTTTTGCAAGGGGCGAGTAACGGGGGTGGGGGGCTGTGGGGTCCCTTTAATTTTCTTTTTTTACTCTATGGGGAAATGGGCACTGGGCGCCAGGGAAAACCCCGAAAGAACAGATCTGTGGGGTTTGTGGAACAAAGTTTTTCATAAAACACAATAAACACTTAAAGGGAAATGTGATCAACCTTTTTTTGGGGATAAGATTGTGAAAAAAAAGACAAATCTTGTGGAACTAGTGTACCAGTGTGCATAAATTTCCGCTATGGAAGACTGGCATCCAAGGAAATTCCTTTTATTTAAGTCCCGATACCTGTCGAAGGTGTTGAGAACACCATAGCTCACGTTACAAGAGCAAGGAAGGTTACGAATTTCTTGTAATACGGGGGACTGCGCAGTTCTTGAGTCGCAAGGAGTTTGTAATCAACCTATAGTCGGCAGTAAGGTGCGGACGTTTGAGTCCAAACAAGTACGTAATTTGTCAGCAATCAGTGAATGAAATATGCTGACATAACACCCCCTAGGGGTAATTTACAATCTTACAAATTATAAATCTTTACAGCCCGTTGAGAGATGACTTCGACAGCTTCTCAAGACTTCGTCTGCAGGGGCGGCTGTGCAGGCGATGAGTTGTCTTTCTAAGTTGAGTACAAACTCTTTAAACTTAACTGGTAATGCCATTTCTTAACATCATAAGTATCATAACAATAAAAAAGTATAGTGACACAAATCATTAGATAAACACATAAAAGTAAATGAACATAAAAATTGTAGTGACAAATAAATAAGTACAATAACACATAAAACATTGTAGTGACAAATAATTAAGTACAATAACACATAAAACATTGTAGTGACAAATAAATAAGTACAATAACACATAAAACAGTGTTGTGACAAACAAATAAGTACAATAACACACAAAAAAGCTTAATAACAAACAAACCATCATAATTACACACAAAAATATATGTAATATAAAACAGTACAATAACACAGAAGACCAGTACAGTACAATAACACAGAAGACCAGTACAGTACAATAACACACAAGACCAGTACAGTACAATAACACAGAAGACCAGTACAGTACAATAACACAGAAGACCAGTACAGTACAATAACACACAAGACCAGTACAGTACAATAACACACAAGACCAGTACAGTACAATAACACACAAGACCAGTACAGTACAATAACACAAGAAGACCAGTACAGTACAATAACACAGAAGACCAGTGCAGTACAATAACACACAAGACCAGTACAGTACAATAACACACAAGACCAGTACAGTACAATAACACACAAGACCAGTACAGTACAATAACACAGAAGACCAGTACAGTACAATAACACAGAAGACCAGTACAGTACAATAACACACAAGACCAGTACAGTACAATAACACAGAAGACCAGTAACAGTACAATAACACACAAGACCAGTACAGTACAATAACACACAAGACCAGTACAGTACAATAACACACAAGACCAGTACAGTACAATAACACAGAAGACCAGTACAGTACAATAACACAGAAGACCAGTGCAGTACAATAACACACAAGACCAGTACAGTACAATAACACAGAAGACCAGTACAGTACAATAACACAGAAGACCAGTGCAGTACAATAACACACAAGACCAGTACAGTACAATAACACAGAAGACCAGTACAGTACAATAACACAGAAGACCAGTGCAGTACAATAACACACAAGACCAGTACAGTACAATAACACACAAGACCAGTACAGTACAATAACACAGAAGACCAGTACAGTACAATAACACACAAGACCAGTACAGTACAATAACACACAAGACCAGTACAGTACAATAACACAGAAGACCAGTACAGTACAATAACACAGAAGACCAGTACAGTACAATAACACAGAGACCAGTACAGTACACATAACACAGAAGACCAGTACAGTACAATAACACAGAAGACCAGTACAGTACAATAACACAGAAGACCAGTACAGTACAATAACACAGAAGACCAGTACAGTACAATAACACAGAAGACCAGTACATTACAATAACACAGAAGACCAGTACAGTACAATAACACACAAGACCAGTACAGTACAATAACACACAAAACCAGTACAGTACAATAACACACAAGACCAGTACAGTACAATAACACACAAGACCAGTACAGAACAATAACACACACGACCAGTACAGTACAATAACACACAAGACCAGTACAGTACAATAACACAGAAGACCAGTACAGTACAATAACACACAAGACCAGTACAGTACAATAACACACAAAACCAGTACAGTACAATAACACACAAGACCAGTACAGTACAATAACACACAAGACCAGTACAGAACAATAACACACACGACCAGAACAGTACAATAACACACAAGACCAGTACAGTACAATAACACAGAAGACCAGTACAGTACAATAACACAGAAGACCAGTACAGTACAATAACACAGAAGACCAGCACAGTACAATAACTCACAAGACCAGTACATTACAATAATACAGAAGACCAGTGCAGTACAATAACACAGAAGACTAGTACAGTACAATAACACAGAAGACCAGTGCAGTACAATAGCACAGAAGACCAGTACAGAACAATAACACAGAAGACCAGTGCAGTACAATAACACAGAAGACCAGTACAGTACAATAACACAGAAGACCAGTACAGTACAATAACACAGAAGACCAGTGCAGTACAATAACACAGAAGACCAGTACAGTACAGTAACACAGAAGACCAGTACAGTACAATAACACAGAAGACCAGTGCAGTACAATAACACAGAAGACCAGTACAGTACAATAACACAGAAGACCAGTGCAGTACAATAACACAGAAGACCAGTACAGTACAATAACACAGAAGACCAGTGCAGTACAATAACACAGAAGACCAGTACAAAACAATACACAGAATACCAGAACAGTATACGACCAGTACGGTACAGTACGCAGAAGACCAGCACAGTACACTAACACAGAAGATCAGTAAAGTACAATAACACAGAAGACCAGTACAGTATAATACACACAGTACCAGTGCAGTACAGTACAGTAACGAAGAGGACCAGTACGGTACAGTAACACAGAAGACCAGCACAGTACAAAAACAGAGAAAACCAGTACAGTCCAAACCACAAAAGACCAGTACAGAACAATAACACGGAATACCAGTACATTACAAGAACAGAAAACCAGTACAGTACAGTAACACGTGACCAGTCAGAACAACAACACAGAAGCCCAGACAGAAAAATACAAAAATTCTAGTACAGTACATTAAAACACGGATCAGTACTTTAAAAACAGGACGTTTTTTTACGAAAACCTTAAAAAAAGCAGTACACAAACACAGAACACCAACACAGTACAAAAACACACGGACCGACAGTGTATTACAACAATTCAGTACGAACGTACAGTAACACAGAGGAACAGTACGGGTAGAGAAACACAAAAGCCCAGACAGTACAATAACACAAAAACCCAGTGCATCAATAACACACAAGCCCAAATGTACAATAACACGGAAGACCATACAGAAAATACACAAAAAACAGTAATACATAACACAAAGGGACTCAGCCCATACCAGAAGACAAGTGGAGTACAGTAAAATAACACAAAAACCCAGTACAGTAAATAACAAAAAGCCGTCAGTACAAAAAAACACAGAAGCCCAGTACGTAAATAACACAGAAGCCCAGTACGTAAATAACACAAAAGACCGTACAGACAAAACACAGAAGACCAGACAGTACAATAAACGAAGACCAGTACAGTACAATAACTCAGAAGACCAGTATAGTTACATAACACAGAAGGAATAATACAGTACAATAACGGCTGAAACCAGTACATTACATTAACACAGAAGACCAGTACAGTTCACTAACACAGAAGACATGTACAGACAAACACAGAATACCAGCGCAGTACATTAAACACCAGAGGACTAGTACGGTACAGTAACCACAGGCGGACCAGCACAGTACACCAAAACACAGTACAATAACACAGAAGACTATAACAGTACAATGCACACAATACCAGCGCAGTACAGTCACAATAACAACAGAGACCGGTACAATACAAAAAACACAGAAAAGAAAACCAAAAGAGCTCAAAACACAGAAGACCAGTACAGTAAAATAACACAGAAGACCGTACAGAAACCAATACACAGAATACCATAACAGTATTACGACTCAGCCACAGTACACTAACACAGATCAAGTAAGCTTAATAACACAGAAACCAGCAATGTATAATACACACATACCAGTGAAGCCACAGTACAGTAACACTCAGAAAGACCTGTACGTACAATTAGCACAAAAGACCAGAACATTACAATAACCAGAAGACCAGTACAGTACAATTACACAGAAGGACCAGTTACAGTACAGTAACACGGAAAAGACATGGAGAGAAGTACTATAAAGAGAGGGGCAATACAGTTCATTAACACAGAAGACCAGTAGAGTAAAATAAATAGAAGGCCAATACAATACAAAACACGGGTACCTACAGAACAAAACCCTGACCACCTAATGGTGTGAAGTAAGCAATAGCCTTGCCCCAAAAAGTAATGTGATACAGCTTGGTCCCCAACTTTTTAAAATGGGAAAGGGTAGGTGATACCACAAGATGTGGAAAAAGCACTTTGTTCAGTTCAGGACATTTTTTAAAAGGAACGTTTCCCCACGATGACTTGTACATTTCTAATCCAATCTTTACACTGAAAAAGTCACTCGTGGCAAAACGTTTCCTTTTAATAAATTTCCCCTGTACAATGTGTCTTTTCCACTTTTAAAGTTTTTACAGCTCCTGGCACCCAAAGAAGATGTTAGTCGTTTTTTGGTAAAAAACTCAAAAGTGACCGCTTGTGGTATGATGGTAACAAAGGTGACCACTTAGGGGAGAAGGAACAAAGGTACCACTTAGTGGTAAAAAGGTAAAAAAGGTGACCACTTAGTGTATAAAGGGAAACAAAGTAAACTCCAAAGATTAAGGGGTAATAACTAGCAAAGTAAGACAAAACCCCGGGTTTCCCATTATTTTTCGGGGTATTAAACGCACTTGATAAATTTATCTTTTAATTGATGTTTTTTGAATTGGGGGATCAAAATTTAAAAGATTTTAATGTTTTAAAATTTCAAACTACACCAAAGAATACAAACGAGTCCAAAAATAATGGGATCATTCAAACACTATATATTAGCATAAAATTAACCCTGATTCAGGATGGGGTGGGTAAAAACATCAAGACTTCATTACCTGAAACCTCAACTTTCATCATTATCTAAAAAATATCAACCCCAATAACCCCATTTTAATATTCGAAGGTATATTTTTTTTCAATTTAAATAACCACTCTTTCCGGAATGACTTTTAACACAGTTAAAATTTTTTTGGGGATATAATCCCCTGTTGACTTTTTAATTTTTACTTATCAATTTTCATTAATATCCAAAATTTATTGCTTCAAAAAACCTTTCCCAAAACACCCCCAAATAATTTTGCTCATATCAATTTCGTGGAAAAAATTTATTTACAGAAATTTTCCACTTTTAAAATAAATACCCCAAACTTTTTAAAATTTGGGGGATAAATTTTTTTTTTAAAGGGAAACCTAAAAATTTTATTTTCAATAAAATCTTAAAAAGAAGCCCGGTGTTGGGGTGGCAAATCCCCCCACAAATTTGCAACAGGTAAGAAGTTGGGCCCACCTACCCCCCCTTAAACCCGCTGATAAAAAAACCAAATCTAAAGTTTAAAAAACCCCCATTAGACCCGGGTGTTCCCATCGTGATTTTTTTCCTTACAAAATGGAAAAGTACCACACATTTTAAAAATCTTTATTTTTTTAAATAATCAGAATTGATTCTTCTCTCCATGATTTCACATTATTTTTCGGGTAAAACATTTAATTTTTTTAAAATATTACATTTATTAGGGGTAAGAAGGGGCACCATTCCATCCCAAACCCCCCAGGGATTCATTTGCAAAAATACCAACATTTATTTCAAATATTCTATTTTCGTGCACTCTTATGGCATAATGTTTAAAATTGGGGTTTTTCTGAGGTTTCACCTAAGCAAAAATGCGGTGGGGTTTAAGTTCTTTACAGGGTTTCGCTTTAACTTGGGGTTCAAGCATCCACCTCCTTTTAAATTCACATCACCCCCCCCATTTTTTTAAACTCGAGGGGTTTTTCCGATTTATAACTGAAATCGGTACAAGATAGAATTTTTCATGATTTTTCTAAAAAAAACTTGAAATAATATCCTTTTTAGAGGTAATATAATGCTTAGAAATTTCCACCTCGATACCAAAAAATACTTTTTTTTGAAAACCTTTTCTTTACAAACAAGCCTAACTCGTTTTTGATTTTTTTAAATTTTGGACTGCGGTAAAAACTTTCAAATCCTTTGATCCACAATCAAATTAAGGGTTTTTTTAAAATGTTTTAATAAACTTTTTTGTTTAGGAGGGAGACTAGAAAGTAAAGTAATTTAATTTCCCTTTAATTTTCAACAAATCTTTTTTTACCCACAATTAAAAATTGGATCTAACCTTAATAAATCCAAATAAGTTAATTCCCCCCATTTTTTTTTCGTTTAATACCTTTTGGAAAAACTGGGGGGTAACTGGGGGCAATTCTTCGCGATAAAATATTTCCTTTAACTTTTCACCTTTTTTAATTTTCCAAATGTATGGATTAGGTTAAACTCATTTAATCAAAAAAATATTTCCCTGATTTGTGTGTGAAACCCCATTTAACAAAATTAAAAAACAAATCTGAAACATACCAAAAAAAAAATACTGATGACAGAGGGTTGTTGAATGTGCAATTGAAAATAAAATAGTTGGTTTTTTGAGAAAATTAAAAAAATTAAAGCAAAACAAGTTATTTAAAAAAATTTCAATAAAAAAACAAGAGAAAAATTTTTATTCCGAAAAAGGAAAATTTTAAATTTTTTAATTTTTTTAAGCGCGATATGTAAAATTTTTGAAATTTTAAATCCCCAAAATTTTCTGCTCTGGTAGTTGAACTATTCGTTACCACCTGGGTCTTCCATGTAATTGTGTCAGTTATGTAGTCGGCGAACTGTCATCGTATATTCTGCCCACCAAAAAACTTCACGGGTTCCCCGTAGCAACGCTACTGCGTCCCCTCCTCGTTCCCTGTGCCATTTCACTTTTGATCTTCATTGAAAACCGCATTTATTATTGCATCGTGAGCTTGGGCAAAATTTTTACTACAACATGGGGGGTTTTGTTACATTCGTTCTTTAAACTCTTCCATCTCTCATCTCTCGTGGATCATGCCAAGTATCGGGGAAAGGCCATAGTTACGGCCGGGGGGGGAGGGGGTATGATAGGTGCGGGTTGTGAGGCCGAGTTGCAAAAATGTTGTGTGGGGGGTGGTGAAAAAAGGGATGGCGGGATGGTGAGGCGTTGTTGGTGAAGGTTAATTTGGGGGTGTTTGTGGGGGGGATGGGGGTAAGGTAATTTTTGGATCTTTGTGTTTGGGGGAATTTGGTTTGGATTTCGGGGACTTGGTTTCCCCTTTGGGTATCCCTGAGTCAAAACTTGGCTTTAGGCACCGAACGGGTCCCTTGTCCCCTTTAACTGGGTCTTCTTCCTATTTTTTCCGGATTACACTGTTTGTTTTCAAATTTTCTCCAAACAAAATGTGCCTTCAGTATTATCTGTCTTGATCGGGGTCACAGATGTTATTTTCCCATTGCCTCTTCCCCCCCATCCCCCCAAAAAAAAACCTTTTCCATCTAAAGATAAATCTAGCGCCATTTCGGAACAAGCGCAGGAGGGTCGATTGGTTCCTCTTTTTATTTCTTAATTCTCTAAAAATTTTACCTCATGGAAGCCCTCACCTCACACCTGATGATCAATGTGTTATAAATTTTATGTTTCTTTCATTGACAATATCTAGTCAATTGCCAGCCAATCACACCTGAAGGCCTAAAAATTTTTCACTGATCAAAAAAAAAAAATTCTTGCAAAGTATTTGAAAGGTATTTGGAATTTTTGGGTTATGAATCGAAATGACCCATGGGATTTCCAGTTTGTAAGATTTGCATATTACCGTCATTAAGAGGGAACTTAACCATAACGCTTGTTATTTTTATTAGTGACACTTTATACATAAAGTATTTTTTAATAAGGATTAAAATTTTTATTTTTAAATAACTGAATTTTAACAAAAAAGGTTGTATTAACAAGACCCCCTGACAAATTGAAACTTTTTTTTTATTTTTTTTTCAAATAAACATGAGTTCCTCACGAAGGTCTGCTTAAACAACCCCAAAAACATTCTGCTATATTTTGTGGGAATACCTGTGAAAAAACAAAACATAAACATCACAGACTTTGTAAAACAGCTTATCTTGCGATTTTGGTTTAGAGCTTTAAAAACAAGACAAGTTTTGGGCTCCCTATATGGTTTGAAAACCTGGTAGAATGCTTACGGCAGTGGAAAAATAAGCAAAGAAAATGCTTAAACTTGGGTTGCCTATTGTGTGGAGCAGTCGAAAAAAACCCAAAACGAAATTTTTTTTTCTTAAAGGGGCCTCGGGCCCCCGGTGGCAGAACTCTCATCACGTGTGAGGGCCGGGGTTTAAATTTCCCCACGAAGGGGTGGAAACACTAGGCGCTTTTCCTTCACCGGGTTTCCTTTCACCCATCATAATAATGGGTTCCTGGGTGTTAGTCGACTGGTGGGGTAGCATCCTGGGACAAAACTGGCCTAATTTGCCCGAAATACTCTGCATAACAAATGGCTCTCCAATGTAGTAAATTCATTGAGTCACTAGGCCTTTACCTTGTCAGTAACCACTTTACAAATAAAGAAAATTTTTATTTCATTTTTCTTATCGTGAATCGAAAAATTTCGTCGATACAAAAAAGTCAAGTAGGAAAATCCTGATTTTGGGGTCAGCAAAGAGGGCCGGCCACACAGTGAAGACGTTACCATACTTGTGTTTGCAAACGTCAAAATTCCGTTTTCAGATGTTTAAGAAAGCCCGAGTTTTTGGATTTAAAACAGTGAACTTTTCAATACCACATCAGTTCTTTTCCCTGGAAAAAAAAAAGGTTATAACTGACCCAAAAAATTTTTAAAAGATGGACCGGTAAGCTAGCAGAAGGGCCCCAGACAGATGGCCTAAAGCCCAACGACGAAATCATCATTTTACTAAGACCCGCGTCAGGAACACTTGTCATGTTTCCTGACGAACTTTCCTAACCTAAAACCCTTTTTCCAAGAAGAAATCAGTGATCGTACTGCCTCATCTGTCAAGGAAACATCTGAACTCTTAAAAACCGACTAAAAGAAAAGAAGTGTCCTACAATAAAAAAGTTAAAATAAAAAGCTTATCGGGGCAAAAGAGGTTAACTCTTCCCTTTTCGCCCCAAAGGGAAAAAATTTTATACTGCAAAACATCCCTGGACTTCTTCGAATGAACTTGGGTATCCACCAGGGAGTGGGGGCTGTTTATAGACAGCTCCATAGAAGCTTGAAAAAGTCTTTTCAAAAACGGTAAAAAATTTACACCTCTTCCACTTGCAACTCAACAAAGCTGTGTTATGACCAACAAAGAAAATAATCGTCAAAAAACGTTTTCATATGCAGTAATTAGGGACAGAAATATCTTACAAAGGTAACTTTTATTAAAAGATGGAAATGTTATATGATTACATGAATTTACTTGCATGATCTAAACAAATAAATCATTCCGACTTGTAAGTTATCCCCCCTGATCAATATTTTTCACATCTTTTTTGGTTTTTTAGAGGGAACATATTTTTTCAAATCAGAGCAAATCAGGCAAAACCGATTTCATTTTAGAAACACCACCACCACAAACGCACTCTTTTCGTGCTATAATATGCCCCCCGGAAAAAGAGAGTTAATCAGAGCGCTCTTCTAAGTTCATTACCTGCCGCACCCTTTCCCCATTGATGCCCGGTTATAACGCCAGTCTACCCGCTGTGTTCCATTCTTCAAAACTACGGGGCTCGCACCTACTGGGACTGATTACCTCGTCTTTTTTTCCCTGTTTTTCAAAATTTCACATTATGTCCTAATTGCTTGATGAAATCACTAGTTGGGGAAACGTCTACAAATTAAGATACCCAATGTTGCTACTGTCCGATTCTTTATTGCCGGGGTTGTATACAGTCATGGATAGACACACACACACACCACACAACACACACACAACACACACACCAACACAACACCACACACACACCCCCCACACACACACACACACACACACACCACAACCACTACAAACCACACCGCTTTACCCCCTTGATTTTACGTGATGCCCCACGCACCTCCCCCCACCACATCCGTTTTTTTCACCCTAAAGATGATTACTCCCCGTCCAGTGCATAAAAATACCGCCTCCCTTTCCTCGTCGACATTTAAAAATTCCCCAAAATATTCCCCCCATCTACCCAAACCTCCATCTCCCCATTCTAACTCCCCCATCTGTTTTTAACTGACAAATCCATTTTAACCGAGGGTTTCTTAATTTTTTAACTACCAAAAAATTTCTCTTATTTTCATTTAAAATTTTTTGACATGCCCCTTTTCCCCTTTATCATCTGGCTCCTTTTGCACCTCCCACCACCCTTCCCTTTTCTTTAATCCCATATACTCCTCTACTTTTAACACTTCTCTTTTAAAAATCCTCTCATAAGTACCTTTTATCTTATATCACACCCCTTTCTTCATCATTCCACCAATCATTTCCCCTTTCCCCCTGCCCCCACCCCCTAAACCACAAATTTTTG
>NC_069404.1:49755110-49767610 GCF_026875155.1 Cherax quadricarinatus
GGACAGATCCTTCATAATGTGGACTAGTGTTTCTGCAGATTTGGCCACGGGGGGCTTCTTGATTCCCAACAAAAAATCCTTCTAATTTTATTATGTTTCCCCTAGAATTTGATACCCCCCTTCCCGTTTCTTTCTTGGGGTAAAATGAAACGGGGGAATAATCCAAGGAGATCATCCTTATCTGTCGGGGTGTCCCTTATTTCTTTTATTTTTTCCACTTCTGTTGCAAATGTGTGTATCCCATTCTTTCGGCAGAATTTCAGTAGGGCATCAGGGGGCTGACATCACCTTGTCTGGGGTCTTTGGTGCTGCACTCCTGGAACAATGGTCTATCTTAAACGCCCTGTGTCTTTGCCCTTGACCATATTTATCTTGGGAAAAAAATACATCGGTATAGGGATTAAACTGAGTAGCCCCCCCTTTAAGGCTACTGATTAACCCCCTCTTCCCCTCGTTGTTTATAGTCATAAACCTTTTCCCCTCTCCTTCCCAGTTTTCTTTTCCCTTTATCCCATCTCCCTTTTTACCTCATGTACTACAACAAAAGTGATCTGAATATCGTGGCCCCTCAAAAAAACATTACACTGAATCTACTAAACGTTTTTTATCTCCAATACAAATCCAACAAATACTGTCTTTTCCCCCACATCTATCTTTATACTTATTTATCCTCTTTTTTTTAAATATGTTTTCCCAAACAAAAACCCCTTCTAAAAAAACAACAAAGGGCTCCCTTTATCATTACACTGGCACCCCAAATTTACCTACCACACCCTCTCTAAAAGTTTTCCTACTTTAGCTTTCAGGTCCCCTACCCACAATCACTCTCTCACTTGGTTCAAAGGCTTTTTTTTTTTTTTCCTATACATTTCAACTTAATCTGCAAAAATCTCTCTCTCTCACTCTACATTCCTCTTTCTCCAGGTGCATACACGCTTTTTTGACCCACTTTTCGCATCCTACCTTTACTTTAATCCAATCAATTCTTGAATTTACAAATTCTTATTCTCTTTTTCTCTTCCATAACTGATCTTCAACTTTTACTGCTACCCTCCTTTGCTCTAACTCTCTCAGATGCTCCAGATTTAATCCCATTTATTTTCCCCCACCGAAACTCCCCTACCACCTTCAGTTTTGTTTCGCCTTAGGGCAGGACATCCAAACTTCTTTTCATTATTAACATCTGCAATCAATTCTGTTTCTTGTCATTCGCACTACATCCACGCACATTCAAGCATCCCATTTTTATATAGTTTTTCTTCTTCGCTTTTTTAGTAAGTGTCTACAGGAGAAGGGGTTACTAGCCCTTGCTCCCTCGGCATTTTAGTCGCCCTCATACGACAAGCATGGCCTACGGAGAAAGATTCTTTTCACTTCCTTGGAAATAGAAGAAATAAAGACGAACAAGAACTATTTAGAAAAAGTAGAAAAACCTAGATGTATGTATATATATATATATGCATGTGCGTGTCTGTGAAGTGTGCCTAAGTGTAAGTAGGAGTAGCAAGATTATCCCTGTTTAACTAGCGGTGTTTTTGAGGACAGAAAAAGAACCGGCACAATTATCCTTCATGTTATAACAGTTACAGTTTCTGTTTCGCAGTATCTGGCAGGACGGTAGTACCACCCTGGGTGGTTGCTGTCTACCAACCTACTATCTACTTTGTATGTTACATTATTATTTTTAATTCTTTTGAATTGTACTGGCTTCTGTGTTATTGTACTGCACTGGCTTCGGTGTTATTGTAACTGCCCCAGGTTCCTTCTGTGTTATTGTACTGTTTTGTTATTACATATATTTTTGTGTGTAATTATGATGTTTGTTTGTTAAGCTGTTTTTTGTGTATTGTACTATTTTATTGGTCACTACATGTTTTGTGTGTTTGGTACTTATTTTATTTGTCACTACAATGTTTTAGTCTCAATTTCTTTTTTTGTGTTTCTCTATTGATTTTGGGGTCACTATACTTTTTTATCGTTATGATACTTATGAGTTACTTTCATGTTTTGTGTGTTTATACACTGGTGTGATTGTCACTGTAAACCATCTGACTTGATTCAGTCTTAACCAAACCATACCACGGCGGGTTTGAGATCTTCTGACCGCGGGTTTCAAATCCGCGTGGGTTCGGTTTGTTTGCATCGTTGCCATTTCGATTTCGTTGAGTCTGGTTTTTATTCATCTTATACAGTACAACGAATCGCCTACCTAAATGTTTTTCCAATAGAGTGTTGCATAACCTTTCCACAGAAACCTACCGGAGGTCTTCTACTAAAAGTCTTCTGGCACAGCTTCCGTAGTAATCTCAGAATAGGGTCCAGTCTTATAAAACTTGATTCCTACCAACAGAATCCTAAGAAAAGGAATCCTGTCAATAAGTTTTCTATCAGGGTATTATTTACCAGACAGGTTACATACAGTGTTATTAAACTATGGTGTATCAGACAGACTTTATACACATCACAACACAACGATGGTTGGGGGTGGTGAAAAAAACCTATAAAGACGAGAGGAAACTATCACCTAGTGAAACAAACTCCTTATTTCAATGTTCCCTTTACAGTTTTGTCTTTTTCTTTACTTCCAGCTTTGATGCCATATATCTCTGAACATAGTACACCACAACATTCAGTGTGTTCATATATTCTCATGCAAATAGTTGCAGCACAACATTCAGTGTGTAAATTTGTTAACATTTGATACATAATACAGTTACATAACTACTGTCTGGGGAGACATTAAAACACAGTCGTACTGGCCAGGTTGTGGGCCTGCCACCACAAAAATTCTTATTATCAGTAGATCGAATCCATCAGGTTGATAGTTTTTATTTTTCATACCGAGTTTTTTTTTTTTTATCCATCTGTTGTGGTGAATGTTTCTGATGTCCATTATGGAAGAGGGAGGAGAAGAGTAGTATTGAGAAACTTGAGAGCATTATTTATTAATTTAATTAAACTAAATGTTTATTAAGATAATTTATAATGAATATCTCAGTTTTAACTCCAAGACTCTGAGTTAATCACTTCTTCACTTATTTATATCCTTTTCAAAATATTTCATCAAAATATTGTAACCCTCATTCAAGTTTCTTAGAAATTTAAATTACATGATCAAGAATTTCTTAATTTTCTTACCTATTCATATAGAACTCATTATTTAAAACAGTGGGTGTGTGAGAGTGCAGATATGTTATGAGAACGTGTACACATGTTTGTTATGTGTACGTAGTTAGTGTGTTTGTAGTGAATGTGCATGTGTAGATGAAAGTGAAGAGTAACTGCAGGAGAAACTTTATGTAAACTACTAATATTCACAACAAAGAAGAGCACATTCGTGGTATAGCTGTCAGCAGGGTGACCTCTGACTTAAGGCCTGGATGACTCTGCTGTCAAACAGTTAGTCAGTCAGAATAAAAGAAATGAGTCATATGAAGGAATTAAATATGGTAAATTTAGTTATGATTAAGATTGAAGTTTGTGATGCAGTTGTATAAGTCCTGGAATACTTAATGATTTTTGTTCATTATGTTTATAAATGAAAAGGGGAAAACTTTAAAGAATGTATAATTTTAATGAATAAGAATGTTGACCATAAAGTGGTGTGTCAGAAAATATGTGGATGAATGATGGAAAGACAATAATAAGCGTACCAGAAGGAGATGTGAATTCTGAAAGGGAAATTAATATAGCATCAAGTGTAAACAATGATATACCAAGTTGAAAACACTTTTATAATGGGAAGCAAACACTTTGGTGGATTTTTAGGTTTGATGAAAAATATAAAAAAAGTTAAGAATGTATTTAATCTTAGCTAATGTTTTGAGAGCAATAGTGTTGAATTAAGTTATAATATGGCAAGAAAGAGGGTTAAGGACTTACACAAAAAAACTTGGTGGTTTAAGATAATGTTGTGTGTTGTCACCTGTGGGTCTTAAAAGGACGTGTGATGTCATTGTACTTTTGCTCAGAATCAGTTATATACAGAGTTAGCCTCATGTAGACCAGGTGTCACTTTTTAAAAAACAAAACCCCACCCCCCACTGTTCCCCAAGCTTTATTACACATTATGTAAAACTTGTATATACACACAACACATACATATGTCTGCGCGCATGTTGTATATATCCGCCTTTCTTAATTCATTTACGAACACCAGAAATTGTATTATTATAAATTTCTTATAGTTTTCATAGAGGAAAATTTTGAGATTTGAATTTGTTACTTTTTTCATACTTAATAACATGTCCACATGACATTCGTGAACTCACAAGAACAGGTACATATGTCACCTAATATACAATAACTCGTGATTTTACATTCATTTATATAAATAACATGTTCACACGGAAACACAGTCTCACATAGAGTGCTCAAACGTGTTCATATTCAATATATTTACATATTTCACATCAGAATGTCGCTCCAAACACATTTAAATGCTAAATAAGTTAAAAAAAACCTTGTTTTCAGTATAAATTCATAGTGTTAACATAAGACGGAAATTACAAAATTGTAATTATTAGCCCCCCGAGGTGGCCTGATGCTGTGTACGAGCTTCGTCTTCGTCCCAGCTGGTTACGGTTCCAGGCTGTCCTTGGTGGGATGTTATTACTTGCCGCAGTTTACTGTGTGTCCCCTCAGTATACCACCTTCCTGGACTGTCTCTACCGTTGACCAGCCTAGACAAGACAAGTTTCCATTCAGCAAGGCACTGAGGGTGGCAACCGCTGCTTGGGAAAGTGGGGAAGGGAGTCCACTCAGTGACACAAGTGAGATTCCTGGAGGACAATGATAGGGAAGGCACCGCCGAACTTAGGTAATTGGGGAAGGGAAAGACATCGGGAGCGAGGGATGGATTCCTGGATACATAACTTGAGGATGGTGTTGTTGAGGCTAACCCTTGGGTAAGTGGGAAGGGGAGACATCTGTGAGCGAGCGGATGGATTCTGGATAATGACCTGGGGAAAGCTGAATACGTGCAGTTGAGGCTGAACTTGGGGATGTGGGAAGGGAAAACATCCGGCGGTAGACGGATCGATTCCTGGATACATGAACAGGATAAAGCAGAATACCGTGACTTTGTGGGAGTGGGTAAAAAAAAAAATGGGATTCCACCTGACGTGACACTAAGTGCCCACTCCTGGAGACACTGAATCTGGGGGAGGCACTGGAACTAACGCGATGACCTTAGGTAAGTGGGGGAATGGGATGACATCGGGGAGCGAGCGGATGGATTCCTGGATACATATACTTGGGGAAGGTTGTTGTTGAGGCCTAACCTGGGTGGGGGGATAGGGGAGTCTTTGGAGCGAGCGATGTATTCCTGGATACATGAACCCTTGGGGTGTGTGAGGGAAGCATGATTACATGCAGTGTGATGCTGACCTTGGGGAAAGTGAGGAAGGGAGACATCTGGCGGTAGACGGATGCGTTTCGGATACATTTGATACCTGGGTAGGAATTTGAATACAGGTTGGGTGAGGCTGACCTGGGAAAGTGTGAAAGGGGAAACATCGGCGGCGGACGGCATGGAATTCCATGGATACTTTAAACCCTGGGGGCAAGAGCTGAGGCTGGAAGCAGAGGAGAGAGTGATAGGCGAGGCTGACCTTAGGGAAAGGAAGTGTGGAAGGGTAGACATCGGGGGGCCCACGGATGGTTTCTGGTACATGAACCTTGGGGAAGGGCGAGGGGGGGGCGGACCTTAAAGACGAACCACTGGGCCTCCAGTGGCAAGGTTGGTAACTCAGAGATAAACTTGGGTGATCAGTGGTCGCAAATTATATGTTATTATAATTCATGATTTGATATTTTGGATTCAAAAGGGTCTACCAGGGGGGGTATTATTTCAATCCAGCCACTCTCATAGGAGCCACGGTAGTGGTTCTTATTTTGTTCATTCTCCGGAGTTAACATTAAGAAAAATATTTGTTCTTATTTTTGATTAACACACATACAGAGATAACATGCAACAAACTAGAGATGGCTGTAATATATGGTTGTGAGTCGTTTTGAGGCGATGTGAGAGAATGGTCTACTGGGGAACAATTGTCTGGTACTCTAACATAAACGTAGGTCATTGAAATGTCACCGGGCCGGGGACAATACCGTGGGTGTTGCAGTGAGTGAGAACCACAGGTTAGGTGTCTTCCAATTTTCAAAAACGTTTCGCCTACTCAGTTAGGCTTCTTCAGTTTATATTAGAGGCAGCAGACAGAGGCAGTGAATGTGTAAAGGTGAGTATTTTATAATCATGACGTGATCCAGATTGGTATACCGTGATCCCAGTAAGGTTCCCGTGATCCCAGAAAGGTATCCCGTGTATCCCAGAAAGGTTTTCCGTACTGCATAAAAACATTATGTTAATTCTGTTGCTGTACATATTTTCCTTTGCTACTGTACTGCATTTCGTACTGCACTCTACCGTTCTTTTGTTTTAATTTTTCTGTACTGGTCGTCTCTGTTTCTGTACTCATTCTTCTGTTTACTGTAAGGTCCTCTCTGTTACTGTACTATTTCTGCTGTGTTACTGCACTGGTCTCTCTGTTACTGAACTATATTTGTTTCTTCTGGTGTGTTCTTTACTGGTCTTCTGTGCTACCAGTGTCAGGGCAAGCCTTTCTATTGAACAAAAGAAAGGAATATAAAAAATGAATTAACTTGATGGATAAGAATTATGTTTTCTTAGGATTGTAATTAAAAATAAATTAAATAATATGGCCGCCTGGTTGTTCCGTAGGTGTTGGGACATGAGATTCTTATTGCCAGGAATGGTTTGATTGATGTTTTTAGAAGAAAATGGTGTTGGTTATTCCTGTGGTGGCGTGTGGTCATCCCATGGTTATGTAATCCTGTCACTACTTGGTTGTATCACCTAATTCAGATTTTAGAGGTGAGGAGTCGTAATGTCCAATTACGTACTGTAGACAGGGATCTTGTCCAATTAAACTAGCGTCTACCCTGGTTGACAGGTCAGCAGCAGAGCAGATAATAAAGACAACATGGGTTTTATAAGTGTTTTAAATAAGTATGACAATGAGGAAAGACAATGGGCTGGTGGTATTCTACTTCAATGTCATGACTTGTTAACCAGGTAAATTTGTATCAATGAATCTGAAATACTCCTTGTAGTTCACGTACTGATCGTGAGAAGAGTGGAGGTGAAGTTTATTCTTCAATCTTAACCAACACCAGGTAAGGTTAATACTTACAGGAATTGAATTAAAGAACTCAGGAGCTAGGAACTGAAGCTTTAGCCTCTGCCCACCAGATGGAAGTAGTGGGCGTTAACACGCTAGTGGGGCTTCCTGGCGTGTCCTGAAACAACCTACCTCCCACTCTTTGTAGGTTTTTTTTTCCTTCTAATTATCCCCTTTCTAAAACTTATAGTTCGGAAGCAATATGTAAAGTTACAGAGGAAAAGTACATGTACACCCTCGGTTCAGCCAATCTGAGAAGTGGTTTTCCGAGTCAATTATATATAATGAACAACTTTTTAAACTTATAACATGGATAGCCCTCTTAAGATCGGTACTTGACTTTGAGGTTTTTCCAGGTCATCAGTGCTTGCGATCTGTTTCAAGCACAAAGGGGTTTCAATTAAGTAGTAGTTGAAACCACTTACACCCCTACAATGCATACATTTCTTCTCCACTGTGGAGTAGTTTTCTTCCCTCAGCAGAAGCTTTTTTATGGTGGAAGATATGGGAGTGAATCTCATCATAATGCTGTAGGGAACAGCCCGAGTCTGAATGGAAGGCTCCGTTTTGGAGACAAAAAGACTTTATTAATAAATGTATAATTTTAGAACTGGGAGGATTGAAAGTAGTTCTTGACTTTTTTCGAAGTTTTCTACTGCCTTTAAGAAACAAACAAGAGGTTCCTTTACATACTTTTTAAATAGTCTGTTGAGGAATGGAGTCAGACGCTTTTAAATTATGTACAAAATTTCTCTCTTGAAAATTTACTGGACCAAGGACTACTTCTTAGAAATTTTGTTTTTTAGTTTAGGAAGGAGCTTCTTGAGCTGCTTTCGTTTTGTTAGGAAGGAGGTGTTAATTTTACTGTCAGAAATAATAAACCCGAAGGTTATTGTACTTTGAATTAGCCAAGATCTAAAACACTTCTGTAGTTTGTTTGGTAAGGCAATGAGCTCTTTGGTCTTTTTTAAAACCAGCGACAGTGTAGTAAGTTGATCCTCCCAGACATAAATCATGATGTAAATATTATCGAAATACACTGAAACATTCTTGAGGTCAGAAAGGAATATTCTCATAAGCCGGATATACGTGGCACACACGGTGACATAGCCGTAAGGCACTGTGCGATATTGCATTAGGGAAAGCCGTGTATGGTTTAGAGTCTAGGTGTAATGACACTTGATGGTACGCTTGTGAGATGTCTAATTCAGAGAAAAATTTACAAGTCATGATCGATTACCGGCATGGGCTCAACGTCCCATTTAGTGATAACATTTAATAACGAAAATGTTGAGCCAGTCAGTAAGAATTGTCTGATTTCTTAACCATGACAACTGCTGAACAGAAAGCTGATTTAGAAGGTTCTATGATATTTAACTTTAAGAGTTTGTCAACTTCGTTATCAAATGTTTTCCGTAAGTGAACCGCAACAGGATAGATTTCCCGTCTTACTGGTTCATGAGACAGAAAAAGAGGCCAGCAATCCTACCATCATGCAAAACAGTTACAGGTTTCCGCTTCACAGTCATCTGCGGACGGTAGTACTCCCCGGGGTTTGGTTGCTGTCTATAAAACCTATGTATATATATATATATATATATATATATAATATATATATATTAATATATATATATATATAAAATATAATTTTAAAATATATATATATACATTTATATATATATATATATATATATATATATATATATAATATATATAAAATATAAATATAATATATATATATATATATATATATATTATATTTAAACAATATATAGTCAGCATATTTTGCTGATCCCTGTATTCCCATTTTTATATAGCATAGCATATTAGTATCATCCCTTTTGCTTTAGACACGAGATCCCTCGTAGGCCTTTGGCTTTGTGTGACGTCATAGGGATACACATGGGAAAGTGATCCCTCTGTCCCGCCCTCACTCGGCGGCAGACCTACAAGGCGTGAACAGGCTAGGCCCCGGGGCTCCATCTCTCATCTCATCTGAAATACACCTACCATCCTACAAGTGTGTCTACCTTATCCTCGATATCTCCATTCAAGAACCCCTTACGATAAATGGTGGCAGCGGAGGGCCGTAATTCTGACGATTACAGCGATTTCGGGAGATAAAATTGTCGACCAGCAAGACGGCCATTTCGTGTTACCAGTAGGCCTACCGAGGTTCACCCCATCCAGCTACCCCAAGCCAGCTAATCTACCAGCTTCTACATTATTCACTGGTCAGTCTTTTTGTATTAGTGGTTATCTGCTTTTGCATTACTCCCGAGGGGTTGACCCGATTTTGCAAAATAAGCCAGTTTCCAGTCTGTGGTGGGGGAGTCAGAACAACCGAGTCCAGTCCAGCCTAGCCTACTCCACCCAAATTTATTTTGCCGGCAAGCAGCTTCCACCCCTGCTGTGGCTCATCGTGTGGGGGTTATCAAGCTATTCTGTGTGAAGGGTTAAAAATAAACCAGCTAGCAACTAACCCAGGTGCTACCCCGAAATCAAGCAAGCCACATGAGTACCTTCATCGCTGTGATTCTAGTTCCAAGCATTCTGAGGTGCTCCTTGTCATCCTTGTGGTGTTGGTAGTATTTCGTGGGTTTCTTCTAAGCCAGCCGCTTTAAAATTATCTTCGCGGCAGTGTGGGTTTTCTCATGAGGCTTACGACGTTCAACCCATAAGCCCAGCCACTCACGATCACGTGTGTCGCACCATTGCCGGTCTCAGACCCCTCGCTCAGGCCATTACCCACAAACCCAACTACAGTGGGCCATTCCCCAACTCACCTACCTCATCATGTTTTGGTGCACTGCTAAGGGTTGTAGCACCATATTTTAAGGACCACATAGGGGTCAAGAGCTAGAGTGTGTCGCGCCATCTTAAAGCCTCCTGTGTGTTGTCTCTCGCCGATTTAAGCGAAATTCTACGATCATCTGTGCAGAGGACAGCAGCAAGACGATATAAACAATCCATCAATCTCATTTTTTTCAAGTGTTACAGCTATAATATTTTTTTTTAGAGACATTTGCGAGTGTTGAGACTTTTTTTTGTGTTCCCAGTGAATTTTTCTCTTAGTGACATTCAGTGACTCTTGATCAGACTCAGTGTTTATCATGTACTGATTGCATTCATTTCTTTTAATCTCCTTAATTCAGTTTTTAATTTTCGTGCATTATTTTATATTTTGTTGTGTTGTGTATCTTTTTATACACTTGAAGTAAGTACTTAGTGTTTCCTTTTGTTGTGTGTGCAACATATGAGCAATATAGAACTTGTGTTTAAACTTCAGAATTCCAGTGAATTAAACTCAGTAAATTTTTCACCTCATATTCTGCATCACAACTCAGTGTTGTCTGTTATTTTTTTTCTTCCCAGCTTTTGGGTGTAATTCTATTTTTGTTCCCTGTGTGTTGAACATTCTTGTGTTCATATTCCTTTATTCAGCCAGTGTTTTAATTTGTCTTATTTCCACAGACAATAGTGCCATTTTTTAAGTCCCAGCAAGAACTCAATTTTACAAATTTTTTCCAACATCAAGTTTCATTGCAAAAAAATTCAGTACTGTGTTTATGTTGATGTGTTGTGTTCGGGCATCTCTGTAAGTGTTGTATTCCCTTTTGTTGTTTTTTTTGGGCACCTATTAATTTTTTTTTTCATATTTTATTGAACAAATTCATTTCTTAGTGAAATTTTTTAAGTTCTCCTTTTAAAGTAAATTTTTTCTTTGCTTGTTTTTTAAGTGCATTTTAAGAGTTAAAGTGTTCTTTCCCTTGATATATTTCTTTTCTTGTGTGTTATAATTTTTATTATTGCACATTGACTCATTTGCAAAAATTTTCTTGTGCAAATATTGTGTTGCTATTAAAGTTTTTCTTGCAGAAAATTTTATGCAGTGTTGTGCAATACAGTTTATTACAGTGCAGTTTCTTATGCTCTGTTCTGTGCATAGTATTTTATTCTGTCTGTCATTTTTAAATTTTTATTTCAGCAAATTGTGTTTTTGTTTTAATTTTTGCACAAGTTTATTGAGTCCATTTTATTATTTTTTGTGTATTTTCCTTGTTGCATTGAAAGAAAAAGACAACTCACTGTGCCATTTATTCAATTTAAAGTAAAAGTTGAGCATATTAGATTTGAGCAAAGTACAATTCTCTTGATTTTCAGTGTTTGCTAATTTTGCATATTCTTCTTTGGTGAGTTCTTTGCTTACTGTGTAACTTGTAAATTTTTTAAAATTACTTATGCAGAATAGTTAAGCATTTTTTCCATTTAAGCTTATTGTGTCATTCTCTCCATTTTTCTTGACTTATGCCCTTCAGTATTTTCACTGAGAAGATGTCCCAGTCATTTTTGAACGTTCATTTAGTGTATCTTCCAGTCAAAGCCCAATATGAATCATCCATAGAAACAATATTCCCTTACTGACTGAAAGACAAATCTAGCCCTTGAGCAATGTCTTTGTTCTCACAGCTTGTATCTGAGATTTGTTAAAGTGCTGCGAATGTGAAGTTCAGATTAAGTTCCTATAGATCCATGAATTACTTATAACGTAGCCGAGCGGTCAGGCACTAGAAATTTCCCTGCCCACTCCCATCTGTGTTCCACCTATACCTTCAGACTTGCAGGATAGTGTTCCGTTGCCTCAAGTGTCCGAGGACACTCAGACTGCCTTGAGTGCACAGCCTATCCCCGCAATGACTGCTAGTTCGAGTAGTAGTTTCTCCACAGGGGATGCCTTGTCAGAAAACGATTTCTTGCAACTAGTAATGCCATCTCTTGTTGATGTTTACATGCTGTCTGCAGAAAGACGTCTCTGTTACAGCTAGTGTTCTCACTAGAGTGGGCTGTTGTTGTTCCCAATGTTCCAGATGGTGATCCCATCCTAGTTGACAGTAATCAGTGCATTGTAAGAAGTTAGTTCCCGAGTAACTTTCACATGTTAACGTTGTAAGTGTAGTTTCTTATAGCTGATACCTCGTGTCCCCTGTGTGCGACTCAGATTGAATATCAGCATTGTTGACCGTGTTCATTTCTTTTCTCCTGTGCTTGCAGTTGAGATAGTAGATTCGTTCTCCCTTGCTCATATTGCGTGTTATAGCGTTAATTTTTTTTCAACCGGGGGGAGTCATCCACTCCACCGAGTTTGTTCTTTCCTCCAGTAAGGAAGAACTGTTACCTTTATTCCAGAACAAACAGCCTACTGGAGGGTTAGCCAGATGGACCTTGACTATCCAAGAGTTCAATCCCACTTTTGAAAATTTACCTGGCAAGTCAAATGTAGTCGCAGATGCTTTATCG
>NC_069404.1:49771740-49774240 GCF_026875155.1 Cherax quadricarinatus
GTAGTTTGATTGTAAGGCAATGAGCTCTTAGTCTTTTTAAAACCAGCGACAGTTGTAGTAAGATGATCCTCCCAGACATAATCATGATGTAAATATTATCGAAATACACTGAAACATTCTTGAGGTCAGAAAGGAATATTCTCATAAGCCGGATATACGTGGCACACACGGTGACCAAGCCGTAAGGCACTGTGCGATATTGCATTAGGGAAAGCCGTGTATGGTTTAGAGTCTAGGTGTAATGACACTTGATGGTACGCTTGTGAGTGTCTAATTCAGAGAAAATTTACAAGTCATGATCGATTACCGGCATGGGCTCAACGTCCCATTTAGTGATAACATTTAATAACGAAAATGTTGAGCCAGTCAGTAAGAATTGTCTGATTTCTTAACCATGACAACTGCTGAACAGAAAGCTGATTTAGAAGGTTCTATGATATTTAACTTTAAGAGTTTGTCAACTTCGTTATCAAATGTTTTCCGTAAGTGAACCGCAACAGGATAGATTCCCGTTCTTCTGGTTTCATGAGACAGAAAAAGAGGCCAGCAATCCTACCATCATGCAAAACAGTTACAGGTTTCCGCTTCACAGTCATCTGGCAGGACGGTAGTACTCCCCTGGGTGGTTGCTGTCTATCAACCTATGTATATATTATATATATATATATATAATATATATATATATTTATATATATATATTATATATATATATATATATTATATATAAATTTATATTTATATATATATATTATATATATATAAATATATATATATATATATATATAATATATATATATATATATATATATATATATATATTTATATACATATATATGTCAGCATAGTTGCTGATCCCTGTATTCCCAGTATTATATAGCATAGCATATTAGTATCATCCCGGGCTTTAGACACGAGATCCCTCGTAGGCCTTTGGCTTTGTGTGACGTAATAGGGATACACATGGGGCAGTGATCCCTCTGTCCCGTCCCTCACTCGGCGGCAGACCTACAAGGCGTGAACAGGCTAGGCACCGGGCTCCATCTCTCATCTCAGTCTGAAAATACACCTACCATCCTACAGTGTGTCTACCTTATCCTACGATATCTCCATTCAAGAACCCCTTACGATAAATGGTGGCAGCGGAGGGCCTGTAATTCTGACGATTTTCAGCGATTTCTGGAGATAAAATTGTCGGGCCAGCAAGACGGGCCATTTGTGTTCCAGTAGGCCCACCGAGGTTCACCCCCATCCAGCTACCCCCAAACCAGCTCTTTTACCAGCTTCTACATTATTCACTGGTCAGTCTCTTTGTATTAGTGGTTATCTGCTTTTGCATTACTCCCGAGGGGTTGACCCGAGTTTGCAAAAAGCAGTTTCCAGTCTGTGGTGGGGGAGTCAGAAAAAACCGAGTCCAGTCCAGCCTGCTACTCCATCCAATTATTTTGCCCGGGCCAAGCCAGCTTCCACCCCTGCTGTGCTCATCGTGTGGAGTTATCAAGCTATTCTGTGTGAAGGGTTAAGATAAACCAGCTAGCAACTAACCCAGGTGTCTTACCCCAGTACTCAAGCAAGCCACATGAGTAGCCTTATCGCCTTGTGATTCTAGTTCCCAAACATTTGAGTGCTCCTTGTCATCCTTGTGGTGTTGTAGTATTTCGTGGGTTTCTTCTAAGCCAGCCGGCTTAGAATTATCTTCGCGGCAGTGTGGGTTTTCTCAGTGAGGCTTACGACGTTCAACCCATAAGCCCAGCCACTCACGATCACGTGTGTCGCACCATTGCCGGTCTCAGACGCCTCGCTCAGCCATTACCCACAAACCCAACTACAGTCGGCCATTACAACTCACCTACCTCATCAGTGTTTTGGTGCACTGCTAAGGGTTGTAGCACCATATTTTAAGGACCACATAGGGGGTCAAGAGCTAGAGTGTGTCGCGCCATCTTTAAAAGCCTCCTGTGTGTTGTCTCTCGCCGATTTAAGCGCAATTCTACGATCATCTGTGCAGAGGACAGCAGCAAGACGATATAAACAATCCATCAATCTCATTTTTTTCAAGTGTTACAGCTATAATATTTTTTTTTAGAGACATTTGCGAGTGTTGAGACATTTCTTTTGTGTTCCCAGTGAATTTTTCTCTTAGTGACATTCAGTGACTCTTGATCAGACTCAGTGTTTATCATGTACTGATTGCATTCATTTCTTTTAATCTCCTTAATTCAGTGTTAATTTTCGTGCATTATTTTATATCTGTTGTGTTGTGTATCTTTTTATACACTTGAAGTAAGTACTTAGTGTTTCCTTTGTTGTGTGTGCAACATATGAGCAATATAGAACTTGTGTTTAAACTTCAGAATTCCAGTGAATTAACTCAGTAAATTTTTCACCTCATATTCTGCATCACAACTCAGTGTTGTCTGTTATTTTTTTTCTTCCCAGCATTTGTGTAATTCTATTTTTGTTCCCTGTGTGTTGAACATTCTTGTGTTCATATTCCTTTATT
>NC_069404.1:49779240-49826740 GCF_026875155.1 Cherax quadricarinatus
ATGATAATGGGAGCCCTTTGATTGAACTTTGTATAGAAAGGGGTTTAGTTATAGGTAATACATATTTTAAGAAAAAGAGGATAAATAAGTATACACGATATGATGTAGGGCGAAATGACAGTAGTTTGTTGGATTATGTATTGGTAGATAAAAGACTGTTGAGTAGACTTCAGGATGTACATGTTTATAGAGGGGCCACAGATATATCAGATCACTTTCTAGTTGTAGCTACACTGAGAGTAAAAGGTAGATGGGATACAAGGAGAATAGAAGCATCAGGGAAGAGAGAGGTGAAGGTTTATAAACTAAAAGAGGAGGCAGTTAGGGTAAGATATAAACAGCTATTGGAGGATAGATGGGCTAATGAGAGCATAGGCAATGGGGTCGAAGAGGTATGGGGTAGGTTTAAAAATGTAGTGTTAGAGTGTTCAGCAGAAGTTTGTGGTTACAGGAAAGTGGGTGCAGGAGGGAAGAGGAGCGATTGGTGGAATGATGATGTAAAGAGAGTAGTAAGGGAGAAAAAGTTAGCATATGAGAAGTTTTTACAAAGTAGAAGTGATGCAAGGAGGGAAGAGTATATGGAGAAAAAGAGAGAGGTTAAGAGAGTGGTGAAGCAATGTAAAAAGAGAGCAAATGAGAGAGTGGGTGAGATGTTATCAACAAATTTTGTTGAAAATAAGAAAAAGTTTTGGAGTGAGATTAACAAGTTAAGAAAGCCTAGAGAACAAATGGATTTGTCAGTTAAAAATAGGAGAGGAGAGTTATTAAATGGAGAGTTAGAGGTATTGGGAAGATGGAAGGAATATTTTGAGGAATTGTTAAATGTTGATGAAGATAGGGAAGCTGTGATTTCGTGTATAGGGCAAGGAGGAATAACATCTTGTAGGAGTGAGGAAGAGCCAGTTGTGAGTGTGGGGGAAGTTCGTGAGGCAGTAGGTAAAATGAAAGGGGGTAAGGCAGCCGGGATTGATGGGATAAAGATAGAAATGTTAAAAGCAGGTGGGGATATAGTTTTGGAGTGGTTGGTGAAATTGTTTAATAAATGTATGGAAGAGGGTAAGGTACCTAGGGATTGGCAGAGAGCATGCATAGTTCCTTTGTATAAAGGCAAAGGGGATAAAAGAGAGTGCAAAAATTATAGGGGGATAAGTCTGTTGAGTGTACCTGGTAAAGTGTATGGTAGAGTTATAATTGAAAGAATTAAGAGTAAGACGGAGAATAGGATAGCAGATGAACAAGGAGGCTTTAGGAAAGGTAGGGGTGTGTGGACCAGGTGTTTACAGTGAAACATATAAGTGAACAGTATTTAGATAAGGCTAAGAGGTCTTTGTGGCATTTATGGATTTGGAAAAGGCGTATGACAGGGTGGATAGGGGGGCAATGTGGCAGATGTTGCAAGTGTATGGTGTAGGAGGTAGGTTACTGAAAGCAGTGAAGAGTTTTTACGAGGATAGTGAGGCTCAAGTTAGAGTATGTAGGAAAGAGGGAAATTTTTTCCCAGTAAAAGTAGGCCTTAGACAAGGATGTGTGATGTCACCGTGGTTGTTTAATATATTTATAGATGGGGTTGTAAGAGAAGTAAATGCGAGGGTCTTGGCAAGAGGCGTGGATTTTAAAAGATAAAGAATCACACACAAAGTGGGAGTTGTCACAGCTGCTCTTTGCTGATGACACTGTGCTCTTGGAGATTCTGAAGAGAAGTTGCAGAGATTGGTGGATGAATTTGGTAGGGTGTGCAAAAGAAGAAAATTAAAGGTGAATACAGGAAAGAGTAAGGTTATGAGGATAACAAAAAGATTAGGTGATGAAAGATTGAATATCAGATTGGAGGGAGAGAGTATGGAGGAGGTGAACGTATTCAGATATTTGGGAGTGGACGTGTCAGCGGATGGGTCTATGAAAGATGAGGTGATTCATAGAATTGATGAGGGAAAAAGAGTGAGTGGTGCACTTAGGAGTCTGTGGAGACAAAGAACTTTGTCCTTGGAGGCAAAGAGGGGAATGTATGAGAGTATAGTTTTACCAACGCTCTTATATGGGTGTGAAGGGCGTGGGTGATAAATGTTGCGGGCGGGGAGAAGGCTGGGGGAGTGGAGATGTCATGTCTGGGGGCAAGGTTGGGTAAAATAAAATTTCAGAGAATTCGTATTTTGGAATTTTGGGAGGGGGTTGCGGGTTTTCCCAAAAATTTTTGCCCAGGGGCTGGGGAAAGGGGTTGTTGAGGGGGGTTTTTCGGAAATGAAAGAGAGAATGGAGCGAAACAAATGACTTAAAGGAAGTGGTACATCGGGTAGTGGAAGGAAGGCGGGGTAGGGGCCCGGCCCTGGGAAAGGGGTTTTGGGAAAGGGAGGGGGAAAAGGGGGGTTTTGGGTGTGCGGGGGGGTTTTTGGACTTCCAGCGGGCATTTAAGCGTTTTTTTGATAGGAGTAAAAGGAAAAAATGGTTTTTAATACTTGACGTCCCTTTTGGGAAAGGTTGAGAAAAGAAAACATTTATAAGGGATTCGGGGAAAACCCGGGAAAGGCCGGATTTTGAGCCCTTTGGAGGGGGAAGTACAGTGCCTGCACTCTGAAGGGGGGGGTGTTAATGTGGCCAGTTTAAAAATGTAGTGTAAAGCACCCTTCGGGCAAGACAGTGATGGGGGAAATTATGGGGGAAATTTTTTTTCTTTTTCGGGCCACCCTGCCTTGGGGGGAAACCCGGCCGGGTGAAAATAAAAAAAAAAAAAAAAAAAAATTTTTTAATATATATAAAATATTTATAAAAATTTTAATATATATATAAAAAATATAAAAATATATATATAAAAATTTTATATAAAATTTTTTTAAAACCCCACACCTTCTCCAATTTCAAACACCCCGAATTTCTGCATAATTTTTACACCACACCCCCCAGCCCTTAGAAAGGCCCTCTCCACTGCCTCCAACCGTCCCCTCACGGCAGAATTTAAAACCCCAAGCTTCCCACCATATAAGAGTTTTGGGTTTACTACTTTTATTTTCCCATACATTCCTTTTTTTGCTTCCATAGTTTAAATTTTTTTGGGTTCCCCAAACTAAAACCTAAATTGCAAAAAACCCCAGTTTTTTAAACCTTCTTCAATTTTTAATGGGTAACCCCTAACCCTTTAAATTTAAACCCACCCACTGACAGTCTACCCCCCAAAAAAATCTGAAAACATTCACTTCACCCTTTCCCCCTTTTCCCCAAAATTTGGATACCCAAATTTTTTTCTTTATCTAAAAAATTTGATCCCCTCATCACCAAATTTTTTCTATGTTCACTTTAAACCTTTCTCCCTTTTAACACGCCCCTCTAAAAGTAAACCTAACCTTTCCCCAATTTTTTTTAAAAACCTCCCCAAAAGCACGTATCTTAAACAAAAAGTAACTGTGAAATTTCCCAATTTTTACTTGATTCCCCAATTTAATCCCACCCGTCTCCCAACCCCCTTTAGTTTTTACTTAAATTTAAAAACCCCCATCTATAAATATATTAAACAACCATGATGACATTAACATTTTTTCTGCCACTTTTACCGGGAAGTATTTTCCCTTTTCTTTTTAACAAAACCCTAACCTGAGCCTCACTATCCCATAAAAACCCTTTTTTTACGGGCTTTTTAGAATTACCACCTATTCCAATACTTGAACATTTTTCCACTTCTTCCCAAATTCCACAAATCATAGGCCTTTTCTAAATCCATAAATGAAATGAAAATTTTCCCCCCTTTATCTAAATACTGTTTACATATATGCATCAAGGGTAAACCCACTTGTTTACAAAACCCCCCCTACCCACTCTGAAACCTCCTTGCTCATCCCCAATCCAAACCTGTTTTAAACCTCAAATTTTCTTTCAATAAAAAACCCTACCGAAAATTTTTCCCGGGTAACTCAGAAAAAACCTTATCCTCTATAATTTTTGCAATTTTTTTCGCCCCCCCCTTCCCATTATAAAAAGGGAACTTTTACGTGCTCTCTGCCAACCCCTGGGTACCTTCCCCTTTTTCATACATTTATTAAACTAAAATACCAACCACTCCAACACTAAAACCCCCCCCCCCTGTTTTTAAAAACTTTTCCTGTCATGACCCCGTCAGTTTAGCTGTTTTAAAACCCCCTTTTCCCATTCTACTTAATGCCTCACGCCCCTCCCCCCCCACCCACATCCTGCTCTTCTGAAATCCAAAAGTTGGTATACCTCCCGGGGCCAGTGCACGAAATTACCGCTTCCCTTTTTCCCCCTTTTCGACTTTTAAAAAGTTCCTCATTTTAAATTTCCCCCAAATTACCCAATCCCTCCATCTCCCCCCCTACCCACCCCCTACTCTGTTTTTAACGGACAAATTCATTCTTTTTTTCTTTCAAAATTTCTTGAGGGGCCTCCCCAAATTCTATAATCTGCTTCCTTTTGCATTTCTCTTCCCCTTTTCTTTTACTCCTGATACTTTTCTCTTCTTATTAAACCTTTTGCTTTGTAAAAACCCCCTTAATAAGCAAACCTTTTTCCTTTTATCACACCCATTTCTTCATCTTTCCCAACCAATCACTTTCTTATTTTTATTACTACAACCCCCTTTTCATGGTATACAGGCCTAGCTGCAAAAAGGCCCATACTAATTATAAAAAGCCCTTTGTTATGCTGGGGCATTTCGGGAAAATTTAAAGTCATTTTTGGACCCGGGATACTCACACAACAGTCGACTAACCCCCAGGAAACTTTTTTTTTACACTGAGGGGTGAACGGGGACAGTAGAATCTTAGGAAACACATCCCAAATTTTTTCCCAGTTTTTAAAACCGGGGGAAAAATTCGAACCCCGGCCCCTCGTGTGTGGGGAGCTAAGTGCACTAGCGATCAAAGCTAGGGACACCACGAGCTACGGGACACCTAAAAAGGGAGACGGTTAATTTTTATCTGTCCCAAAAAATTTCGGGGCAACCCCGGGGGATATGATTTTTTATGACTTTACAAAACCAAAATCTATAGTACATCGGGAAATTTTCTCAGGCATTTTCAAACCCTTTAAAAAAAAGGGCCCCTTTTAAAAGGGACTCTTTTAAAAAAGAAGTTACCCCTATGAAATTTCCACACATACGTATGTCGCCATTTTATGAAATTTATGTAAAAAAATTTTTGTATTTATTTTAATCGAACCTGAAGAAATTTAAACCCTTTTAAACCCCTGTAATTTCAAAGAAAGGGGGCCACGGGTTTTCACCCCAAAAAATTTGAGACAAACGCTGGTTAAACAATTAAAAAAAGTAAGAGAAACGACCCAATTTCGGGGTTGTGGCACTACTTTTAAAAGACAGTAAAGTTTTTTCAAATTAAGCGCCAGTTTTTTGACTAGGGTAAAAATTGCCAAAAACTAAAGGAATCAAATTTGAAAAACCAGCCACTGTTTTGTATAATGAATGTTTTATCAGCTTAATAATTGGCCCGAATCAAAATTTTTCCTTTCAAGAAAGAGGAAAAAAGGGGCAATGACTTTTCCTTTTAAACGCTTCAACCCCTGTACAGAAACATCGAAAAAAAGGTTATATCCAAGCATCTGGGAGGTTTGATAGACTCCCCCACAAAGGATAAGTTCAATCAATTCTATAGACCCTCCAGCACCTTTTGGGCAGAATTCGTTATAAAGAATGCTTCAAACAGTCCGGAATTCAAAAAAAATACTTGGAAACAAATCTTTAAAAGGGCAAATGGGCGGGGAAAGATATTTTTCCTTTGTAGGGGAGAACGGGAAAAGTTCTTGATTGAGGTGCACCCGGGGGCCCTCTCTTCTCTGATATTTTTCCCTATTTTCCCAAGCTGGAGTTTCCACAAACCCCCCTTAAAAAAACCCCCAGTTTCAGGGCAAGGGAAAATTTTTTTTTCCAAAATTTCTAGATCTGGGAAATTCCGAGCTGCACACCCCGTAAGTCCTAGAAAAAGCAAAAACATAGAAAGGGACATACACCTTAAAAACTTTGTCTCGGGGTTGGAATATTAGTAAATTTCTTGAGCACACTTGGTGGCTTTTTTTTTATACTTTATATCTGCAAAAAAAAACTTTCTATCAACTCGCGTATCAACACATAAAAAGAATGAATTTTAAAGAGCCCACTTCTTTTTTAAAACGGTAAATTTTAAAAGAGACGGGCCCAAAAAGCGTTAAGTTTTTGAAAATTATTTTTCCAAAAAACATTTTTTTGACCTAAGACACAAGATGTCGCCACTTATATAAATCATTTGCTCTAGTTTTTCAAAATTTGCCATGTCCCCTTCGTTGGGTTACAAATTACAGTATTAATGCTTGTAAAAATGGCTTTTTTTTTTCTAATGTAAAAAATTTCACTCTTTCTGGCAAAGGGTATTGGAAATGCCGGGAGGGGACCCGTTTTCCTCCTCCCCCCCCTTCTCTCTCTCTCCCCTTCCTCCCCTCCTTTCCCTCCCCCAAAAAGACTTTCCCCTGTGTTTCAATTTACTTGGACCTCCTCTTTTCGGGCAACTTGCAAGCTAATGTGTTGATTCCCAACCGAAAGGCCCTTGGAGCTATCATTAAACCCCCGGGTTTTTTTGTTTTCTTGTACTCCCTTTTTCGCATTTTTCCCAAAAAAAATCAAAAATATTTTATTTTTGATTTAATTTTAAAAAGGGAAGCGCTGGGGCCTACGGGGGGTTATATATATAAAAAAATATATATATATATTTTATAAAATAAATATATATAATATATTTTAAAAAAAATATATTTTAAAACAGTAGAAAGGGGGTTGAAAAAGGGGGGGAAAGGAGCGGGACTCGCCCCCTTGCAACCAAAAAAAAGGTGGAAAAAAGAAGCCCGAAGGAGGGAAATTACAGTCTGGGGGGGCCAAGACAAAAAAACCTCACCCCAAAGGGAAAAAGATCTTGGGGTGAGAAATAAACCCCGGGGGGGGGGGGCACATCCCCTAAAGGCACACTTTAAAACCAAAAAAAATGCTGAGCTATGGGGGGCCCTTAAAAACCTCAAACCCCCCCCCCCCGACTCTTAAAAAGGAACGTTTCGGGACCTGTACCCCGTGTACGTTGGGCCCCATTTTAAAGTATGCACCCAACCCCGGGAAACCCCACACCTAGCCAAGCACGTAAAGAAACTAGAGAAAGTGAAAAGGTTTGAAACAAGACTGGGCCCCAAGCTAAGAGGTTGTACTACAAAGAGAGGTTAAGGGGAAATCGCCCGGGACGACACTGGAGGACGGGAGAGATAGGGGGGACATGATAACAAAATAAAAAATTTCTGAGAGGAATTGACAAGGTGGACAAAACGGGAGGGTCCAGAAAAGGGACACGAAACAAGGGGACACATTTTGGGAATTTTAAGGGACACAGATGAACCCCACGGGGATGTTAGGAAGAATTTCTTCAGCCACAGGTAGTCGGAAAGGGGGAATTTTGTTTGGGAACGATGCAGTGGGGGCCCGGACCCATCCAAAAGTTTTTAAAAGCAAAGGTATGACAAAGCTCAGGGTTTCGGGAAAGAGTGACCTAGTAGCGACCATGAAGAGGGGGGGGCCCGGAGCTCGGACTCGCCCCCTGAAACCCTCAACTGGGTGAGTACAACTAATTGAGTACACACACACACCACACACACACACAAAAAACTTTTTTTAGTACTGCATCTCCTCCTAATTTCAAACTACAAATTCCCTATGCCAAATATTCACACCGCCCCCACTGCCCTAAAAACTTGATTTTTCCTGCACTGCCACCAGCCTGCAAAATTTTCTGAAATTCAAAATTTTTGACGTCTGCACTCCCCACCACCTGCCCCTTTGCTGAAAAATTTCAAAAATTTGGGACGTCTCACTGCCCCCAGCCTGCACCTTGCTGAAAACTTTCCCAACCCATGCTTGTTTAAGAACATTGCTCCCAAACTAAAACCCCGAAACATTTTTTTTTTTGGGCCCCCAGGGGAAAAACGTTCTTATTTCCCCCACTCGCCCCCCCCCTCCCAAGTCCCCATTGGTATAGTTCCCCTTTATTTCCCTTTTGAAAAAAAATATTAGGGGAAACTTGAAATTTAAATAATCCGCTACAACCATGTCTTTTTTCCCTCAGTGTGATTTACTTTGCCCGACTTAAAATGCTGCTAAACAGTTTAATGTCTGATTCACTTTTCAAATTTACTTTTCTTTTCTTTATTTTCCTTCCTGATGTATTTACAGCTTTAAAAATCCACCTTTTAATATTTTTTGTACGGGTTTTTTTGAGGAATTGGGGTTAAAAGAAATAACCTGAAACCAAAGAAACATGATATTTTTTCTCATGTGGAGATGCCCGACCTAAATTTATTTTACTAAGATTTAAATTTGTTTTTTCCATTCATTCATTGGATGGGTATCCTCCCTGACTAGGTCATCTTCCCCAAATTTTATTTTTTTTTACACTTTTTTCATGCAAGGGCCACAGAAATTTTTTTGACCATGAAGGGTTGTATTTTGATATATCAATCCCTTTGGAATTATTTTTAATTGCCCACTTTGAAATTTTTTTTAAATTTTAAAACTTTTTGGGAGGGGAAACTTTTAAAACAAAAAATGTTTTCAATATCTGCTCCAAGTTTACCAGAAAAACTTGTGTTTTTTACACAAATTTTTAAAATAATCCTTTCAAAAAGGATTTACAAATTTACTGATAAAACTCTAATTATATTGTTTAAAATAATACTTAAATTTCATTTACAAACGATATAAATCAAGCTAAAAAGTAACCAAATTTTTTTTTTATGGATTTTTTCTAAAAAAAAAACTACAAAAATTTATTAACAATCTCTCTCTCTCTCTCTTCTCTCTCTCTCTCTCTCTCTCTCTCCTCTCTCCCCCCTTCTCTCCCCTCTCTCTCTTTCTCTCTCACTCTCTCTCCCTTCCCCCTTTCCTCTCTCCCCTCTCTCTTTTTTAAAAACTTGCCCCTTTTTCCTTCTTTTTCCCTTTCTCTTCTTCTCCTTTCCTCTCCTTTCCTCACTCTTGTCCTCAGCTCCGTTTGAGTACAAAAAGGGTAAAGATTTTTTTTTTTCCCGTAGAAATATTTTCAACAAAGGGCCCCCTTAGAGGCTTTAAAAATCTCTATTTGCCCCAAGAAAGAAAACCCATGTAAGGAGAAGAGAGGGGGGTTTACTATTTGGGTTCCCCCTTTCTCTCTCCCCCTCTCTATCTCTCCCTCCCTCCTTCCCCCCCACTCTCCCCTCTCTAACTTTCATTTGCCAGAAACTTGGTTTCATTCGTCAGACTGCGCTTAAAAATTTGCCAACCGGGTTTGGGTCCCCAAAAATTACAAAATTATAAAATTTTATTTTATATATATAAATAATTATATAAAATATAAATATATATATATATATATAATTTTAAATATTTTTTCTTAAAAACATAGAAGACCTGGAAAAGCACGTATAAAGGGAACATTAAGAAAAAACCTTTTAAAAAGAAAAAAAGGGAAATTATTTGTAAATTTTTCTCACTTAAAAAAGGGGGAGACTGAGATGTGAAAAAACCATTAAAAATTTTAAAATTTAGTGGGGGACGACTAAAGCAGGGGAACTTTTTAAAGTGGAAAATGAATTGTTTTCAAATTAATGACAGAAATTCGGGGGTAGAAGTTTGCAAAGATCGTATGAAAAATTTTTTTACTTTTTTTTTTTTTACAACGGGAATTACGGGCAGAATGGAACTTTTTAAAGGGCTGAAAAAATGTAAGCGTCAAGGCAATACATTTTTTTTTAAGAACCAGAGGGCCCAAAAGCTCTTTGAAATGAAGAGAGAAAATGCAGTAAATGCGATGTTTTAATTGACAACGCGCGCCCACTTTGTGGATTTTATTAAGACCCCAACAAACTTTACGTCGCGAAAAGAGTTGTGTGTAAAAAATATTTCGCCAGACTTTTCTTTTCCCACCCCAGAATTTTAAAAAACTATTTTTGAATTGTCTGTTGCTTTACTTTTCTTGTTGAAAATAATTTTTCCGGATTGCAAAGGGGGTTTCCCCCATTTTAGGGCCGTACTGGGAATCAATACTTTCCAACATTTCGAAGCCCGAACTGTTTTTCCTCGATTTTTTTCCTGAGGGAAAACCCTGGCATTTTAAATTTTGGCATCCTTATATAACTCCAAGACCAGTGGTTCCCAAACTGGGGGTTAAATTACCCATGGGGGTAATTTAAAAAAAAACCTTTTTTTGGGGGGGTAATGGAGGGTGCCAAAAAAAAAGGGTTATAATTTGAAAATCAAAAAAACAATGCGGTCCCCCGGTTTTGGGGATTTTTGTTAACTTTGCCCTTAGTATATGAAGTTGAAAAGTAAACCTATTATAAGTAATAAAAAATTTAAAACCCAAAATTAACAAAAAAACATCAAAACAAAATTACAGTATTAGAAAAGAAAAAATTTATATAGTTTAAGTGTGTGGAAACCCAAAAGTTTTTTGACAAGAAAGCTTCGGGGACAAAATTTTCATTTCAGTAGCCCAAAAGGGGACCTGCCCATTTCGGTCACCACTTCCTGGGGGCTCCCTTCTTTTTTCCACACTGCCCAGTTTATCTTGACCCCATCCCGAGGTAACATAAGCGGGAAATGAACCCCAAAAAAATTTCCAAAACTAGCTTAAGGGTATCCCAATCCACCCAAATCCCCCCTGATGTTCTTGACATCTTTGGTAATATTTCTTAAGAGCAAAAATGTTAAAATACAATAAATAAAAGAAAATATCTAAAGTGTTTTAAATTTTTACCCAAATAAAAATTTTTCAATAATAAAAAACATTTTGTAAAAAGGGGTAACATGCTTTTTTGTGGCATTTTTAAAATTGGGTAACAAGCTAAAAAAAGGGGGGAAACCCACGTCCAAGACGTTCAATACCCACACGCCAACACAAGCTCAACAAGGCAGGGGACCTCACTTCAATTTACCCTTTCAAAGTAAAACAACATTCTTTTTTTTCCCTGATGTTCTCGAGTCCCCCACCAAAAAAGCTCGATCTCCTGAAATTTATATTTACACAACAATCCCAAAATAAATGCCGGGAATTTTCATAAGCTTCTTCGAGAGGGTTTTCCCTCCTCAACATACACAAAATTCTAAGTTTAAATTCCCTCGTCCCCTTACGAAAAAAATGTAACACTCCGTGCAAGAAACCCCATTTTAAATTCATTTAGAAGTGATTTAGCGGGAAGTTTGCCTATTTCCCCCCCTAGAAAACTCCACTGCGAAAAACCACAAACTTTTTTCCCAAAAACCAAAATTCTAAGTAGCTACCTGTCAATCCGCTACGTCAAAACATCACCAGTAAGAGATATAAACCGACATTTTCCCCATCCCAGTGGGAGTTTTTAAAAAAATCCCTTAAATACGGGAAACCCAAAATTTTTAATGTCGCAAAAATATTCAAACCCCTCCAAAAGCTTTTTTTGAAATCAGTACAGTATAACGAAAATTTTAAAAAACGCCTTTTTTTAAATAAAAAACTTTCAAAAAAATTTAAATTTAATTACAAAATAGAACGACTCTCCCCAAGGAGGAAGTCATCCCGGGGAAGCAACGTCTTGGAATCTTAAACTTCAGCATTTTCCCTAAAATTTAAAACCAAAAAATAAAAAAAAACGGCCTCAACATCATAAGTGAAACCAGTTGCCGGGAAATTTCTCCCTCGAAAACCCCAAAAGAAACAGGTATCGAAATGGGGAACACGAAGAAAGGCCTCCGGGCCCAAATTTAATATGGGGGTTTTTGTCAGTTTCCCCCCCTCGGGCTCGCTAGTCATTAGCCCCCCGCAAGAATTTTATCTTCAACATCCCTAACCTGAGCTTCAGACGTTATACGTACCTATATAAAACGTGTTTTTCTCTCTTCTAGTTAGATTTTTTTTTTTGGGGGCCCCATGATAAAGCCCAAATTGAATGGGCAAAACGTTTTAAGTCAAGGATTACATTTTACTGCTTTAAATTTAAATTTTTTTAAGCAGTTTACCCCCAAGCTCTCTGTAAATTTTAAATTTTTAAAATATACGATGTGATGGGGCCCCCGGGAAATCATAAATTCCTCATTACCTGTTCCGCGGGGAACAAAAACTACAGATGCCCAAGGGACCCAAATTTAATGTTTTAGTCATGGATGTCCAGTTAAACTATTTAAAAGAAACAGTAGCTTACGCTTTCCATCTTTTTAAAAAAAATTTCCCAATCCTGCTTTTTTTTTCCAATATTTTATAATATACTTTTCCTTTTCCTTTTAAAGCCGGCAGGGGGAAAAGGGAAAGGGGGTGGAGGGGGAGGGAGAGAGCCTACTGAATTTTTCTCTTTTTTTTTTCAGGCACAAGTAATAAGCGATAGGGCCTTTTTAAATTTTGGGTATAGTTAATTTTCAAACAAATATCCCCGGGGGAAAGGAGGGTTTGTTGGCAATCTACTTCCCATTTACTATTTGAGTGCCTGTCTGTCTCTGTCCGTCCGTCTTTTGTCTGTTGTTTGTCTGTCTCTGTCTGTCTGTCTGTTTTGTCCCTTTTTTTTCTCTTCTTTTCTCCCCTTTTCTCCTTTTCTCTCCCCCTCTCTCCTCTCTCTCACCCCTTTCCCTTTCCAACATTTCGTCTTCCCCGAGCTGTCATGGAGTTTTTTCCCCCCGAATCTTTGGGAGAAAAATTCCTAATATTTTTTTTTCCTCCTTTTTTAAGACACCATTTTTCCCGCTTCAGATTTTCTTTTTATCTAAGGGCTCACGTTATACTTTTATTGAAACCCCCTTTTTCTTCAAATTCCCCCCTCTTAAAAAATCGGACGACTACACCCCAATGTTTTGTTTATTCCAAACTTATAAACTAGTAATTTCTTTTCCCTTTTTTTTCCTTCACTTCATAAATGACTTTTGATATTCTAAAAAATAAATAGGGAGGGGTATACGGTCAAGCCAACTACCTTTTTTTTTTTTTTCGTCCCCTTAAAAATACATTTTTTTTGAGAAGGGGAAAAGGGTTTTTTGGGGAGAAATATCAGCGAGGACCCGGGGAGTGATTTTCACTGAAGCGGGTATATGAAACTCCGGGTTTTTATGGGTGATATAAAAAGGGAAATAATTAATACCGACAAAATATAACACATGAAGAAACCCGGAAAAATATTTATTAAAAATGTTTTGGGCCTGTTATCTTTTATCATGATCCCGGGGCCGAACTTTTGTAATTTTATTTTTTTGTTTGCTCAAGTATCTTCTTAAAAAACTTTTGGCGGATGAAGCATTAAGATGTAGGGTCTTTAGATGTCTTTTTTGTTATTCCCTTTTCCTTGTATTTTTTTTTTAAAGTATTTTTTATGCAAATAAAGCTCAAAATAGAATATAAATATAGGGGGATGGAAAAAGAAAAAAAATTTAAAAAAGGGTTTAAGGAAGAATTTTTGAGTTTAACCTGAAGTACGTTTATTCTTTTCTCTGGGATGGGGGGTCCCCAGTCCAAAATTTTAAAAGGGGGTACCTCCCTTTTTTTTATACAGTTGTAATAACCCCCTAATGAATAAACAGAAAGAGTGGACGAGGGGCTCGAAGCGCTGTCCTAAATTACAGTTCCCGACACACTACCTTTTGGCTAAAACCCCGGGCCCTTGGGGGTAATTTTAATATTATGTATGTGAGAGGGGCCCCCAATTTTAACTCGTTCCCTTTGGCCCAGGAGCTTTGATAATAGAACTTTTTCTTACCACAACAGGGGCCCTTAGGTTTTTTTGCTGTAAGGAAAAAAACGAAAGGGGAACGAGAGGGTCGAACTATTGTCAGGAAATTGATAGTCCTCCGCTATACCATCTCGGCTACCCCGGGGTTCTAATAGGAAAAATGGAAAATGAATACGAGGAGATAATAAAATTTAAAAGGAAAATTAAAAAAAACCTCCAGAAAATAGGGATTCATTACCTAAACCCAACTGGAAAGAAAAAAAAAGGATAAAATGCACCAGGGGACTCCCGGAAAAATACTGTTTATGCCCGTGTTGAGTCGAAAAAAAAATTCTAAAAAAATGACCAAAATCAAAACCCCCCCCCCACAGAAAAAATCATTAATCACTTTAAAACTTTTTACAAGTACTCAATGTTTTGGGCCCTTTAAATGGGAAAAAATTCAGAAAACTTTATTAAAAAAGAACCAAATACCGATAAGTAGGGGAAAGGGGGTTTTTCACTCCATAATGAAAGTAATGGAGACCCCAAACAAGACCATAAAAATCTTTAACAAGCGCCATCTTGTCCACATGAAATTTCCCAAAAAAGTAAATTAGGGGGCTGCCTCAGGTAAACAAAAGAACAAAAAATGATCCCCTTTCAACCAAAAAATACTGTGGCCCGGGTGAACCACTATATGACAACCTCCCTTAAAAATAAAGGGAAAAAACTTTCTTTTAGCTTTTTGTGATTATATTTCCCAGTTTTAAACCCATTTTTAATGATCCCAAATTTAAACCCCCCAAAACCAGACGTGGTGATGTTTTATATAAATATATATATATATATATATATATATATTTTTTATAAAATATATATATTTTTTTAAATATTTTAATATATATATATAAATATTTTATATATATAAATATATATATTTATATATAACCCCTCGCATGTGACATGTCATGCCGAAAAGGTAAAAAATTTGGTTTAAATTTGCATCAAAATCATTTTAAAAATTTAAATCATTATTTTAAAATTTTTTCCCTTTTAAAAATTATATATATTGGGGGGAACGCGGGGGGGGGGTCGGCATAGGAAAAGGGTTTGGGGGGAGTGGGTAAAGGTGTTTTTTTGCGAGGGGCTTGGAAATTCCAGCCAAACGTGCATGAGGTATTTGATAAGAGGGGAAAGGAGACAAAAGGGTTTTTTAAACTTGATGTGCTGTTGGGGTGGGGAGCAAAGTTTAAAATTTATGAAAGGGGTTCAGGGAAAAACCCGGCCCGGCCGGACTTGAGTCCTGGGGGATTTGGGGAAATACAGTTTTCCTTTCACTTTGAAAAAAGGGTGTTTTGGTTGAGTAGTATAAAAAGGGACCCTTTGGCAAAAAACAGTGATGGAGGAAAGATGATAAAGGTTTTTTCTTTTTTTTGGGCCACCCCCGCCTTGGGGGAATCACCCATGTGTTTTAAAATTTTTTTTTTTTTATTTATGTTTAAAAAAAAATTAAAAAATTTTTTAACAAAAAAATACCATAGGGAAAATTACCAAAACCCTTTTTTTATAAAAAAGGGCAATTTAATTTAGCCTAATCCAACTAAAATAATTTATAAAAATTTTTCAAAATTTAATAATAAAAACAATTTAAAATATTTTTTTTTTACAATTAAAAAAATGGGTTTTTGCGAAAATTTTCTGCAAAGCCCAAAAATTTTCGCTTGCCCTATTTGGCCCAAAAAAATGCGTTGCTATTTAAACCAAAATCAAGTTTTTTGTATTTGGCACGACCCCTGTTTTTTTTTTTTTATATTTATATATAATATATATATATATATATATATAATAAATATATAAATTTTTATATATATCAGATATTGGCATTTTGGGGGGATATGGGTTTTGGGTTTTCTATTCGTATTTGCTTTTAAACTGTTTTATTCTGGCACCTCTGCAAAAAAACAGGGATAAAGGGGTTTTGGGGTGGTGAAAGGTTTGAAAGATGATGAAAGTATTTTCTTTTTTGGGGGTTTTTTTTTCTTTTTTTTTTGGGCACCCCTTCCCCGGGGGAGCGACCGACTTGTTTTAAAAAAAAAAAAAAAAAAAAAAATATATATATATATAAATATATTATATTTTATATATATATATTTATAATATATATATTATATATATATATATATATAAATATTTACTATATTAAAATATATATATTTTTTAATAATATACAAATATATATAACATATATATATATATATATAATATATATATAAAATATAATTATATAAAATATAAAATATAATATATATATATATATGCATATATATATATTTTATATATTTTTATATATATATATACCTATATAATTTTATATATATATATAAATTATAATATAATATAATATTTAATATATTTTATATAGTATATAAATATAATTTTATATATATAAAATGAAATATGAAGCATTTATTGTGAATTAAGTCTTTTTTTCATCTAATATAATAAAGACATTTATAGTATTTTTATTAAAAGTTAAAAAGGGAAAAAAAATTTATGCTTAATAGTATTAAAATTTCTTTATTTTTTTATTTTATTTTCACACTGGCCCGATTCCCCCCAACAGGGGGCCCCCAAAAAAAAAAAAAAAAAAAAACTTTCACCATCATTCACTCCATCACTGTCCCTTTCCCCGAAGGGTGCTTTTTCACTACAGTTTTTTTAAACTGCAATATTAACACCCCCCCTTCAGAGTGAAAGGGATGTACTTCCCATCCCAGGACTCAAGTCCCGGCCGGCCGGTTTTCCCTGAACCCCTTCAAAAATGTTACTTGCCCCACTTTCCCAAAAGCACGTCAATATTAAAAAAACCCTTTGTCCCATTCCCCTATCAACAGCTCCGCTTTCCTGGGTGGAAAGTCCCCAAACCCCCCGCACAAAAACCTTTCCTTTTAACCCCCCCCCTCCAACCTTTCCTAGGGCCGAAACCCAACCCCCCCTTTTCCCTTTCCCCTACAGGCTGATACACTCTTGAAGTCATTCTGTTTCGCTCCCCTTCTCTTTTACATTCCCCAACCACCTCCCAAAAACCCCTTCCCCCAGGGCCCCCTTTGGGCAACAGTTTTGGTAAACCCCAAACCCCCTTTCCCAACTTCCCAAAATCCGAATTTTCTGCATTTTAAAATTTACACCACACATTGCCCCCGACATGACATTCCACTGCCCCCAGCCTTTTCCTCGGGTGCCAAAATTTATCAACCCCTGCTTCACACCCATATAAGAAAAGTTGGTAAAAAATTTCTCTAAACATTCCCCCTTTTTACCCATCTACCTTTTACTTCATTTTAACTACCAAATAGAAAGTGATTGATATAATTTTGGCCCCCTCTATAAAAAAATGTAATCCCGAAGTCTACCCCAAAAATCTTTTATCTACCAAAAAAAAATAATTTCCCAAAAAACTAAATGTCATTTTTGCCCAAAATCATTATAAATTATAAATATAAAATAATATATATATTATATATTTATATATATATATTATATATTAAAATATAAAATATATTATTAAAAATATTTTAAAAATTTCAAATTGGCCCAGAGCATGCGAAATATACACAAACACTATCTCGGGGGGAAGGGGATCGAACCTACGAAAACCTTTGGGCAAGGGACCTTTTAGGGGCTTTAACCCAAATTTCCCACACGGACCCCAAAACCCTTTGGGGTGTAGCATGAGCTTTACGTTTGATCCAAGGGACCCCTTTCAGGGAGAAAAGGGTTACAGCTTTTTATCTAAGGTGATGCATTTCAGGGTAAGAAAATGAAAAGCGTAAGCCTTCTCCCTGAAAGCTGGCTGCCTTGGGTTTAAAAGTGTTTAAATCATGTACACGCCAAGGAAAAAGGGCCCTTTTTGGGGAGATTTTTAAAACCTGCGTACCTTGTCCTTAAAGGGTTTGTAGGTTTGAGTCCCCCTTCACCAGGATTTATGTTTGTGGGGAAATTTTGCATGTTTCGGAAATTTCCTTTCATTGTTTTAAATCTCTATAAGGGTGGATTTCTGCAGGGGATGAGATGAAAACTGGGAACCTTCCTCCTGAAAGCTGGCTGCCTTGGGGTCAAAGGTAAACTTTATGCTACACGCCAAGGTAAATTTGGGCCGTGTGGGTAGATTGGTAAAGCACGCGTACCTTGTCCTAAGGTTCGTGGTTGAGTCTCCCCCTTTACCAAGTTTAGTTTTTTGTTTTATATTTCGCATTCTCACGCGAATTCCTTGCATTGTTCAAATCTCTTTGTAAGGCTGATTTCAAGCAGGGGAAAAGATGAAAAAACTGTAAGCCTTCCCCTGAAAGCGGCTGCCTTGGGTCAAACGTGTAGCCATGCTACACGCCAACGTATTGGTCCCTGTGGGTAGATTGGTTTAAAACACTGCGTACCCTTTCCCAAGGGGTAAAGGGCGATTTTTCCTTCACCAAAAGATCAGTTTTATAATTTTTAAATATATATATTTTTAAAATAAAATATATAAATATATATAAATATAAAAGATATATATATAAGGTTTGTGCCGAATGGGAAACTTGCGATCTTGGCTTAAATAGCAACGCTTTTTTTGCCCTATTTGGACAAGTGAAAATTTGGGGTTGCAAAAATTTCGCCCAAAAACATTCTGAACCTAACGAAAAAAATAAATTTGATTGTGTTTGTTTTTGTACTAAAAATTTGTAAAAGTATTTTTAAAAATATTTTGGGTTTGGGGTTTTGGAAAAAAATAAATTGCTCTTGTTATAATAAGGGTTTGGTAAATTTTCCTAAGATTCTTTTGGGGCAGAATTAAAAATTTTTTTAAATTTAAAATTAATGAAAAAAAAATATTTTTACACGTATAAGAAAAAAATTTAAAATGACTTAATTTTTAAAAAGATTCTTGCTAATTTTAAAAGTTTTAAAATATTCGGCACACATTATAAATATTTAATATATATATTAAATAAAATATATATTATAAATATTTTTTTAAAATATAAATATTTTATATATATAATATATATATAAATATAACGGGTTCGTGCCGAATATGTAAAAATGGTCAAATTTGCAAGAACTCTTTTAAAATTAAGTCCTTTTTGAAATTTTTTTCTTAAAAACGTTTTAAAAAATATTTTTTTCATTTATGTTAAAGTAAAAAATTTTTTAATTTTTCACCAAAAGGAAAACTTAGAAAAAATTACCAAACCTTTTTAAAACAAGGGAACCAAATTTATTTTAGCCTAACCCAACTAAATATATTTTTGATTTATTTTAAAATTTTTAAAAACAAAAAAAACACATGAAATATTTTTTTTTCGTTTGGTTTGCAGAATGAATTTTTGGGGAAATTAATTTCATACACAAATTTTCGCTTTTCCTATATGGCAAGAGGGGCGTTTCCTTTTTTAAGCCCAAGATCGCAAGTTCTGCCCCATTCGGCACACATAATATATATAAAAATAAAATTTTAAATATATATATATATATTTAAAAATTTTATATATATAATAAAAATAAAAATATATATATATTTATTGTAAAAAATTAATTTTATGTAATTTATGGTGCCATATAGGAAAAAATTTGTCGATTAGCAAGGAAAATCAATTTTAAAAAAAAAGGCCCCTTTTTAAAATTTTTTTTATAAAGTTTAAATATATAATTTTTTTTTTTATTTTTGTTAATGTTAAAATTAATAAATTTGTACCCCCAAGGGTAACTTACCTAACCCTTTTTATAAAAAAGTGCAAAATTTTTTTTTTTCCCAATCCAACTAAATTTTTTTTAGGAAAAAGTGTACAAAAAATTTTAAAAAACAAAAACAATGAAATATATTTTTTTGTTTTGGGTTTAGAAAGATTTTTAAAAAATTTTTGCATACACAAATTTTGCCCCACCTTCTTCGGCAAGAAAAGCGTTGCTGTTTAAGCCCAAAAAAACAAGTTTTGCCTATTCGGCACGACACACCCCAAACACAACCACCACACACACACACCACCACACACACACACACACCCCACACACACACAACACGACACACACATATATATATATATATATATATATAAAATATAATATATTATATATATAAATAATAATATTTTGTATTTATAAAAAAAATATATATAATATAAAAAATATATATAAAATATATAAAAATAAAAATATATATATATTTTAAATATTTTTTTTTTTATAAATAATATTTAAAAGTGGTGTGCGTGTGTGTTTGTGTGCAAACAATCGAGACGGGCGGAAACTTTAAATTTTGCAGGGGCAAGCCAAAGGGGGGGGGGGGGTGGAAAACTTTAGCTCAAGTACTTTCACACTTTTCGGGCGTCATCAGGGGCTGTGCAAAGTTGGGAAAGGCAAAAACAGGAGAATAGGATAAGTTTTCAGAGAGTGATATTTTGAGGGAGTCAGTCTTAGAGAGGAAAGGGGGGAAGCCACCACACACCTGCCCCTCCCGGGCCCCCCTCCCAAAATGGGATTGGTGGGTTAGACCTCAGTTTTTCAGATAACCCCCTTTTTTCCCTTTTTGCCAGCCCTTTCCCTCCCTCCGTCAGCCCTTCCTTCCTACCCATCAGCCCTTCCCTTTTCCCTTTTTTTCAGCACTTCCTTCCCTCCCCCCCCGCTCTTCTTTTCCCCCCTCAGCCCTTAATTTTCCCCTTCCGGCAGCTTTTTCCCCCCCCGTCACCCCTTCCTTCCCTCCTGTCACCCCTTTCCCTTTCCTTTTTGGGCTGCCTTCCCCCCCCGTCAGCCCTTTCCCCCCCTCCTCAGCCCTTCTCAGACCCCTCCCTTTTTCCCTTAGTTCCTTTAACCCCCTTCCTTATATCCTTTATATGGGAATACCAGCGGTCGTAGGGACCATGATCTATCCAGCGTTTCAGACAAACCTCACTTTTCCTCTAGACTTGCATGGTTATCCCCTTTGAGGGTTTTTTTTAAGTGGGAATCGCCTTTGAGATTTAAAAAGGTTATCAAATTTATTTTTTGAGCGCAAGATAATTTTTGTTTTGAAAGGTTTTTGGGGTTTTAGAAAAACCTGCCTAGTATGGGCCCCGTAGCCCGCCATATTGTTCCCCTTTCTTAAATTTTTTTAGGTTAAAAACGCTCGGTGAACCCGTGGGGATGGTGGCCAAAAACTTTTTCTTCACAAAGGTTTAAAGGGGGTCCGGGGCCCATTCCCCGGGGAGGAAAGAAACATTGGGGGGTGTTTCCTTACAAACCCTTTTTCAAAAATTTACCCATCAGTAATAATGGGTTTCCCGGGGTTAGCGACGGGGTGGGGCGCATCCTGGGAAAAAAAATTGATATTAAATTTTCCCCCAAAAAAGCCCCACCCTAACCCAGCGGCTTTCTATACAGAAAATATGCCCTTGATGTTAGCTGGCTGTTTTACCTTGTTATGTCACTGATGTCAACTAGGAATGTTACTTGTTTTATGTCACTGATTTTCAGCTAGGACTGTATACCTTTTAATGTACTGATGTCAGCTTTGGGGCTGTATACCTTGTATATGGGCATGATGTCAGCTAGGGCTGATACCTTTTAAATTTTCCCCGATGTCAGCTAGGGCGTATACCTTGTATATTCACTGATGTCAGCTAGGGGCTGTATACCTTGATATGTCAGTTTTCAGCAAGGGCTGTATACCTTTTTATATTTCAAATTTTTGTTTAGCTAGGACCCCGTATAACCCTTTTATATGTCCTTTTGTCGCTAGGGACTGTATAAACCTTTTTTTATGTCACTGAAGCAGCTTTGGACTTATACCTTGTAATGTCACTGATTTCAAACTAGGACTGTATACCCTTTATAAGTCACGATGTCAGCTAGGACTGTATTTCCTTGTATATGTCACTGAATTTTCAGCTAGGGCTGTTTTACCTTGTATATGTCACTGATTCACTAGGGCTGTATTTCCTTGTATATGTCACGATGTCAGCTAGGACTGTTACCTTGTTTATGCACTGATGTAAACTGGGGCTGTATACCCTTTTATATGTCACTGATGTAAACTAGGGGCTTTTTTACCTTGTATTGCCCCTGATTCAGTAGGACGTATACCCTTTATATTCACTGATGTCAGCTAGACTGTATACCTTGTTTTATGTCACGATGTCAAGCTAGGGCTGTATTCCTTGTATATGTCACTGATGTCAGCTTTGGACTGTATAACCCGTAAAATGTCCCCTGATGTCAGCTAGGACTGTATACCTTTGTAATGTCACGATGTCAAACTAGGGGGCTGTATTTCCTTGTATATTCACTGATTTTCACTAGGGGCTGTTTTACCTTTTTAAAATGTCACTGATGGGCAGCAAGGGACGTATACCTTTTATATGTCCCCTGATGTCGGCTAGGGCTGTATACCCTTTTATATTCACTTTTTGTCAGCTAGGATTGTAACCTTGTATAAAAACCCCTGATGCAGGGGGGGTAGGGCTTTTAAAACCCTTTTTTTATTTTCACTGATGTCAGCTAGGACTTTATAAACCCTTTTATATGTCACTGATGTCACTAGGACTGTTTTACCCCTTTTAAAATGTCACTGATGTCCCGCTAGGGCTGTATACCTTTTATGTCACTGATTTTCAGCTAAAGGGTGTATACCTTTTAAAAAACACTGATGTCAGCTAGGACTGTATACCTTGTATATGTCACTGAAGTCAGCTAGGGCTGATACCTTTATTGTCACTGATGTCAGCTAGGACCCGTTTTACCCTTTTATAAGTCATGATTCAGCTGGACGTTACCTTGTATTGCATGATGTCAGCTAGGATTTTATACCTTGTTTTGACTGTGTCAGCTAGGTAAATATTGTATATGTCATGAGTACTGGGATGAAACCCTTTGTATTTGTCCTGATGCCCTGGGATGTACCCCTTGTAATTACTGATGTCAGCTGGGGACTGTATACTTGTATATGCCTGTGTCCTGGGACTTTTATCTTGTTTATGTCACTGATGTCAGCTGGGACTGTATCCCTTGTATATTCAGATGTCAGCAGGACTGTATCCCCTTGTATATGTCATGATGTCAGTGGATGTATACCTTGTATAGTCATGATGTCAGTAGGACTGTATACCTTGTATATGTCCTGATGTAAAGGACTGTATACCTTGTATAGTCATGATGCAGCTAGGACTGTATCCCTTGTTAGTCATGAGGGAGCGGAAGTATCCCCTTGTTATGTCATGAGTCATGGATGTTACCTTGTATATGTCACTAGTCATGGACTGTAACCTTGTTATGTCATGATGTCACTGGCTGTATCCCTTGATTGAAATTGTAGAAATAAAAAAATTTTTCTTTTAAATTTTTTTAAGAGACACTAGCAAAAAACGCCCATTTATATTTGTCATTAATGTTAACAGGTTTAAAAATGTATTTAAATTTGGTTTGATGGGCAGAAATCCCATGAAAAGGGGGGGGTCGTGTCCACAGCAACCTGTGTTGCCAAAACCAAGTGTGAAGGTCGTTATAAGGGGGGGTCGTGCCCGCAGCAACACTTTTGCCAAAAACCAGTGTGAAGGGTATTAAGGAGGGGTCGTGCCCGCGCAACACTGTGTTCCCTAAACCAGTGGGTTTTGGGTTTTCCCTAAAATTTGTCTCCGCCATTTTTACCTAAAGGAAAATTAAATGTATTATATGAATCGACAAAAGGTGTTTAATAAAACATATTTGTATTATTGATATAAACGTTTTTTTTTTTTTTTTTTTTTTTTTTTTTTTTTTTTTTTGTGTGTGGTGTGTGTGTTGGTGTGTGTGGTTTGGTGTTATCACCTTTTTGGTTGAAAGGTGGGTCTTAGCCCTGGCCCCCCCCTTTCCCGGTTGTGCGGGGCCCTCTCTCTCCCCTCCAGCTTTATAAAAAACCTCGCTTAAAACTGTGTAGGGGTTCCCCGCCCCCATACTTTTATTTTTAGGTTTCCCTGCCTACAACTCTGAAAAAGAAATACTTCCTAAAATTCTCTGACCTCATTTGTGTTTCAATTTCCCAAATGTGATTTGTTTTGTGTCCCCCCCGGAACATCTTGTCTTTGTCCACCTTGTCTATTCCCCGGGAGTTTTTTATATGTGTTATAGTCTCCCCTGACCTCCGTCCTCAGTGTCGTCAGGCCGAGTGGTGTGTGTGTGTGGTTGGTGTGTGTGGGGTGGTGTGTGTGTGTGGGTGTGTGTTTGTGTGTTGTGGTTTTGTTTTTTGTTTTTGTATGTGTTTGATGGGTTCGATTCATTACGTATTTTTTCTAGTATAAGGAAAAATGCAAACAAACTTTCGAATTTTGAACAATGAAAAAAAAAAGCCCATTAACATTTAAATTTTAACATGCTACCCCACAGTATTGGGGAAGCTTGAATGGGCGAAATCCTCAGTATATAAGATTAAAATATGGTCCTGGGTTTTTGGGATTGGTTTGTTTCGAGTTGTACAGAGTGGGGCCCCTTCCCACACCCCCGAGATTTCCGGTGGGTCTCTCAGTATTGTGTGACAGAACGGGATCGAATTATTTAATATCAAAGGCAAGTGTAATGGCTAAAAAGCTCCTACATATATATCCCAAAGACCTATATTTTAAATTGTACTGGTACACAATCAAAGCCATAAATAACAAAAGGCACAAGATTCTGACTGGAACAATACTTAAAATAACTTGTACTATAGGAGAGAGAAATTAGGACGACATTCGGTCCACTAAAAAATAATTCAGTTGCATTGCAAATTACGTTTGAGAAAAGATAGATCTATATTTCTAACAATTAGTATATTATTTTATGTTAAAGAAGTTTTGTTGTCCAAGGGAGTATCTGACAAGATTAACTGTGCTCCTGGAATATATAACATGTAAACCACAAATATAAACATGTTAAAACAGTATCAAACACCTGTTAAACTCCACATTGTAACACCTTAAGAGGAATAAATATTGAATTGTATGTTATAAGGAGGTACAGACAAAAATTTCTGGTCTCCCTCTTTGTAAACAGTCGAAAAACTTTATATATACACATGCAAACTTTAATTATAAAGTTGATCCACATTTTGATATTAATCTAGATGAGTTGATGGGGAAACGTCCGGAAAACTGCTGGTATCACGGTCTCTTGATGGAATCTTTGTTTGTAATATCTTCCATATGTGGGATTTGTTTGAAAGTTCGTCGGCGCTCTGTCAACCTTTCCACACAATTATTTAAGTGACAATAAATTTTATGATTTGAGGCGTGGTTGCGTGGTGGATATTCCTTTGAGGGGAAACTCCAACAAGTTAGGTTGATCTTATATGTCTCGGTTGCTGAATGAGATGCCGCCTCTAGTATACGCGAACGAATCTCATAAAAACACAACAATACTGTTAATATTCAGAATTTGAGGCTAAAATTTCCTTTCAGCATTTTAGTAATTGTTTGAAGTTGCATGTCCAAAGTTTTTTCTATGCGCAAAGGTAATTCCACAAATTTATTTTGGTTTTAGTGAATGTTTCTAAATTAGTTTACAAAAATAATTTCTTTTAAAATGGCTCATGACCTGCAGTGCACGGAACATTCTGCATCGTAAAACTTTAAATAAAATTAGGAAACCTATTTATGGCCTAAATGTCACTCAGATTCCACTAACTATTGTAGAGTGTAAAGTTGCAACTGTCATCCTCGATGGTACCAGTCGGTTAACCTTGGTCAAATGCCTAATCTTTACGGCGCTACGTTTGAAAGAGTAGCTATTGAATCGTTGGTCCTTTATCTCCACTTTATAGGGGACATTGGTTTCGATTATGCTTCGAGTTTCCCTTGAAGCATACCCTTAAGACCATAAACTACTACGAGGTGGCAGAAAGCCCTTTTGTCCATCTGTCCAGAGTGGCTCAATCTCGAGAATTTTAGTCTGACCGGGGCACAATTCACATCGGACTTAATGAAATCTTTACAACTTTGGGGTGAAGCCTCTCTTCACAACACACTATCATCCCAGCTGTAATGGGAGGATTGAGGCAGCATTCGGATTATCAAGTCCATATTAAGGCACTTTGCTCTTAAACCTTTGGAGTGGCATGTTAACCTACACTGTGCTTTGATTGCCATGAGGGAAGTTCCCAGTGCTCTTTGGGGTTTTCACCTTTTGAACTTCTCTATGGGGATAGAACAGCAGAGGTCCATGTCCATCCTTCATGACTTATGGACTAATGAGGGGTAAATGCTGAGTTCAGTCTTCATACCCGTTCGCTCCTTGACTTAGGTCCAAAATTGAGGAGACCTCTGAATAGTTTCGACAAACTTTAAAGTTTGTAAAGGACCAGTACAACAAAACTATTTTGATTCAAAAGTCAGAGGAGAAATTATAAAGTCGGTGTTGGTTCTTGTAATTTTCCTATCAAGTCAAAAAATATTATTAGCATGGAAAGGTATATAAAAGTATTAAAAAATTTGTGGGAAAGTTGACTACCTCATAGGAAGTCAAAGGGAAAACCTAAGCTTTATAAAACATCCTTAAGAATATTACGAAGAAATTCGGTTTTCAAACTGCCTTAATAACTTCGACTTAGTTTTTCCACACGAACTTGATAAGACACTGAAGAATGTAAAGTGTACTAATTGCACTCTAACTTATACTTGATGAAGAAATACATGATTGGTGATGTTGGCCATCTCGGACGCAACACCAATTTATTAATGAATTTTGGATTGACCATAAGAGAACTGAAATTATTCAATGTTGAGAAACGTTTCAGAGTTTTACTGAATTCAGGAGTTACCTCCGGTAGTCCATAAGATTGACTTATTGAACGGGGACCAAACTATCAAACGTAAATTTATAACAGTTCAGTTCTCCTTAGGGATTGCATTTGACCGAGGAGGTTGACAAATTTTTAAAATAAAGATCCTTGATTCTAGTTTCTTATATTGTTTTCACCAGTGTCATGGTTAAAGAAGGAGGATAAGTCATATAGATTGCTATTGACTTACAGGCCTTACTTGCTAAACTCGGTGGGATGCTGAGCCTATTGCCCTTACTAGATAGCGATCTACACAAATTTTTATGTCGCTTCCTTTTTTCAGAGATTGATATTGCACGGCATATCATTCAAGTAATGTCTGATCCTTTCTAAGAGTACACGCTTTTCCTACACAAAGGATGATGCAGTATAGAAAACTAGGCCCTACGGTTTTGGTAACTGCCTGTGCTACCTACGAAGACTGATGAGAAAGGTTTGGGTAATATGCCAAATGTTTCAGTTTATTTTGATAACATTTACGTCATGACATTAGTGGGGCGAACATTATCAAGACATTCATCAGTTTTGCGTGGTTACGCTACATGGCCCATGCCAAGCGAAGAAATGCTTATTGGGTATACAAGATTAGATATCTTGGGACTGATACTTTCTAATAACACTCTGCAGCCTCTCCCCCGTAAGAACAAGCTTTTATTAGAATTTAATTCCCATAACCAAGAAACAATGCGTTTAGCTTTCTTGGTTCTGTCAATTTTTTATGCATACACGGTTTATCGAATCTTGTGAAATTACAGGCATTTATCGGATTCTTAAAAGTCTGTGAAGGAACCTCTTGAACTTTCGCCGTAGCTCGGGAAAAAGTTTAATGAGATTAAGTATATTTGCGAAGACATATAATAAGATTCAGATATTATAAAAACATTTTGTCTGAGAACTGATGCTCAAATACTGGCATAGGTTGGGTGTTAAAACAATACCATGATTGTACTCCTCCTGTATGCTTCTAAGCCGGAAAATTCCTTCCCGCAGAAAACAAGATACTCACAATAGAAATGAATGTTTAGCTTGTGTGGGTATCTCAAATTAATTTTATTTGCTTGGAAAAGTATTATTTAGAAACGGACCACATCTTTGATATACCTAGAAAATTTTAAGGGAACCAACAGTCGCTTTGAGGTGGACATTGGCACTCAGGTTTTAAGTTCCATATTGTGTATATTCAATGTTTCATCAATTATTCTCTGACTGGATAAGTCGTGTCAGTCAGTGAAGAATTGTTGCTTACACGACTTCACTGTTAGAACTTTTTCCATAGCCTATTCTTCTTTACCTTGACTATAAAGTCTTGGCATGGGGGAAGTGTTGAGGGTAAAGTACAATAGGATAGTGTGTAGAGGAATATATATAGTATCAGTAGTTTCAGCCGGCTTATAGTTATATTGATAGGGTAAGTCCACTCTCCGTTTTTCCCGCTTTTCTACCCTCCTGAAATTGATGTTTGTTCGGCGGTATCAGTAGGGTTAAGTCACGTCCCGTTTTTTCCCGCCTTTGCTCCTCCTGCAATTGATAGTTAGTCTGCGGTACTTGTTTAAGTAGGGTCAGTCTAGCTGCTATCCGTCCTACCTCTTCTCCCCCAGAAGGTGAGTGTGGGGCCTCTGGTTTTCAACAGAAATCATGACTCAAGCTCCAATTACTGTAAGTACATGCTCCTGCCTTGTATTTAGTGGATTTATTGGTTGAAAGCTGCAAATTTTGACAATATAAAATTAGTCTTCAGTCTTGCTCTAGGTTGATGTTGTAAAAATCACCAGTCTTTAGAATATTTGTTCACAACCATGGAAAGTGTGATTATTTAAGCAGTGGGTAACATGTTATCTTTCAGCTTGGATGTCAGAGCGGGTCAGCCTGACATCAACGAGTAGAACGGATGGAGTACGGTCTAAGTCCAGAGACTTCGCCATGTTGAATCACTCTACCTTGTGCCTGTAGAATTGCAGAGTAAATCACCAGCATTGCATCGGTAAGAAAACCTGCTTTCTGTCTTCGGGATAGAATATCACTGGGTATACTTGTGAGAAATGCAGTGGATGGTTCACATACCCTGCGACCCCCCCCTCCTTATCATCAGCAACGGTACGAGTTTTCAACAACAGTGTCACAAACAGACACCATTGTAGATAATAGTGTCGAGTTATATTGGTATTTTAATTCATTTTCATTTTTCATTTTTTTTCTTTTCAAATGGATATACCTTTCATGTTTTGTTGTTTTATGTTTGATTTATAAATAGTGTTTATCTTTGCTGATATTATTTATTTTCTTTTTATATTCATTAATTTTCATGTGGAGGAGCCAGCTGAGAAATACTGTCTGAAGTTGTTTACAGGGTGAGTAAGCTTTACAATGATTTAATTGTTTAATTTCCTGTCAAGTCGGAAAATCACTATATGGCCTTCCTTCAGTTTTAGTTACATTACGTCACATAGATGGCTTAAATTTTTGAAGGCGAGGATATGTTATTTTCAAGATAGTGTGATAGGAGGAAGTTGCTTAATTGGATTGTTATTTTCACATCAGTAGTAATATGCAACTATTGCTGTGTTTTTTCACGCTATTTATTCATACATCTTATTTTGTTGCAGTGTTTGAACTTTCGGCTGTTCAAGAATTCGACCTCGCATTTTCCCATCTCATTCGTATTAAAATTGGCTGTGTCACCTCTTCAGCAATGATAATGCTATCCTTCACGTTGGGATCTGGTATTTTCTGTGGCCATTGCATTGTTCTTGTAAAAACTTCTGCAAGTTCCATGCACAAAATCTATTAATCTATCTAGAAGAAGTTGTCAAAAGATGGTCAGTATTTGGTATTCAAAGAAACTTTTATGGTCCATGTTGGCGGACAAGAGTTCGTGATAAAACCAGAGTTACTTTTTAGATAATTCTTATCATCTCTGTCGTTTGGGGGGAAAATGTTTTCGCATTACTGCATATTGCGTCATACAAGATATTCATATAATTCTGGCATCGAGACGAGCCGGATCTCTTTCTGTATCTTGTCAGGAATTCTTTGACAAACCCACACCGCTGTATTGGTTCTTTTATCAAAGACACGAAGCATTTTTTTGGCGGCCAGATCGCCGGCATCTCGCAAGGCAAAGACCGATTAATGAATCACAGCACGGTTAAATAGGGGTTTCCTGTCTTACGAAATTTATAGCCTTCTTCACTAAGGTTTTGAGGAGGTAGATTGTTGGTATTGAATATTGATATTGTGATTATGGACTTCAGCAAGGCTTTTGATAGAGTTCCACATAGAGTATTGAGGAAACTTAGGCCCAAGGAATAGGTGGGAGTATACCTGCTGTTGGTATTAGAGTGTGGAGAGTATACCTGTCTGTTGGTGGAGAGTGTGTGGGGATGTTACTGCCTTTGGTGTAGAGTTGTGAGGGGGTATACCTGCTGTTGGGTGTAGAGTGTGGAGAGTATTTATACCTGCCTGTTGGTGTAGAGTGTGGAGAGTATACTGCCTGTTGGGTAGAGTGTGGAGAGTATACCTGGCCTGTTGGTGTAGAGTGTGGTGGAGAGTATACCTGCCTTACCTCGTTGGTGTAGGCGTGTGTGAGAGTATACCGTTGATGGTGTAGAGTGTGGAGAAGAGTATACCTACTGTTGGTGTAGAGTGTGGAGAGTATACATGCCTGTTGGTGTAGAGTGTGGAGAGTATACTGCCTGTTGGTGTAGAGTGTGGAGAGTATACTGCTGTTGGTGTTAGAGTGTGGGGGAGTATAACTGCTGTTGAGTAGAGTGTGGGGAGTATACCTGCCTGTTGGTGTAGAGAGTGGGAGTATACTGCCTGTGGGTGTAGTGTGTGGAGAGCATACTGGCTGTTGGTGTAGTGTGTGGAGAGTATACCTGTCTGTTGGTGTAGAGTGTGGAGAGTATAGCTGCATGTTGGTGTAGAGTGTGGAGGTATCTGCAGTTGGTTAGTGTGTGGAGATTTTACTGCATTTTGGATTGTAGTGTGAGAGAGAGTATACCTGATCGGTTGTGTAGAGTATGGGGAGTATCCTGCCTGTATGTGTTGAGTTTCGGGGTAGTATACCTGCCTGTTGGTGTGAGTGTGGAGAGTATACTGCCTGTTGGTGTATGTGTGGGGAGCGTATACCGCCTGTTGGTTGTAGAGTGTGGGGAGTATATGTGTGGTGTAGAGTGTGGAGAGTATACTGCTGTTGGTTGTAGTGTGTCGGAGAGTATACCTTGCCTGTTGGTTGTAGAGTGGTGGGAGTATACCTGCTGTGGTGTAGAGTGTGGGGAGTATACTGCTGCTTGGTGAAGAGTGAGGGTGTTACCTGCCTGTTGGTGTAGAGTGTGGAGAGTATACTTGCCTGTTGGTGTAGAGTGTGGGGAGTATACCTGCCTGTTGGTGTAGAGTGTGGGGAGTATACATGTGTTTTGTGTAGAGTGTGGGAGAGTATACCTGTGTTGGAGTAGAGGGTGGGGAGTATACTGCTGTGGTGTTGAGTGTGTTGGGAGTATTACTGCTGTGGTGTAGAGTGATGGAGCTTATACTTGCTGTTGGTAGAGTTTGGGGAGTTCTGTCTGTTGGTGTAGAGTGTGGGGAGTATACCTGTGTTGGTGTAGGAGTGTGGAGAGTATACTTGCCTGTTGGTTGTAGAGTGTGGGGAGTATACTGTTGTCGGAGTAGAGTGTGGGGAGTATATGCCTGTTGGTGAAGAGTGTGGAAGTGTTATGTTTGCATGTTGGTGTTGAGTGTGGGAGTCATACCTGTTTGTTGGTGTAGAGTGTGGGGAAGTATACTGCCTGTTGTGTAGAGTGTGGAGAGTATACATGCTGTTGGTGTATAGTGTGGGGAGTATACTGCCTGTTTGGTGTAGAGTGTGGAGAGTATACCTGCTGTTGGTGCTAGGAGTGTGCGGGAGTTAACTCCCTGTTGGTTGTAGAGTGTGGGAGTATCCTGCCGTTGGTTTGAGTGTGGAGAGTTACTGGCCTGTTGGTGTAGAGTGTGGGGAGTATACCTCTGTTTGGTTAGAGTGGGAGAGTTATAGCTGCTGTTGGTGTAGTGTGTGGTGGAGTATTTACCTGCCTCATGTTAGGTAGAGTGTGGGATGAGTATACTGCCTGTTGGTTGTAGAGTGTGGGGAGTATACCTGCATGTTGGTGTAGAGTGTGGGGAGTATACCTGCCTGTTGGTGTGAGTGTGGATGAGAGTTGATTTGACCTGTTGGTGTAGAGTGTGGGGAGTATACTGCTGTTGTGTAGAGTGTGGGGAGTATACCTGCATGTTGGTGTTTAGGTGTGGAGGTATAACATGCCTATTGGTTTGTAGAGTGTGGGAGTTACTGCCTGTTGGTGTAGAGTGTGGGCGTATTGTATACTGATGTTGGTGTAGAGTGTGGAGAGTTTACTTGCCTGTTGGGTGAGTGGTGGGGAGTATACTGTCTGTTGGAGTAGAGTGTGGGGAGTATATGCATGTTGGTGTAGAGTGTGGAGAGTATATTGCTGTTGGTTGTGTAGGTTAGTGGGAGTTTACAGTCTGTTGGTGTAGCGTGTGGGGAGTATTACTGCCTGTGGTTTGTATAGTGTGGAGAGTATGCTTGCCTGTTGTGTAGGTGTGGGGAGTTTACCTGTCTGTTGGTGTAGAGGGTGGGAGTTATTACCTGCTCGTGGTGTAGAGTGTTGGAGAGTATACTTGCTGTTGGTTGTAGGAGTGTGGAGAGTATACCTGCTATTGGGTTGTAGAGTGTGGGGTGAGTATACGCTGTTGGTGTAGAGTGTGGAGAGTATACTGCTGTTGTTGTAGATTTGATTGTGGGGAGTAGTATACCTGCTGTTGGTGTAGCGCTGTGGAGCGTATACTTGCCTGTTGGTGTAGAGTGTGGTGTATACTGCCTGTTGGTGGGAGTGTGGGGAGTATACTGCCTGTTGGGTAGAGTGGAGGGGAGTATTACCTGCTGTGGTGTAGAGTGTGGAGCGTATACTTTGATGTGTTGTAGAGTGTGGGGAGTACACCTGATGTTGGTGTAGAGTGTGGAGATATACTTGATGTTGGTGTAGTGTGTGGAGAGTATACTTGCTGTTGGTGTAGAGTGTGGGGAGTATTAGAATGCTGTTGGTGTAGAGTGTGGGGAGTAACCGCCTGTTGGTGGTAGAGTGTGGAGAGTATACTGCTGTTTTGTGTTAGAGTGTGGAGAGTATACTTGCCTGTTGGTGTAGGTTGTGGGGAGTCTACCTGCGGTTGGTGTAGAGTGTGGGGAAGTTATATTGCTGATGGTTGTGAGGTGTGGAGTAAGGGGGTATACTGCCGCTTTGGTTGTAGAGTGTGGAGGTATACTTGCTGTCTGTTGGTGTTGAGTGTGGGGAGTTATTCTTGCCTGTTGGTGTGAGTGAGGGGGTATACTGCTGGTTGGAGTAGATGTGGGGGTATTACCTGCTGATTGGTGTAGAGTGTGTTAGAGTATACCTGTCTGATGGTTGTAGGAGTGTGGAGGGTATACCTGACTGTCTCCGCCAGGTGTTGTATTCTGGCGCTTTAAACCACTTGTTAATGTTGTATTAATTTGTCTGTGATCTATGGATGACCTTGTTATGCGATATTAAGGATAGACTGGCATGTGTTATTAAGGATGACTGGTATGTAATGTATAGGATAACCCGGCGTGTTGAAATAAGGACAAACCCTGGTATGTGAATAAAGATGACTGTTATGGAATATAAGCATGACCTTCGGTATGGGCTATAAGGTGACTGATATGGAATATTATGGATTAATGGTATGTGATATATGGAAGACCTTGTATGTGATAGAAATGTGGACTGCATGGAATATAAGGATGACCATGTATGGGAATATAAGTTGTGGTATTGGATATGTGGATGGCCTGGTATGGGAATATTACTGAGTGTGACCTGTGAGGTATATTACAATGACCTGGTATGAGGATATAAGAGTGAACTGGTACGGGATATAAGGATGACTGTTATGGAAATAAGGATTGCCTGGTAAGAGGATATTAGGATGACTGGTATGGGATATGGACCAATGACCTGGCAGGGATATAGGATGAATCTGGTCGGGAGATAGGATGACGGTTTGGGATAAAAAGATGACCTGGTAATGGGATATAGGATGACATGGTATGGGGTATATGGATGTAATTGGTAGGTATAAGGATGACCTGGTATGGGATATAAGGGCGATTTGTATGGGATTTAAGTGATGGTATGGAATATATGGATGACCTGGTATGGGATATAAGGATGACATGCGTATTGGAATATTGAGGATGACCTGGTATGGGATTTAGGTTGACTTGTATGGAATATAAGGAATGACTGTTATGTGATATAAGGATGACCTGGTAAGGATATAGGATTGACCTGGTACCGGAATATAAGGATGGCATGGTAAGGATATAAGGGCTGAATAGGTATGGGATATAAGGATAATGGTAGGATATAAGGATGACCTGGGTATGGAATATAGATGACTGTTATGCGATATAAGATGACATGGTAAGTGATTTCAGAATGATGATATGGGATATAAGGATGGTTGTCTGGGAAACAAGGATCACTGGCAGGGTATATGGATGGACTGGTATGGGATATATGGTTCACCTGGTATGGGTTTATGGATGACTGGTATGGGATATAAGATGACCTTGGTATGGGATAATTAAGGATGATTGGTATGGGTATATGGATGACCTGGTATAGGATATAAGGTCAATGGTATGGGATATATGGATGATGCGTATGGGATATAAGGATGATTGGTATGGGGATTAAAGGATGACCTGGAATGATATATAAGGATGACTGGTATGGAATATAAAGGATGATTGGTATGGGATATAAGGTTGACCTATTATTGGATATGTGAAGTGCCTGGTATGAACTATCAGGGTGGACCAGGTGTGGGATTTATGGTTGCCTGGTAAGGTATATAAGGATGACCTGGTATGGGATATAAGGCTGATTGGTTTGGATCTAAGGTTGATTGGTGTGTGAAATACGGATGGCCCGGGTATGGGGATTAAGGATGAACTGGTTAGTGATCTAAGGGTTACTGGTATGGTATATACGGTTGACCAGGATATGGGATATAAGGATGAACTGGTGTGTGATTAGGATGACTTGTATGGGATATACGTTTGACCTGGTATGGGATATAAGGTATGACTGGTATGGGCATGTAAGAATGGCCTGTATAGCATATGGAATGACTGGTAAGGCATTATAAGAATGATCTGGTAAGGCATTGAGAATGAACCTGTATGGCACATAAGAATGACCTGGTTATAGCCTATGAGAATGACCTGGTATGGCTTTAGAACTGAATGGTCATGGCATAAAAGATATAGGTCACATACATCCAGACACAACACAGTGGGAAGAGAAAAACGTAGGCAACAACCTGAGTTGACCAACAAATTCGTCACAAAACTGTTTTCTTTTCTATCATATTTAATATCGTGTATAGTACTTGTGGCCAAGAGAAATTAACACAACAGTTTATTAAGTTCCTTAATATAATCCTCATTATATTAAATTATAATCAGCTTCAACATATATTTTCACCCGTTCTTCAATCCATCTTCAACATCTTCAACATCATCAGGCTCATTTAGATTATCATCAACGAACTCTTCCCACAACTCACTTCCATCCATCCACACATTTTGCGTTTTATGTGATGTTCAATGATAGTTCTATTCCAGATCACAGTGTTCATATTGTGTTCCTTCTCATCAAATTGATTCATTAATGTTCTAAGTAATATCAAGAAAGATCGACATTTCATGTCCAACAGTTACGGAAATTTGTCTCAGATCAAAGTAAATGATGGGGGTTAACACAAAACTATTACATTTTTACTCAAGGGTCCCCACTCTTATTTTACATGGTTACTCTTAGGTCTGCCTCGAAGGCCGGTGGTATCCCTTTTTTCGTCTTTTTCCAGGTCGCGTGTCAGGTGTACGCCTGTGTCCCTGCATGCATTCATACTTCCCCATTCCCTGGGTCTGACTCCGTCGTACGGCCGGTGAGTATCTTTTTCGTCTCTCCTGGTCCGAGTGTCCAGGAGTCCGCTGTGTCCCCTCAGTCATCCTCCACTTCCCTCTTTCCAGGGTCTGCCTCGACGGCCGGTGAGTATCCTTTTTCGTCATTCCAGGCCGCGTGTCCGGGTGCTGCTTCCTAAGGCATTCTCCCTTCCACTTCCCCAGGGTTTCTGCTCGACGGACGGGGTATCTTTTTCGTTCTTTCCAGGTCGCGTGGCCAGGAGTCCGCCTGGTCCCTCAGGCATTCTCCCTTCACCACTTCCCTGGGTTGCCTCGACGCGAGTGAGTGTCTTTTTGTCTTCTCCAGGTACGCGTAGTCCAGGAGTCCGTGGTTGTCCCTCATGGCATACTCCTCCCACATTTTCCCCAGGGTCATGCTTCGACGCGGTGAGTTCCTGTGCGAAGGCAGGTGCTCCCCCTTCCCCACTTCCCTCACACCCCTACCTTGCACCCCCCGGGCGTGGTTCCAGGGTGTTCACATGTGCGAGGAAGGAGTCCCATTCCCCTTCCCCACAACCCAACCTTGCACTCCCCCGTGTCGTGTTTCCAGGAGTCACCTGTGTGACGCCAGGTGCTCCCCTTCCAACTACCCCAAACCCAACCTTGTTTGCACCCCCCCGGGTCGTGGTTCAGGAGTTCACCTGTGACGAAGAGGTGCTCGCCCTTCCACTACCCCCACATCCAACCTTGAACCCCCGGGTCGTGGTTCCGGAGTTCACTGGTGCGAATGCCAGGTGCTCCCCTTCCCCATTCCCCCACAACCCAAAACTTGCATCACCCGTGTCCGTGGTTCCAGGAGTCAACTGTGTGAAGACAGGTTGTCCCTTCCCCAATAAATACCCCCACACCCAATACCTTGCACCCCCCCGGGTCCGTGGATCCAGGAGTTCACCTGTGCGAATGGCCAGGTGCTGCTTCCCATACCCCACCAACCCCACCTTGCACCCACCACGGGGTCATTGGTTAGGAGTTTCACCTGTGCGAAAGGCAGGTGCTCCCCCTTCCACTTCCACACCCCTAATTGCACTCCCCGGGTTCGTGGTTCAGGAGTCCAACCTGTGCGAAGGCAGGTGTCCTTCCCACTCCCACACCCAACCTTGCACTCCCCCCCGGTGTCGTGGCTTCCAATGAGTCACCTGTGTGACGCAGGTGGGGTGCTCCACTTCCCCACTACCCACACCCTCTACCTTGACCCCCCGGTTCCTGGTTCCTGTATTCACTGTGCGAAGGAGGTGTCCCCCTCCCATTTCCCACACCCCAACATTGCAACCTCCCAGGGTCCGAGGTTCAGGAGTCAATGTGCGAGTCAGGTGCTCCCCTTCCCCACTTCCACACCCCACTTGCACCCCCCCCGGTCCGTGGTAGGGTTACCTTTGTGCGAAGGCAGGTGCTCCCCTTCCCCATTCCCCACCCAACTTGCACTCTCCAGGGTTCGTGGTTCCAGGAGAGGTCACTTTGTGTGACGCAGGTGCTCCCCTTACCCAATTCCCACACCCAACCTTTGCACCCCCCCGGTCCGTGGTTCCAGGAGTTCACCAGTGCGAAGGCAGGTTGCTCCATTCCCCCACTTCCCCACACCCCAACCGTGCACCCCGGGTCGAAGTGGTCCAGGAGGTCCATCTGTACGCTTCAGATATTTTCTTCCCACTTCCCAAGGTATCCGCCTTTCACAGGTCCATGTGTCCAGGAATCCATCGTGGGCCCCGGATGTTCCCTTCCTCATTCCCTTAGGATATTTCCGGCTCAGCCTTCCAGGTTTATGTTACCTCGTGATCTAGCCAGAGAGAACGAGGCCTTGTTTAGTGGTCTACGGTAGAGGACTGTCCAGGTGGGGGGAATTACAGGATGGAACCGCACAGAAACTGCGTCCTGTAAATAACCACAAGGACAGTCTAGATCGTAGATCAGCCAGACGCAGGCCAAGCTAGTCAGTTCGCCACCAAGGTGGTCACTCAGTGAAAAATTTGGGAGTTCTATTTATATTACACAATTCATAACATTATGAATATAAGTTTCTTTAGGGATTAAAAGCAGCTTAAGAGCTTTGTGAATGTTAGTTTGTAATAATGAATAAGTATTAACTTTCGTGTTTTTATTTAGTTATTTGTCTTAAGTATTTGGAAACGATGAGTTCAAGCGCCGTACAATGTAATAAGTCATTTATCTGATATTGGGTTTCTGGGTAATTTACCATATTCGTAATATGTATGATAGATTGTGTAAGTGTTTGTACATGTACTTGTACCTAAGTAAACGTACTTACTTACTCATACACTTGTTTTTACATCACTTACGCATTTCCCTAAAGATGCTTGTGGGATCCCATCATTAAACATCTAAAAAGGCGCACCTGAGCAACACACACCAACACACAATACGACAACACATGTAGAAAAACACACTCTTGCCTCTTACGTAAAAATATTAATGTAATCACAAATAAACACACACACACTCACACACCCAAACACACACACCGTATGTACACAAATTTGTACCATCCATGTAGCAACTTAACTCCGGTTGTTACAATATGTATGTCTTTTAAAATTAAAATCGAACTTGGGAAGTAGAAGAAATCAGTCTGCTAAATTTTGGGTAAATCAGGAACATTTATATTTCAAATATTGTGATGAAAGAATGTTGTTGGTTTTCGGAAATTTTAGAATATATAAGGAAGGAGTGAAAAGTTACTAGTTCTTTGACACTTGAGGGTCAGGTTATAAAGTTACATAGTTTTGACACTTGGGGTTGGGTAAAGTTACTAGTTTTAGACATTGTGGTCAGGTATAAGTTACTGTTTTAGACACTTGTGGGTTCAGGTAATTATTACTAGTTTGAGACATGTGGAGTCAGGAAAAGTTATAGTTTTAGACACTTGTGGTCAGGTTAAGTTACTAGTTTTAGGACATTGTGGGTCAGGTAACGTTGTAGTTTTGGACCATTGTGGGTTAGGTAAAAGTTATAGTTTTAGACATTTGTGGGTCAGGTTAAAGGATGCTAGTTTTTTAGACTGTGGGTCAGTTATGTTACTAGTTTTAGACACTGTGGTCAGGTAAAGGTGCTTATGTTTGAGGAACTTGTGGGTCAGGTAAAGTTACAAGTTTGAGGACACTTGTGGGTCAGGTAAATATAACTAGTTAGAGACACTTGTGGTCAGGTAAAGTTAACTAGTTTGAGACACTTGTGTGGTCAGGTAAAGTTACTAGTTGAGACCTTGTGGGTCAGTAAAAGTTGCTAGTTTGAGACAACTTGTGGGGGTCAGGTAAAGTTACTTAGTTTGAGAACTTGTGGGTCAGGTAAAGTTATAGTTTAAGGGACACTAGTGGTCAGGATAAAGTTATAGTTTGAGACACTTGTGGGTAGTAAGTTACTATTTTAGACACTTGCGGGTCAGGTAAAGTTATTGTTTGAGAACTTGTGGGTCAGCGTAGTTACAGTTTGAGGACACTAGTGGGTAGGTAAGTTAAATAGTATGAGAACTAGTGGGTCAGGTAAAGTTATAGTTTGAGACACTTTTGGGTCAGGTTAAAGTTTATAGTTGAGACACTTGTGGGTCAGGTTAAAGTTACTATTTTGAGACACTTGTGGTTATGTAAAGTTTGCTAGTTTGAGACATTGTGGGTCAGGTAAAGTGTACTAGTTGAGAATTGTGGGTCAGGTTAAAGTACTAGTTTGGGAAATGTGGGTCAGGTAAAGTTACTAGTTTGGCCACTTGGTGGGGTCAGGTAAGTTACTAGTTTGAGACAATTGTGGGTCAGGTAAAGTGCTAGTTTGAGACATTGTGGGTAGGTAAAGTTATAGTATTGAGTCACTTGTAGGTCAGGTAAAGTTACTAGTTAGTGGGACCACTTGTGGGTCAGTAAAGTTACTGTTTGAGAACTTGTGGAAGTGTCAGGTAAGTTACCTAGTTTGAGACACTGTGGGTCAGGTAAGGTTACTAGTTTGAGATTGAGCCATTGTGGTCAGGTAATGTTATCGTTTGAGACATTGTGGGTCCGGTAAACGTTCTAGTTTGAGACATTGTGGGTCAGGTAAATTGCTAGTTTGAGGACTTGTGGGTCAGGTTTGTAAAGTGATAGTTGAGACACTTGGGTCAGTAAAGTAATAGTTTGAGACATTGTGGTCAGGTAAAGTTGCTAGTTTGGACAATGTTGGGTCAGGTAAAATTGCTACGTTTGAGACAATTGGGGGTCAGGTAAAGTTATAGTTTGAGACACTTGTGGGTCAGGGTAAAGTTTACTAGTTTTTTTTTTTTTTTTTTTTTTTTTGTGTGTGTGTGTGTGTGTTTGTGTGTGTGTGAGTGTTGTGTGTGTATCACCTATTTTTGGTTGAAGGTGGGTCTTAGCTCCTGGCCCCGCCTTTCACGGTTGTTGCTGGGCCCTCTCTCTCCCCGTCTGAGCTTTATCAAAACCTTCGTCTTATAACTGTGTATTGTTCCTGCTCCATACGTCATTTTTAGGTTTCCTCTGCCTGACAACTCATGAATGAAGAAATACTTCCTAATATTCTCTGACTTCATTTGTGTCTTCAATTCAACTGTGAATTTGTTTCTGTGTCCCCTCCTGGAACATCTTGTCTTTGGTCCACCTTGTCTATTCGGCAGTTCTTTTATATGTTGTTATTTCATGTCTCCCCTGACCTCTGTCCTCAGTGTCGTCAGGCCGAGTGTGTGTGTGTGTGTGTGTGTGTGTGTGTGTGTGTGTGTGTGTGGTGTGTGTGTGAGAGTGTGTGTTTGTGTGTTGTGTTTTGTTTGTTATGTTGTATAGTATGTGTTTGTATGTGTTGCTGTCGATTGCATTACGTATTATATCTAGTATGAAGGAAAAAATGCAAACAAACTTACAGAATTTTGTAACAATGAAAAAAGAAAAGCTATTAACATTTAAATTTTAACATGACGTACTCACACGTAGTTGGCAAGCTTGAATGGTCGAAATCCTCAGTTATATACGATTAAAATATGGTCTGGTTTTGGTATCTGGTTTGTTGCGAGTTGTACAGAGTGTGTCCACTTCCCACACCCCTGAGATTTCCGGTGGGTCTCTCAGTATTGTGTGACAGAACGGGATCGAATTATTTAATATCAAAGGCAAGTGTAATGGCTAAAAAGCTCCTACATATATATCCCAAAGACCTATATTTTAAATTGTACTGGTACACAATCAAAGCCATAAATAACAAAAGGCACAAGATTCTGACTGGAACAATACTTAAAATAACTTGTACTATAGGAGAGAGAAATTAGGACGACATTCGGTCCACTAAAAAATAATTCAGTTGCATTGCAAATTACGTTTGAGAAAAGATAGATCTATATTTCTAACAATTAGTATATTATTTTATGTTAAAGAAGTTTTGTTGTCCAAGGGAGTATCTGACAAGATTAACTGTGCTCCTGGAATATATAACATGTAAACCACAAATATAAACATGTTAAAACAGTATCAAACACCTGTTAAACTCCACATTGTAACACCTTAAGAGGAATAAATATTGAATTGTATGTTATAAGGAGGTACAGACAAAAATTTCTGGTCTCCCTCTTTGTAAACAGTCGAAAAACTTTATATATACACATGCAAACTTTAATTATAAAGTTGATCCACATTTTGATATTAATCTAGATGAGTTGATGGGGAAACGTCCGGAAAACTGCTGGTATCACGGTCTCTTGATGGAATCTTTGTTTGTAATATCTTCCATATGTGGGATTTGTTTGAAAGTTCGTCGGCGCTCTGTCAACCTTTCCACACAATTATTTAAGTGACAATAAATTTTATGATTTGAGGCGTGGTTGCGTGGTGGATATTCCTTTGAGGGGAAACTCCAACAAGTTAGGTTGATCTTATATGTCTCGGTTGCTGAATGAGATGCCGCCTCTAGTATACGCGAACGAATCTCATAAAAACACAACAATACTGTTAATATTCAGAATTTGAGGCTAAAATTTCCTTTCAGCATTTTAGTAATTGTTTGAAGTTGCATGTCCAAAGTTTTTTCTATGCGCAAAGGTAATTCCACAAATTTATTTTGGTTTTAGTGAATGTTTCTAAATTAGTTTACAAAAATAATTTCTTTTAAAATGGCTCATGACCTGCAGTGCACGGAACATTCTGCATCGTAAAACTTTAAATAAAATTAGGAAACCTATTTATGGCCTAAATGTCACTCAGATTCCACTAACTATTGTAGAGTGTAAAGTTGCAACTGTCATCCTCGATGGTACCAGTCGGTTAACCTTGGTCAAATGCCTAATCTTTACGGCGCTACGTTTGAAAGAGTAGCTATTGAATCGTTGGTCCTTTATCTCCACTTTATAGGGGACATTGGTTTCGATTATGCTTCGAGTTTCCCTTGAAGCATACCCTTAAGACCATAAACTACTACGAGGTGGCAGAAAGCCCTTTTGTCCATCTGTCCAGAGTGGCTCAATCTCGAGAATTTTAGTCTGACCGGGGCACAATTCACATCGGACTTAATGAAATCTTTACAACTTTGGGGTGAAGCCTCTCTTCACAACACACTATCATCCCAGCTGTAATGGGAGGATTGAGGCAGCATTCGGATTATCAAGTCCATATTAAGGCACTTTGCTCTTAAACCTTTGGAGTGGCATGTTAACCTACACTGTGCTTTGATTGCCATGAGGGAAGTTCCCAGTGCTCTTTGGGGTTTTCACCTTTTGAACTTCTCTATGGGGATAGAACAGCAGAGGTCCATGTCCATCCTTCATGACTTATGGACTAATGAGGGGTAAATGCTGAGTTCAGTCTTCATACCCGTTCGCTCCTTGACTTAGGTCCAAAATTGAGGAGACCTCTGAATAGTTTCGACAAACTTTAAAGTTTGTAAAGGACCAGTACAACAAAACTATTTTGATTCAAAAGTCAGAGGAGAAATTATAAAGTCGGTGTTGGTTCTTGTAATTTTCCTATCAAGTCAAAAAATATTATTAGCATGGAAAGGTATATAAAAGTATTAAAAAATTTGTGGGAAAGTTGACTACCTCATAGGAAGTCAAAGGGAAAACCTAAGCTTTATAAAACATCCTTAAGAATATTACGAAGAAATTCGGTTTTCAAACTGCCTTAATAACTTCGACTTAGTTTTTCCACACGAACTTGATAAGACACTGAAGAATGTAAAGTGTACTAATTGCACTCTAACTTATACTTGATGAAGAAATACATGATTGGTGATGTTGGCCATCTCGGACGCAACACCAATTTATTAATGAATTTTGGATTGACCATAAGAGAACTGAAATTATTCAATGTTGAGAAACGTTTCAGAGTTTTACTGAATTCAGGAGTTACCTCCGGTAGTCCATAAGATTGACTTATTGAACGGGGACCAAACTATCAAACGTAAATTTATAACAGTTCAGTTCTCCTTAGGGATTGCATTTGACCGAGGAGGTTGACAAATTTTTAAAATAAAGATCCTTGATTCTAGTTTCTTATATTGTTTTCACCAGTGTCATGGTTAAAGAAGGAGGATAAGTCATATAGATTGCTATTGACTTACAGGCCTTACTTGCTAAACTCGGTGGGATGCTGAGCCTATTGCCCTTACTAGATAGCGATCTACACAAATTTTTATGTCGCTTCCTTTTTTCAGAGATTGATATTGCACGGCATATCATTCAAGTAATGTCTGATCCTTTCTAAGAGTACACGCTTTTCCTACACAAAGGATGATGCAGTATAGAAAACTAGGCCCTACGGTTTTGGTAACTGCCTGTGCTACCTACGAAGACTGATGAGAAAGGTTTGGGTAATATGCCAAATGTTTCAGTTTATTTTGATAACATTTACGTCATGACATTAGTGGGGCGAACATTATCAAGACATTCATCAGTTTTGCGTGGTTACGCTACATGGCCCATGCCAAGCGAAGAAATGCTTATTGGGTATACAAGATTAGATATCTTGGGACTGATACTTTCTAATAACACTCTGCAGCCTCTCCCCCGTAAGAACAAGCTTTTATTAGAATTTAATTCCCATAACCAAGAAACAATGCGTTTAGCTTTCTTGGTTCTGTCAATTTTTTATGCATACACGGTTTATCGAATCTTGTGAAATTACAGGCATTTATCGGATTCTTAAAAGTCTGTGAAGGAACCTCTTGAACTTTCGCCGTAGCTCGGGAAAAAGTTTAATGAGATTAAGTATATTTGCGAAGACATATAATAAGATTCAGATATTATAAAAACATTTTGTCTGAGAACTGATGCTCAAATACTGGCATAGGTTGGGTGTTAAAACAATACCATGATTGTACTCCTCCTGTATGCTTCTAAGCCGGAAAATTCCTTCCCGCAGAAAACAAGATACTCACAATAGAAATGAATGTTTAGCTTGTGTGGGTATCTCAAATTAATTTTATTTGCTTGGAAAAGTATTATTTAGAAACGGACCACATCTTTGATATACCTAGAAAATTTTAAGGGAACCAACAGTCGCTTTGAGGTGGACATTGGCACTCAGGTTTTAAGTTCCATATTGTGTATATTCAATGTTTCATCAATTATTCTCTGACTGGATAAGTCGTGTCAGTCAGTGAAGAATTGTTGCTTACACGACTTCACTGTTAGAACTTTTTCCATAGCCTATTCTTCTTTACCTTGACTATAAAGTCTTGGCATGGGGGAAGTGTTGAGGGTAAAGTACAATAGGATAGTGTGTAGAGGAATATATATAGTATCAGTAGTTTCAGCCGGCTTATAGTTATATTGATAGGGTAAGTCCACTCTCCGTTTTTCCCGCTTTTCTACCCTCCTGAAATTGATGTTTGTTCGGCGGTATCAGTAGGGTTAAGTCACGTCCCGTTTTTTCCCGCCTTTGCTCCTCCTGCAATTGATAGTTAGTCTGCGGTACTTGTTTAAGTAGGGTCAGTCTAGCTGCTATCCGTCCTACCTCTTCTCCCCCAGAAGGTGAGTGTGGGGCCTCTGGTTTTCAACAGAAATCATGACTCAAGCTCCAATTACTGTAAGTACATGCTCCTGCCTTGTATTTAGTGGATTTATTGGTTGAAAGCTGCAAATTTTGACAATATAAAATTAGTCTTCAGTCTTGCTCTAGGTTGATGTTGTAAAAATCACCAGTCTTTAGAATATTTGTTCACAACCATGGAAAGTGTGATTATTTAAGCAGTGGGTAACATGTTATCTTTCAGCTTGGATGTCAGAGCGGGTCAGCCTGACATCAACGAGTAGAACGGATGGAGTACGGTCTAAGTCCAGAGACTTCGCCATGTTGAATCACTCTACCTTGTGCCTGTAGAATTGCAGAGTAAATCACCAGCATTGCATCGGTAAGAAAACCTGCTTTCTGTCTTCGGGATAGAATATCACTGGGTATACTTGTGAGAAATGCAGTGGATGGTTCACATACCCTGCGACCCCCCCCTCCTTATCATCAGCAACGGTACGAGTTTTCAACAACAGTGTCACAAACAGACACCATTGTAGATAATAGTGTCGAGTTATATTGGTATTTTAATTCATTTTCATTTTTCATTTTTTTTCTTTTCAAATGGATATACCTTTCATGTTTTGTTGTTTTATGTTTGATTTATAAATAGTGTTTATCTTTGCTGATATTATTTATTTTCTTTTTATATTCATTAATTTTCATGTGGAGGAGCCAGCTGAGAAATACTGTCTGAAGTTGTTTACAGGGTGAGTAAGCTTTACAATGATTTAATTGTTTAATTTCCTGTCAAGTCGGAAAATCACTATATGGCCTTCCTTCAGTTTTAGTTACATTACGTCACATAGATGGCTTAAATTTTTGAAGGCGAGGATATGTTATTTTCAAGATAGTGTGATAGGAGGAAGTTGCTTAATTGGATTGTTATTTTCACATCAGTAGTAATATGCAACTATTGCTGTGTTTTTTCACGCTATTTATTCATACATCTTATTTTGTTGCAGTGTTTGAACTTTCGGCTGTTCAAGAATTCGACCTCGCATTTTCCCATCTCATTCGTATTAAAATTGGCTGTGTCACCTCTTCAGCAATGATAATGCTATCCTTCACGTTGGGATCTGGTATTTTCTGTGGCCATTGCATTGTTCTTGTAAAAACTTCTGCAAGTTCCATGCACAAAATCTATTAATCTATCTAGAAGAAGTTGTCAAAAGATGGTCAGTATTTGGTATTCAAAGAAACTTTTATGGTCCATGTTGGCGGACAAGAGTTCGTGATAAAACCAGAGTTACTTTTTAGATAATTCTTATCATCTCTGTCGTTTGGGGGGAAAATGTTTTCGCATTACTGCATATTGCGTCATACAAGATATTCATATAATTCTGGCATCGAGACGAGCCGGATCTCTTTCTGTATCTTGTCAGGAATTCTTTGACAAACCCACACCGCTGTATTGGTTCTTTTATCAAAGACACGAAGCATTTTTTTGGCGGCCAGATCGCCGGCATCTCGCAAGGCAAAGACCGATTAATGAATCACAGCACGGTTAAATAGGGGTTTCCTGTCTTACGAAATTTATAGCCTTCTTCACTAAGGTTTTGAGGAGGTAGATTGTTGGTATTGAATATTGATATTGTGATTATGGACTTCAGCAAGGCTTTTGATAGAGTTCCACATAGAGTATTGAGGAAACTTAGGCCCAAGGAATAGGTGGGAGTATACCTGCTGTTGGTATTAGAGTGTGGAGAGTATACCTGTCTGTTGGTGGAGAGTGTGTGGGGATGTTACTGCCTTTGGTGTAGAGTTGTGAGGGGGTATACCTGCTGTTGGGTGTAGAGTGTGGAGAGTATTTATACCTGCCTGTTGGTGTAGAGTGTGGAGAGTATACTGCCTGTTGGGTAGAGTGTGGAGAGTATACCTGGCCTGTTGGTGTAGAGTGTGGTGGAGAGTATACCTGCCTTACCTCGTTGGTGTAGGCGTGTGTGAGAGTATACCGTTGATGGTGTAGAGTGTGGAGAAGAGTATACCTACTGTTGGTGTAGTGTGAGGAGAGTATACATGCCTGTTGGTGTAAAGTGTGGTGAGTATACTGCCTGTTGGTGTAGAGTGTGGAGAGTATACTGCTGTTGGTGTTAGAGTGTGGGGGAGTATAACTGCTGTTGAGTAGAGTGTGGGGAGTATACCTGCCTGTTGGTGTAGAGAGTGGGAGTATACTGCCTGTGGGTGTAGTGTGTGGAGAGCATACTGGCTGTTGGTGTAGTGTGTGGAGAGTATACCTGTCTGTTGGTGTAGAGTGTGGAGAGTATAGCTGCATGTTGGTGTAGAGTGTGGAGGTATCTGCAGTTGGTTAGTGTGTGGAGATTTTACTGCATTTTGGATTGTAGTGTGAGAGAGAGTATACCTGATCGGTTGTGTAGAGTATGGGGAGTATCCTGCCTGTATGTGTTGAGTTTCGTGGTGTCTAATGAGTTGTGGTGTGTAGTGTGTTGTGGTGTGTAGTGTGTTGTGGTGTGTAGTGTGTTGTGGTGTGTAGTGTGTTGTGGTTTATGCCGTGTATTGCAGTGCTGTGGTGTGTTTGTATTGTGGAGGTGTGTTGGTACCCCCCAATTACCAAACTATCCATGCAATAGTTTTTCCTCCACATCTTTTCCAACAATGACATATTCATATTCAAAAAGCCATTTCTCAATAACCTCCAAGACAATGACCATTTTTGAGCTATGACAGAGACCGCTGATGATCTAATATTCATCTGCTAAGCAATGCGGAAACCTGAGGTAATTAATTACTGGATTCTTAAAATTAAAGTTTTGATTAATCTGGGAACAGTGACTTTCCTGGTGTTGAGGAGGCACATGATTATAGTTGCGGGAAATGTTTTAAATGCAACAAAAACCTGTTTTACGACATTAAATGGGAAAATCAACTAATCACACTTTCCATAATGGAACGTTTGTGTCTGAAACTACCTAGCAGACGTTCCATGCTGAAATTCATCGAGGGAACCACTTTCACCAACACGATTCACCTGAGAAATTTTATGGGTCAAAACTCACA
>NC_069404.1:49831740-49862843 GCF_026875155.1 Cherax quadricarinatus
CACACACACCAACACAAAATAAAACCACACACACACAAACAACACACACACACCCCACACACAACACACAAAATACACACCACAAAACATACACACACACACAAAACACACACCACACACACAAAACACACACAAAAATTGTCGGGGACACTCCCAAAATTTTTATTTTTTAAATAAAGGGGGAAGGAAAAAAGCGCTAAACGCGGGGATTATACGCGCCGGGGGGGGAGTGGAAGGCATTCAGGTTAAAATTCGGGGGGAAAACGGGAAAGAACAGACCCAAATTTCCCCAAAAATAAAGAGCCCCCCCACCAACACCCGGGAAAACCTTCCTTGGGGGGAAACTCCCAAAGAGGAGGGAGGATGAGCCAGAAAGACGGATCTTGTGTTCCCCCTGAGCATTTAAAAACTTTTGGGACATCATTTACGGAGGCTACTTGGAGCTAGCTTTTCACGGGTTCTGATTTTTAAAATTATATAGTAGATTTTAAAGTGGAAAAGGTTTAACGGGAAAAATTGAAGGGGGAAAACCCCAAACTAAAAAAAGGGGGGGATTTACCAGGAATGGGGAAAACCCCCTTGCAGAAGTTCAGGGGGGGACGGGAGAACTGGTGGGAAAAATTCAGAAAAACGGGGGATGATGGAATATTTTAACAACAAAGAAAAGTTTAAAAGTTCATATTTCAATGTTTTATTTTTTTAAATTCTAAAAATTTAAAGTGTTTAAAATTTGTGGGGTTATTTTTTTTTTTTTCCTATTCTTTAATTTTTCCCAAGGGGGGGGGGCCCCCCTTTTTGTTAAGCCCAAAATTTGATCTTCCCAGGGTTGAGAAAAGCCTTCACACCTCGGGTTAAAAAAATTTGGGGTTTTCATACAACACATACCTCGAAAACCGCACTGTTGTGTATTTTAAAAACAAATACCCCCCAAAATACCGCACTGTTTTGCATATAAAAACACAAAACCTCAGATCCCACACTGCTGTGTATCTTTACAACAAACCCTCGGGATCCCAAAAACTGTTGTGTACCCTCCAACACTACCTAGATACCGCACTGTTGTGTATCATACAACACATCCCTCAGATCCCACTTGTTCCGTCTCCAACTTTGTGATTTTTGATCCAGTAGAGGAGTGGCCCTGCTCTAAAACCCCATGCTCCCATGCTACCTTTGCCCCCCCAGTTTCCATGCGGGCCCGCTCCCAAATGATGTGTGAGTGTGCGTTTTCTATTTGGGACATATTTACTGTGGTTGCTGGGGTAGAGCCCTTGTTCCGGGTTGGGGATTCTTGGTCGCTACTTGGGCCTCATCTTTCTCGGGTTGAAAAACTCAGTTGTTGAACCCGGGTGATCCTCCCTCCTTTACTTGTTGCTAAAGATATAAAATGATCTTGCCTCCCCCACTTTTTTGTTGAGCTTTTGAATGTTTCCCGGCCCCCACCACTTTTTTTCCCCCCCGTGCCCTTTTTTAACATCTTGAGGTTTTTAAAAACTTTTTTTCTAAAATCCTTACATAGCTGTGCTTCTAACTTCCCGTTGTGCTTTCTTTTTCCCTGTTTCCCTTTTCTCTCTCTCTCCCCTTCTTCCCCTCTTTAATCCCTCTATAATTTAAAAACTTTATGGGTCATGTCCCGGCTCGTTTTGTTTGTCCTCCCCAAAGTCATCAAAACTTCGCGCTTTGGGAATCTCCCTCATTTAGAACAAGCATTTTTTCTGTTTTGTGCTGGGGGGGGAAAAGTTTATTTTGGGGAAAGGGGAAGAGACAAAAGCCCGCAGGATAAAAATACAGGTCAGCCATAGAAGTAGTCAGGTCCCAAGGGGGGATTTCCCCGTCAATGTTGCATCTTGGGCCCAGGGAAAAGGGGGTTGGGGAATGATATGGTTTTCCCAGGGCAAATTTGGGATAAATTGGGGGCTTGGGCAGGTACTGCAAGGGGCCCTTTCAATCCCCCTTTATTTTTAATGGGACAAATTCTATGGCAAAGGGGATTTTAGGGAAAGGTGGGGTTTTTCTCTCCCGGGTTGGAGTGGTTGCATTAAAACCAAAACCCAAATTTTGGGGGGGTTTTTTAGTCAAAAATGTTTCTGGGTTTTTTTTTTTTTAGCAACATTTACAATGGGTTCTTTTTTAATTTTTAAATAAATCTTTTGTGTTACTGATTTTTACTGTTGGGAATTGCCCTTTGTTACCCGTTTTCCTGGGTTTCCCTCCAATGTTACGGTTTTCCTTTTTAGCAACAATTCAAAAGTTTTTAAATTCCCGTGGGGCAAAAAGTCAGAATGTTTCGGTTTTATGTAGGAAAAGTCAGTGTTTCCCCTTTCACAGTAGCAACCCGTCACTGTTTCTGTTTCGCGTAGCAAATGTCACAATGTTACTGTTCCAGGTAGGAAAGTCTTTAATTTACTGTTCCAGTGTAGGAAAAAGTCACAATGTTTTTGTTCCAGTGTTGCTACAGTCTCAATGGTTTTTGTTCCAGTGTAAAGGGAAAAGTCTCAATTTCTAACCCGTTCCAGGGGAAGAAACAGTCACCCAAAGTTACTGTTTTAGTGTAGGAACAGTCACCAAAGCCCACTGTTTTCCCTATAGGGAAAAGTACAATTTCTACTGTTTCCCGTGTAGCAAATGTACAAGTTACTGTTTTTAGTTTAAGGAACGTCACAAAGGTTTTTCGTTTTTAAGTGGAAAAAAAAAACAACCACCCAAGGGGTTTCTGTTCCCGTTTTTAAAAAACCCGTCACAATGTTGCTTTTGGGCCCAAAAGGAACCCAACCCCACAATTTTTCCCGTTCCAGTTAGGCCAAAAGTCACAATGTTACCGTTCCAGGTAAACCCGTCAAAGTTTAAATGTTTTAGTGTAGCAAAAAGTCACAATGTTTCTGTTCCCGTGTTTGCAAAAGTCACAATGTTAAATGTTCCGGTTGCAACAATTTCCCAAAGTTACCCGTTCCAGTGGTTTCAAAAAATCAAAAATGTTTCTGTTTTCCCTTTTAGCAAAAATCAAAAATGTTACTGTTTTCCCGGGTAAAAAACAGTCACAATGTTACTGTTCCAGGGGTAGCAACAGTCACAATGTTTCTGTTCCATGTAGCAACAGTCACAATGTTACTGTTTTCCCTTTTAGCAACAAATGGAAAAATGTTTGTTCCAGTGAGCAAAGTCACAAAGTTACTGTTTTCCCGTGTAGCAACAGTCACAATGTTACTTTCCAGTGTAGCAACAGTCACAAATTTTACTGTTTTCCCGTGTTGCAACAGTCACAATTTTTACTGTTTTCCCGTGTAAAAAACAGTCACAATGTTACTGGTTTCCCGTTTTGCAACAGTCACAATTTTTACTATTCCAGTGTAGCAACAGTCACAAATGTTTACTGTTTCCGTGTAGCAAGTCAAAAATGTTACTGTTCCGTTAGCAACAGTCCCAATGTTACTGTTCCAGTGTAGAACAGTCCCCAAAGTTTCTGTTCCAGTTTTAGCAATACAAAGTTACTGTTCCAAATGTTGCAAACTTCCCCAATGTTTTCTGTTCCAGTTAGCAAAAGTCACAATGTTTTCTGTTCCAGTGGGAGCAACAGTCACAATGTTACTGTTCCAGTGTAAACAACAGTCCCCAAGTTACTTTCCGTGTAGCAACAATTTTCAAGTTTTCGTTCCAGTGGGCAACAGCAAAATTGGGTTTCTGTTTCAGTGTAAAAGGGAAAAGTCAGTGTTACCTTTCACAGTTGCAACGTCACTGTTTCTGTTTTGCTGTTTCAAAAGGGCACAATTTTACTGTTCCCCGTGTAGGAACAGTTCAAAAATTTTCTGTTTCCCGGGTTGGAAAAAGTCCAATGTTACTTTGTTCCAGTGTAGCTACAGTCTTTAAAGTTACTGTTCCCGGGGTAGGAAAAAGTCCAATGCTACTGTTCCAGTGAAAGAAACAGTCAAATGTTTTTGTTCCATGTTGGGGAAAAGTCACAATTTCTACTGTTCCCCGTTTTAGGGAAAAAGGGCCCCCAATGCTACTGTTCCAGTGTAGCAACTGTCCCCAATGTTACGTTTCAGTGTAGCCCAAAAAAGTCACAATGTTTCTGTTTCAGTGTGAAACAGCCCAAGGTTACTGTTCCGTGTTGCAACATCACAATTTTTGCTGGTCCCTTTTAACAACATCACAATGTTACTGTTTCCCGTGTGCAACAGTCACAAAGTTACGGGTTTCCCGGTAGCAACTGGGCCCCAATGTTACTGTTCCAGTGTAGCAAAAAGTCACAAAAGGTTTTGTTCCCGTGTAGCAAAAAGTCCCCAATGTTACTGGTTTCCGTGTAAACAACCCGTCACAATTTTTACTGTTCCCTGTGGAGCAAAAGTTTAATGTTTTCTGTTTTCCAGTGTTTTGCAACCCGTACAATTTACTGTTTCCCGTGTTTTTAAAAGTCACAATGTTACTGTTCCAGTGTAACAAAAAGTCACCCAAAGTAGGGTTTCCCGTGTAGCAACATCACAAGGTTTTCTTTTTCCAGTGTAAACAACGCACAATGTTTCGGTTTTCCCGTGTAGCAAGTCACAATGTTACGTTCCAGTGTAAACAAAAATCACAAAAGTTAAAATGTTCCAGTGTTAACAACAGTCACAAAGTTACTGTTCCAGTGTAAGCAAGTTTCCCAAAGTTAAAGTTCCAGTGAGCAACAGTCACAAGTTACGGGTTTCCCGTTAGCAAAAGTCACAATGTTACTGTTCCAGTGTAGCAAAAAAGTCCCCAATTTTTACTTTTGTTCCAGTTTTTGTGCAACCGTCACAATTTTTTTACTGTTCCAGTGTAACCAAAAAGGGCCAATTTTTACTGTTCCCCCGTGTAGCAACATCGCAATGTTACGTTCCAGTGTAGCAACTGTAAATGTTTTTCTGTTCCAGTTAGCAACAGTGACAATGTTTCTGTTTCCCTGTACCCAAAGGGCACAATTTTTACTGTTTCCCGTGTTTGCAACAGTCCCCAATGTTTACTGTTTCCCGTGTAGCAACCCGTTCCCCAATGTTACTGTTCCAGTGTAGCCCAGTCAAAAATGTTAATGTTTTCCCGTGTAGCAACTTTTAACAAAAGTTTTCTGTTCCAGTGTAAAAAAACCCGTCACAATTTTACTGGGTTCCCGTTTTTGGGAACAGTACAATGTTTTCTGTTCCTTTTTAGGGAAAAAGTCACAATGTTACTGTTCCCGTGTAGCAAAAGTCACAATGTTACTGTTTCCCGTGTAGGGAAAAAGTCACCCAAATTTTACTGTTCCCGGGTAAAAAAACAAATCAAAATGTTACTGTTCCAAATTTTAGGGAAAAAGTCACAAAGATACGTTCCAGGGGGGGCAAAATCACAAGTTATGTTCATGTTTGCAACAAATACAATTTACTGTTCCATGTTTGGCAAAAAAAATCACAATGTTACTGTTCCCCGTGTAGCAACAAATCCAAGGTTTTCTGTTCCAGTGTTTTGCAAAACGCACAATTTTTACTGTTCCCTTTTAGCCCAAAAAGTCACAATGTTACTGTTTCCAGTGTAAAAAAACAGTTCCCAAATTTCTTTTTTCCCATTTTAGCCAAAAAGTTTACAATGTTACTAAATTTCCCGTGTAGCAACATCACAATGTTACGTTTCCCTTTTAGCAAAAACACAATGGGTTTTGTTTTCCCTGTTAAAAAACGTACAATGTTACCGTTTCCCCCTTTTTGAACATTTTACAATGTTACTGTTCCCGTGTAGCAAATCACAATGTTTTCTGGGTTTCCCGTGTTAAACAAAAAAGGGCCCCCAATGTTTTCCCGTTTCCATGTTCAAAAATCACCCAAAGTTAACTGTTCCCGTGTAGCAAACCCGTCACAATGTTACTGTTCCAGTTTTAGCAACAGTCACAATGTTACTGTTCCAGTGTAAAAGGGAACAGTCCAATGGTTTCGTTCCAGGTAAAAAACAGTCACAATTTTTTTACTGTTCCAGTGTTGCAACAGTCGGCAATGTTTCTGTTTCCGTTTTAGCAACTGTCCAATGTTTTTCCCGTTCCCTTTTAAACAACAGTGACAATGTTTTCTGTTTTCCAATTTTAGCAAAATCACAATGTTAATGTTCCGTGTTAGGGAACAGTCCCAAAAGTTACTGTTCCGTGTTTGGGAACGTCACAAAAATTTACTGTTTCCCGTTTTTGGGAACAGTATAATGGGACTGTTCCAGTTTTAAAACAGTCACAATGTTACTGTTTTCCCGTGGGAGCAGGGGGTCACAATGTTACTGTTTTCCCGTGTTTGCAAGGCAAAAATTTTTTAAAGTTCCGTTTTTACAAAAGTCCCAAAGTTACTTTTTCCAGGGGTAAAAAAGCAGTCACAAAGTTTCTGTTTTTCCGTTTTGCAAGTCAAAAATGTTACTGTTTTCCCGTGTTGCCCAAAAAAGTCACAATGTTTTCTGTTCCAGTTTTAAAAAAACCCGACAATGTTACTGGGTTTCCCGTGTGCAACCCGTTACAATGTTACTTTTTTCCTGTTAAACAAAAAGGTTTACAAAGTTGCTGTTCCCCGTTTTTACAACAGTCACAATGTTACTGTTTTCCGTGTAGCAAACAGTCCCCAATGTTAACCCGTTCCAGTGTAGAAACAGTCCCCAAGTTTCTGTTTTCCCGTGTTAAAAGGGAACAGTCAATGTCCGGTTCCATTTTAGCAACAGGTCAATGTTTCCCGGGTTCCCAAAGGGTTTTTTAGCAACAGTTTACAATTTACGGTTCCCCGTGTGCAACATCCCAAAGTTATGTTCCAGTGTAGCAAAAAGTCCAAAGTTACTTTTCCAGTGTAGCAAGTCCCAATGTTACTGTTCCGTGTAGCAAAAAGTCCAATGTTTTCTGTTCCAGTGTACAACCCGTTTACAAATTTTTTCTGTTCCAGTGTAGCAAGTCACAAAAGTTACTGTTCCGTGTAGCAACGTCACAATGTTACTGTTCCAATGTAGAAAATGCACAATGTACTGTTCCAAATGTAGCAACATTACAAGTTAAATGTTCCAGTGTTTTGCAACAATCACAATGTTTTTCTTTTCCAGTTTTAAACAACATCACAAGTTACTGTTCCAGTGTAGCAACGTTTTACAATGTTACGTTCCAGTTTTACCAACAGTCACAATGTTACTGTTCCAGTGTAAAACAACAAGTTCAAATGGGTTTTGTTCCAGTGTTTTTAACAGGGCCCAAAGTTGCTTTTTCCAGTGTAAACAAAAGTCCAAAAGTTTCTGTGCCCTGTGTTTTTAAAAAACCAGTCACAATTTTTTTCGGCCAAAGGGTTTTTAACCCTTCACAATTTTTCTGGGGGGTTTTTGTGTTTTGCAACAGTCAAATGTTTCTTTTTCCCGTGTTTCAACAATTTACAATGTTACGTTCCGTTTAAACAAACAGTCAATGTTACTATTTCCCGTGTGCAAACGTCACAATGTTAAATGTTTCCCGTGTAGCAACAGTCAAAGTTATGTTCCGTGTAAGCAACATCCAAAAATGTTGCCCGTTTTCCCGGGTGCAAAAAGTCAAAATGTTACTGTTCCAGTGTTTGCAAAAAGTACAATGTTTTCGGGTTTCCCGTTGTTTGCAAAAGTTTACAATGTTACTGTTCCCTTGTAGCAACAGTCACAATTTTTTCTGTTCCAGTGTAAAACAACATCCCCTCTGTTTTTCTGTTCCATTGTTTGCAACAGTCAAATGTTTCTGTTCCGGTTTTTAGCAAAAAATCACAATTTTACTGTTTCCAGTGTAACAAAAAAGAACAATGTTACTGTTCCCAGTGTAGCAACAGTCACAATGTTTTTCTGTTCCATTGAGCAACAATCACCCAAAGTTACTGGGTTTCCCGTTTTGCAACAGTACCCAAGTTACTGTTCCATGTTGGGGAACCCGTCACAATGTTACTTTTTTTTTCCTTTTTTTGGGAACAAAACCCGTCACAAATGGGTTTCTGTTCCAGGGGGTAGCAAAGTTCCCCAAAAGTTTTCTGTTTCCAGGTTTTTACAACCCCGGGGCACAATGGGGTTTTTGTTCCCGTGGCAACCCCTTTACAAAGTTACTGTTCCAGGGGGGAGCAAACAGGGCACAATTTTTTCCCGTTTTCCCGTGTAAGGGAACCCCGTCACAAATTTTTTACCTGTTTCCAGGGGTAAACAAGTCAAAAATGGAAAATTCCCAGTTGGGGAGGGGGGGGGAAAAGTCACAATGTTCTGTTTCCGGTAGCAACCAGTCCCCAATGGTTTCTGTTCCCTTTGTAGCCAAAGTTTACAAAAGTTATGTTCCCAGTGTAGGCCAACAGTCCCAATGTTTTCTGGTTTTTAGGGGGGGTAACAACAGTCACAATTTTTCGTTCCCAGTGGGAGCAACCAAGGGCAAAAATTTTTTCTTTTTCCCGGGGGTAGAAAAAGCACCCAAAGTTTTTTTTCCAGTGTTAAACCCCAAAAGTTTTCCCAAAGTTACCCGTTCCAGTGTAGGGGGACAAAGTCACCCAAAGTTCTTGGTTTTCCCGTGTTTAACAACCCGTCACAATGGGGACTGGTTTCCCGTTTTAGGGCCAAACAGTACAAAATTTTACTTTTTTTCCCTTTTTTAGCAACCCCCGTCACCCCAATTTTTTTATTGGGTTTCCAGGGGGTAAAAAAGTCACAATTTTTTCTTTTCCAGTGTGCCAAACAGTCACAATGTTTCTGACCAGGTTGGTTAAGCCCCAACAGCACCAAATTGGGGTTTAACTTTTCCAAAGGGGATGCAACAGTGGGAAAGGGTTTTTCCCGTTTCCCAGTTTTTAGCAAAAGTCACAAAGTTTCTTTCCCCTTTTAGCAAAAAGTTTACAATGTTTCTGGTTCCCGTTTAGCAACAGTCCCCAAAAGGGTTAAATGTTCCCGTTTAGCAATCACCCTTTTAATGGGTTTATGTAAACAACAGTTTACATGTTCTGTTCCAGTTAGCAACAGTCACAATGTTACTGTTCCAGTGTAGCCCAAAAACACAATGTTACTGTTTTCCCGGGGTTGCAAAAGTCCAATGTTAAATGGGTTTAGTGTAGCAAAAAGTCACAATGGGTTAAGGGTTTCCCGTGTAGCCAAACAGTCACAATGTTTTCTGTTCCCGGGTCCCAAAATCACAATGTTACTGTAAAACCCGTGTAGCAACAGTCAAAATGTTACTGTTCCGGTTTGCAAGTTTACAATGTTTTTAAAGTTCCAGTGTTTTTCAACATCACCTGTTACTGTTCCGGTAAACAACAGTCACAAAGTTACTGTTCCCGTGTAGCAAGCACAATTTTTTAATGGGGGCCCGGTTGTAGAAACAGTCCCCAATGTTTTTCTGTTTTCCCGGGGGGCAAAAGTTCCCCAAAGTTACTGTTTTCCAGTTTTACTGTTCCAGTGTACAACAGTCACAATGTTACTGTTCCAGTGTAGCAACAGTCACAATGTTACTGTTCCAGTGTAGCAACAGTCACAATGTTACTGTTCCAGTGTAGCAACAGTCACAATGTTACTGTTCCAGTGTAGCAACAGTCACAATGTTACTGTTCCAGTGTAGCAACAGTCACAATGTTACTATTCCAGTGTAGCAACAGTCACAATGTTACTGTTCCAGTGTAGCAACAGTCACAATGTTACTGTTCCAGTGTAGCAAGTCACAATGTTACTGTTCCAGTGTAGCAACAGTCACAATGTTACTGTTCCAGTGTAGCAACAGTCACAATGTTACTGTTCCAGTGTAGCAACAGTCACAATGTTACTGTTCCAGTGTAGCAACAGTCACAATGTTACTGTTCCAGTGTAGCAACAGTCACAATGTTACTGTTCCAGTGTAGCAACAGTCACAATGTTACTGTTCCAGTGTAGCCCAAAAGTCACAATGTTACTGTTACCAGTGTAGCAAAAAGTCACAATGTTACTGTTCCAGTGTAGCAAGTCACAATGTTACTGTTCCAGTGTAGCAACAGTCACAATGTTACTGTTCCAGTGTAGCAACAGTCACAATGTTACTGTTCCAGTGTAGCAACAGTCACAATGTTACTGTTCCAGTGTAGAAACAGTCACAATGTTACTGTTCCAGTGTAGCAACAGTCACAATGTTACTGTTCCAGTGTAGCAACAGTCACAATGTTACTGTTCCAGTGTAGCAACAGTCACAATGTTACTGTTCCATGTAGCAACAGTCACAATGTTACTGTTCCAGTGTAGCAACAGTCACAATGTTACTGTTCCAGTGTAGCAACAGTCACAATGTTACTGTTCCAGTGTAGCAAGTCACAATGTTACTGTTCCAGTGTAGCAACAGTCACAATGTTACTGTTCCAGTGTAGCAACAGTCACAATGTTACTGTTCCAGTGTAGCAACAGTCACAATGTTACTGTTCCAGTGTAGCAACAGTCACAATGTTACTGTTCCAGTGTAGCAAAAGTCACAATGTTACTGTTCCAGTGTAGCAACAGTCACAATGTTACTGTTCCAGTGTAGCAACAGTCAATGTTACTGTTCCAGTGTAGCAACAGTCACAATGTTACTGTTCCAGTGTAGCAACAGTCACAATGTTACTGTTCCAGTGTAGCAACAGTCACAATGTTACTGTTCCAGTGTAGCAACAGTCACAATGTTACTGTTCCAGTGTAGCAACAGTCACAATGTTACTGTTCCAGTGTAGCAACAGTCACAATGTTACTGTTCCAGTGTAGCAACAGTCACAATGTTACTGTTCCAGTGTAGCAAAAAGTCACAAGTTACTGTTCCAGTGTAGCAACAGTCACAATGTTCTGTTCCAGTTAGCAAAAGTCACAATGTTACTGTTCCAGTGTAGCAACAGTCACAATGTTACTGTTCCAGTGTAGCAACAGTCACAATGTTACTGTTCCAGTGTAGCAACAGTCACAATTTTACTGTTCCAGTGTAGCAACAGTCACAATGTTACTGTTCCAGTGTAGCAACAGTCACAATGTTACTGTTCCAGTGTAGCAACAGAAACAAGTTACTTTTCCGTGTAGCAACATCCAATTTACTGTTCCGGAGCAACATCCAATGTTCTGTTCCATGAGCAACAGTCACAAGTTCTGTTCCATTTAGCAACAGTCAAAATGTTACTGTTCCAGTTTGTACAACAGTCAAAAATGTTCGTTCCATGTAGCAACATCACAATGTTACTGTTCCATGTAACAACATCACAATTTCCTTCATTAACTGAGCTTTTGTATTAAACAAAACCCCGTCTTTATTTTTAGACTTTACAATTATAGAAGAATCACAATAAACAAAAAAATTTGGTTTGAGAAAGATTTCTTTTAGTTCCTGGATAAGCCCTTTTCTTTATCATTTAAGTTACCTCTTAAGAGAAAATTGAATGATAATAATGCCTCAAAAATAAAACCCATTTTGTTAAAATATAAGAGCATGAAAGGACTTTTGCCTATGTAGACAGGCCCTCCTAAAAGTGCTCATTCACATGTAGGTTCCACTTATCAATGTTCTAAAATTACATTTGTAGTATAATTTCTACAGGGGGGTGTATCCGGTTTTGGGGCCCTTCTACAGGGCGGTTATCCCCGGGTTTAAGGGGCCTTTTACAGGGGGGTGTATCCGGGTTTAAAAGGGCCCCTACAGGGGGGTGTATCCCGGTTTAAGGGGCCCTTTTACAGGGGGGTGTATCCGTTTAGGCCTTCTACATGGCGGGTAAAACCCGGCTGGACCAGCGGGTGGAGGTCACCTTTTCACACCTAGGGGTTACTTCCGGTTTTTACAAGACCCCCCTCGAGACTACCTCACCCTTGCCCCCCCAAACCAATACCCCCACCCCCGACCCCCCCTTCGGGCCCCCCCCCCCCCCGCGCGCCCCGCGCCCGCCTGCGCCCCGCCGCCCCTTCGCGACCCCCCGCCCGCGCGCCCGCCCCCCGCGCCCCCCGGCCCGCCCGCGCCTTTTGCTGCCCTTTCAGCGTCGTCCGGGTGCCCCCGCGCCTCGAATTTTTTTCCGATTTTTTTTTGAATTTTTTTTGAATTTTATTTTCTTATGCTCTCCTTCCCCGGATCAAAAAATTTTTTCGATAATACCAAGACTCCATCTCCTCGGAGCAAGTTTTTTGATTTCCCCCCTATGGGGTTTTTCGAAATTCTCCAATTCCTCGGATAAGTTTTTTTGGGTACCCCTCCCCTTTTCACCCCCCCCACCCCAAAAAATTTCTCAATATCAAAGTCCTCCCTTCCTGGGATCCCCCCCCCCATTTTTTTTCACCCCCCAAACCCCCAAAAAAAATTTCTCGATAATACAATTTTTTTTTGGATCCCCCCTAGGGGTTTTTCGAATTCTTATGACCTCCTCATCAATTTTTTTCTCGAAATCAAAAAATCCATCCCCTTTTGTCAATTTTTTTGGACCCCCCCCTAGGGGGTTTTTTCCAAATTTCCTCATCAAGTTTTTGGAATCCCCCCTCGGGTAAAAACATTAAAAATAGACCCCCTCCATGGAGGCATGCTTACTACAGGCCCAAACATTCTCCCCCCTTATTTTTTTAAAAAATGAACTAAAATTTTCCCCTCTCATTAATTTAAAATGAACTAAAAAGGCCCCCAGCACCGGGTTAAAAATCTTGTAAAACCCTTTAGTTAAAAAGGGGGTCCAAGTGGCTAAACGCCCCAACACTGGGAACAGGTAAACCCTAGGGTCAGTGACGTCCCCGGGGTTTGACCCAGACACAGGCTAAATTTCTGGTCAAACCCTTTTTAATTCTTTTCAAGTTAAAAAGGGGAAAAGGACCTACACCACAGGGAAAACTTTTCATCACAGAAAGACACTTTTCCCGGGATAACACAAAACCCAAATATTTTTTTTTTCATTATTTATTTTTAAAAGCCATTTTTTTCCCTTGGTAATACAAACAAATACAATTTCTTAAAAAAAAGCTAAAATTTCTTTGGGAACTAAAATCAACGTAAGTAATTTTCTTCTCTTGTAAAATTTTCCGTGCATTTTGCAGGTCGTCATCTTCCCCCTCATCTTTTTATACAAAAAAACTTCGGGGGGGAAACTGGCGGATAATTTAGGGGGGAAACCTCATCCATACAAAAAATTGGGTTTGGGGAAATTTTTTGGTCAAAAAAAAATTTTCCCATTTTCGCTCCACACCATTTAACGCAATAACAACTACAAACACATTCTCCACTCAAAGATTTGGGGAGAAGGGCCCCGATCCGGCGTGGGTGGGATTACAATATCCGGGATAAAAGCTTTAAAAAATAAACCAAACTAATTAGGGGGCACGGGCCCCAACATCCACAAAAAGGTCGGGGAGAAGTCTGGGTTGGTAGGAGGGGTAGCAACAGCATCCCCAAAATTTTGGAGGGGTAGGAGGGGGGTTTGGACCCTCGCTCCTAAAAATTTTCCCATCAATTTCACAAATCTTTTTCCCCTTTCCTGGGGGTTTTTGATTTGCGCAAAAAAATTTTCCAACAACCGCATTAAATTCGCACTGGCAAAAAAAAAAAAAATTTCTCGTTTAAAAAAATAAGGCATATTTTTAAATTCTTAAAAAGTTTTATTTGGTTAATACATTAAAACTTCAAAAATAAATTTATGTGAAAAAATTTTTTTTTTTCAATTTTAGAAAAAAAGTTTCACTCAGATAATGAACAAAAATCATTTACCATTTCCCGCAGGGGGAAATTATTCCGACAACACGGGGATTCCCAAGTTTTCCCTCCCTCCTCGCAACACCTCCAACGGGGGACTAAAATTGTTTTCACCCTTGACCCAACTTAAATTACATTTAAAAGAAAAGAGTGACCCAGCAGGGACATTTAAGCGGGCTTTTAATTGCCTTTCCCCCCCTCTAACCTTTCGCCCCCCCCTCAAAACGCCTCTACCCCACCGTTTAAAATTTCCAATTTTTTACACAATTTTCAAATTCCACTTTTGAATTTTTAGCAAATTACACGGAAAAAGGGGGGAATTTGAAATGCTCAAATGCATATTTCATTAAAAATTTGGGGTCTTTCCCTTTAAATTTTTATTTTTTTTCCAAAAATTTTAAAAACAAATAGGGTATAATTTTTTTGACCTAAAATTTTTTAAACTTTTTACACAAAATATATAGCAAAAGACCACAAACAATAAATTTTTTCATGTTGAATCCCGGATTAATCCCGGGACAAAAATTTTCTTTTGGGTTAAAATTTTTCCCCTATATTTTGGGATAATTTTTTAAAAAACCCAAACCCCCGAAACTACAAATATAATAATATGTTTTGTTCACATATATATAACCAATGACCAATTTTTTTCATTTTAAAAACCCCCGTTCAATATTTTAATGAAAAAAAATTCCCGGGCTGATCTTTTATCCTAAATAAAATTTTCATTTATATTATTTTGGGGCCAAAAAAACCCAAAACGAGGAAATACTTCCCTAGAGTTTTAAAGGGCAATATTTATTTTTTCCCACAATTCATGATCTGACTCGGGGAAATGCACAAATCACTGTTCTTTTTTTCATTTAAAATTTAAAATCCTTTTGTTTAAACCAAAACATCAAAAATTCTATTCTAAACTTTGGGTTTTAAACCAAAAAGCCCATATCTATTCTCAAATTCCCCTTCTTCCCCGACGATAAGCATTTTTTAACCTTTTTCACTTCTCGGGGTAAACACCTAAATAGTTCTCCCTTTGGGAAAAAAACCTTATATGTAATCGATGATCATCCCCAAACCCGAGATTTAAAGGGTCGAAATAAAACCTACTGGGCATGTTGGGAAATTTTTACAGTCAATATTAAGAATAAAATTTTTTAAATTTAAATTTGAAACCCCCCCGAAATGTTTCAAATTTTCCATGTTAAAAAATAAAATGGTTTAAAAAATTATATCCTCCACCCATATTGTCTTCATATCAACAATATAAAAAAAAATACTTATGGGGTATGACTTGGCCCCAAAGGGAAATTATCTGATCAATTGGGTTTAAATTAAAGATGCCAGAATATATATTTAAATAAGCCCCTTCCCTTGAACAGAAAATTCACACCCTGGGTTTTTTGCCCTAAATGCTTGAATTCAATGAAATTTAAATGCATTCTAAGGGAATAACTTTATCGATCCAAAAATTTAAGGAATTAAATTATATTTATATTTTTTTCCGTTTAAAGGGAGTCAAATTTCCCCTTTTTTTAGGGGGTGAAGGGCATTTCAAGTCTCAATCGACTTGGACACTACCCCGGGATATTTTTCGTGAAAACACTCACACCAGCATCAAAGGAAATAAGAAATTCCTTCTTTTCTTTAAATTTCCCTTTCGCTTTTTTTTTAAATTTCAAATCGCTTTTGTTAGTAAACTTGCTTGTCTTTTTTACGAAAAAAATTGCAAATTTTTCCCCAAAATTATCTAATTTTGTGGGGAAAAATTTGTTTAAAGCGTTTAATAAAACCCCTATATAAAAAAAGGGGGATTCGATTCAATAAGTTTTTCATTAGTAAAAAAAACACAGATTTGAATATTGTCTACTTATAAAATTTCAAAAAATATACCTTATCATCATCCCCAATCCCCTTTCCCATCCTCATTTGAAAATTTTTTATGTTCTTTTCCAAGGCCAACTCGTTAAAAAAAAAAAAATGACCTTCTAAAAAAATTTTGGGTTTTCCAAAATTCGAAAAAATTTTATCAAAATCCTTGATTTACTGGTAATACTTCACATTCGTCAGCTGCTATTAAAGATTAAATAATGGTGTGCCCCCGGTAAAATTTTGGGGAAACCATCATTTTTGGAATGAGAATAACTGGGACCCGGGGCCCTTGAGCCCCCCCGGTGTAACGAAAAGAGCACCAGCCGACATAAATAACAATATGATAGTTAACAAAAAACTAAAATTAATTAAATATTCCCTTTTTTTTATTTTTTAAATTCAATCGTTTTTTTAAACCAATCTTTCTACTTCCCCGGGTAAAACCCTTTTGTCCGACACCTTTTTGTGATTCCCAAACAACCTCTAAATTTTTCGCAGAAAATTTTTTAAAGCAACCATTTTTAAAATCGTTAAAAAACATTTTGTCCGTATTGTAAACTCCCCGGAAGGGAAAAGGTTAAATTTAAAAAAAATGGGAATTTCTTTTTTTGGGGCCCTCCCACCGGAAAAAGACAAAAATTTCCCCGGGCCCCCCTCAGCTTTATATAAAATTAAAAATCCCTAATCCCCCTCCTTTTAAACCCCCAAGTTCAAAAAAGTTTCAGGAATGATTCCACGGGAAAAAAGGGGAGAAACTCGTTCTCATCTTGACGGTTCGTTCAATATTAACTCAAATTGATCATTCCCCCTCGTTTTTTAAGGGCTTTAAAAGATACACATACAGAAAAAAACTTTTTCTTTATTGGGAATTTAAACCCTTTCCTTTCGGAAACAGGAGCTTAAAAATCACTTGAAACAAATTTTTCTTTTTTTAAATGGGTTTTTACAATTTTGGGGTCCCCAAAATTTGATCTTAAAGTATTTAAAATAACTACTCCCAAAAAAGATACCAACTGATCGCCAAAAAATTTAAAGGGACAATCAAATCCCCTATAATTTAAAATAAAATTTAAAACCTAATTTGGACGGGGGGTTTTCCCCCTTCCCCCACCAGACCCGTTAAAAATAATCTCTTTTTTTTTGGGGAAAACTACAAAATTTCCCTTACCCGAGAAACCCCAGCAGATTCCCCTTTTTCTTTTTCAAATTTTCCCAACCCCCCACATAAGCACTGGTAATATCCGAAAAGGGAGTATAAAATTTTTTTTTCAAATTAAATAAACCCCTCTGGTTTTTTCCAGATGATAGGGGAACCAATTGGTTTTTTTGGGGGTGGAAAAACCCGTTTATGTTTAACTCATTTAAAGATTTTCATTAATAACCTCATTTAAATTGGGCCCTTTTAAAAAACCTTGGCAAACACCTCCAATAATTTTGCTCATTTTCAATTTTTTGGGAAAATTTATTTACTTAAAATTTTTCATAATTTTAATACATACTTCAAATTCCCTTTTTAGGGATAAATGCTCCCTTTGGGGGAAATTATATTTTCAGAGCCCCTTTATAAAACAAATTTTTTTAACTAAAATAATTTGGGGGCATATTAATTTTTTTTAATGAAAACCGAAGGGGTATTGGGCCGGGGAAAAAAACGAGATTTAAAAACGGGTACACACAAAAGAAGACTTCAGCCATCTCTACACCTTAAAACACACACTTAAAAATAAAAAAAAAACTCACAAATTTAAAATACCCCACCTAATATGAAATCCAAAATGTTTTTTTCTCCAAAACCGCCCCCTTTTTGTAATAAATTTTTTCTCACTTTTTTTTTTCCTCCCCCAAAATCAAAATGTTAAAACCGAATATATTTTAAAAATGCTTTATTTTTTGTTAATAATCAAATCGGGTTTTTGCTCCTGATTCACAAATTTTTTTCTGAAAAACATTTTTAAAATTTCAATAAAAATTTTCGTCCAGTAAGGGGGGTAAGAAGGTCACCATTCTCAAACCCAACCCCCAAAGTTTCTTTGGGAATAATACCAACTTTTATTTTTCATATTTAAAATTTCTCGCACACCTCATTGCAGAATCTTTACAAATTTTGGGGTTTTTTTGAGGGTTTTACCGAGGTTTAGAGCCGGTTGGGGTTTACCTCCCAGCGGGGGTATCTTTAAAATTGCGTTTTAACCCCCACGCTTCAAGCTTTCAAACCCCCACCACCCCTTCCCAAAATTTTTCATCACCCTCCGATTTTTTCCAACTCCCAGAGGTTTCCGATTCCTTTAAATGAAGTTGGGACAAAAATAAAAAATTTTTTTCATGATTTATTTAAAAAATCTCGAAATTTAAATTTTAAAGCTAAGGTAATTAAATGCCCCAAAAAAGATTTCCACCCTATACTCAGCAAAAAATTTTTTTTTTACGCCCGAAAAACCCATTTTCTTACAAGCAAAAGATTTAATCTTTGTTCTTTTACTTTTTTAAAAATTTTAGGGCCCAATGATATTTTTTTTCTTAACAAATTTTTGAAAAACTCACTGAACAACTTTAAATTTTGTTTTTTTAAACTGTTGTAATAAACTCTTTCCCATATTTCGTGGGGGACCCTTTAAGGGGTTTTTAAATTTAAATTTTTTAAAAAATTTTTCCCAATAATGATTTTTTCATTGGGACCTTCCAAAAAATCTCCTTCTTTGACCCCAAAGAAAAAAAAAGTGGAATTTATAACCCTTTTTAAATACCAAATAAAGGGGTAAAAACCACCAATTTTTTTTTTGTTTCAATACCCGGTCCGGGTAAAAATATTTTGGAGGTGGTAAAACTTGGGGGCAATTCTTCGCGATAAAAGGTTCCCCTTTTAAACTTTTCAACCTTTCAAATCTTTTTTAAATGAAAAGTTGTTATAGGTTTAGAATTTTAAATTTTAAAAATTTTAAAAAATTTTCCTTTTGATTTTTGGGGGTGTGAAACCCCCGGTTAAAAGCGGGGTGAAACGGGTTAAAAGGGCACCTTTTTGGGGCTCCCAAAACCCAAATTTTTTACGGGTTCGTTCTTTTTGGGGCTTTTCCCTTTTTAAAAATTTTTTCCGAAACTGATTCCTTAAAAACCATTTTAATTTCGTAATACCATGGCGCAAGGGGTTTTTTCCGCCCAAACCCCGAGTGCGGAGATGAAATTTTACGCACTACAAATTTATTTTTAAAAAACTTTTTAATAAAATTTTAAAAGTATTGGGGACTTTTCAAAATAATTGTATAATTTAAAGTTTCAAACGTTTGGGAACCTCTCTCTTAATGGAAAACTTTTTTTTTCTTTCGAAAAACTTTATATAACTTTTTATGCTTACCCTGGAGATAATTCGGGACCTGTTTTTTTAGAAACTCCCTGCCTTTATCGTAAAAAATCTCGATTTTATTCTTCGCCCCTTTTTACTCCCAAAATTTTGTAAGGGATGAAAAGTGCCGGGCCGTCTTTCTTTTTCAGGGGTACCTTGGAAATATCCTTTTAAAAACATTTGATAAAACCAAAAATGTTTTATAAACCCTCAATTTTATCCCGGATAATTTAGACATATCAAACCCAAAAACACAGGGTTTAAAATCACTCGGGTTTTAGGACAATTATTTTCCCCACGAGGAAACTTCTTAGGTTTAAAAAACGTAAAAGTATATGATCTTTCTGAAAATTTTAAAAAATTTTTTGACCTCTTTTAAGGTTATGGACGATGACTTTTACCCGCTGTAAAAAACTGTTACCAACCCGAGAATGACCCCAGATCCCCGATCTCTAAAACCTTTTAAAATTTAATTTTTTCTCGCTCCATTGGTTTTAAAAAATTTTTTAGGGAAACCGCCCAACACATTTTTTTCGCAACTGAAAAAGCTTCTGGTGTATTTAATGCCCAAAGGGCATGAATAAATAAAACCAAAAGGGGGGATCGTTTTTTTAGCAGATTTAATATATTTACAAAAATTCCCCTTTTTTTTTTTTTCCGAAAAAATTGTCGCCCCCCAAAACCTACTTTTTCCAAGACCCTCATTTTTAAAAAAAGCCCCAAAAAGCTGGGCCCTTTTAAAAAACCCTGGGACGACTTTTCCCTCCTTTCCCTGAAATATATTTTTTAGTAATCAGAAAAAATGCTTAAAATTATATGTCTACCTTTTGTAAAAAAATTCGAGAATAATTTTTACTGTTACCTGCTTTTAAAAATAGACATCAACAATAATTAATTTTATTTTTTCGGTGAGGCAATGCATTTTGCGGCCGATAATAACGTTACTTTTAAAGGTTTTAAATTTTTGGGGAATCTTTTTGAAATTTTTGTTCAAAGGATGGATGTCACCCCCGCATATTATAAGGTTTAAGAAATTTTTTCCGTGGTAAACTTTATTAAAAATTTTTATGTAAAAAAATTTTCCACATTCGAATAACCGGCAATTTATTTAATTTCCCTTTATGGGGTAACAAATATATCAAATCCCTCAGAAAGGGTAGTTTTACAATTCAACATCTTTCCCCCCCTTTTTATTTTTAAAAAGATCTAAAAGCTTTCCCCTTTTAAAGTTAAAAGAAATAAAAAGGGTTTTACCATAGGAGGGGGCTTGTAAAACCCGTAAGCCCTTTAAAGGGGGTTTTTAAGATAATAAAACTTTTTGTTCAATAAAGGGGGGCACGTTAATGGGGAGCAGGACTTTGCCTTTACCAAAATTAGTTCTTTTGGGACGATTTACCCAGGGGGCATATTATCTTAAATCTAACTTGATTAGAACGGGATTAAAACGGCGCCTGTCTGTTGAGTTACGCAGGGGTTGGGATTTGGGGGAAAGTTCCCAGGGGGGGGAGGGGGCCCCGGCCCCTGGGAACATGGGGGTCCTCCCCTGGTTTTTTGATTTAATTTTTGGAAAGGAAAAGGCCCCCATTGAAAGGTCGGGGGGTTCCCCGGGAAAAAGGGTATCCGCGTTGTTTCCCCTGGGGACCCCTGGTTCGGGATGCCCTTTATTTTAAATTTTACCCCTTTTTAACCCGAAATTTTTTTTGTCAAAAATTTCCCCAAAAATTTAAAAACCTATCTTCCAACGGGGTATCCGGGGGGGATCAGCGGCCCTGTTTTTGGTGGTTTTTTTAAAAAGAAACTTAAAATTTTCCTTAATTTTTTAAACCGCCCTTAAATTGGTTTTCGGGGAAAGGGTTTCCAAAATTTTAAGGTTGAACATAACGAGGAAATTTTTTAAATTTTTTTGGGCCTTTATTTTTCCCCTTTTTTTTAAAAATGAAACTTAAAAAGTTTTCCCTCTTAAATTTTTAAAAGGGTACATTCATTGGGAAAAGGAAAGGGTTTTACTTAAAAAAAATTCTTTGGTTTTGGGGAAGTTAAATTTTTTGGGAAAAAGGGTTGAAAAGGGGTTAAAATTTTTTTTGTTGAAAGGCCCCTCGAGGAAAAGTTTTTGTTTTTTTGGGGAAATTTTTAAAGGGGGGTTTTTATTTGGGGTTCTTTTTTGGGGTTGGTTTTAAAGAAATTTTTTTTTAAAAGGCAGCGTTTGTTTTTTCGAGAAAAACCCCCGGGAAACGCAACGGGGTTAATTGCAAAAATTTGGGTAAAAAGGGGGGTTGGGGCCGTTTTTTAAAAAGCCTTTAATTTGAAGAAAAAAAGGTAAAGAAAAGGTTTTAAATTTTTCCAAAATTTGGGGGAAAACTTTGGTTGGGGCCCCCTTTTACCCCAAAAAGAAAAATTTTTTGTTTTATAATTTAAAATTTTTAAAAAAAATTTTGGGTTTGATTGGGTGAGCCCCTTTTTTTTCCCCTTATTGAACTTAAAAAATTTTGGGTATGGGAAAATTTTGGGTAAATTTTCTTTTTTTGAAAAGGGAAAAACCCTGGAAATAATTTTTAGCCCCCCTTTGGGGGGAACAATTGGGTACCTCAACAATCGGAAAGGTGGGGGTCTTCTGCCCCATTAAAAAGGAAATGATTTTGAGACAAATTCCAGAGTGGCTACCCCCCAAAATAGGGAAGAAAAGATTTTTCCCCCGAATTAAAACCATTTATCCTTTTAAAGGTTAAAAAAAAAAACATGAGGGGGAAAAATTTCCCAAATTATAAAAGAAGGTTTTAAAAAACTTTAAATTTTAAGGGATTAAAATTTTATAGAAAGGGGAAAAAAATGTTATTAAATGTTACAATGGTCGTAAAATCCCCCAAAATTTTTTTAAGGGGGAAAAAATTTTAAACAGAAAGGGGCTTTTTTTTTAAAAAGACAATTTTTTTAAAAAAATTTTGCGGTTTTAGAAGTAATGAAGAAAAAGGAAAAACCTGAAGGGGGAATTTTTAAAACAAGGGAGGAAACAAAAATTGAAAATCAATCAAAAGGGTTCCCGATCCCCCCGGAAAGGGCAACATAATTTTTAAATTTTTAACCTTTTAACGAAATATGGGTTTTAAAGGAAAATTCAGAGACAAGGGCCCGGGAAAAAGGTTGCATAAAACCCAGAAAATTTTTCGAAAAAAAGAAATATGGGTTTTTAAAGAGTTAAAAAGGGGAGGAATGCCTGTTAATTCCGTTCATTTAAAAAGAAAAATGGTTTTGGGAAAAAAAAAAGTTTAAAGAAAAAATGAAAACCAAAGCAAAAATTTAAAAGGGGTGATTTTCCCCAAAACGGTTTAATTTTGTTGGTAAATTAAAAAAGGGAAAATAAATTCCCTTATATTTTTTTTTCAATTAAAAAAAGGACCAAGGTGGACTTTAAAAGGGAGTGTGCAAGGGGGGAAAGGGAAATTTTTGCTTTTTTGTCATAACAATGTCGTATGATTTAGGAATAATTTTTAAAGGAATTGAATGTTGATAAATATAACGTGAAAAATTTATTCGAAACAAGGATTCAAATTCTTGAAAGTAGACATAGGTAAGGTTTGGTTTCAGGATCACTGTCTTTATTGAATGGATCTCTTTCCACGTTAGCAGAACAACATATCAAGGCAGGTAAACCCTGAAATATACAGAGACTATTCTGAAAGATGTGCCTCGAGATTTTCTTACCTTTATTATGTTAAAGGAAAACAATTTTGTGTTTGATTATATATATTTTTAAAAAAACTTGATGAACAAAATTCCGAGTAAAGATCTTTTTTTTTAATTTTTTTGAAAAATGCGCTATCAGCCAAAGATTATAAACATATTAAAAGGGGTTTTTGAGGGGGAAAATGAAGACTTTAGGATACTTGATGTTTTCTAAAGAAAGATGTTGGGTTTGTTAGGGGTTTCTTCAGGGGGGCGTAAAACACTAGGATATTTATAATTTAGACTTTTAGAAATTATATAATTTTTACCTTCATTCATTTTGGGAGCATTCCTATTAAAATAATTAAGTTTAATTAGATATATTCCCATTTAAATTTGACTTGATTAAAAAGGAACTCAGAGGTGGGTTTTACCTGCGAAATTTACCCAGTTTTCCTAAAGCAGAAAAAATCCCTAATTAACCCTTTTTTTATGTTAGAGGGGAAGGGCCCATATTCATTCAGTTTTCAATTCTTGTATGCTGTGCGATGGTTTTGAACCCTTTTTCCACAAAATGGTTCAGAAATTTTATCCAATACGAGAAAATCTATCCCAAATGGGTTTAAGAAATTGTTTCCTGGAAGGACAAAAGGGATTTTTGGATAGAATGTGTCCCAACACATATCCCCGAGTAGCTAATCCGTGAATTTCCCTTTTAAATATTACACATATGAATATATAAAGAGATGTTAAAATCCCTTATTGTGAATCATATTGAAAAATGAGGTAAAAAAGTCCCCAAATCTAAGGGAAATTAGGGGGCAGTCATTTTCCAAAAAAAAATTTTTTGATAGTCTAAAATTGTTACAGTTATTACGGGAATTTGGGGTTTAAAGAGGGAAAAGGGTTCTACCATTATGAATATACAAGACAAAATTTTAAAACCTTCAATCAACTAAATCACAGAGAACAGCTAAAGAGTCCTAAAGTAAAAACCCCAAAATTAACTAAAACGCCATATATGGGAAATCATTGCTGAAATTACAAATTGCTGAAAAATTAGAAATCAAAAATGGGAAAAAAGCATTTATAGAGGATAAAGTCCTTTTTTAAAAAATACACACATTTAAATAAAGAAGATATTGCACTTCAATAAAGATATATTAGAAGTTAAGCAACCCTTTATCCGGGTTTTCAATTCTTGAGTAGCTAAAAAAAAATTGTATTTTTTGGTAAAATTTTTTTAAAACAACTATGGTGAAGATGTAAGATTTTCTTTATAACGAACTGCTGATATTTTTTAGCTTGAAATGTAAAGATTTGTACCCGATTAAAAAAGTGAACCATTGTGGGTTAAGGGGATTTTTAAAATTTTCGCCCTGGCATCCCTTATAGTGATAGAAAAAAGGTGAGCGGGGGTTAAAAAACTGAAATGTGTGAAAACCCCAATTTTAGCGAGTTGATAGCCCGAAAGCAAAATTTTTTCGTAAGTTTGCTGGAAGATCAACTACTGCAGCAGACCCAAAGGGGTATTCCCGCATTTTGCCATTTTTAAAACCTCAAGAAAAGAATTTTTTTATCAATGCGATAGAAAATTATCACTGTAAGTTTAAGATGTAAAAGGTGAAAAGTAGGTAAAATTAAAAAGAGAGGGTTTTTAGCCTTTGAGATAAAAAGTACTTTTAATACTAAAGAATCCCTTTGGTTTGGACACCCTGAATTTCCCCCATCAAAAAAAGGGGAAAAAGAGTGATGTATTGCTTGTATAAATAAAAAAAGAAAAAAAAAATTTTGTATTTGTGTTTCCCAAATGTGTCTTTCGAGATGAAAAATTTTTTCCCTATGATGTAGGTACTTGTCCCCTTAAATTTAATTTAATGAAGTAAAGGTCGACAAGTTTTTAACCTGTGTGTGCCCGTCACACAGGCCCCTATTAACTAAAAGGGCGACAAGATTTAGCCTTTTCTGGGGCAACACGTGACTCACTGACTAGGGTCGACATGATTTAGCCTGTGTGCGGTGGTCACACACCCTTTTTTAAACTAAAAAGGGTTAAAAAGATTCAACCCGGTGCTGGGGCCTTTTTTTCATTTAACTTAATGAAGGAAACTTTTAGTTCATTTTAAAAATAATAAGGGGAAAATGTTTAGACCTGTAGTAAACAGCCCCAAGGAGGAGTCTATTTTGAATGCTTATACCCCGAGGGGGGGTTCCAAAAACTTGATCCGAGGAATTTTGAAAAAACCCCCTAGGGGAATCCAAAAACGATCCAAGGAGATGGAGAAATTTTGAAAAACCCCATAGGGGGGGACCAAAAAAAATTTATCCAGGGTTTATCAGGGGATTATCGAAAAATTTTGGGGTTGGGGGGAAAATGGGGGGGAATCCCAGAAGTGGGACTTTGTATTTAGAAAAATTTTTTGGGGGTGGGGGGTGAAAGGGGGGTATCCCCAAAAAAAATTTTCCCAGGAATTTGGGGAATTTTGAAAACCCCAAAGGGGGGAATCCAAAAACCTTTATCCAAGGGGTCATAAGAAAAAAAAAAAATTCGAGCGCGGGGCGATCCGGACGACGGCCGAAGGGGCAGCGGGCGCCGGGGGGGGCCGGGGCGGGGGTCGCGAGGGGGGCGGGCGGGCGCGCGGCGGGGGTCGCGAAGGGGGATCGCGAAGGGGGGTCGTGGGTGGGGGTATTGGTTGGGGGGGTCAAGGGTGAGGTAGTCTCGAGGGCGAGGTCATGGTCAAAACCGGAAGTAACACCTAGGTGTGAAAAGGTGACCCTCCAGCCGCTGGTCCTAGACCGGATACACCGCCCTGTAGAAGGCCTAAACCGGATACACCGCCCTGTAGAAGGCCCTTAAACCGGATACACCGCCCTGTAGAAGGCCCCTAAACCGGATACACCCCCCTGTAGAAATTATGACTACTTACATTCATTGCTTTTTTTTCGTTATTTCAATAACATTACACATTATACAGCACTCCCCAGCAGAGCTAAGTGTTGTTTGTGATTCGTGGTCACTCGTGGTACTGGAATGCTCAAAGCAAATATCAATCACCTCCCATTTGAATATCAGCCTCAAAAAAACAGTTTATATAGTAATGAAACCACGACACAAGACAGGAGATTCTGAAGTGAAGTTAAAAATTTGGCTAGGAATTTCCTTCGTGATGTTGTGCTGGCTTTCTGCGTTATTCTGGGCCCTGGTATGTACTTCTCGACGGTGAATTTGAAACAAACGTTTGGTTCCATTGTCCCTGTGAGATGTTGAAACATTGAAACATTGTGACTGTTGCTACACTGGAACAGTAACAATGTGACTGTTGCTACACAGGAACAGCAACATTCTGACTGTAGCTACACTGGAACAGCAACATTCTGACTGTAGCTACACTGGAACAGTAACATTGGCATAAGAGACAATAGAATCTAAATTGATGAGCTCACGCACTGTCAAAGATGCACTTGTATGGGGTGAGAATAGAGGCCACTAGAGGAAGAGCTAAACCAATTCGAGTTGTCTGAGATTTGAAAAGAGTGAAAAAAGGAGTTAAGGACAACCTAAAGGAAATCTTCAGCATGTGATGTCTCACTGCTAGGAGGCCAACTGTGTCCTTTATCATAGACATTGTTAAGAAGTCTTTTTGAAATTTTTCTCCACAGTGGGTATTTTACAGTGGGACTGTTTATGTTCTCAGGGAAGGGCTGGTCTACAAATATATCACACAGCACTGCTGCTTAGATGAAATATTCGTTGAGTTCCTACTACAGTTGATTTAGCTTTTTCTCATAGATAATTTATTAAGATTTAATATCAAAGTTTCATTGACTCACAATGCTTCACAAATGTAATGTATACTAACACAGCAGATATTAAATAGATTAGATAAATAATAAAAGCAGCCGTGAGCGTTACCTCAACCAGAACTAACCAGGTTCCTTCAATAAGCTAGATTTTCTCCTCTACTATTTGTGATTTTTATCCCACAAACAATCCACATCTCATCTTCTTCACTTACAACATTTATATTTAAATATGAACTCTTATATTTTCTAAATCAAAATAAAATGTTTTGTATTCTCAAATCAAATTTTATTTTTCTTGACAATCCAGTGTTACCAGGAATTAGAATCAGATGATACGAGACTACCTGCAACAACCTGTGTATATTGATGGTGTGGTGGAAGTCTAACAGTGGTCGCTCTAACTTTATTATAGGTAGCACAGAGGGAGGGGAGGAGAAGGGGGTGAGGAGGGAGGCGGAGGGGGGGAGGGGGTAGATGAAAATAAGGCGTACATAGTAATAATTATCTGCAGAAAAAATGATTTTCAACAAGAAATGATATTCATTCTCATATATTAATTTATATAATCAAAACAATCATATTCGACAGGTAAAAATACATTATCAAATTAAACTCTCTTTTCTCATAACAACGTAATAACTATAGTTAACCAGAAATCATAATTCATATCCAGGATTGTAAATTAACGATATAGAAAAAAAAATAGTACATAGAGAGTAGGTCGACCTCAGGATTTTTGTCAATGTTCAGCGTGTATTAAGAAATCTGAATAAGAACTCAGGTAATATATAGTTTTGAAGTGCTGTTCAGATTTTTTGGTCTTTCTCAGACCAATAAACAACGTTGATCTACAGCCAGAGTTGTCAGGACGGGACTCCGGAATATACCATTTAGTCCAGTTGGTCACTGCTGCCACCATGGTCCAGTTGACCACTGCTAGCCACCATGGTCCAGTTGGCCCGCTGCCACCATGGTCCAGTTGGCCACTGCTGCCACAATGGTCCAGTTGGCCACTGCTGCCACCATGGTCCAGTTGGCCACTGCTGCCACCATGGTCCAGTTGGCCACTGCTGCCACCATGGTCCAGTTGGTCACTGCTGCCACCATGGTCCAGTTGGCCACTGCTGCCACCATGGTCCAGTTGGCCACTGCTGCCACCATGGTCCAGTTGGCCACTGCTTGCCCACCATGGTCCAGTTGGTCACTGCTGCCACCATGGTCCAATTGGCCACTGCTGCGCCACCATGGGTCCAGTTGGCCACTGCTGCCACCATGGTCCAGTTGGCCACTGCTGCCACCATGGTCCAGTTGGTCACTGCTGCCACCATGGTCCAGTTGGTCACTGCTGCCACCATGGTCCAGTTGGTCACTGCTGCCACCATGGTCCAGTTGACCACTGCTGCCACCATGGTCCAGTTGGTCACTGCTGCCACCATGGTCCAACAGCTACACATTAACTATGGCCCAGAGAGAGACCAACAATCAATGGGCTGAAAAATAAAGTATAATTAAAACAGAGTCAGTGTATAAATGCCCTCCAGGTAATGTAACTGGCAAACAATAAAGATAAGTTGAGGAGCAACACACAATGAAACACTAGATATATTTATTTTCAGTATTATTCTTGTGTGCGCTATTAATTAATATTTTTTCTGTTGTTTAATGGTGAAAACTAGACGGTAGGAAAGTGAGCTTCCTGTTGATGACTCAGACACTTGTGTAAAGTGTGAGTGTGTGTAGACTGGAGGGACTCACCTACCAAGATTGAGACAATCATCATCTCATAACTGCTTCTTCCGTCTTCAGTGTTATATTTGACTGTATTCTGCCGAAGAAGCCTGCCGTGCAGGTGATACCTTTCGCCAAATAAGATAACCAAGTGTTTCAGATGAGGAGTCTTATTCATCAATTTGTTGATAATGGATACCATAAATTACATGATAATGCATCTTGTTAGTTGCTGCTCGTAGCAAGTATGCTTAGTATATTTTAGGTATTTTGATAAGTATATTACAGCTACTTTCGAGACCTAGTTTAAGGTATTTCCGTTCAATTATAACTGTACGTGCGTTTACATATAACTTATAATCATAATTTTTGTGAATGGTATACAACACGGACAAGATGAAAATTATACACACATGTAACATCTGGGTATCTTTAATGTAGATGTTTCGCCATCCAGTGGCTTTATCAATACAAATTCTAGGACATAATTTGAAGACAGTAGAACTATATACAAAAGATGAGGTAATCAGTCCCTCATCGTTGGAGTTGGTGTGAAGAGCACCGTAGTTGTGAAGACTCTGGAACACAGGCAAGAAGACTGGCGCCAGCGAATTTACTAGAGTCAAGTGAAAAGGGGACGGGTAGCAGACTTGTCAGACACTGCAACATTATCGAATCTTCGTTCAGAGGGCTTCTCCGGGCAACCCCTCTTCACTTCTACTAACCCGTCCCTTGGGTACGACCGACTTCCACTGGGGAATCCCGCCTATCAGTGGACAATGCCTTCGTCTGCTACCCGTCCTCTTTTCACCCCAGGTAGATCTGTTTGTGACTTGAAAAAGCCCACTGTGTGCGCGAAACGTTTTCAATAAAGGATAACATTATACTACATATGTGTTTATATTTCCATCCGTCCTCTTTTGCACCTGACGCCATTATATAAGCGCCAGCCTTCTTGCCTGTGCTCCAAGATTTTTCACCGACTACGGTGCTCCTTACACCAACTTCAAGGATGAGGGACTGATTACCTCATCTTTCGCATATAATTTTACTGTCTCCAAATTATGTCCTAGAATTTGCATTGATAAAGCCACTGGATGACGAAACGTCTACATTAAAGATACCCAGATGTTGCATATGTGTCTAATTTTCATAATGTCTGAGTCCAGAATGAATTAACTCACCCACATCGTTCTTAAACTCTTAATTTTGTGACTGCTGCGACTACCTGACGAAGCCTTTTCCGATTTTTGTGTCATCTGTAATTGTGAATTTGTTTTCATATGAGCCCCATTTCAATATTAAAAATGTATTTTAAATGATATAAAATGGAAAAAATGAAAAATTCCGAGGAATCCACTCGTCATGTTTCACATTAATATTCGATATTACTCACTTCATAGTGTCAGTAAACCCTGTCAATGTTTTACACTTAAAGATCATTACTTAATCATAAGATTTAGGCGTATTAAAAAATTTAATATATTACCAGCACAGGTACTGTTTAACAGGCCTATTTACCAACCGTTTTAAGACATCAGCTTGAACCCCAGTTAATACTTTTAATTAAAGGATCCAGGAAAAAGGTATACACCAATTGTTAGCTTTTGAACTTTTTTTACAATCATGTGCAATTTGTACACTTTATACTTGTGTATGTTTTACAGTGTACACTCGATACAGTGTACACTCGATACAGTGTACACTCGATACGGGTGTACACTCGATACAGTGTACACACTATACAGTGTATACACTAACAGAAAGATTTAAAAATACCAAAAATACCTGTGAGTTGTGGTAAAAAACAGATCGTAAGTATATAATCCTCACAAGCTACAGCTTTCAAAATATCTATACAGAGGACGGGCCTGAGGCTTGAACTGTAGGTCCCGAACGGTCCCTTGATACAAGGTCCCCTACCCTGGTGCATCCCTCCTCACCCGACCAGCTGGCCTAACAGTAGAGCTGGCAGTTACTCCACAGATGAATGGTGCTCTCACCCACACTTCCATAAACTACCAAATTTAACCTGTTTTTTAACGGTCTGATGGATTATGGATCATGGGGATGCACATGAAATATAATAACGTCCGCTGCATATGCTACAGTTAAGCAGTCACTGATATACACACTACCATTATTAATATACTGTGAGATTTATGAAATTTTTCTCTCTGATGATGAGTTTTAATATTATGTTGCACCAGATGACCAATTTGGTATCCAGAAATATGAAAAAATAATTTATGGGAATGCTGGGGGAAAACGATATTTAAAAAAGCTAGAAGTGAGAAGATAATAAATAAATTTAAACAATCTATTGCAATAACTCAAAAAAGAAACGAAAAACTTTTCATAATTGATTCTGGCGGGATGAGGAGTGAGGGCAGGACGAGAGTGAGGCAGGATGAGAGTGAGGCAGGACGAGAGTGAGGGAGGATGAGAGTGGGAAACAGGACGAGAGTGAGGGAGGATGAGAGTGAGGCAGGACGAGAGTGAGGCAGGACGAGAGTGAGGCAGGATGAGAGTGAGGCAGGACGAGAGTGAGGCAGGATGAGAGTGAGGCAGGACGAGAGTGAGGCAGGATGAGAGTGAGGCAGGATGAGAGTGAGGCAGGATGAGAGTGAGGCAGGATGAGAGTGAGGCAGGATGAGAGTGAGGCAGGATGAGAGTGGGCAGGATAGAGTGAGGCAGGATGAGAGTGAGGCAGGATGTAGTGTGGAAGGATGATAGTGAGGCACTAACACTTCCTTAAAGCAACAGCTGCTTTGATATCAAGTACTCTTGATCTGAGGAACTGGAAAATACCCTCTCCATTTTCGGATTAAATGTAATAGCCTCCCATTCCTCTCGAACTAAGTGACTTACAATTTCGGCCTGATATTCCTAATATTCCTGTGACTCGTTTTGAGTCTTCAACTTCAATTGTGACCCCGTTTCTTGTTTCAATAACACAGATCAGTACATTACAGTAATAAGTCACGTAATAAGTAATAAGTTCAGTAATAAGTTACAGAAATAAGTAACTGTATTTGTGTATACCCTGAATAAACTTACTTTCTTATCTTAAAAAATTTTTAA
>NC_069404.1:49863343-49941209 GCF_026875155.1 Cherax quadricarinatus
ACGTTGCAGTTTTCCTTCTTTTTTATGTTCTTTTTTTCTTATATACCTGGAATCGTGGGCTTTAAAGGGGAGTGGGGGGATGTGGGGTTTTGCATCAACTCCAGGACAAAAATTCTGAGGCTCAAAAGAAATGGGTGAAAGGGGGGGGGTCATTAGGGGAGTGTTAACTTTTACCGAGGTTACGCAGGTCTTGAGGTCATGAGAATGGAGGACGAGGTGGGTCCAGAGACTTGGGTACCGGTTGTGTCGGATGCAAAAACTCTGTGACACAAGGCTTACAGGATGCCCATAATGAGCAAGGAAACCATACCCCCGCAATCGTTGTCATTACGTTTTCTTGAGTCATGGAAAGGGAAAAGTCACATAATGTAAAGGAGGGAAAAATCTGTGGAGGAGGGGGGGATATGTTATGTAGCTAATGAGGGTAGCAGTCAAGAGGCATCACTGGGGGTATGTGAGACGGAGGTTGAGGTGCACAGGGAGAAGGGTGTCGATGGTGAGGACATCAAACAATAGGTGAATCTCGTTAGAGGCTGGTACATCTGACAGTGATGTCCTAACACCGGCCCAGAAAACCAGGCAAAAAACCATTGGTGGTAGTGTCAAGAAAAGTCATGGGGGGGAATGGGCAGGGAAAAGTGGGCTAAAAAAGGGGGATAGTGATAAGTATAGTGAGCAGAGGTGCAATGAAAAACAAGGTCTCAGGTCAATAGCATTTTTAAGTGTTTAACATTGAATGTGAATGGCCTAGGGCAGACGTAAAACATAGAGGAAATACAGCATCAAGGTTATATTTCTTCAGGAGCATAATTATAAGCAAGAACGAGAATTGTTATTGGATGGGATTCATGTAATTTGCAGGATATATGGTGAAGCTGAAGGAGGTGCAGCTGTATTAATATCACAGGCCAGTCCTTTAGACTTTTGCCTGGGAAGAAGGGGAAGACGGAGAGTAAGAGAGGGAGAAAAGGACAAGGGATGGGAGATAGTGTGTGTTTTGTAAGTGTATATATGCCAGCGGATAGTAATAGGCGCATAAAAGAGGAGTTTGTTCAGGGTACCTTAATTTATGATACGAGGGGGTTGCCTGTACAGTGCAACCTTGACTTACGAGTTTAATGCATTCCAGGATCTAGCTCGTAACTCAATTTACTCGTATATCAAAGTAATTTTCTTCATTTAAATTAACTGAAGAGCCATTAATTCGTTTCTGGACTCTGGAGAGATGAGAAAAATGCTTGAATATGACGCTATTATCAACTGTATGACTTATTTATCTATTACAATTCATTTAATATGACATAATAAACAATATAATTAGCACAGAAACATGATATATTCCCTAGAATGAATAAAATAGGCCATAATATGGTGGCAGAGGCAGTGGCGGAAGCGTCTGCCATTTCTGTCCCAATTTGACTAGTATCTTCCCATGTTCTTACTGTAAGAGAAAACGGAGTATTTTTGAGGCTAACTGCAGTAGATCACTGGTTTTCTGAGGAAAATGCTGAAACATTGTATTTATAAATAAGAAATATCGTATAAAACCTGTTTATATAAAGTGTATATGTACTTACACACTTGGAGCAGACATGGTGGAGGATGCTGAGGATGGGGGATGCTGAGGGTGGGGGATGCTGAGGGTGGGGATGCTTAGGGTGGGGGATGCTTAGGGTGGGGGATGCTGAGGGTGGGGATGCTGAGGGTGGGGATGCTGAGGGTGGGGGATGCTGAGGGTGGGGGATGCTTAGGGTGGGGGATGCTGAGGGTGGGGGTGCTGCAGATGCAGATGTATGATGTATTGCCAGGTTAAGTCCATGGAAATCATCGTCTTTTTCTTCTCAGCACTGTTCTTTGCACTTATTTTCTTAGGACCCTGTGACATGCCAAGAGTACATAACCTTTATTTGGCGCATGTTCACACCCTCATTTACAGGCTATCTCCCCCAACCAGCAAACCAGGTGACTGAGGATTGACGATGGGGCCCCATCATTCAACCAGTACCCAGGTTCCAGCCAATGAGAAGATGGTTTTGGCAATCGCAGAGGTTATGTGGGTACCACTCTCCTGCCTGCCCTTGTCATTCCCATTCTAGAGCTGGTTGAAGCACGGTCTGCTTTCTAGTGGCTTCTATTCTGCCTTGCTTACTGTGGAGTGCACTAATACCTATCACTGTACATAGTGTATATAGTGTACATACTTCTGTTCTAAATTGGTGAAGGATAATACAAGTCAAAAGTTTTCTGCTGTGTTTATTTTGCTCCCTTTATACCGAGGATAACAGGCCATTTGGACTACTGGGTTGTAATATGGGGGCCTGTCCGGGATCTGGAGCTGGACTTAGAGAAAGGGTTGAGCCTAGAGTGAAGCTGGAAGCAGGAACATTGTGTAGCTTGCTGTCTGACATTGCATTAGCTTTGCCAACGCTTTACAAACTTTGCGTGTCAGTTGCTTTGCTATGGCCAGCCTTGCTATAGTGTGATCGTTCAACAGCTCGCTACTAGCTTGTTCAGTGTGCTCGCTTCACTACGGTCAATCTTGTGGAACAGTGTTTTACCTGGAGTTTACCTGGAGAGAGTTCCGGGGGTCAACGCCCCCGCGGCCCGGTCTGTGACCAGGCCTCCTGGTGGATCAGAGCCTGATCAACCAGGCTGTTGCTGCTGGCTGCACGCAAACCAACGTACGAGCCACAGCCCGGCTGATCCGGAACTGACTTTAGGTGCTTGTCCAGTGCCAGCTTGAAGACTGCCAGGGGTCTGTTGGTAATCCCCCTTATGTGTGCTGGGAGGCAGTTGAACAGTCTAGGGCCCCTGACACTTATTGTATGGTCTCTTAACGTGCTAGTGACACCCTGCTTTTCATTGGGGGGATGGTGCATCGTCTGCCAGTCTTTTGCTTTCGTAGTGAGTGATTTTCGTGTGCAAGTTCGGTACTAGTCCCTCTAGGATTTTCCAGGTGTATATAATCATGTATCTCTCCCTCCTGCGTTCCAGGAAATACAGGTTTAGGAACCTCAAGCGCTCCCAATAATTGAGGTGTTTTATCTCCGTTATGCGCGCCGTGAAAGTTCTCTGTACATTTTCTAGGTCGGCAATTTCACCTGCCTTGAAAGGTGCTGTTAGTGTGCAGCAATATTCCAGCCTAGATAGAACAAGTGACCTGAAGAGTGTCATCATGGGCTTGGCCTCCCTAGTTTTGAAGGTTCTCATTATCCATCCTGTCATTTTTCTAGCAGATGCGATTGATACAATGTTATGGTCCTTGAAGGTGAGATCCTCCGACATGATCACTCCCAGGTCTTTGACGTTGGTGTTTCGCTCTATTTTGTGGCCAGAATTTGTTTTGTACTCTGATGAAGATTTAATTTCCTCATGTTTACCATATCTGAGTAATTGAAATGTGTAGCTTGCTGTCTGGCACTGCATTCAGCTTTGCCAACGCTTTACAAATTTTGCATGTCGGTTGCTTTGCTATGGTCAGCCTTGCTACTGTGTGATCGTTCAACAGCTCGCTACTAGCCTGTTCGGCGTGAAGATTTTGCAGTCAGCATTGCTATTGCGTATTCACCTTGTATGCGTATTCTGCAATCGTACTGTGCATAGCTAAGCATGTTCTGCAAATAACGTGTTACGTTGGGGTATTCTGCAATCGTACTGTGAATAGCAAATAACTTATACATTTTGGTATGCCACCTAGACGAGTCAGACGTCTGGTGTCAGCATATACTTTGTTTAACCTACCTAAATTGTCCCTACAGCGTTGTTGGCAAATTGATCGTTCCATTGGCATTGATTACGAGCGCACTCTCATAGCTGTGCAACTGCGTTCACTGATCACTGACAAACTTCGAGAAGAAGAGATGGCACATCAGACTCCTCCCTCTACGGGAGCTAGGGAAAAAACTCCTATGTTCTCGCAAGAGGAAGATGATATATCAATGGAGCAAAACCGTCAGTCTAGTGCAGCAGGGTTGTCTCAAGGTGAATCAGCAGCATTGGCACTTGAGCTGGCAAAAATCAATCTTGAGCAGACTAGGGAACAGAAAGCATTTGCAAAAGAAGAATTTGATAGGGAAAAAGAAAGGAGGCAGTTTTCGCATTCTGTAAATGACTTTAGTTTACAGAAAGCAGTACAGCTTGTTACCCGCTTCAATGAGGCCGAACCAGAACAGTTTTCCGAAACTTTCAAAAATCAGGCTCGAGCCTTGAGGTGGCCGGAACAGCATTGGGCATCGTTGGTTCACACAGCATTGTTTGGTAAGGCACAGGAATTTACGTCAGTGTTAAATGACACTGATTTTTCCGATTATAAAGTAGTGAAGACCACAGTGTTGGGAGCATATACTTGTATCCCAGCTAAGTACCAGAAGTTTTTTAAGTTAGGCAGATGACAGCTTGGTCAACCCCTGGTTGATTTTGTGCGACAGCAGACCAAAGCTTTTACCAGCTGGTATAAAGCAAGTGGTGTTGCTACCTTCGATGATCTTGTGCAGCTTATTCTGACTGACAACCTGCTGGAGTCTGTGGGACCAGAGGTTCGAGTTTTTCTGCAGGATCGTGACTTATCCCCTGGTGTGGGTTTTTTTTTAGTGAGGGGATGTGAGCTACCATCCTCCCGTGTCTTGGACCTAAGCTAGCCTGACTGTCTGCTGTCTCGCTCTGAGTTTAGGGTTCGGCTTTTTGTCACGAGAAAAGCTGAGCTCTATCTAAGAGTCGGATGGTTGAGAGGAAAGGCGGTCCCATTATTTTGTGCCATGGCGGCACGGTTACCACTGGGAGGTGGGAGCCTAATCCTGAGCCTTCTCCGGGTAGGGGTGTGGCATGCAAAGAGTACGTAACCTTTATTCGGCGCATGTACACACCCTCATTTACAGGCTATCTCCCCCAACCAGCGAACCAGCTGACTGAGGGTTGACGATGGGGCCCAGTCGTTCAACCAGTACCCAGGTTCCAGCCAATGAGAAGATGGGTTTGGCAATCACAGAGGTTATGTGGGTACCACTCTCCTGCCTGCCCTTGTCATTCCCATTCTAGAGCTGGTTGAAGCATGGTCTGCTCTCTAGTGGCTTCTATTCTGCCTTGCTTACCGTGGAGTGCACTAATACCTATCACTGTACATAGTGTATATAGTGTACATACATTATATACACATATATGTACATACACTATATGCTGTGTTTATTTTGCTTCCTTTACACCCAGGATAACAGGCCATTTGGGCTCCTGGGTTGTAATAGACCCATGGTTAGAAAAAAAAAAATTTTGGGCCCAAAAGACTGTAAAAAAATGCAAACGAGCACGAGAGAACTGCTCCCATAGCGATGTAAACATGTGTATGATGTTTTGGCATCAGTAGTGCCATCTAGTAGCAGCATTCTGAATTATTATGTATGTATCATGTATTATTATTATTATTATTATTATTATTATTATTATTATTATTATTATTATTATTATTATTAATTTAGGGAACCGGAACAAAGATCCAATTCCCTAGATCAAGAGCCCCTCACCAGCGTCAAGGAACCTTGATGATGGTGACGGGCTCTTGATCTAGGGAATTGGATCTGTGCTCTAGTTACCTAAATTAATAATAATAGTAATAACACAATAATAATAATTATTATTATTATAACGAACGCCGCCAACTCAGTGCACTGTTTACCTAGCATTGGGGGGCAGTTGTCTCCTGCTTTACTTACATTTTTGACAGTCATTTGGCCAGATTTCGTTTTTCTAAGCATGAGTCCTAAGAAAGTAAATGTAAAGGACAGTGCTGAGAAGAAAAAGAGAATGATTTCCATGGAATTAAGGCATGAAATCATAGATAAACAAGCCAGGTGTCCAGGTTTTGGGTTGAGGGTGAAGCGGGTGGATGGGGGAAACTGGCTCCTAACTCAAATGTTGGCTTGTAACTCAGAGCAAAAAATCGACCCAAGGACGGCTCGTATCTCAAAAAACTTGTATGTTAGGACACCCTTATGTCAAAGTTCCACTGTATATGCATTATTTGGAGGGGAATGGAATAGTGTGATTCATAGCAAAGATGTTGAGCCGAGGGGTGCAGGGTGTGTTTTAGGGGTTTTGAGGGAAGTTTTAGAGGGAGCAAGATTAGTGGAGGTACTGGGGGGGGAGAGGTGGAAGATGGAGCACACATATGTGTGTGCAGGTTATGTGGCACGATTGGACCACATATAGGTCTCACCGGGGATAATGGTTGCTAAAACGGAGGTTATAGATGTGTTTTCAGATCTTGGGGGGAATGGATGTGGGTTGGGGAGTTTGCCGAGGCGTATTTGAGAGTTACATGGAAACTTTAATGTGAGTTTGATAGAGGGGACAGAGGGACGGTGATAGTTTTTTGTGTGGGATGGATGAAGCGTGGTCTAATGGGAGGAGTACACTAAGCCTGGAATAGTGACTTTAATGTGTAGAAGGTAGGGAAGTGGGACCAATGGAAATAAGGGTATTGCGGGAGCGGTAATGGGAAAGGGCAGGTGGAGAAAAAGTGTTTATGAGGGTCGTTGGTTGAGAAATATCCTGTGGAATGAAATTAGGGGGGACATAAAAAACGAGATTGCAGAATTACAGAATGAAAGGTTTGTGGTGAGAGAGTGAGGGGAGGCCATTGGAAGATGTTTTTTAAATTTGGGGGGGGGGGATAAGTAATCGGCATGTGTTTTGAGGATTATGTTCATGATCGTGGGCGCGATGCAGGATGTGGGGTGGGTGGGGGAGGGAAAGAATTCGGGGGCTTTCTTTATCGGGGACCCTTCTATAGAACGAGGTGTCTTAATGAGGTTGTGTATGAGATTAGGTGGGCTATAGATTTTTCTGGTTCGTATAAGGGTATGACGTGGGAGGGTTCCATGATCTAGCGGAGTAGGGGTTGGGGTGGACTGGTCTTTAGCGTGGGGGGTGGTGATAAGTGTGCTACGCTTGTATTGTATGTGGATGGTGTGATCTGTGTATATATTGAATTGATTATGTTGTTGTAAAGTTGGTCCAAGTGTGTAGTCACATAGGAAAGGGGGGGGCTTATTCATGACTACAAAGGTTGCTGTAATGTTGTCATTACAATGTGTATCATGTGGCAGTCTATGGTGGTCCCTTTTTTTTTGATTAGAACAACTTCTAGTTGAAGTACTTTATTGTCTGTAAGAGGTTGTTTAATTAGTTTGTTTTATTGTTAGGAAAAAGGTATCGGTACTGTATTGCTTGTGGATAAACTTGGTTAAATACCGACAAGTTGGGTTAGAAAGTCACGGTAAGCATAACACTATAAACATATGTATTAGAAAACGTTTCGGTCTTGGGACCTTGATCCACGTTCTATCTTACAGGGGTAGGAAGGTCATTATATATCTGGCGGGAGAGAGAGTGAGGTGTGTGACGAACGTGACCTGTGGAATGTCATAAGAAAATTTAAGGAATGGAGGAACACTGTAGAAGGGCCTCACTGGTCATGCGAGGCTGGTCCTTATCAAAACAACCTCTACTATAGATGAGGACGGGTAGAGATGAAATCATGTGATTCCTGTGTTGTTGGGTTGTGTGCTGCCTTTTGTGTCATGTTTGCCTATGTTTTTGAAATTTTTGTAGTTTCCAGGTGTTTCGTTCTATAGTGTCGGTGACGGCGTTAGTGAGGCTTCTATCGGCACCTTCGGCGATCTGAGGTCTGGTTCTGTGAGAACGAGTTGTCCTTCATTCCAGTTCATCAAATGCCCCGTGGAGTCTCTGTGGAGGGACACTGCGTACCTTACTCGTATCTGTTTGAGGCTTTTCCCCTGATGCTCAATCAGGCGGACTGCAAGATCTCTGCCTGCTCTCGAGCCTACATATTTTCTTGGGACAGAACCCACAGGGGATAGTGTAGACGCATGGTGTAGAAGTTAGAGGTGTGGGGCTGCGTTTGTAGTGAAGGTCTTTGATAGATGATGTGTTTATGGTGGAAACGTTGTTGTTTCTCATAGCAGTGCCTGGCGAGTATTCGTAGGCAACATCGCCTCATGGGAGTTATATGAACTGGTTTAGGGGGCTGTTCCATGGGGCGGTTTGTTGAGGATAGCTGTTGCCTTGAGTCTGCAATCTGGATGAAGAAAGATGGGGAACTGTAAGACGTGTAATGGCTTGTGTTATGTAAAGTGCATTCTTCTTTCTTAGAAAACAAGGGCCTGGAGATGCGAAGAGCTATCAAGAAGAAGCCAAGAGGACTCCTCTCTGTCGGTGCGGGTTGTTTTGGTGTGATTAAAAAAGTGTATTAAGATCGTCCTTGGTTGGTAGGTTTTTTCTTATACACTTTGAAGAGAAGTTTGTCACTGTTCGGGAGATATGCCACAGTAGAACGTCGAGGGGGGGGAAAGGAAGTTTGCCCATCATTTTCGTGTGGTCAAGTGTAAACTTTATTTGTTGGTTTCAACTGAATTGATATTGTTGAGAAGGGGCCATTGGATATTGAGTCCGTCGGATAGGAAAACCAATATTACATCTACGTATCTTAGCCATGGTAACGGGGTTGGGAATGAGGGTGCTGAATTTTCTCTGTTCCTGGTTTTCATGAAGAAGGTTGGCATGCACAGCACTGTGCGGGCTCTGCCCATTGCCATCCCAAAAGCATTGTTTGTAACAGTTGTCTGATACTTGAAGAAGTTGAAATTAAACACAAAGTTCCACTAGACTGATGAAATCTAAGAAGAGGTAAAGGGGGAGGTCGTGGTTTTCCTGTGTGCCTCTGTCTCAGAATGTTGTTATGCAGCGTAAGTAGGGACGTTGGTAAAGAGGGCTTGTGACATCGAAGGAAGCCATTGCTTTTGTTTTTGACATTCAAGTTGGGTTATTCGGGAGAGAAGGTCACCTGAGTTGTTTGAGGTGGGCTAGTCTGATGGTGCCCAGAAAGCGCTGAAAGGTATCTGGCCAAGGTTGGCCCGGCTTGGTCTGTGTGTGGTGCGTCTACCCTATGCCCGAAGTGTTAGGCCGTTTAGTGGGGGTATGTCAGTTTGTGTGTCTAGGAAGGCCTTTCTAGGCGTGCTGGTTTTCAGTTGACCTGGCTACATGTTTAAGTAGTTTTCTTGCCTTGTTCTTGATTTTCGTAAACGTTGCAACGAGCATTTTGTAGGAAAGTTGGGTACTTTGAAGTAGCCACTGCATTCCGATACAGGCTGGTAGTGTGTTGGATACGTTGAGAAGTTTTATAGATCTGTATTGTTGTAGTCGACAGGTTGTGTACCACCACTCCACCGCCTTTGTCGACGGTTGTATATGACGATTTCTTCGTTGTTCGGACCTGGTTTCCTGATGCTTGGTATGTATAGTCTGGGACAATGACCGGTCGTGACGGATCAGTAGCTGCACTGCAGTGATATTTCCTTGTACAATGCCCTTTTGAAACTCGAGAAGTCTCCAATTGGTGGTTCTGGTTTACCTATCCTCTGAGTATGCTTTCTTGTTTGATGACAGTCGTAAACTTGAGCCTAGGTGAAGGCTTTCTGGTCTCGGTGTACGGTTTAGTGATTTTGGAAGATAATTATTTATGATTTCTGGTCGTCCCATTTCGCTCCATTTGCTGTGGAGCCATGGTTCTTGTAGTTTTCGTGCTAGCTCAATTTTTGTTTGGATGTTGGGCAGTGGTAACTGGCTGAAGTATATATTCTGAGTCCTTTGTCAGGAGTAGGAAGTGAAGCACGAATCTGAGGCGGCAAGTAATGAGGCTCCTTCTGAGGCAGTCGCTGTTCATCAGAGCTTTCTCTCTAGGTAGCGCCGTAAACTGCAGGAGAGAAAGAGTATCTAGATTGTGGTCAGTTGTCGAGGAGTGGACCGTGGTTTACCACCATCTAAGCAAGACAGTCATTCTAGGAAGATGTTGTCGGTTCCGAAGACTATTAGCTTTGAGTAGCGAGAGAAAGGTATTCTCTGGATGCTAAGTCCTTAGGTGTGTTGCAGTGTTCAGACAAGATGGTTTATAAACCTTGGTAATAAAACCGACAAGTTTGTTTTTGAAAGACACGTAAGCAAACACTTATAATTATTTATTAGAAATCGTTTCGGTCCTGCGGACCTTTGATTCACTTCTAACTTACAGGTGGGATAAGAAAGCATTATATATATAGGCGGAGGTGAGGGTTGCGACGCAGTGCCCTTAGGAATGTTTTTCTAAGAACATAAAGATTGGAGTGAAACTGTAGAAGGCCTCGGCCCATGCGAGGCAAGGTACCTTATCAAAACAAACATTACTATGATGTAGGACGGGTAGACGATGAAATCATGTGACTCCTGGGGTGTGGGTTGGTGCTGCTTAAGTATCATGTTTTGAAATTTTGTAGTTTCCAGTGTGCGTGCTTATCTTTCAGTTCCCATCTTTCTTCATCCGAGATTGAGACTCAAGGGCAACAAGCTATCATCTAATCAAACCAGCCTATGGAACAGCCCCCTATAACCCAGTTTCATAGTACTTCCCATGTGGCGATGTTGCCTCGAATACTCGCAGGGCACTTGCTATGAGTAAACATCATACGTTTCCACCATATAACACATTTCATCTTTCAATGACCTCACTAGAAACGAAGCCCACTCCTCCAATTTCTCAGCAGGCGTTTACCACTATCCCCGGGGGTTCTGTCCAAGAAATATGTAGACGAGACAGGCAGTGGAGATCTTGCAGTCCGCCGGAATGTGATCGATTTGCCTCTAACGAGACGATGTAAGGTACTCTTGTGTCCCTCAACCAGAGACTCCACCGGGGCATTTGATGAACTGGAAACGAGGCACAACTCGTTCTTCACGAACCAGACTCAGACGCGACGGTGCCTAGAAGACCTCACTAATCGCCACCGTCTCCGACAATTTAGAACGCAACACTGGAAACTACAAAATTTCAAAAACATTGGCATACATGATACTAAGCAGCACCAACCCAACAACACAGGAGTCACAGTGTTCCTCCATTCTTATGTTCTTATGACATTCCTCAGGTCACGTGCGTCACACCTCACTTCCGCCTATTTATATATGTCTTTTCTTCCTCTGGATGTTAGAAGGGATCAAGGTCCCAGGACCGAAACGTTTTCTAATAAATATGTTATAGTGTTTGCTTACGTGTCTTTCTAAACCACTGTATGCTTGTGTTAAGTGTCGATGTTAATAATGGGTTAGTAGATAAGGGGTGCAAATATAAGAGATGACTATTTATGTGAGGTATCGAAATGACAGTGTAAATTCCATGTTTCATTAAATATTGATGTTGTCTGTTCATATTCACAAACAGTTATAATTGAAAAGAAATGCAAACTTAATCAGGTTTTGTTTTTATTGGCTGAGGTAATATGATGTTGCGATCAAAATTGGTTATCTCTGTAATTGTGTGTGTAATAAACATATTAAGATATTATAGATATTAATATATATATATATATATATATATATTTATATTATATATATATATAGATATGTTATATATATATATATTATAATATATATATGTCGTGCAGAATATGTAAAACTGGTTCAATCTAAGCAAGAATCATTTAAATTTAAGTCTTTCGAAAATTTTCTCTTATAACGTTAAAGATATATTTTTTTCATTAATGTTAATGGTAAAATTTATATTTTGCACCAAAAGGAACCTTAGAAATAACTTACCTAAACCTTAGTTGTACCAAGCGCAATTTATTTTGCTAACCGAACTAAATATATTGGATTTGTTAACAATTAATTTGATTCTAAACAAACACAGTGAAATATATTTTTTTCGTTAGGTTCAGGAATGATTTTGGCCGAAATGATTGAATACAGATTTTTCACTAGTCTTTATATGGGCAAGATGAACGTTCGCTATTTAAGCCTAGATGGCAAGTTTTCCTATTCGGCATAAAAAACACACACTCAACCACACACACAACACACAACACACACACACACACACACACCACACACACACACACACACACACACACACACAATACTATGATATATTATATATATATATATATATATATATATATATATACTATATAATATATATTATTGTATATTTTATATATAATGAATGTTACTGCGTCAGTATATTTATACTTTTTGTGAGTAAAGGAAACTACGTGCCTAGGATGTGAAGGTATGTTGGGTGTTTAAGTGGAGATTTTGTTGAGTTATAGAGGAGTGTGTGCCTCTGTAATGGTCCTAGAGGTAACATGGAAAAGATTAGTTAGCTTGTTTCTGAGGTTGATGAAATTATAATCACTTGGTGTTACATAACAAGGGGAATTATGTGTATATTTAAATGTGTACTGATCCTCCGGACAAGGTTCAGAAGGACTAATGCGAGTCTTCTTGGGAGGGTGTGTAAGAATTTTTGTGTAATACTTGCCATGGTTAAAGTGATTTTGAACCGGTTTTTGCTGAAGATGTATTATCTACATTGTCTGCAAGGATGTGCAGAGTTGTGTTAATGTGCGAGTTTCATGTGATATGTAAACTAGGCGGGGGGGATATAGGGTATATATGTGAAGGGATGTGCGGAACAGGTGAACCAACGTATGTGTTAGATATTATAATTATTTATGTGTTGAATGTGACACTTACTGTACCTTAAGGGAATAATGACTTTCCCTGCCTTTGGTTACACACTTTTAAATGTATTGTAATTACGATATATGTATGTCATACATATAGTTTTAATATAATGTAAGAATACAGGAAAAACATTAGCGAGTCAAGGTATATGAAAGTGTTTGTACTTACTGTCTGTTAAGTAGTTGTATTATTTTTCGTTTTAAATTTAAAAAAAATGTGCGGTATGGACTGCATGTGTTACGTGACGATATTAATTGTGGGTAAGTAGGTAGGGGTGGTATATATAATGGATAAATATTTATGCGAGGAATCGAGTTAACAGGGTAAATTCACGTGTCCTCATTAAATAGTTCCATTATGTTGTGTGTCTTTAGATACATTGTAAAATTGCTGGGTTAATGCCAAATATATCCATGTTTATTTTATTGGCCGAGCAGGGTTGTAATAGGTGATGATCAAATTGAACATCTATGTCATTGTATTTGCAATAGGATATGAATATAGGACATTGCGTCAGTTTTGTTGTTAATATTTGTGAGCATAGGAAATTACATGTCCAAGATGTGAAGGTGTGTTAGGTGTTTAAGGGATGGTTGGAGTGCTTTTGCTCTTTTTTGTGCACGTTTCATGTGATATGTAAACTAGGCGGGGGGAAGGTGGGATATAGGATATGTGAAGGGATGTGCCAGAACTGGAACCAGAGTATGGGTTGGATAATTATAATTTATATTATGTGATTAATGAAATACTTTTTGTATCTCGAGGGAATAAAGACTTTCATTATCTTTTGTCACATACTTTTAAATGCAATGTATGTACGACTTATGTATGTAATATATATGGTTTCAATAAAATTAAAAATTAAAAAAAAAATCCAACTAAATATATTTTAGATAAGTTTACAACAATCTAATGATAAAAAATTAAATATATTTTTTCGTTAGGTTCAGATTGGTTTTTGCGAATTTTATTGTAGACAAATTTTCGCTTGTGCCTTTTTGGGCAAAGGCAAGAGAGTTGCCTATTTTAGCCAAAATCCCAAGTTTTACCTATTCGCACGACATATATATGATTTATCCCACTATGCACAGAAAGAAGTATCTTCCCCTGGCAGGATAGTTCGTGGGTTTCCAATCAACATGGTAAAAACCAAAGGTTAACTTTCGTAATATCTTCTTGTAACAGGCAATCTACTGTTGTAAGACATATTCTGAATGACTTTTTGAATTATTGAGTATTTTGGGTCCTCTAATGATACTACTCTAATAATGTTAGAATGTAAAATTTTCTGATTATCTGCTATTTGATGTAGTGGGAAACATTTTGACTTTTTGAGAGGAGGGAGTTTTCCAGTTCAAATGTCCTTTGTAATTTGAGTGAAAATATTCCGATGCACACCACAACCCTGGCTGTCAAACCATACGATTACTATTTTCGAGTTTTCTTTTTTATCGTCTGATATCGCTCGTTAGAATAAAAAAAAAGATTGAGGACAGCCGTTCAGTTAGTGACCACCAACACGCCCATACACTACCATCTGTCAAAACATAAAAACTTTTTACCAATTATCGTACTTCCCAATATATAGTTAAAAATATAATTTTAACAGACTGGAATTTTTTTTCAAAAGATTTTTTTTGTCTGAGTAATATTTTCCTATTTAACTATAAAAAAAATAGTATGACACAGGCTGCAAAAATAAACGATGTATCTCAGTTTATACAGTTTGCCTGCTATATTATTTTAGTGTTTAAAGTACATTTGCCAAAGTGATTAATTATGTGAACTTCGAGGTTTAATCAAAGTAGCGCAGACGATACACCTTAATCTAGATTTGATTTATAAGCTGACTTTTTATTTTATTGTAAAAATAATTAAATCAGAAATATCTCTTAAAATAGCTGATATTGATTCATGTATGTCCTTGCATAACAGTAATATATTTTGTAAATTAAGATATTGACTAATGTTAAGAAGAAAAATTAAATATACAACTATTTATAAAAATTTAACATCTTTTATAATATCAACTTCATCATAAGTGTTTTATAAACCCTGGGCAGTGGCACAAACTATCACGTGTGGAGACCAAACAACAGATGTTACTGTAAATTTCGGCCTCACTGCTGAAGAGTGCTTCAGTGTAATGCCGATGTGGAAAATACTGTATATTTTCCGGAAATACGGCAATTTATAGGTAAATAGATGGCCTATATTGTATTTATTAAAATTTTTGGTTATCGAAAAATGGGAAAACCCCTGCGCCTGGTGGCAGAGAGATCGCCATGGTTTGTTTGAATTGGACACTAACGTTAGTGAATAATGGGAAAGGATTTTCGTTGCTTAGAGGTTTTTAAAATTGGTTGTACAACTCTCAATAGGAGGCGAAATTGTTGGATGTGCATTCCTGATAACTTGTGATATCTAGGCGGACTGGACAAGCACAGCTCCAGGAACTAGATACGTCTGATATGTTTAACTCTGGCAGTGTTATTTCTCATGTATAGACAGTGGGTTTTTCTGAGTATGATAAACATTAATCTCCAGTCAAATTGCATGTGGTGTTCTAAGATATATTCTCCTTCTGTTATGTAAATTGTATATATATAATCAAATATTAATTTTAATATAGTCCACAAATTTATATATTTACCAGAATTCCTGGTGATACGTATTTCATTTGTAATTAATAGGTCTAGAGAAACTTGTGGATATGACAGTTGTAGGTATCGAAGGGGGACATTTTTGTGACCTAGGTGTCCCAAATTCCTACTTGTCTATGTAACTTTGATAAATAATGATTATCTTTGTTATCATTTACTGTTATGTACATAATGAGTTACATTCAGATAAATGTAATTTTCCACAGCCGAAATATGCTGTATGTGGAAAATACTGTACATATTTTCCAGAAATTCAGTATTTATATGTAAATAGATGGCCATACTGTATTTAATAATATTTATGTCATAGAAAACGGAAAACATGCGCCTGCGCAGACGAGACTCGCCATCTTGGTTTTGAATTGGATGCAACGTTAGTGTAATGGGAAGGAATTTTCGTGCTCTAGAGGTTAAAATTGGGCTGACACCTCTCAAATAGGAGGCGAAATTGTTGGATGTGCATTCCTGCATAACTTGAGATATCAGACGACTGGACAAGACAGCTCCAGGAACCTCAGATAAGCCTCTAGATTTGTGTATAATTCTGGCCGTGTTTTCATAAATTTAGTTAGTGGGGTTTTTTTCTGAGTATGATACAACTTAATATCCAGTCAAATTGGTGAGTGATATTAAGATATATTTTCCTTCTGTTATGTAATTGTGTATAATATATAACCATTTTATTATTTTTAATATACAGCTACAAATTTATATATTTACCAGCATTCCTGGTGTATGTATATTTCATTTAATTATAGGTCCAGAGCAACTTGTGGTTATGACAGTGGTAAGTATCGAAGGGGGACATTTTTTGCGCCCCCCTAGGTGTCCCAAATTCCTACTTGTCTGTGTAACATTGATAAATAATAATTATCTTTGTTATCATTTACTGTTATGTACATAATTAGTTACATTCAGATAAATGCAATTTTCCACATTTAATTTGCCCGTTGGTCCTTCTTGACCGGAGGTAATTAGTGAAGTCATTAATTAGTTAATTACTTAATAATTATATTTTGAAATGACAGAAGGAGGTGGATGTTAAGTTCACAAATTTACTTAATGTGTAGTGGATTATAAAATTACAATATTAATTTTGATAAGCTAAGCTCAAGTCTGGCTAAGTTTAAAATTAATTTGTATAATACTAATTTGATAAAAACCAATTCTGGCCCAAGATTTATATCAGTGTATGTTTTAATTGATAAGACAAGTGTGGATAAAGATTTTTTTGTGTATAATATTAATTTTGCTATCCCAAAATTCTGGCATGGATTTATATTTGTATAATATTAATTTGATAAGCCAATTTTGGCCAAGATTTATATCAGTGTATGTGTAATTGATAAGCATGTGTAGCTAATTATTAATGTGTATATTAATTTTGCTATGCCAAATTTGGCAAGGATTTTTTAAAATTTGTAAAATATTAATTTTGATGAGCCAAGTTTGTATTAATGTACATTTAAAATTTATATTACAATTTCTTACATGTAATTGCTAAGCTCAGGTAGCTAGGATTTATTCAAAGGTAAGTTGTACTATTTACCTTTATAAAGTACATAATTTAGTACATAATCAGTGTTATTAAGTTGAATTTAATACATTGCATCATGGCTGAAATTGAGGAAATTAATATAGAAGACAAACGTATGGAATATAGAGTAAAAAAAGCTTCACTGCAAGCTAGGAAGGGGCATGTAACAAAAGCATACAATAAATGTTTGGAATTAATGAATCAAGAAACTGTGAATACTGATGATTTAAAATTGTATTTAGATGCTTTAGGTAATAGATATGATTCATACAAATTATATTACAACAGTTATGAAGGAGATTTATTAGTGAACTGTGTAGATGAGACTGAAGTAGATCTAATAATTAATCAGTATTATGAATTAGAGGAAAAGATTCTTTCTTGTAAAAGTCAGGCCTTGAATAAATTAAAATGTGTAAACCAGGCAGTTGGTCAGTCTGCTCCAACAAATAATATGTCTTTGCCAAAACTCCCAGAATTGTGTTTGCCTGTGTTTAATCCTGGAGAAAATTGGAGGAATTTTGGTCAATTTTTAAAGCAGCTGTGAAATGACAGGAGTGACCTAGCCTGTGTAACAAAATTTTATTTTACCTCAAAGGACAGGTAAGAGGAGATGCTTACATATCATACAAGCCTTTCCCAATGTAGATGACTCTTACAAGGAAGCAGTTGACTTGTTGAAAGTCACTTATGTAATAAGAACAAAGTAGGTTGAAATCTAGTGAATATCATTGTTAATTTAAATCTCCAGATCACACTTAAAAAGGGTTTACAACAGTTTAGAGTTAAATGGAGAGCACTCTCAAAACTTTAAGTAATAAATATAATCTAAAGGGAATCAGACTGGTTATTGGGGTGCCTGGAAACAGAATAAATAAGCTGTAAAACACTTAAATTTGACTCCGAAAAAAATATCACAAGGGTTATTTTGGTCTGGAGGAAATAAGACTAGGTCTACAAGAATTAATTGTTCAGTTGCAGACCACCCAAAACCAACTCATTTTAAAGATGCAACACATAATAAATCTGAGGTATCTGTCAAGTTTCCCAAAGGGAAAAATTATCCCAAGTTAATAATCAAATTTCATTTCCTAAAAAGATTTGCATAGGTGCTATCAAGTAGCAGGAATCAGAAATAATGATTCTCCACAAGGTAAGAAGAATAAGTACCCTCCTAAGGAGTACCCCAGTTAATAAGAACCAGTCAGAGAAAAGAGAGATTGTCTTTTCTGCAAGGGTACTCATTATTCTAAGAATTGCAATGCATAAAATTTCATGGAATGATAAAGTTGAAAGATTGGAGGAACTTGACAAAATGTATCAGGTGTTTGGGTAATCACAATGTAAAGGATTGTTATGCCAAATTAAACTTCTGTTATCAATGTCACAAAGGAAGACACCATATATATGTGTAAAGGTCTATTTGATAATGTTAATAATAATGAAAAATGTTGACAACCCGACAAAAACAGTAGCTAATGTAAAAAAGCTGCTAATGTTAATAATGAGGGGTTTGCTGAAGTAGCCTTCCCTGTGTTACAGGTAAAATTGATGATAAAAGGCATAAATAAAAAAATGTAAATGCATTATTGGACCAGGGATCCCAGGGTACTTTCAAAAAAACGTAAATGTCTTGATGGTATGAAAGTACAGATGAGAGTTCCCCACAACTTTAAAATTATCTGGTTTTCTCTCAGAAAAAAGAGCTCAATTGTATGACACTGTTTATGTAACTGTCAGGTTGGGCAATGAGATAAAACGTGTTAAGCAGTAATTGTAGATAGACTTCCAGAGAAAATATCTACAGTAGGGCTTAGTAAAGCTACAGAAAGACTTTCACAAATGTAAATTTAGCACCTTCTGGTGTAAGTGATGATTCTGAGGCCCAATAAATATTTTGATAGGTAGTGACTATTATGCCTCCTTGTAAAGGTATGGTAAAAAATGTGGTATCACCCTTTTGAAGACTGCAGAGGCCATGTAATATATGGTAGGATTCCTCGTAATAATAATTCATGGCTAGAGGAAATTTACAAATACCATAACTGTGTGTCTTACTCATGAAATCGTGGCCCAGTATAATTCTTCCATAGAGAATGGTGTTGAGCCAGTGCATAAATTGTGGGAATTAGACAGCATTGGAATAAATGTAAATGAAGAAAGTCCAGACGATTCTTTTACTCAGGAGCAATGCCTGAGAGATGTAAAATTTGAATCTGGACAATACTGGGTGCGACTTCCGTGGAGACTGAACCATCCAGAATTGCCCACTAATTACAGAATGGCATATGGACAGTTAAAGGCTCAGCTCCGCGAACTGAGTAAGACACCAGAATTGTTAACTGCCTATAATGATATAATTGCTGAGCAGTTAATTAATAAATTTATAGAAGAGCTACCTCCTGAGCAAGCCAAAATTTATGGTCACTATTAGCCCCATCACGAAGTGAAGAAGGATTGTGTTTAATTGTAGTGCCAGGAGTAACAAAAAATGTACCTAGTTTAAATGACTGTTTGATGACAGGTCCGTCGTTGATGGAAAAATTAGGAGATATCTTATTAAATATCAGAGTGAAGCACTATGCCTTTACGGCTGACATAAGTAAAGCTTTCCTAAGTGTGGATTTACAAGAGGCTGACCGGGATTGTACCCGCTTCTTATGGCCTGAGAATCCTAGTGACCCACTTACCCTCTGAAAACCTTTTGCTTTAGGAGCGTATTATTTGGTGCTACATCCAGTCCATTCCTACTTCAAGGGACGATAAATGCACACCTTAAACGTATGGAAAGTCCATTGAGTAAAGTAATGAGCAAACAATTTTATGTGGACAATTTCCTGGGTGTGACGTCAACTGAAGAGGAACTGTTAAAGACTTATGGAGAGGGAATAAAATAATGCAAAGTGCAAATTTGCCTCTGAGGGAATGGAATAGTAATTCGTCCAAATTAAAGGACAAAAAAAGTAAAGATTATCCTGGAGAGAAGTGCCAAAAAAGTAGTAATGTATTGGGTTTAACCCTTGGGATACTGAGAGAGATTTGTTAATGTTAAAACCTAATAATTACAGTATGCCCAATAAATTAACTAAGAGAGTTTTTGCTTGCTGAAGTTTCCAAATGTTTTGATCCACAAAGGGTTTAGTGTCACCCCTTACTATAAGAGGGAAATTATTTAATTCAGGAAGCCCTGGGAATTTAAATGTGCTTTGGGATGAAAATTCTACCAGAGGAAGTTTATTAACAGGGGGTGAGTTAATTGAGTGATTATGAGAAAATTCCAATGTTGGGGTTCCCACGCCAGGGGGCCAAAACCAAATGGAAAAATGTACTCCACATTTTTTGTGATGCTTCAAAACTGGCATATGGAGCAGTTTTCTTACCTTCAATGTTTAAAATTTTTATTTCTCTTGTTATGTCTAAGGCTAAAGTGTCTCCCAAATTTAAATCACGTACCTTACCTCGTTTTGGGAAAAACACCATTTATGTAGGTGTCAAATTAGCTAATTATATAAAAAATAAGTTGCAGGAGATAAATTTTTAGCGACACTGTAACTTGGTCTGAAATGGGTATCCTTACAATGGTTCGTAATGGAAACGTAAAATTGTGTACATACAAAACAGAGTCGTTGAAATTAATCAGATGCAAGAGAAGTATAATAGTTTGGGTCAGCATATGTTTTAAAATTTAATCATATACCTGGTGAGGAGAATCCGCTGATTTCTTGTCTCGAGGTTTACCTTATGCTAAATTTGTAAAACTGTTATCATGGTTTAAAGGACCGAGTTGGTTGTAAATAAAGCTAATTGGCCTGTACAAAAGGTGTATATTGCTCCTGTTGAATTACTGTGACCACCGCTCAAATAGTTTGTCCTCCCTTAGCCATTGATATAAATAGGTATTCTTCTTTACCCAAACTAATCAATGTAACTAAGTTGGTGTTTAAATTTCTAAACAAGATGAATATTCATATAAGTTTTCACATCCTCTTGAAAATTGGATAAAGAGGGTACAGGAAGAAATCTATGGAAAGGATTAAATTGATGATGGGGGAAAAGAAAAATTTTGAAGGTTCCATAATAGAGAAAATTGGGCTGTATTTGAGAAACAGTGTAATTAGGTGCAGGGTAGGTTACAAAATGCTGTATTGGTGATTATGGCTAAAAAACACCAATCTTATCCAAAAAAACTCATAATCTAACAAATTAATTGTGCTAATGGACATAAAATGTAATGCAGGTGGGTACAAGATACCTTAAATTTTATTAGGAAACTTTCTGGATTCCAAGGACGCAAGTGTAAAAGGTGATTAAATTTGTGTAATATGTCCGTGTGGATGCCAGATCTATATGTACCCAGGTCCTCCACCCTTGCCAAAGGAGCGGTACAATTAAGTGAAACCAATTGATGTTTAAAAGGTGAGACATAGTGGTCCAATAATTTTAAAGGGACTTCAGATGGGGTCCACTTTAAAGTGTATTTTATTGTTCACCTGTACTGCTACTAGGGCAGTTCATTTAGAAATGGCCCAGAACTTTTCTTGGGAGAACAGTTTATACAGTTCGAAAATTTACAGCTAGGAGATCCTGTCCAGGTTGGTGATGATTCGGTAATGCCCACAAAATTTTGTAGCAGTGCTCAACACTTTATAAATTAAAAATAGTAACGAGGGTTCAATCTCTGTTAACCAGCGAGGGGGTACCCGGAAATTTATTTCTCCTAGACCCCTTGGCAGGGGACGCTGTACAAAGGACTGATAGGCACAGTGAAGAGGTGTCTCTGCAAAGTACTACACCGGAAAAAGAATTAATTTGGAAGAAAATTTCCGTGCAGTGTTAGTGGGGCAGAAATTGTATAAATAATAGGCCTCTCTCGTACATGGGGGTACACCCGTGCAGATGTATTAAAAACCTTTTCATAATTGTGGAAGGAAATTGGAAAACTGCCTCTGTCTATAGAGATTTAAACTGGTAGAAAGTGATGAAGATTACAATGAATGCAGCAGTGTTGTGTAATAAATTTAAAATGTTAAAAAAAGTAATTGATCATTGGTTAAATTTTGGGGTAAGGAATATCTTCTTACCTATTGAAACATTTTTTTATGGTGCGAAGAGGCAGTAAATGACAGACCATTCAACCAGTGATATTGTGTTAATTGACACTGAACAAACATCGAACATTGTGGCCTCTGGGGAAAGTATTGACATTGTAACCCGATGCACAAGGGGTTGTCAGGGGAAAGTCAAAGTGTGTATCGTGCCAGGGAAAGTTTAAACACAATAAATAAATTGATTCCCTTGGAATTAGATGTTCAATCAAACGTAAATGAAAATCCCAGGGGAAAGTGCATGAGGAATAATGGAAGATAAAAACAGACCAAGTGATGCCGGAAAATAAATCGTAGTAAGGGCCACTAGGGAACAGCCACTCAACCAGAAGTGGCTGGAATCGTCTCCTAAAGAAAGGAGTAATTTGAATCGTTTACCAACGAACTCCCGGGCCCGGGTGCAGTGTGGAAAATACTGTATTTTATTTTCCAGAAAAAATTTAGTATTTATATGTAAATAGATGGCCATACTGTATTTAATAAAATTTATGTCATAGAAAACGGAAAGCCTGCGTCTGCGCAGACGAAACTCGCCATCTTGGTTTTGAATTGGATACAACGTTAGTGTAATGGGAAGGAATTTTCGTGCTCTAGAGTTTAAAATGGGCTGAACCTCTCAAATAGGGGGCGAAATTGTTGGACAAGCATTCCTGCATAACTTGAGATATCAGACGACTGGACAAGACAGCTCCAGGAACCTCAGATAAGCTCTCTAGATTTGTGTATAATTCTGGCCAGTGTTTTCATAAATTTAGTTAGTGAGGTTTTTCTGAGTATGATACAACTTAATATCCAGTCAAATTGGTGAGTGATATTAAGATATATTTTCCTTCTGTTATGTAATTGTGTATATATATAACCATTTATTATTTTTAATATACAGTCTACAAATTTATATATTTACCAGCAGTCCTGGTGTATGTATATTTCATTTAATTAATAGGTCTAGAGCAATTTGTGGTTATGACAGTGGTAGGTATCGAAGGGGGACATTTTTTGCGACTTAGGTGTCCCAAATTCCTACTTGTCTGTGTAACATTGATAAATAATAATTATCTTTGTTATCATTTACTGTTATGTACATAACAGTAATTACAGTGTTTTTTCTCCATTATGCGTGCCGTGAAGGTTCTCTGTACATTTTCTAGTTCAGCAATTTCACCTGCCTTGAAAGGTGCTGTTAGTGTGCAGCAATATTCCAGCCTAGATAGAACAAGTGACCTGAAGAGTGTCATCATGGGCTTGGCCTCCCTAGTTTTGAAGGTTCTCATTATCCATCCTGTCATTTTTCTAGCAGATGCGATTGATACAATGTTATGGTCCTTGAAGGTGAGATCCTCCGACATGATCACTCCCAGGTCTTTGACGTTGGTGTTTCGCTCTATTTTGTGGCCAGAATTTGTTTTGTACTCTGATGAAGATTTAATTTCCTCGTGTTTACCATATCTGAGTAATTGAAATTTCTCATCGTTGAACTTCATATTGTTTTCTGCAGCCCACTGAAAGATTTGGTTGATGTCCGCCTGGAGCCTTGCAGTGTCTGCAGTGAAAGACACTGTCATGCAGATTCGGGTGTCATCTGCAAAGGAAGACACAGTGCTGTGGCTGACATCCTTGTCTATGTCGGATATGAGGATGAGGAACAAGATGGGAGCGAGTACTGTGCCTTGAAACAGAGCTTTTCACCGTAGCTGCCTCGGACTTTACTCTGTTGACGACTACTCTCTGTGTTCTGTTAGTAAGGAAATTATAGGTCCATCGACCGACTTTTCCTGTTATTCCTTTAGCACGCATTTTGTGCACTATTACGCCATGGTCACACTTGTCGAAGGCTTTTGCAAAGTCTGTATATATTACATCTGCATTCTTTTTGTCTTCTAGTGCATCTAGGACCTTGTCATAGTGATCCAATAGTTGAGACAGACAGGAGCGACCTGTTCTAAACCCATGTTGCCCTGGGTTGTGTAACTGATGGGTTTCTAAATGGGTGGTGATCTTGCTTCTTAGGACCCTTTCAAAGATTTTTATGATATGGGATGTTAGTGCTATCGGTCTGTAGTTCTTTGCTGTTGCTTTACTGCCCCCTTTGTGGAGTGGGGCTATGTCTGTTGTTTTTAGTAACTGTGGGACGACCCCCGTGTCCATGCTCCCTCTCCATAGGATGAACACGGAGTTCCATGAGTCTGGCCCTGGGGCAGAGTGTATGGGCATGTCATTTATCGCCTGTCGAAGTCATTTGGCGTCAGGATAACATCAGATAGGCTAGTGTTAACCAAATTCTGTGGCTCTCTCATAAAAAATTCATTTTGATCTTCGACTCTCAGTCTGGTTAGCGGCTTGCTAAAAACTGAGTCATATTGGGACTTGAGTAGCTCACTCATTTCCTTGCTGTCATCTGTGTAGGACCCATCTTGCTTAAGTAGGGGCCCAATACTGGACGTTGTTCTCGACTTTGATTTGGCATAGGAGAAGAAATACTTTGGGTTTCTTTCGATTTCATTTATGGCTTTTAGTTTTTCCCGCGATTCCTGACTCCTATAAGATTCCTTTAGCTTAAGTTCGATGCTTGCTATTTCTCTGACCAGTGTCTCCCTACGCATTTCAGATATATTGACCTCTTTTAGCCGCTCTGTTATTCTTTTCCGTCGCCTGTAAGATAAGATTTCGTTCGGATTTTTAACCCCGGAGGGTTAGCCACCCAGGATAGCCCAAGAAAGTCAGTGCGTCATCGAGGACTGTCTAACTTATTTCCATTGGGGTCCTTAATCTTGTCCCCCAGGATGCGACCCACACCAGCCGACTAACACCCAGGTACCTATTTGCTGCTAGGTGAACAGGACAACAGGTGTAAGGAAACGTGTCGAAATGTTTCCACCCGTCGGGAATCGAACCCGGGCCCTCCGTGTGTGAAGCAGGAGCTTTAGCCACCAGGCCACCGGGCCACTGTCTCACCGGGAGCGACTGTCTCTTTCTATTTTACATCTACTCCTCCTTTTTCTTAGAGGAATAACCCTTGTGCATACTCGAGTGCCCCCAAATTAATCTGTTCTGGGCATAATTGGGTCTGTGTTGCTTATATATTTTCCCCCAGTTTTAAATCGGTTGGACTTGGTTACTTGCCCCACTTTTTTTTTTTTTATTGAAGTTAAATTTTGGGTGAATGCTCCCTCGTGACAACCATTAGTTCGTCGGGGGCTCCACGCTACATGCGAACCCCAATTATGTTTGACTGATATATTTTTTTTTGATATTGACATTCTTTTTTTCCCATCTAGTGGGGCTCATTATTTGCGGTTTAAATTGAATTTTGTGCAAGTTTTAAAAAGCCGTTGAGTATGATTTTTCATCAACTCCTCCGGTTATTACGCACAAATTATTTGCATATTCCTCCTTTTTAGTCCTTTAAATTGAAATCCCCCGGGAGCAAGATTTTGGGTCGGGACGGGAAGATTTCCAAACTGGTCAATTTTTAAAAGCTTTCCTGGAATTGCGGGGAGTTGCATCCGGAGGCTTGTAACACCACAATACTAGGTTTGGTTCTCGCCTTTACTGCTAAAATTTCCACACATTTTTGGGGCATTAAGCATTCTGTGCAAAAAAATGCCCTGCAATGTACAGCCAAACCCCCCCCCCCCCTTTTGCCTGTTCACTCTGCACACGAAAGGGTTTTAAAACCCTGGGATCCAATTTTTCGTTTTTCAAGTGATCCTTTTGTGGGTCTCAGTGAAAGCGGAAACATTGCCTTTCCCTCGCAAGCTCCACGATGAAAGGTATTTTTTTTGTTTTTCGGGCTTTAGCCCCTTATTTTTTCAAAGAAAAATTTCATGGACTGGGGGATTTTTGGGTACGGGGGGGTATTTTTTTCCGGCATTAGAATCGTACTTTTGGGTTTGGAGTGGGGGCCTCGACTGTGGTTCCACCCGGGAATGACGGGGTTTTGGGTACAAATTCTGCCATTTCCTGCCATTTTTTTTTCCTTCTGGCACAAAAAACCTCTCCCTTTTGAGGGGCTGGCTACCCGGGTTTTCCCATGCCGGGATTTTTGTATCTTTTTGTCCCCTTTAGATGGGCCTGGCAATTTAAGTTATACACAGTTTTTTCCCTGTACTGAAAGGTACACATTTAGGGTAAAAAGCTTACGGGAAAGGGATTTGCTTTTCCCCTGTTGCATAGGGGGCACCATTTTCTAGGGTGGTCAAGTTCACGCCCCGTTTTTTTCCAAATTTTCCCCCATGTCTGCAGATCCCAAAGTCATAGTAGTGCACAGGTTTGGGTTTTTCCGTTTGCCGGGGTTTTGTGACTAAAATTCCCTGTTGGGCATGTTTCCCTGTTTTATTCCTACCTCCCTAGCACCAACAAGACTCCCATCGTTTTTTTTGGTAATATATCCCACTATTGCTAGTGGGGTCCTCTTGTTTTCTATTTCCTGTGGTATTTCTAGTTTTCAAAATTTTGGTTTTTTCTTATCTTTGACTAACTTGTTTCCCCACACGGCCCTGTCCCTTTTGAGGTCATTTAATTTTTTCCCTTTCCGCATATAATTTCCCCACTACCTGGACAAAATCTCCAGTTTACCATACGTCTCCCAGGGCAGCACCCCCAGCTTCACCTTTCTGCCCCCCCGGACAGCCTCCACTTCACCATTACTATCCCCAGGACAGCACCTCCAGCTTTACCAAAATGTTCCCAGACACACATCACCCCACATTTACTGACTACCGGGCATCACCTCCAGCCTTACAGTTTTTTACTAATGCCAGTACAAGGCATACCATTTAGCCAACTTTTTTTTGTTCCCCCTCTTTTAGAAAGCTTCAGGTTTTTTATAAAGCAGCTTTTATGTTATCCTCTTTTAAAACCCTTTTGATTTTAATCCCCGGGGTTTATCTCATTTGGGCATACCCCAAAAAAACTCCCTTTTTAATACTGTTGTAGCAGTTCTTGATATCGCACAAGGGGCGTGACACCAATTTCCACAAAAATGACATTTTCCCTTTGGGAAACCCCTTTGTTTGATTTACTGCAGACTAAACAAGCTTCATGTGATTTTAATGGGTTTATTTACTTAATTCTACTAGCAACCTCTTGAATACTCTATTAATAACCCCTTAATGACTCTAGCTATTTCATTTCTATTTCTTCGTATTGTAATTGGGCACTTACCGTGTGCGTTCCTGATTTTTATTTATTGTTTGTGTTTAAAGGGCGCCTACAACCCCATCCGTTTACAGTCTGCTTTAATGTCCAACGAATCCGTTTGAAACCAGTCAAAGGGTTTGGACCACGACGGTTCGGGGTGTCAAGTAGAAACGGGAAAAGGAACCTTGCCCCCCTATTTTTTCTTCTACCTGAGGTTCCCCGCCCAGTATGACCTAATCAAGACCCACATAACACTAACATGTGTGGATACCCAGAATGAATAAAAAAACTGCAGAAAAACACCCAAAAGTTCAAAATTTCCACTAATAGGACCGTACTACCACCCCTACCCCGTTGCCACGAAACATACTCCCAAAAAATCACCCACGCCTATTATTCACCCAAGCCCAAACCAATGGACAAGGGGGAAAACAATAAAAGAAGACCAGTAACCAGCTAAGGACCCTAACACAAAGGGAGAGCATAAAAACCAGGAAAACTTGTGGAAAATGCCACGGGGACACAACCCCATCACCCACCGGGACCAAACCACAACACCGACAAACAACAAAAAACATGCTGCGCCACAGTCCAAGATAACTCCTTCCCAGTATTTATGTCAAGAAGATCACCGACAAAATAGCTAAACTCCTTAATTTAAACCAAACGATCACCAAACTAACTCAAGAAATGCAGGAACTAAAAGCTAGCAATGCAGATTACGTCAACAAGATCACTGCTCTAGAACATAAACTAGACACTCTGGAACAACAAAGCAACACCCACACCCAGTCCCTAGACACTATCAACACTCTAAAAGACCAAGTCATCCTACTTACTACCAACATTACAGAGGAAAGATCAAGAGTGGACCAACAACTTGCCAATGTCATAACCAACTTCCAAGACCATAATGACCAACAACAGCTATCTGACGCTGTTGTAGTTAACAACAAACATCTCCCAGCCAGTCACCCAAGAGACCTGCATGGAGACCACCCTATTTATTAACAATTTATTTATTAACAATTTGAACATACATACAGAGGTACAAAAAAATACAGGTAAGAGCAGCATGCCAAAGCCACTTATACTATGCATAGCATTACGGGCTGGCTTAAAATTAACTAAGCAATGATGACATCAGTGATAAAACTTTAATGTAAACAGATACTATAAAGCACAAGTGAGTATTACAAAGACAGGTCATATGGTTGTATGCATTGTTGTACATTCAGTAGTATGGAGTATTCTGTTAGGTAGTGTATTTAAAAAATAATAAAGTTAGATTGGGTTTTAGGTTTAACATTTATGTGATATAATTGTGAGAAACATTTAAGATATACAATTTATAAGGTTCAGTTATTCAGTATTTATTTGGTTTTGGGTGAGTAAGTGATCTTTGAGAAGAGACTTGAATTTATAAACAGGTAATGTTTCTTTTATATTTACAGGTAATGAATTCCAGATTTTAGGGCCTTTTATGTGCATTGAGTTTTTGCATAGTGTGAGATGGACACGAGGAACATCAAAGAGTGATCTGTGCCTTGTGTTATGGTCATGTGTTCTGTTGAGGTTGGCAAGGAGATGTTTGAGGGGAGGGTTAATATCAGAGTTAAGTGTTCTATGTATGTAATAGGTGCAGTAATAAGTATGGATGTTTGTATGGTGAGTAGGTTTAGTGTATTGAATATTGGTGGAGTGTGCTGCCTGTAGTGAGAATTTGTTATCATTCTAACTGCAGCCTTTTGTTGGGTAATTAGTGGTCTGAGATGGTTAATTGTTGTTGAGCCCCATGCACAAATTCCATAGGTGAGATAGGGGTAAATAAGAGAGTGATATAGGGCCAGGAGGGCTGACTGTGGAACATAGTACCGTATCTTCGATAGTATGCCTACAGTCTTGGAAATTTTCTTAGAAATTTGTTGTATATGTGTATGAAATTTGAGTCTATTATCAAGGTGGATTCCTAAGAATTTTCCCTCTGTTAGCTTTGTGATAGGTGATCCGTTTTTTCTTTAAATTGTTAAGAGGGACATCTGTAGTATGTTACCAAACTATGAAGTAGGTTTTGTCAATGTTTTTTTAAGTTTTTTAGTCCTCATCCAGGTAGATATTTTCTGTAATTCGGTATTTACAGTTTGGCTAGCGTGCTGGGCTCGGTGAGAGAAGACGTATGTATGCCCATCTGCAAATAGTGGGGGTTTTGGTAATTGCGAAAGCATTTTGGAGGTCATTTATGTATAGGAGAAAGAAAAGAGGCCCGGACACTTCCCTGTGGCACCACTGTAATTGGTTTTGCGCAGAAGAGTTTGCCCATTTGCGTACACTTTGGCTCTGTTGCTGAGGTATGACTTGAGGTTGTTAGGGAGTCCCCTTTTTACCATGTGTGGACAATTTTACGTGAGCAAGGTATGGTCAACTGTATCAAAAGCTTTAGTAAGTCAATGAAGATCCCAGTGGGCTCTTTTTTCTCTTTGCAGTGTATATATTTTTCTAGCATGTGTATAATAGCATCATTGTATTTTATTAGGCCCTGAATCCAAATTGGCAGGGGTTGAGATGTTTTGGGAAATAGTTGGGGAGTAGTTCGTTATGAATTAATTTTTCGAAGATTTTTGAGAGAGGGTGTAAGTTGGATATTGGCCTATAGTTATTCAATCTGTTTGGCTCCTCCTTTATGGATCGGGGTGACCTTGCATTTTGAGTACGTAGGGAAGGTGGAGGATTCAATGGATTTGTTAAAGAGTGTTGCAATGATTGGTGATAGCACTTGTGCAGTTTTTTGTATATAAAGGGTGGTAAGGATTTAAAATCTCCTCCCTTTGTTTTTTAGGCATTAATAAAGAGACTTTGTAAGGTTAGTGGGAAGCTAGGAACAGTGTGTTCGGGTAGTTGCGGTGAGGTGGCATTTGGGGGGTATCTGAACTTGGGATTTTTATTGGCAAGGTTTTGTCCTATGTGGAGAAAAATCATTGGTCGTTGCTGTTTCTTTTGATGGGAGTTGGGGTTATTGATTTGCTAATTTTATTTCGCTATTTCGTGATACTTTTTGTTCCCAGAATTTCTGATAGGGTTTTCAGTCTTTTTATATCCCCTGAAATTGGTAATCGTTTCATAATACAATTTTTTGCCCTTCTTATCAGGCTGGTTAGGATTGACGAGTAACGTTTTGTTTGGTTTTGGGTTTATGTCCCCATTCTGTACTGTTTTTAAATTTGGGTGTTTGTTTTTATGTTTTGAGAATGTGGGTGTTAGCCAGGAACTGTTCAGTTTTCTTAGCTGTCATTGTTTAGTTTTTTTAGGGCAGTGCTGTTAAGAGGTATTGGTCTTTTTTAGAAAATTATTAATACTTTCGTAAATATCTGTTAGATTTCTAGCTCAGTGTGCCAATAAATTTTTGCTATGCTGTTGTAAAGTTTTTATGGTTTCTCTTTGTGAAGTTTTGAAGGGCTTTAGTAGTGTCTTGGGTAGTTTACCAAGGTTTTTTATGAGGAAAGTAGGTAGTGGTCTGTGGTTTTATCTGTACACTTATCAAGGACCACCTTCCCCTTTAACATAGTAGTATGACCAAAAGGTTTTGAAACGAGGGCCCTACCAAGCAGGTAAAAAAACAGTGCTTTAAAATTTCCCTAGCTACAAGAAAAACCTACTAAAAACATCTATTTCTATAAAACTGTGTTTACGTAAATTGAGTGCCTTCCCCAAAACAAGACAAAACCTTCTTATCGGCTAAGAAAATTCGCTATGCCCAAAAAATCCACCAGTGCTTTGTGAGGGATGGAAAAATCGCAGTTAGGAACAGCCCACTGGAGAGTTACTTCATCTCTACAGAAATGACCTTAAAACATTCTAATGAGGCTGGATAACAAAAATCAGAGTAAAGTGCAGATAATACCCACAGTCCCAGTTAGTTTTTATATTGTCATAAATTTTTCCCCCTTAAAATTCTAATACCCCAACTACTTTTGACTGTCATTGTTGTATTCAACGACCATTCTACCTCATAGTCTTAATTTGTTTAATATTTTTAGAATCTATCTCTTTTTTTTACAACTTACCGCATTCATGTTCCTCTTATTTTTTTAATGCCATAACTTGTCATAATCTAACTCACTTTAAAAAAATACTCAATTGCCCAATTTTATTCTAAAATCCTATTGTGCCCAGTTTTGCTTTAAACTATATTGATCAAACTTACTTTTTAACTTTTTTTATTGACCTTTTTTTTATACTTTTTTTAAACTAGTTTTTCAACTACAACTTTTATATTTCTGTCTACCTCTTACTGCATATTATAACCAAGTCATTGCCATTTTTTATTTTTTCATTTTTTTTTATTATTATTCTTTGCTACCTTAACTTGTTTTATTTTTATCCTGTCAATTTAATCTATTATATTCTATTCTTGTAAACAACTTATATAAGACAGTGCAATTACAATTGAGAGTCTTGTGCCTTTTTTATATTATTTGATTAAACACAGTTGTACTATAGTCAATACCAAATTCATTATATTAGACCATACTGCAATTACTAGTGAGAGACTGGTGCTATTTTTAATTTGTATTTTTATATTACTGGTTTAAAACCTAGTTTACTTTAGTTCATTCCAACACAACACAGACAACATCAACTTCATTATGTGTAGTAGTGACTATACTCTATATGACCAAAATACTCTAGCTATATACTTATCCAAACTTCCCACCACTACAGATATCAGTACTAGAAACTCAACACACAACTCAGGATATAAATAACCTAATTTAAACCTAGAAGATGTTTGATTACGTTGACCCTGATCTAAACCTCCATAATCTGACTCCCAATCAAAACCTATTGGAAAGAAAACTGCCTTTATTACACAGCAACACAAGCCACACTATCCAAACAATGCTAAAAGTCTATCAGTACTTAACTACAACATCAGGTCCTTAAGCAAACACTATGATGACCTCCTGGCACGCCTTGAATCACTAAAGACACCCTTCTCCTGCATTATTCTAACTGAGACCTGGCTTAAGCAGGACACAATAGATATCTACCCACTACCAGGATACACAGCAATTCACAACTGCAGCCCAAAACCCAAGTTGGGGGGGGGATTGCAATCTATTACTCTAACCATTATCTTGTATTAGCACCACTTGCTTTAGTGATGAATATGGGGAATACATTTTTGCTAATTTTACTGTAAAAAACCTGTAAAATTAAAGTCACTAATAACAAACAGACAAATGAATAAGCACCACCTTCTCTTAGCTGGAGACTTCAACATCAACCTTGGCTTACTAGATGATCAGCCTGTAACTGATTTCATCAACAATATGAACAACACACTTCTCATACCAACAATAACAAAACCCAACCAGGCTCACTGAGACAAGTGCAACATAATAGACCACATATGGACCAATATACTAGCCCCCCTTAAATCAGGGATAATCACAGATAGCACTACAGACCACTACCCTACCTTCCTCCTGACAAACATTAGTAAACCACCACTTGAATTCAACAAAGTCTCATTTAGACTCCATGACGAGGCCTCAATAAGGAAGTTCACAGCTGACTAGAGATTGTTGACTGCCTACAGAATTCCCAAGGGCCAATGGTTTTGATGACTGGACAGACATTTTTCTTAACAAATTACTTAAACTATACAACAAACATTGTCCTATAAAAACGAAACAGATCACAAACAACGGCTTGGTTGCCCATGGCTAACCAGTACTATTCTGAAATCCATTGACAAAGAAACACCAATATGAAAAGCAATATAGACAGGGCTTAATACACAAAGATATTCTTAAAACACTATTCATCAGTTCTCACCAAAGTAATAAAGAAAGCAAACAACTATACTACTCCAGTAGATTCACAGACACTAAGGAGATATAAAAAAGACCTGGAAAACCCCTCTCTCAGATTCTAGGGACCCACAAACTGAAAAAAAACAAGAATATTGTCCTAACAAAACCTAATGAAAAAACCACTACATCCCACTGACACAGCTAACAAAATAAACGACTTCTTCTCAACCATAGGATCTAATCTCGCCAATAAAATCCCACATACCAATGCCCATGCCAGGGACTACCTAATGGGAATTTCCCCAAATTCCTTCTATCTTGCACCAACTGAGCCCTCGGAAGTCACCGAGATTATAAAGTCACTTAAAAACACTCAGGGAATCTGTCTAATGTCCCACCTTACTGTACAAGCGAGCGCCCATATCCTTTCGCATGCTATTTCATTACTTTTTAACAAGTCACTAGAAACTAGCACCTTCCCGAACTACTCAAGATGGCAAGGGTTTACACCAATACATAAAGGTGGTGACCTACAGCCCTTAAACAACTATAGGCCAATATCAAATTTAAACCATTGTTATCCAAAATCTTTGAGAAACTTGTGCACAGGAGACTATATTCATTTATAACAACTCAAAACATACTCAACCCCCTCCCAAATTTTGGATTCAGGAAAAAATAAAAGCACTAATGATGCAATCATAAAAATGCTAGATCTGCTTTACACAGCATTGGGGAAAATAAGGAATACCCCACTAGGAATTTTTATTGACCTAAAAAAAGCTTTGACACAGTAGACCACGACATCCTACTCCAAAAACTTGACCGTTACGTATAAGAGGCCATGCGCTTGCTTATTTCAAATCTTACCTTACTAATAGGTATCAGTATGTCACCATTAAAGACACAGCATCAACAACACGGCCACCTGATACTGGAGTTCCGCGGGGAAGTGTCCTTGGTCCACTGCTCTTCCTCTTTATACATCAATGATCTTCCAAATGTATCCCAACCCTGAAAACCCATTCTCTTTGCTGACGACACGACTTATGTCATCTCTCACCCTAATCTTGCCACCCTCAACACCATTGTTAACGAGGAGCGATCAAAATATCGACTTGGATGACAGCCAATAAACTTCGCTTAACACTGACAAAAAACCCACTATATTTTGTTTGGTAGCAGAGCAGGAGATGCACAAATTAACATTAAAATCGACAACACTCTAATTACCAGACATAATGAGGCAAATTCCTAGGCCTATACCTTGACAACACCTGAATTTCAGCACCCAAAATCCACACACAACCAAAAAGTATCCAAAACAGTTGGGATCCTCTCCAAGATACGATACTACGTACCGCAAACTGCCCTTATCACCATATACCATTCACTTTATATCCATACCTCACCTATGCTATTTGGCTTGGGGGTCAACTGCAGCAACACACCTAAAGCCAATAATAACCCCAAAAAAAAGCTGCAGTAAGAATAATCACTAAATCCCATCCCTGGCAAAACACCTCCCCACTCTTCATAGATCTAAACTTACTTTCCCTGTTCAGTACATCCACACTACTACTGTGCAATCTACATCTACAAAGGACCTTAAACTCCAATATCAACCTTGACCTAAAACGCTTTCTTGATAGTTGTGACAGAACCCACAGGCATAACACCAGACACAAACATCTCCACGACATTCCCTGTGTCGACTAAACCTTTACAAAATTTAATGTATTCAAAGGCCCTAAAATCTGGAACACCCTACCTGAGAACTCTAGAAAATGGGAGACACATTCATCACCTTCAAAACTACCATTAGAAAACATCTTATCTCCCTGATACACCCCATCAACTAACTACACGAATACCACCTGGTGGTTCACACCTTACACTCACTCACCCCTTTGACCATAAACAGAAAAATTAATCTCAATCTTAAAAAAATGAATCCTATGATACTCCAATACTGAAACTATGTACTGTGCCAAAACAAAAGCATTCACATTGCTAAAAATCCAAACTAGTATTTAGTCACTTAGCCATAATACCAACTTACCTCATAAATTTGTAATTTTTTAAAATAAAGGGAAAATTAAGCTAAGTCTGCCCGAATGCCTAGCCCATGCTAGGCGTTCTAGTGGTACACTCTGTAATCATTTTAACTACATGTAAACCCCACAACAACAAATTCTGTAAACTCAACATTGTAATCTTTATAGAAATCAAGGGTTCGGACCAGTCGAGGCTTCGGAACCAGTCTGATCTGATCAGTGGGTCACTTATTTAAAACATACTGGTCGGTGATTTGGGCTAACACATGAAGGACTACTTTAAATTATCTACATTCAGATAAATGCAATTTTTTAACACTGTACTAGTTTTATTTTAAGTATATGTTTTACATTATTTGACTACATGCAAAAGTAATATATATTTTACATTAATTTTTAGGACATGGAGGGTAGCGATAATAAATTATTAATCTAGAAGTTACCTGTCGAAAAGAGCAAATAAATATCCCACATAGTGACAGCAACACTTGCCAGTATTACTGTGATTCACTCATCCTTCCCTATAAAGCCTTAAATTTTTACCCTTATGTTTGATTCGCTACACAGGTCTCTGCAGTTCAGCAAGAAGCCTCAGAAGAGCAGTAGCAGTCACTATAAGAAAACTCAGAGCTGACTCCTACTGTCAACATGTGGAGACAAGTGCTGATGTTACTGTCTCTGGTGGTCTTTGCTGCTGCTCTGAACAAAACACCACCAGGTTAGTTTAGTTTAATATGTTTATTATGCACCCCATACCCATCCTGTGGGTGGAAGTCAAAGATTACAGAGGTACAAAATTGGTCCAGGGACTGGACTCCAAAGTTTTGATAGCTGAGCAAGTTACAGAGGGAATGAACTCACAATTTACAAAGGTAATGAACTCCCGGGAGGTCTTGGTCACAATCATGACAAGTTACAAAGGTATTTACAGATTACAGAGGTACGTAAAGGGTCCAGGGACTGGGCCCCCCCCAAAATTTTGATAGCTGAACTAGGTACAAGGGGAATGAATCCTGTAAGAATGGTTACTTACGTTTATACATGGCTACAATCATGAACAAATTATAGAGTAATGAGCGATTCACACTTCACCACCCGGTCACAACTGTAATGATTCGTCTGTAAAAACTTGCATTTGTGGTCACAGTGGTGCCCGTGCTAACCTTCCTATGGTGTAGAAATATACCTAGTTGGACGAATCTTATTGTGGCTAGCTGGTCCAGTGGCTAACGCGACGGTCTGGAGTTTTGAGACTCTCTGATGCGGGATCAAACCCACCCGTGGTATGGTTTGTATCCCCAATCGTGTCATTACGATTTCGTGAGTCATGTAATGAGTTATTGGTGCAAATATTGATTGTTTTTGCCACACACACACACACACACACACACACACAAATACTCTCAACCATCAACTATCACACCATCCCCAAAACAAACTACAATCCCTACCCCAGCCCCCAAACCCAACATCGAGTATAGAAATCCCACAGATGCCCCCAGGTCTCCCACCCCACAGGCCCCCAAATCCACAGTGTTGGAAAGGAAAAACTGAAGGTATGGTAACACAAACGTGATGGAATAACAAAAAGTGGGGAGGAGTGGCACGAAAAGGGTCAAAGAAGCATCACCGGGCATCTGCTCTTACAGAAACCAAGCTTACAGGTAGATAACAATGCCATCTTTCCAACGGGATACCAAATCCTGAAAGGGAAAGACAGAGGGAAAAGGGGGGGTGGAGGAGTGGCGTTGCTGATCAAAAATCGCTGAATTTTGATGAGCTGGAGAGAGGAGATAGCGGAGAAAGAAGTGATTACAAAAGTGGGAACATCACTCTGGAGGTCCAAGGTGGTAATGATGATGTAAACCACCACAGAAAAGCAGGAGGCCAAGGCAAGAGTACGACGAGAGCAATAGAGGGGATGGTTTACACACTGGCTAGAGTAGCCAGAAGAGCTCTGCATGCAGGGGAAAGCTCCTGATCATGGGTACTTTAAACAAAGGGGAGGGGGAATGGCCAAGGGGGCCGTTGGGGGAAGGGTGTGGAGGTGTATGGGGAATTCATGAAAAAGTAAGGACATACAAGGAGAGATGGAGGGAGACAAGCTGGACAGCACCCCATGGCAGATACAGGAACGCAATTAAAGATGAGTGAGTGGGTTTTAAACTTAGAATAAGTGAGCCAAAGTAAGGGAAAGCAGGAAGGAGGGATGAACCCAAAACTACAGAAAGGGACCCCAAGGAATGAGGCACCTACGGGTCATGGACAAGAAACTCAGGGGCCAGTAGAATGGGTGGTTTAGCAACCAAAATGCAAGGAGGCTAGGGAGGTTGACCCAAGGGATAACAGGAGTAAATTGAAAAAGCCAGATGAACCGGTTTTCCCAAAGGTGAGGGAGGCCTAAACCAGGTTCTAGGGAATGGAAGAAATGGCAAAAGGGCCAGGAGAATAAAGGGGAAATGTAGCAAAACAATATGCACAGATAAGAAGGAGGGAAAGACCAAATGGAAAAGACATAAGGAAAGCCAAATTGACCCGAAAGTTTACCCAATCAGGGAGGAAAACACGTCAAGGACCAGGTGAATAGGCTAAAGGGAAAGGGAAAAGAAGACAACAGGAATGCCGGAGTATGTGAAAAACTCAACAAGAGAAAAGAAGTATTCACAGAGGAGCAGGAAGGGACTCCGAAAGACAAAGATGGGACAAACAAATGTGGCCACAGTTGACACAACCCGGGAAAAAGTTGAAGACTTCTGAGTGAGGCTAATATCAAAGGCAATGGGCAGGTAACATTCCCATGGGATTGAAGGGACAGGGTAGTGACCCCAACAAAAATATTAATACATATCGGAAACAGGGAGATTGCTCAAAGCCAATGTGTCCAACTTAAAAAAGGGACCCCCATGAAGACTAAAATACAGGGCGGGGTCAACACCTGTAAGTATGAAAATCAGGAGCAGATTATTTTAGGGGAAGAGTGGTGAACACCTTTGAAGGATGATCCATCAAATCATCCCGCACCCATGGTTAGGGAGGAGAAATCCTGTGTCAAAAAACCTACTGGATTCATGACATTGACCGAAGACAAAAGGGGAATGGTGATTGGCATTTTGGACTGCAAGAGCGTTGAAAAATTCAAACAAGAGATTTTGTGCAAAAAGGAAAGGCCAACAGGTAAAAGGAAGGCAATAATTGATCGGAATTACTTGTAGGAAGACAACAGCATCGGACGTCAGGTGCAAGAGTGGGCACACCAGCGGGGTCCCCAGGGGAGTCCAGGCATGCTGTTTTTAGGACAGGGAAGATTGCTCTGGTGGTTCCCTTTTGGGATGGGCGTGAAGTTGAGTAAAGGAAACCCGAGGACAGGAGAATGGATTGGCAGCTTTCAGACCTGGGCAGAATTTGGCTCCGAGTTTCCCACAAGGCAAGCAGAGATTGGGGAAAAAGAAGGCCAGCGGGGGTAACAGGGGTAAGAGACTAAACCTCATAGGAATCTTTAGTATAAACAAACATCTCTGAAGCGAATCAAGCCAATAACTGTGGGAGAAGGGGCTCAAAACCTCAGCCTTCGATCTTAAAGGGTCCCCTCAGGCTGTCAGTCTAGGCCCAAGGAGTTCGAAGTTTGGCCCCATACCCAACACTAAGAACTAGAAGGAAATCAAATTTGCAACTAAGGACTAGTCCCAGCGCTAAGAGGATGTCTACGGAGGGGTTTTAAAGGGGAAAATACTGACACACGAGGACAAGATAGACATGTAACGCTACAATATGGGGAAATTACAATGGACAAGACTGTCAGATTGGCGTCAAGGGACACATTGAGCTAAACCTGATCTGGATGTTAAATTTTTTCCCGCCACAGAGTGCAGTAAGTGAATGTTTGAAGGATTAGTGGAGGGGATCCCTAATAGCTTGCAGAGGAGATAAGCTCTAGGGGGGAGAGGGCCTAGTAGCATCATAGAAGAAGGGGATTAAAAAAACCTTTTTTAAAACACAACCCCCCACAAGGGGGTTTCCCCAAACCCCAACCTAAAATTTCCCTTTTGGTTTTTTTTTTAAAATTTTTTTTTTTTAATAAAAAAATTTTTTGGGGTTTTTTTTTTTTTAATTTTAAAAAATAATAAAAGGGAAATAAAATTTTTTTAATTAAATTTTTTAAATTTTAATTTCCCAAAAAATTTTTGGGGGGGCAAAAAACCCAAAAAAAAATTAAAAAAAAAACTCAAAAAAAAATTTTTAAAATAAAAAAAACCCAAAAAAACAAAAAAAAAAAAAAAAAACCCAAAAAAAAAAAAACCCACAAAAAAAAAAACCCCAAAAAACAAACAAAAAAAAACCAAAAATTAAAAAAAAATTTAAAACCCCCCCAAAAAAAAAACAAAAAAAAAAATAAAAAAAAAAACCCAAAAGCAAAACCTAAAAAGGGGAAAATCCCAACAAAAGGAAAAAAAGAAAAAAAAACCCCCAAAAAAAAAAAAAAGAAAAAAAAAACCCCCCAAAACCAAAAAAAAAAATTAAAAAAAAATAAAAAAAAAATTTAAAAAAAAAAAAAAAATAAAAAAAAAAAATTTTTAACAAAAAAAAAAAAAACCCCTTTAAAAAAAAAAAATTAAACCCCCAAAACCAGAAAAACAAAAAAAAAAAACCCCCCCAAAAAACTTAAAAAAAAAAAAAAAAAACCAAAAAAAAAAAAAATAAATCAACCCAATAAAAAAAACAAAACAAAAAAAAAAAACAAAAAAAAACTAAATTTTAAAAAAAAAATTTACCAAAAAAAACAATTAAAAAAAAAAAAAAACAAAACCCCAAAGGAAAAAAACCAAAAAAAAAAAAAAAAAAAACCAAAACCCCAAAAAAAACCCCAAACCCCAAAAAAAAAAAAAAAAACCCCTAAAAAAAAAATAAAAAAAAAAAAAAAAGAAAAAACCCTTTTTAAAAAAAGGGAAAAAAAAAATACCCAAATAAAAACATAAAAAAAAAAAGGGGGAAAAAATTTTACTAAAAAAAAAAAAAAATTTAAAAAAACCCAAAAAAAAAAAATTTTTTCCCAAAAAAAAAAATAAAAAAAAACCAAAAAACCCCAAAAAAATAAAAAAAAAAAAACCCAAAACAAAGAAAAAGAAAAAAAACCCCAAAAAAAAAAACCCCCCCCCCCCCTTTAAAAAAAAAAAAAAACCCCAAAAAAAAACAAAAAACCCAAAAACCCCATTAAAAACAAAAAAAAAAAAAGGGGGAAAAAACCCAAAAAAAAAAACCCCCCAAAAACCTGGGCCCAAAATAAAAAAAAAAAATTTTAAAAAAAAAAAAAACCCCCAAAAAACCCCTTTTCCCCCCCCCTTTTTTTTTTTAAAAACCAACCCCCCAAAAAAATTAAAAAAACCCAAAATCCCCCAAACCCCAAAATTTAAAAAAAAAAAAAAAGGGTTAAAAACCCACAACAAAAAAACAAAACGCCCCACAAAAAATTTTAAAAAAAAAAAAACCCCCAAAAATAAAGGGGAAAAAAAAAAAACCCCAAAAGGGGAAAAACCAAAAAAAAAATTTAAAAATTTTCGAAAAAAAAAAAAATCCCAAAAATTTTTAAAACACAACCCCCAAAAAAAAAAAAACCTAGAAAAAAACCTAAGAAATCAAAAAAGGGGAAAAAACAACAAAACCCAAAAAAAAAAAAAAAAAAACCCCCAAAAAGTTACATACTGGCTATATACACTTCATGTATGATAAAAAAATCACACACCCCTTACATTTATCTCATTATTAGCAGTACATTTGTACAACAGACAAATTTATCAAGCGCCACATGTCTTTTGCTTGATACAACCAAACACCAGTGCTTGATAATACATTACAACATATTTCCAAATGTAACTTATATTTCCATTACATACATCATAAACCAGCCTGAAGCGATGACCGTAATTACTTTTCACATTCACACAAAATATTGCTCATTTTCCATGTCCCATAAAAATTTTACCAACTCTTTCCTTACAAACCCACCGCAAACTTAATTAAAACATCAGACCCCACAAGTACGGCTGCAAATTCACCCTGCATATATCAAGGAACTCCCCTACTTCCCCCAAATACTGATATGAGCCCGTTGAAACCCCTGAAAATTCCTAACGCACCACCCCCCCAACACCCAGCAAAACCCCCCCCCCCCCCCCCTCCCCTTTTTTTTTTTTCACATCCGCCAACAAACTCCCCATACCGTACATAGCTTCGATAACCTACATGAAAAGCCCTTATTTACCCATCTACTTCCAATATCCCCCTATTAACGACTAAGTGTATTGTACAATGTTGCAGCCAAACCTTCTTTCACACCGAACCCAATCCCCATAATACCGACCCCTCCTGGCGGCCATTTGATACGAAAACAAAATCCGATTATTTATGTACACAAACAAAACGCTGCACAACAGACTCCTTTTTCCACACCCTCCGCACATCAAAACACAATGCCCTTAAATACCGATATCCCCTCCCCCATCCACCCTCCTCAAAATCCCACCCATCCACTCTCCTATACCACTCCAAATTTTTGCAAAAATAAAACTACAAGAAAAGGCTGTCTCCCCTATCCCCGACACCCCAACAACCCTACATACGTTCCCTCCACCATCCACCCCACATCTCTCCCTAAGCACCCTACTCGCAGACGCAGTATGCCATGAAGGAAGCAAACATTAACCGTCTCTCACTCTTGGTCTGATGCGCACCCCTTGTTTCCCGCAACCTTACCCAATGTCACCGCCATGCATACATTGGTATAATAATTGCCCTCAACATTTTGCAATCACAACACCCTCACCACCCTACAGCACACTCTTTAGAACACCCCCCCTTATCCTAGACGACTCTAACCTACAATAAAACTCGCAGCACATCCTCACACTCTTCATCACTGAATCCTATACCCACCCACACCTTCGTGCCTCCTCATATAATGCTTGCACAACACCCTTTATCCCCACACGACTTTTTCCCACTCGGAGAAAACCCCCTCTTTCAAATATATACACTTAACCCATAATTTTATATCAATTAAACACTGAACCCCAATCCTCCTTTTTTGTCGAACCGGAAGCATAAACAACACTCCTATACCCAACTCAGTCACACCCAGAGCCCATAAATAATAACAAAAAAACCCTTCTTTAAGCAAAATCTTGTTATGTGGTCCGTCCTGCCAACGATAAAACTGCTGCTGCCACAAGCCAGACCATACTATATACCCATTACATTCAACCACTATTAACACGTTGATGTATCGTCAAATGCATGGGTCTCCAAAACATTAACCTACCCACCAACCTAGGCCACGCCCTCCCCATAATTAACCATCTGTGCCTCGCCCGCATTCCCCCATAAAAACTATCCCACACAACCTGTAGTCTATCCACCACACACCAACGCACAGCTTTTTTTTCCCCCCCCATCTCGTCTTCAGCCCCTCCCTAAACCCCAATTCCTCCCTAAGACCAATAATTTCGATTTCCCCCTCCCACATACACGTCTTAAAACCTGTAACTCCTACAAACCACCAATCACTCCCCAGCCTCTTTGTAAACTTCCTCACCTGCTCACTAGAATCGTTGTATCATCCACATACCCTATTATTCCCATCCCTCCATTCTCCACACCACGATCCCACTCCCTAAACATCCTCCCCACTGGCCGCTGTAAAAAAGGGTCCTTCATAATACAAGCAAACACATTTGAGACAGAGGACAACCCTGCTTATGCCTCTACCCCAAGTGAAACCCACTCTCCTCCAATTTCCCATTTCTCTGCATACGTACACCTACCCTATTATACAAAGTCTCAATCCAATGCACCCATCTCTTCCCTCCCCAAAACCCTGCCTCCGTAAGATATGTCACAGTGCCTCTCCTTCTAAGCTATCTAAGCTGCCTGCCAACCAATGCTAAGACAACCTCCACCCCCTTTTATTCTCCCCTCCATACTTCCACAAAATCTTTATTATTCCATGTCCCTCATACATGTCCCTCCCAGGCCACCCCATATGACCTCTCGCAACCACTCTAATCACGCACTTCAGCCTGTTCCCCCAAGATTTTTGCAAAATATCTATATCAGCACATAACAAATTGACAACACCCGGTAGTTCTGCACTGTAGTAGGGCCTTCCCCTTTTGGAATCAAAACTACTCTACAGCAGCACTCCGCAAACCTCACCCATCTCCCTCACTTTTCATCATATTCATCAGGTTCAGTAAAAAAAACCTTCAACACATCCAATGCTTCACAAAGAATTCACAAGGTAACCCATCTATAAACCTGGCGCTTTACCTCTTCGCCATATTCTCCAAAGCTCTCCATACCTCCCCCCTCTTCAATATTCCCCTCCCATTGCCATACGATCACTTCCACTCAGCACACCAATATACATTTTTCTCACCAATCTCGTCTAAATAAAATCCTCACCGTTCACTCCTACACACCCCGCAAATAATTTCCAAACCAACTATTCCAGAAAACCACTCATACCCTCAGGCCTATTTCACAACTCCTGAAACAGTGCTTTTGTATACCCACAAAAGTTCTCCATGTACCCTACAACTTATCAATCTCCATTGCCAACCTGCGTCTCCGCTGGCCCTTACAACACATGCGACGGCCTGTCACCCCCCCCCAATCGCCTCCTTCAACCCACCATGTACCCTCGCCTATCAAATCCATCATTGTTGCATGTCTCTTATCTGCCCACTTTAATGCTTCAATTTCCTCCATTGGATCACACCTACCACAGCACCCCTCCTCATAACAACCTCCTGCCACTGCCCCTCAAATACTTGTTTTTAGCACCATATGTCATCCATGCCTCATTCTTTCCCCCTTCGCACATAATATTGCCTTAACCTCCTCTTCGAAACCCCCATCCCACCACCCCAATAAATCGCTTGCACTCTTACCCCCACCTCATAAGTTCCTCCCACAAACTTTCAAAAATCCCCTCCCTCCACCCCTCACCCAGTAGGCGTACATTCAACTTCCATACCACCCCCAAATATCTCTAGGCAACCGTCCCAATTTAAATCAGCATAAACTGCCCTATGATCTGAATAAACGACATTCACCGTCTGCACCTGTGTCACCCACATACCCCTTTGTCACATACAACCTATCTAGTCATGCAAAATAGCCTTTCTAAAAATATGGTCCTCTATCTCGCAATCCCCCTCCTTCCCATCAACTATGTCCCTCAATCCCACACCTCTCAATAGATCCCCTAAACCTGCAAAAAACACCCTGCCCCCATCGGTTCCACATCTTCCTATGCACAACAGCCACACAGTTCCAGTCGCCACCAACTATTGTCACTGAATGTATAATGAGACCGGAAATAATATAACCAATACATCATTCACAAATCATTCTTCACCCCTTACATCATTCTCAGCTGGCACATACACACAAATTACTGCCTCCTCTCACCTCTCCACCACGCCATCTATTCTAACCACACGACCCCCCCACCCCCTTCACTTTCACTCCTAAGAACAACAAACAGGCTCGTCTCTCGGATCAGGATTCCCACCCCTCCCTCCATCGCTCTGAATACATCACAAACACCTGTACCCATCCACCTCCATTTCCCTCCTAGCTTTTAGAAATTATGTTCATGCCAAAAACAATGTCTATAGCAAACGCTTAAAACTTTTTACCCACAGAGACGCTTTCTCACTATCGCACACAATCCATTAAATTCACTGTTATGCACCGAAACCTACTTATGTGATTTCCCCCCGACCCCATTTCACACCTTTCACTGAAACGCTACCAGTGTGTCTGCTTCTTTCCACTGCCCACTTGTGGCTTCCCCTGATCCAACACCGGACTCAGGCGTACCTTAGAGCTCCCAAAAACCACATCAACCCACGGCTTTTTCCCCGGTATCTGTGCCGGTGTCAAAACATCAATCCGAGTCGGAATGTGTCGCCACCCTTACGGTTGACACTCTCCGCATTCCATTTCCACTCACTGGATACCTCCCTGTGAACTCGGCATTCACCTCAATCACTTCACCTCCTCCTGGCGAATCATCTGCCATATTCGCCAATCTTCCAAGTTCTCATCTTCCAATCGAACAGGACCCCTCACCAACCCTCACGTCATCCTCAGAAAACCTTCTTCTCAAGATTTTTCCTTCACGTTCACCAGTAGGCCCTCCCTCTATCTACCCACACTTCACTACTCGCACAGTCTTACCAGTCTCCAAGGCAGATGCCTCACATTCCACTCACGTGACAGTTGAAGGTCTGGTACCTACCAGAGGCAGCTCAACGCTCTCACTTCCTCCACTCCAGGAAGTGCCACTTCCATGTACAGGTTGACTCATCAGCATGACCCACCACCTCCGTTCTGGCTTTTCACCGGCTCCACTACCTAGTTCCTGTCTCCGCTGCCATCTCCCACACTGGGCCCCGCCATAATGGTCATATGCACCACATAACCTACACGTCTTCTGCTGCCCAGTGTATACACAACCATTACCTGCGTCCTAAATGCAATCCAGTTATGACGTAAGACGGGAATGGAAATGCCTCAACGATCATCTTGAGCATGAATGTACGCTCCCAAGCCGCGTACGCCCCATCCCATCCATTTACCAGCATTCCAGGTGTACGCTCCATACTGTTCAAATACATTCCTCAGGTCAAGTCTCGGTCCAGCTCTCAAATGGCACATTTCTGACCATTCTCACCCATGTTGTAATGCCTAGACACATCGATGAGGTCCCAAACACGTATCGCTGAATTAACGTCCACACTCCCATCCTGGTACTTGTCAAACCAGCCATTCATACACAACAGCTGATCTCAACTTGACGAAAATACGATAGGCACCATTTAGCGCCACACCATACAGTTCTTGATCCGCACACCATAGGGTGTCACGGATATTCCTGCGTAAAATCACTTGCACAGACTGAGGCGTTATTGCACCCACGCACCAATTCAAGGCACAAAGGAACCTGTGCACACGCCTTCTCACAGACTGCGCCATGTTGTGAAGAAAATATAAGTCTCCTCCAAGGCCAGCAGAGGGCAGGAGTCACACGTCCGGGCACTTCTGCACAGGTCAAGCGGCGAATGTTAAAAGCGGATTTAAGGTCAAGGAAAAAAGGTAGTGTATGAGCTGTCAGTGTGCAGGGTGAGAAAATGCTATGCAATGATGCATGCTCACTTCCATGCCATGAAACCATGCAAACCAGGGAGACAAGAATTGTTTGTCTGGTACATGAGACGATTAAGAATCATTCCTACTCAAATGTTTTACACAATGCAGCTAGTAAAGGAGAAATTGGGGCGAAATGGCATTTTGTTGATTGGGCTTAGGAATTGGAATGATGAACGCTGTTGGTCCAAGATTGTAGGGAGCTCCCCAGTTTTACATACTCATGTTATCATAATTCAAGTAAAGGATTACCCTGGTACTCCGACACACACAATCTGAGTATGTTGTAAGTAATTACCATCCTCCCAGGCGACGGTGGAGTTGCCCCTTAGTGCTGCCATCAAGTTCATATTAGTGAAAGGAATGTGCCAGTCATCTTCCTTTGCTGAACTAAAGTATACCAAGTCCTCTCCCTTGCAACTATTTGTCATTTAATTTTGCCTGTGTGGTTACTGGGAAGATTGCCATAGCTAGAAGTAGCAAGCCCCAAGCACCTGACAACTCATTCGCCTATGTAAGGGGCGTTAGGGTGCGCGATCTGGCCCAGTCTGTTACCCATAATTCTTATTTATGTCCCCCCAGTCATGCCCGCTAATTGGGGTTAGCATTAGAAGACCGTTGACAATTTTTCCCAGTCTTTTGCCGCAGTTCTGTCCATAACTCTCTCTGGCAGCAGCAAAGGCAGTTTGAAAGAGCCTCAGCATTCCAAGGGTACTATGTTTTCTATAGGCTAGGTCTAGTCTGACGAGCAGTACGTTTTCAGGTACGAAGTTTAGAATCATTGTAATAAGTTATTTTTTTATTTAATTATCACACCGGCCGATTCCCACCAAGCAGGTGGCCCGAAAAAAGAAAAACTTTTCACCAATCATTCACTCCATCACTGTCCTTGCCAGAAGGGTGCTTTACATCTACAGTTTATTTTAAACATGCAACATTTAACACCCCTCCTTCATGGAGGTTTTTAACGGAGGTATGATTATGGAAAGTTTTGTTGGGTTTAGAGTACCAAAGGTTTCAGTGGCGGTTCTAAGTAATTCTGAATACTGCTCGGGACAAGTTCATTGTAAAGTCTCGATAGAGGAACACTCAATGGAATTATACCAGCCAATCACATGCACAACAAATTCAACAATGTGATCAGTGGGAAACATTAAAACGTTTTCCCTTTGAATATCCTACCAGGAAGGAAGTATTGCCAATATCTAGTGAGGTTAGGCCTAGGGAAATGATCGGAGACGCAATATCTGTTACAATGGAAGAACTCACAGCTCGCAGAGTAATGGCTGAAGCCCACCAGGTACGAGGATATTCCTTATTTTTAACTATGTTTTCCTTGTTATTGCAATTGTTTCTTCTTTTGTAGTGTTTTTTTTTTTAAATCTATTCTGCTCTATTTTTCTTTCTAACATTACGAACGTTTATCTGATTTCTCAATAGGGAGTTTTTTTTATTATATGCCTTCTGTCCACTGCAAATAGTTTGGAAAAATGTCATATTGGCAACCTCTTCTTCGTACTGTTTGTAATGCAGCCTTAATAATTATTAAGTTAGCCCAGTCAACACTAATCAATGCTCCTTAAGCCCATTGCGTGTACTGAACAAAACTCTAAAACCTTTTAAATGCATGTAACCTTATGATCATACTTTCGTGATTTCAAACTTATTAATTTATTATGGTCGCCTTGTTTATTAAAACAAGTCAAGCAAATTATTCTTTATCTCTTTTCAGTCCTAGGAAATCCTAAACTATAGATTAGCAGATTAATGAATTTCCGGTCGAGAATTTTAAACACCTCGAAATTAAAATTCCTGGATGACAACAATCTTTGTCTTTAGGCTTCGTAATTTCCTTCCTTCCCTTTGTGTGCTTTTGGCTAGTATCAATGATTATGGTATTCCACACTTCAGGTCAACTGTCATGTCCTTCAAAGAAAATTGCAACCAATATAATTCTACGTCTTTCTTTTGGCCTGGTACCTTTGTAAACACATTTTCCTGTTCTAAACCCTGAAGCCACCACTCCACCTCCATTCTTTTGGATTACTGTCAAGTGGAATAATTAGGCACTCGCAGGAGGCATGTACCAATACTCCGCATTAAACAGGATCTCTGGTTATTGAAAGATATCTGTACTCAATACGTGTCAATCATGTGAGTGCTTCGACTGTATAACAAGGCCAAGGAAGTTTTCTTGTATTTCCACTATTTCTGTGACGTTACATCTACCACGTCCCATATTACTGTTTTTTTTCACCTAGTTAGCTGCTATAATTTACTATAAATCCCCAGTCAACTTATTCGCTAAACCAGCTAAAGTTTGATTCTCATCTTAAAGGGCGGTGTGCTTCAGATTACATAAGACATTGTTGTTCATCCTCGGACACGGAAGATGTCCACTAGCACTGCTCATAACAGCGCTTCCTCACAGTACAAGTGACACCTCACAACTGGAAGTGTGAACCACTAATAGTGTAGCAGGTGGTGAAGGAATAGTCATGATACTTTTTTTCCACATGCTAAGAAGGACATAATCCTTCGAATATTCCCAATCAAACATTTAAATTGCGTTTTGTTACATTACTCTTAAAATGTCTCCAGATCATGGTAGAGAGCTAGGTAATTCATCCCCGTCTAACAGATGGACTGTTTCCGGTTTTGTAACAAACAATTGTAATATAAGAATTCGGGATTACAAATACAAGATAAAATTTAAGATCTTTACTAGTACAGTTGTCTAGCAGAATATACATGTTTATAAAGTTAAAATATTGGACATAAATAAGGAGTCAAGCTCCTACACTTCTCTTGGTATGTACATATTTGTATAATTGCATTAAACATAAGAATCTATTTCAACCGATATATTAATATTGGAGAAATTAAAATGACAGTCTTAGACTTAGTACTTGTGGAAAATTACATTTACCTGGATGAATCTCATTACATACATACAAGTTAATGGTAACAAAAATAATTATTATTTATCAAAGTTACAGAGACAAGTAGGAATTTTTAGGACACCTAGGTCGCAAAAATGTCCCCCTTCGATACCTACCATCTATCTCTCCACAAGTTGCTCTAGACCAGGAATTCTGGTAAAATTATTATATTTTTTGTGGAATGTGTATTAAAATTAATAAATGATTATATATACACATTTATATAACAGAAGGAGAATTTGTAATCATAACACTCGCCAATTTGTCTGGAGATTACTGTGTATCATACTAAAAAAAAACCTGTTTACATTTATGTTAATAATACTGGCCAGAACTATAAACATAAATATAGACATGACTTAGCTGGGGGTAATATCCTGTTTTCATCTTATTACGGAGTCCTGTCCAGTCGCCTAATTCTCTCGTTATGCAGGACTGCAATTCCAACAATTTTGGCTCCTATTTGAGAGGTGTAAGCCCAATATAACCTCTAGAGCGACGAAAATTCTTCTTATTTTCATTAACGTTTTCTTGGCTCATTCAAAAAACATGGCGACTCTTCCCTGCTCGACCGCGCAGGCACCGAGCTTCCCATTTTTTATAACAATTTTTATTAAGTACAATATATTTTATTAATTTACATACAAATACAGTATTTTTGGAAAATATACTATATATTTTGCACAGTACTATCTTCATCCAGCCCGACTTAGAATAATGCCACCGACCACAAAGTAACACAAAAAGGCCGACAAGGCATATTCGGTTAGCTGAACCAATAAATTCACCAGACTAAGGGTGAATTCGAAAATGATCCTTAAGAGAGGAAGCCAACCGCCAGAGAGTGTGCTTAATGTGTCTCCTAAGAAAGGCCAGCAGGCAACTAAGTGAGGCCAACCCAGCAGCTCCAACATTGGATGTGATGACGTGAAGTGCATTAACATTGGGTCTGAGCAGAGGACGCAACACGTTTCTATCTACCAATTGTATTTTGCAATTAAATACACATATTGGCAGTAAAATACACAAATTATGTACTGCTGCTATGTCTCATTTCCTGCTTACGTACAACTATTATCATACCACTGCTTTCCAAAACTTAAATTGATCCAATTTGAATACATTGTTGTGAGTTCTAATTGGTTACATATTTTACTCATATAATTTATTTGCCTTTTATTTATGATAATCCAATGTTCACACCCTTCAATCACATCTTGCTACGTCAAGAGTGCAGATTCCGAGCTATCATTCTATACTGGTAGGAGACATTTTAATTTTGCATAATTTCCAACTCAGTGATTTACATTCTTTAATAATGAAACCAGAAAAGAGGCATGTAATCTAAACGAGGCCTTGCAACGGATCTATAGTTCTATTCTATTATTGGAACTGCTGTTATTTAAACTTCTAGCAGTGCCTTGGATCTACGGTTCTGCCAGCCAGAACTCCCAACATTTTTACGTATGTAGCGTGATTGAGTTCTATATCATTTAGTTCAAAGGTGCCGCGGATAATTGTTTTCCCAGGATTAGGATCTGACTCACGAAATCGTAATGACACGATTGCAAACAAACCATACCACGGGAGGGGTTTATTAGGATCTGATATTTTTCTACATTTCCGATATAATTCAGAAGCTCCGTAGTGTACGTGTTTTTCTGTCGTTAGCGACTTTGCTTATGGAAATTTTTAAAATTGACCCCGTCAAAATCGTTAAAAAAAATTTGTGAACCAGGGACCCAAAACCTAAAAAATTTGTTTCAATCCAAAAATTTAAAAAAACCAAAAATTTTTTTTGTTATTTAAAAAAGATCATTAGGAAAATAAAAAAAAAAAAACTAAAAAATCCCAATTTTTTAATTTCCCCTTTTTTTCGTTAATAAAAGAACTTTAAAATAAATAAAATAAAATGGAAAAAGGACCCCAGTGGAAAAAAGCCACTCTGATTTTTTTGGGTTTCCCAGGTTCTTTTCACATATGCTGCTATGTATGATAATCGGGTATTCCCCTTTGTTGTATTCACCTAGTTGGGGTTTGCGGGTTCGAGTCCGAGCTCCCCCCCCTTAAAAAACCTTATTTATTACCACTTTTAAAAGTTGCACGATTCTACAAAATTAAAATGTCGCAATAAAAAGGTTGCTGAAATATGAGCAAAAACGGGTTCCAGTTGGCGGAAAGTGGAAAACTGTTCCTAGATATGGTAGTGGAATTTTTCCTAGATGCGGTAGTGGAAAATTTTTCCCTAGGGGCGGTAGGGGAAACCCGGGTTTCCTAGATAAATGGTAGTGGAAAATGTTCCTAGATAAACGGTTTTGGAAAACTTTTCCTTTGTTTACGGTAGTGGAAAATTTTTCCCTTATGCGGTAGTGGTAATTTGTTCCTAGATGATGGTAGTGGTAACTTTTCCCTAATGATGGTAGGGGTTTAACTTTTCCCCTAGATGAGGGTTTTGTGGTAAACTTTTTTCCTAAAGGAACGGAGGGGTTTAACTGTTCCTAGATGATGGTAGTGGAAACCTTTTTCCTAGTTAGGGTAGGGGTAACTGTTCCTAGATGAGGTAGGGTAACTGTTCCTAGCGAGGGTTAGTGGTAACTGTTTCCTAGAGTTTGGTAGTGGTAACTTTTCCCAAAGATGAGGGTTTAGGGGTTTAACTGTTCCTAGATGATGGTAGTGGTAACTGTTCCTAGTTGGGGAATTGAACTTTTTCCTAAAATGGGGTTTGGGTAATTTTTTTCCAAGATGACGGTATTGGTAACGGTTCCTAGATGAAGGAGTGGTAAACTTTTCCCTTGATGATGGTGGGGTAACTTTCCCCGATGAGGGTAGGGGGAAACTTTTCCCTAGTTTGGCGATAGGGGAAAATTTTCCCTGGGAGGATGGTATGGGGAAACTGTTTTTTTAAAATTTTTTGGTATTGGTAACTGTTCCTAGAGAGGGGTAGTGGTAACTTTTCCCTAGATGACGGTAGTGGAACTGTTCCTAGATAAATTGGTAGGGGAAACTTTTCCAAAGATGAGGGTAGGGGTAACTGTTCCTAGATGAGGGGTAGTGGAAAACTGCCCTAGATGGGGTTTTAAGTGGAAAAAACTGTTCCTAGATGAGGGTTTGTGGAAACTGTTCCTAAAATGACGGAGTGGTAACGGGTTCCTAGATGACATTATGGTAACTGTTCCTAATGCCCGGTTTGTAGAAATGTTCCTAATGACGGTAGGGGGTTTAACTTTTCCCTAGATGGGGTTTGGGTGGTAACTGTTTAGATGAGGGTTTTAGTGGAAAACTGTTCCTAGTTTGAGGGTATTTGGAAAAACTTTTCCTGATGCATTAGTGGAACTGTTCCTAGATGGGGGAAAGGAGTAACTTTTCCCTTTGGATGAGGGTTTAGGGGTAACTGTTCCTAAAAGACGGAAAGGGGGAAATTTTCCTAAAATGACGGTAGTGGAAAAACTGTTCCTAGATAAAGGTAGTGGTAACTTTTCCCTGATGAGGGTTTAGGGGGTAACTGTTTCCTAGATGACTTTTGTGAAACGTTCCTAATACGGCATTTGAAACTTTTCCCCAGATGACGGTAGTGGAAAACTTTTCCTAATAGGGTTTAGTGGTAACTTTTTCCTAGATGATGGTAGTGGTAACTTTTCCAAATTGACGGTAGTGGTAACTGTTCCTAGATGCCCGGTAGTGGTAAACTGTTCCAGAGAGGGTTTAGTGGAAAACTTTTTCCTAAAATGGGGTTTGGGTGGTAACGTCCTAGATGACGGTGGGGGGAACTGTCCTAGATGACGGTAGTGGTAATGTTCCTAGAGGGAGGGTAGAGGTACTGTTCCAAGTGATGGAGTGGTAACTGTTCCTAGATGAGGGTTAGTGGTAACTGTTCCTAGATGAGGGTTAGGGGAAAACTGTTCCTAGATGACTTTTGTGGTAACTGTTCCTAAGGGAGGGGTAGGGGTTTTAAACTTTTTCCAGGGGGAGGGGGTAGGGGTTAACTTTTCCCGGGGGGGATTGAGGGTGGGTGGTTTAATTTTCCTAGATGAGGTATGGAACTGTTCCTGATAGGGTAGTGGTTTAAACTGTTTCCTAGATGTTTTGGGGGGAACTTTTCCTAGATGAGGGTTTAGTGGAAAAATTTTCCCTAGATACGGAAGTGGAACTGTTCCTAGTGACATTAGGGGGAAAATTTTTCCCTAATACGGTAGAAAGTAACTTTTTCCTAATGAGGGGAAGTGGTAACTGTTCCTAATGCGGTAGGGGGTAACTGCCCAAATTTGCCGGAGTGGTAACTTTTCCAAGATGAGGGTAGTAGTAACTGTTCCTAGATGACGGTATTGGAAACTTTTCCCTGGGAATGATAGCGGAAAACTTTCCTAGATGACGGTAGGGAAACTTTTTCCTAGAAAGGGTTTTGTGGAAACTTTTTCCCTAGATGAGGGGAAAGGGGGTAACTTTTCCCTTTAGATGAGGGTTGGGGTTTAACTTTTCCTAGATGAAGGAATGGAAACTTTTTCCCTAATGCCCATTAGTGGTAATGTTCCTAGATGAGGGTAGTATAACTGTTCCTAGATGCGGAAAGTGGTAACGGGTTCCCTAGAGGGACGGTAGTGGTAACTTTTTCCTAGATGACGGTAGTGGAAAACTTTTTCCTAAAATGAGGGTTTGGGTGGTAATGTTCCTAATGGGGTATTTGGAAAAACTGTTTCCTAGTTTGAGGGTTTGTGGTAACTTTTTCCTAGATGAGGGTTAGTGGTAATTTTCCCTAGATGACATTATTTGGTAACTTTTCCTAGAGGGGGGGTAGTGGGTAACGGGCCCTAGAGGGACGGTAGGGGAAAACTGTTCCTAGTTTGAGGGTAGGGGTAACTGTTCCTAGATAGGGTTTGTGGAAACTGTTCCTAGATGAGGTGGGGTTTAACTTTTCCTTTGATGACGGTAGTGGTAACTGTTCCTAGATGACGGTAGGGGTTTTTAAATTTTTCCAAAATTTGAGGGTTTTAGTGGAAACCCTTTTCCCTTTGATGACGGTAGTGGAAAACTTTTTCCTAGATGACGGTAGTGGAAAAACTTTTCCTAGATGAGGGGTTAAAAACTTTTCCCTAGATGACGGTGTGGAAACTTTTCCCTAGATGGGTTTAGGGGGAACTTTTTTCCTAGTTGACGGTAGTATTTTAACTGTTCCCTAGATAGGGTTTGTGGAAAATGTTCCTAGATGGGGTAGTGGAAAACTGTTCCTAGATGCGGTAGGGGGAAACTTTTTCCTAGATGCTGTAGGGTAACTTTTTTCCAGATGAGGGTAGTGGAAAATGTTTCCTGGGATGACGGTAGGGGGTAACTTTTTTCCTTTAGTTGAGGGGGTAGTTTTTTAACGTTCCTAGAGACGGAATTGGTTTAACTGTTCCTAGATGAGGGTAGGGGTTAAACTGTTCCAAATTTGCGGTAGTTTTTAAGTTCCTTGATGACGGTAGGGAAAACTGTTCCTGGATAAACGGAAATTGGTAACTTTTTCCTAGTTGACGGTAGGGGAAAATGTTTCTAGAGGGACGGTAGGGGAACTGTTCATAGATGACGGTAGTGGTAACTTTCCTAAAAGATGGAGGGGTAACTGTTATTTAAAATGACGGTAGTGGAAAACTTTTCCCTTTGTTTGACGGAAATTGGTAACTGTTCCTAATAAACATTAGTGGTAACGTTTTTGAGGGACGGTAGTTTTAAACTGTTCCTGGATGAGGGTTTGGGGTTAACTGTTCCTAGATAAACGGTAGTGGTTAACTTTCCTAGATGACGGAAAGTGGTAAATTTCCCCTAGATGACGGTAGTGGTAACTGTTCCTAGAGGGAAGGGTTTAGGGGTTTAACTTTTTCCTAGATACTTTAGGGAAAATTTTCCTAGATGAGGTTTATTAGTAACTGTTCCTAATTAGGGAAAGAAAGAACTGTTCCTAGATGCGGTATTAGTAACTTTTCCTAGTGACGGTAGTGGTAACTTTTCCCTAATGATGGTAGGGTAACTGTTTTTTTAGATGAGGGAAATGGAAAATTTTCCCTAGATAAACGGTAGTGGTAACTTTTTCCTAGATGCATTAGTGGAAAACTGTTCCTAGAGACGGTTTTAAAAAACTTTTCCCCTGGTGACGGTGTGGTAAATTTCCTAGTGACATTAGTGGTAACTGTTCCAAAGATACGGTAGTAGAAAATGTTCCTAGATAAAGGGTATTTGGAACGTTCCTAAAATGAGGGTATGGAAAACTGTTCCTAGATGACGGAAGTGGAAACTTTTCCCAAAAATTGACGGTAGGGGTAACTTTTTCCTGGGATGCCCATTAGTGGTAACTTTTCCCTAGATGACGGGAAAGTAGTAACTGTTCCTGTTGAGGTATTTTAGAAAATTGGGGGGTTTAAAAAATAAATGACGGTATTTAAGAAAATTTTCCCTAAAATGAGGGTTTGTGGTAACTTTTTCCAAAATGATGGCAGTGGTAACTTTTCCCTAGTGACGGTAGTAGTAATTTGTTCCAAAGGGGAGGTAGAAGAAACTGTTCCTAGTTTGACGGTGGGGGGGGAAAAACTTTTCCTTTAATATGGTAGTGGAAACTGTTCCTAATGAGGGGTTTAGTGGAAAACTTTTTTCCTAGATGAGGGTTATGGTAACTTTTTTCCTAGTTGAAAATTAGTGGTAACTTTTTCCTTTGGGAATGCGGTAGTAGAAACCCTGTTGGGGGTTTGAGGGTTATTTTTAAAACTGTTCCCTTTGATGACGGTAGTGGAAAACTGTTCCTAGTTACGGTAGGGGTAACTTTTTCCTAGATGCGGTTTTTGGAAAAATTGCCCTTGTTTTGGCGGGGGGTAACTTTTCCCCAGATGACTTTAAGTGGTAACTGTTCCTAGGAGACGGTAGTAGTAACTGTTCCTAGAGAAGGTAGTGGAAAAAGTTCCTAGATGACGGTAGTGGAAAAATTTTCCCCTAATGACGGTAGGGTAACTGTTCCAGATGAGGGTTTGGGGAAAACCTTTTTTCCTAGATGCCCATTTGGTAACTGTTCCTAGTTAAAGGTTTGTAGAAAATTTTTCCTAGATGAGGTAGTTGTAACTTTTTTCTAGATAAACGGTATAGTAACTTTTCCCTTTAAGATGACGGTAGTGGAAAACTTTTCCCTAGATGATGGTAGGGAAAACTGTTCCTAGATAAACGGAAGTAGTAACTTTTTCCTAGATGACGGTGGGAAAGAAACTGTTCCAAAATTAAACGGTATTTGGAAAAATGTTCCTAGATGATGGTAGTGGTAACTTTTCCCCTAGATGACGGTAGGGGTAACTTTTCCCCTAGATGCGGTTTGGGAAAACTTTTTTCCTAGTTTGACATTATTTGGTAACTGTTCCTGGGAACGGTAGTTTTAACTTTTTCCTGGATGACGGAGTGGAAAACTGTTCCTAGAGACGGTTGTAAAAAACTTTTCCCTTAGATGACGGTAGGGGGAAACTGTTTAGATGAGGGGTAGTGGTAACTGTTCCTAGATAAAGGGGTTGTGGTAAACTGTTCCTAAAATACATTAGTGGTATCTGTTCCCTTTGATGCGGTAGTAGAAAACTGTTCCGATGGGGTTTAGGGGTTTAACTTTTCCCTAGATAAACGGTAGTGGAAATTTTTCCTGGGATGAGGGTAGTGGTAATTTTCCCAAATTACGGTTTGGAAAACTTTTCCTAAAATGAGGGTAGTGGTAACTTTCCTAGATGACGGTAGGGGTTTAACTGTTCCTAAAATGATGGAAAGTGGTAACTTTTTTCCTAGATGACGGTATTTGGAACTTTCCTAGTACGGAGTGGTTAACTTTTCCCTAGATAGGGTTTGGGGAAACTGTTCCTAGTTAAAGGGTTTAGTGGTAACTGTTCCTAAGGGAACGGTAGGGGTTTAATTTTTCCAGAGGGACGGTAGTGGTAACTTTTTCCTAGATGACGGTAGGGGTTTAACTGTTCCTAGAGGGAGGGTAGGGGTAATGTTCCTGATGTGGTGTGGTAACTGTTCCTAAATGCGGTAGGGGTTTAACGGGTTCCTAGATGACGGTAGGGGAAAACTGTTCCAAAGATGACGGTAGTGGTAACTGTTCCAGATGATGGTTGGTAACTGTTTCCTAGTTGCCCGGTAGGGGAAACTTTTCCCTTTGTGAGGGTATGGAACTTTTCCCTAGATGACTTTAGTGGTAACTTTTTCCTAAAAGGACGGTAGTGGTAACTGTTCCTAGTTTGAGGGGTAGTGGTAAATGTTCCTAGTTGACGGTAGTGGTAACTTTTTCCTGGGATGACGGGGGGTTTCTTTTCCCTAATGAGGGTTTTAAGAAATAACTGTTCCAAATGGGGGGTAGTGGTAACTTTTTTCCTAGATGAGGTTTAGGGGTTTTAACTTTTCCCTTGATGACGGTAGTGGTAACTTTTCCCTAGATGACGGTAGTGGTAACTTTTTCCAAAGGGGGGGGAGGGGGAAAGTGGTAAATGTTCCTAGTTGCGGTAGTGGTAACTTTTTCCAATTTGATGGTATGGTAACGGGTTTCCTAGTTGACATTAGTGGTAACTGTTCCTAGATAAAGGTAGGGGTTTAAACTGTTCCTAAAATGAGGGTTTTAGGGTAACTTTTCCCCTAGATGAGGGTTTAGTGGTAACTGTTCCTAGATGGGGTAGTGGTAACTGTTAAGATGAGGGAAATGGTAACTGTTAGATGACGGTATGGTAACTTTTTCCAAATGACGGTATTGGTAACTTTTCCCTAGATGAGGAAAGTGGTAACTTTTCCTAGAGGGACGGTATTTGGTAACTGTTCCTAGATGACGGTAGTGAAAACTGTTCCTTTAGATGAACGGTAGTGGTAACTTTTTCCTAGATGACGGTAGGGGGTAACTTTTCCCTAGGACGGAAAGTGGAAACTGTTCCTAGATGCGGAATAGAAAACTGTTCCTAGATGACGGTAGTGGTAACTGTTCCTAGATGACGGTAGTGGTAACTGTTCCTAGATGACGGTAGTGGTAACTGTTCCTAGATGACGGTAGTGGTAACTGTTCCTAGATGACGGTAGTGGTAACTTTTTCCTTTTTTGACGGTAGTGGAAAACTGTTCCAGATGAGGGTTTATTTGTAACTGTTCCTAGATGAGGGGAAAGGGGGTAACTTTTCCCTAGTTTCCGGTAGGGGTTAACTGTTCCTAGATGAGGGGGTGGGTGGAAAATTTTTCCTAAAAACGGAAAGGGGTTTAAACTTTTCCCTTTGGATGACGGTAGTGGTAACTTTTTCCTAGTGAGGGGGGGGGGGAACTGTTTCTAGAGGGACGGTAGTGGAAACCTGTCTTTGATGACGGTAGTGGTAACTTTTCCCTAGAGTTGGTAGTAAAAAATGTTCCTGGGATAACGGTAGGGGTATTTTTAACCTAAGACGGTAGTTGAACTGTTCCTAGATGACGGTAGTGGTAACGTTCCTAGATGACGGTAGGGGAAAAATTTTCCCTTTTTGGATGACGGTAGTGGAAACTGTTCCAGAGGGCCCTTTAGGGGTAATGTTTAGATGACGGTAGTGGTAACTGTTACTAAAATGACGGAAAGTGGAAAATGTTCCTAGATGAGGGAAAAGGGGGAAACTTTTTCCTAGTTTGAGGGAAGTGGAAACCTTTTCCCAGATGACGGAAGTGGAAAACCGTTCCTAAGTTGGGGGAAAGGGAAAACTGTTCCTGGGAAAAGGGTAGGGGTATCGGGTTCCTAGATGTTGGTAGTGGAAAATGTTCCAATAAGGAAGGGGTAACTTTTCCTAGATAAAGGAATTGGAAAACCGTTCCTTATGACGGTAGTGGAAACTGTTCAGAAACGGTAGGGGTTTAGCTTTTTGCTAGATACGGAAGGGGGAAACTTTTTTCCTAGTTTGAGGGAAAGTGGAAATTGTTCCTAAAATGACGGAAAGGGGTAACTGTTCCTGGGGTTGACGGTGGGCCAAAAAACTTTTTCCAAGACGCCCGGAATTTTGGGTTTAAATTTTCCCTTAGTTGACGGTAGTGAAAATGCTCCAAATGAGGAATCGAACTGTTCCTAGAGAGGGGTAGTGGTAACTTTTCCTAATGAGGGAAAGGATAACTGCTCCTAGATGGGGGTTAATCAAATTGTTCCTAGATGAGGGTTTAGTGGTAACTTTTCCCTTTGATGAGGGAAAAGGTAACTTTTCCCTAGATGAGGGGGTTAGTGGTAATTTTTCCTTGATAAAGGGTTTAGGGGGTTAACTGTTCCTTGATGACGGTAGGGGTAACTGTTTGGGGGATGAGGGGTTTTTGGAAAAACTGTTCCAAGTTGACGGTAGTGGTAACTTTTCCCCAAGAGGGGTTTGGTAACCTTTCCCAAAAGGATAAATGGTAGGGGAACTTTTTTAAAGATGACGGTAGTGGTAAACTGTTCCTAGATGACGGAAAGGGGTTAACTGTTCCTAATGATGGTATGGAAATTGTTCCTAGATGATTGGTGGGGGGGGAACCTTTCCCTAAAATGATGGGGGGAAAACTTTTCCCTTTAATGACGGTAGGGGGTAACTGTTCCTAGATGAGGGTAGTGGTAACTTTTTCCAGTTGTGGAAGTGGTAAACTGTTCCTAGATAAACGGTAGGGGTAACTGTTCCAAATGAGGGGTATTTGGTAACTGTTCCTGATGACGATAGGGGTAACTGTTCCTAGATGAGGGTAGGGGTAACTGTTCCTAGAGGGGACGGAAAGGGGGAACGTTCCAGATGAGGGTAGGGGGAAAACTTTTCCTAGATGACGGTAGGGGTAACTTTTCCCTAGATGACGGTATTGGTAACTGTTCCTAGATGACGGAAATGGGTAATTTTTCCTAGATGACGGTAGTGGTTATGTTCCTAGATGACGGAGTGGAAAACTGTTCCCTAAAAGAGGGTTTAGTGGTAACTTTTTCCTAGATGAGGGGTTATTTGGAACTGTTCCTAGAAAAAGGTTTAAGTGTTAACTTTTCCCTAGATGACGGTAGGGTAATAAAAAAAATTTTTTTTAAAATCTAAAGCAAAATTTACCAGTAGGTAGGTTGAAGCGACATACCAGTAGCGGGGTTAAAGCGACATACCAGTAGGTAGATTGAATCGTTTCCAGTAGGTAGGTTGAAGGGGAACATACCAGTAGGTAGGTTGAAGCGAATACCAGTAGGTAGTTTTAAAGGGCGACATCCCAGTAGGTAGATTGAACGACATACCAGTGGGGTAGGTTGAAGGGGACATACCAGTAGGTAGGTTGAACGACATCCCAGTGGGTTGGGTTTTGAAGCAACTTCCCAGAAAGGTAGGTTGAAGCGCCCATCCCCAGTAGGAAAAGGGGGGAAGCGACATACCAAAATTGGTTGAAGCGACATCCCAGTAGGTGGGTTTAAAGGGGACATCCCAGTGGGTAGATTGAAGGGGACATCCAGTAGGTGGGTTGAAGCACATCCCAATGGGTAGGTTGAAGCGACATAACCAAGGTGGGTTTGGGAAGGACAAAACCAGTAGGTAGGTTGAAGCGACTACCAGTGGGGTAGGTTAAACCCGGACATACCCAGTAGGTAGGTTGAAGCAAACATACCAGTTTTTTGGGTTGAAGCGACTTTACCAGTAGGTGGGTTTAAAGGGGCGCATCCCCGTGGGAAAGGGTTTTGGAACCCGACAAAAACCCATAGGTAGGTTGAAGCACATACCAGTAGGTGGGTTGGGAAGGGCGACTACCATGGGTGGGTTTTGAAGCGCCCAAACCAGAAAGGTGGGTTTTTAAAAGCGACATACCAGTAGCTGGGTTTAAAAAGCCATACCAGTGGGGTGGGTTTGGGAAGCGACATCCCAGTAGTTTGGGGTTGAACGACATACCGAAAGGTAGGTTGAAGCAAACCATCCAGAAAGGAGGTTAAAAGCGACATACCAGTAGTTTTTTTTTAAAGGTTAAAGGGAAACATACCAGTGGGTAGGTTAAAGAAACTTACCAGTAGGTAGGTTGAAGCGCCCAAAACCAAGCTGGGTTTGGGAAGCAACATACCATTGGTGGGTTTAAAACGACAAACCGAAAGGAGGTTGAACCCAACATACCAGTAGGAGGGAAGCAACATACCAGTGGGTTGGTTGAAGCGACATACCAGTAGCTAGGTTTGAAGCGACATCCCAGTAGGTGGGTTTGAAGAAAACATCCCGAGGTAGGTTGAAGCAAAATTACCGTAGTTTTGGTTGAAGCGACATACCATTAGCTAGGTTGAAAACCGAATACCAGTATTGGGTTTGAAGGGGACTTTATCAGTAGGTAGGTTGAAGCACATACCAGAACTGGGTTTGGGAAAACAAACATCCATTAGTTTATTTTGAAGCGACATATCGTAGGAAAGGTTAAAATGTTCCGGTCTGAATCAAAATTTATATTAGAACATAAATAAGTTTTGGGCTGATTTTCAATGTTGGGGATCTCCACTCGGGGATTGGGCCCACATGAGAAGATAAATTAACTATGGAACGCCAGTTCTATTTCAATTGATCTATAAATGTTTTTAAGTAAATATTTTAATATTTTTCCAGGATTTGTTGAGTCTGGGGACATAAAAAGAAAAAGATTTGGGTTTTCAGAAAAATTTGGGTGTGTGAAAAACCCAAAAAGACAGTGCAGGCACATTGTACCTAGAGTGATGTGCTGGTACAGGTGTGTGTCATACCCAGAGAGCAGTCCCAGGAATTTGCCTTAAAGTGATTTTTCGGGTACAGGTGGGGTGTCATCCCCAGGGGGGAAAGTGCCAGGAATTTTTGTACCTTTCATTTGATTTTTTTAAGGAACAGGTGTGTGCATCCCCAGAGAGCATCCCAGGCATTTGTCCCTTTTCAGTGATTTTGGTTTCAGGTACAGGTGTGTTTTCAAAAACCCAGAGAGCAGGGCCGGGAAATTATTGTACCTTAAATGATGTGTTCAGGTACAGGTTGGGGTTAAAACCCGAGGCAGTGCCGGGGCCATTTTGAAACCCTTCAGTGTGTTTTCAGGTACGGTGTGTGTAAACCCCAAGAGAGCAGTGCCAGGAATATTTTTAACCTTCGTGATGTGTTTCGGGTACAGGTGTGTGTCATCCCAGGAGAAAGGGGCCCGGGCCCATATTGTCCCCTTCGTGATGGGGTTTCGGGTTTACAGGTGTGTGTCCATCCCCAAGAGCGTGCGGGGAAAGGTATTGTACCTTCAGTGATGTGTTCAGGAAACAGGGGTGTGCATACCAAGAGCATTTCCAGGAATATTTTTCCTTAAAGGGAAATGTTTTTCAGGTACAGGTGTGTGGTCATCCCCCAAAAGGGGCAGTTGCCAGGAATATTGTACCTTCAGTGATGGGGTTCAGGTACAGGTGTGTGTCATCCCCAGAGGCAGTGCCGGAATATTTTTCCCTTAAGTAAATTTTGTTTCAGGAAGGGTGGTTTTAAACCCCAAGAGAAAGGGGCCGGGGGGAAAATTTTGTCCCTTTCCCATGATGTGTTAGGTACAGGTGTGTTTTTACCCAAAGAGCAATCCCGGGAATATTGTACCTTCAGTGAGTGTTCAGGTACAGGTTTTGTGTCAAAACCCAGAGAGCAGTGCCAGGCATTTTGGGTACCTTCATGATGTGTTCGGGTTTCGGGTGGTGTATCCCCAGAGGAAAGTGCCGGGAATATTTCCCTTCAGTGATGTTTTCAGGTAAAAGGTTTTTTTTGTTTTTTTTAACCCCAAAGGGGGAGCGTGCCAGGCATATTGTCCCTTCGTGATGTGTTCATTTTCAGGTTTTGTGCCCATACCCAGAGGGGCAGTGCCGGGGAATTTTTGTCCCTTCAGGATGTGTTCGGGTACGGTGTGTAAAAACCCCAGAGGGGCAGGGGCCAGGCATATTGTCCCTTCAGTGATGTTTCAGGTACAGGTGTGTGTCATCCCCAAAAGAGGTGCCAGGGAATATTTTTCCTTCATGATGTTTTTCGGGTACGGTTTGTGTCATAAACCCAGAGAGAAAGTCCCAAAGGAATTTTGTACCTTCCAGGGGATGTGTTCGGGTACAGGTGTGTGTCATACCCAGAGGGGCAGTGCCGGGCATATTTTTACCTTCAGGGGATGGGGTTCAGGTCAGGGGGTGTGCCCATCCCCGAGGGGCAGTGCCGGGAATATTGTACCTTCGTGATGTGTTCGGGTACGGTGTGTGTTATCCCCAGAGAGCTTTTGTTTAGAACTTGTACCTAGAGTTGGGGCCGGGTAAAGGTGTCCAGGTTTGAGTAATCTAAATAGTAACAGAAGCTAAAGGGAAATTTTTTTAAAAAGGGTTTTTTACAATTGTTTTTGGGAACTTTTTTTTTAAAATTTTGTAATTGGAATTTTAATTTTTTTGTTGTAAAAACCCCACTGTGTTTTTAAATTACAACATAAAACTGACGCACTATGATAGATTAATGCAAAATGAAAATGCACGTAAAAGGGTCTTTCCCGATGTGAGTTTGGTTGTTGGGGAACAAAGGGTTTAAATTTAGGTAAAGGTCCCCTAAAAAAAGGTTTCCCAATAATAAAACATACATAGATTTAAATGGTAAAATAACAGGAAAACCCAAAATCAAAGTGACTTATTTTATTGAAGGTAAACTTTTTGAAAAAATATATAAAAAGATTGTGGTATATTAGATCTATTAAAGGGGAAAATTTCTCCTGTAGAAAAATGCTCCTTCTGAAGTTTGACCTGCAAAAGCCACGTCAAAACCAACAACGGGGCCTAGGGGGTCTAATCGACATTTTGCCATGACAAAATGGTAACTAACAGTCTGGGAGAGTATTTAGAATAACAGAAATTATTTTTTGGTACCAGCAGCCTTCCGCGAACTTCTGTTTAAGTGCAACCCAGAAATTTACGAGTACCGTCCATGGTTGAATCGTAAATAACTGTTAACATATGAAAATGAGTGTAACTTATGTAAGTTGTTGTGCACCAATAGTGTCAAAATTATTTTTATCTTACACATTGTGAGATAACACATTTGCAGATTTCTTGCAACACTCCATTATAACAATTCTTCTAATTTTCTTGAGCTTCTCGCTGTAGTTTTCTTCTTTAAACTGTAACAAATGAAAGAAGAAAATATTAAAAATTATGTCTTAGATTTATAACATTGAAGTACATTATGTGAAATAAGCTTATTTAGTTTTAGGTAATCTTTTGTTACTTTGATTTAGTGTAACTAATGTTATGCACATGTTCTTCTGCCTCTGAGTGAAAATATAACTAATGGTATTACTATGCACTCTTACAACGTTTGTGTGTCCATAAAGTTAATTGTGCCATCATAAAGTTAGTTGCGTCATCATAAAGTTAGTTGCATCATCATAAAGTTAGTTGCATCATTATAAAGTTAGTTGCATCATCATAAAGTTAGTTGCATCATCATAAAGTTAGTTGCATCATTATAAAGTTAGTTGCACCATCATAAAGTTAGTTGCATCATCATAAAGTTAGCTGCATTATCATAAAGTTAGTTGCATCATCATAAAGTTAGTTGCATCATCATAAAGTTAGTTGCAACATCATAAAGTTAGTTGCATCATTATAAAGTTAGTTGCACCATCATAAAGTTAGTTGCACCATCATAAAGTTAGTTGCATCATTAAAAAGTTAGTTGCATCATCATAAAGTTAGTTGCATCATCATAAAGTTAGCTGCATCATCATAAAGTTAGTTGCATCATCATAAAGTTAGTTGCATCATCATAAAGTTAGTTGCATCATCATAAAGTTAGCTGCATTATCATAAAGTTAGTTGCATCATCATAAAGTTAGTTGCATCATCATAAAGTTAGTTGCATCATCATAAAGTTAGTTGTATCATCATAAAGTTAGTTGCATCATCATAAAGTTAGCTGCATTATCATAAAGTTAGTTGCATCATCATAAAGTTAGTTGCATCATCATAAAGTTAGCTGCATCATCATAAAGTTAGTTGCATCATCATAAAGTTAGTTGTATCATCATAAAGTTAGTTGCACCATCATAAAGTTAGCTGCATCATCATAAAGTTAGTTGTATCATAAAGTTAGTTGCATCATCATAAAGTTAGTTGTATCATAAAGTTAGTTGCATCATCATAAAGTTAGTTGCATCATCATAAAGTTAGTTGCATCATCATAAAGTTAGTTGCATCATAAAGTTAGTTGCATCATCATAAAGTTAGTTGTATCATCATAAAGTTAGTTGCATCATCATAAAGTTAGTTGCATCATCATAAAGTTAGTTGCATCATCATAAAGTTAGTTGCATCGTCATAAAGTTAGTTGCATCATCATAAAGTTAGCTGCATCATCATAAAGTTAGTTGCATCATCATAAAGTTAGTTGCATCATCATAAAGTTAGTTGCATCGTCATAAAGTTAGTTGCATCATCATAAAGTTAGTTGCATCATCATAAAGTTAGTTGCATCATCATAAAGTTAGTTGCATCATCATAAAGTTAGTTGCATCATCATAAAGTTAGTTGCATCGTCATAAAGTTAGTTGCATCATCATAAAGTTAGCTGCATCATCATAAAGTTAGTTGCATCGTCATAAAGTTAGTTCCATCATCATAAAGTTAGTTGCATTATCATAAAGTTAGTTGCATCATCATAAAGTTAGTTGTATCATAAAGTTAGTTGCATCATCATAAAGTTAGTTGCATCGTCATAAAGTTAGTTGCATCATCATAAAGTTAGTTGCATCATCATAAAGTTAGTTGCATCGTCATAAAGTTAGTTGCATCGTCATAAAGTTAGTTGCATCATCATAAAGTTAGCTGCATCATCATAAAGTCAGTTGCATCGTCATAAAGTTAGTTGCATCATCATAAAGTTAGCTGCATCATCATAAAGTTAGTTGCATCGTCATAAAGTTAGTTGCATCATCATAAAGTTAGCTGCATCATCATAAAGTCAGTTGCATCGTCATAAAGTTAGTTGCATCATCATAAAGTTAGTTGCATCATCATAATGTTAGTTGCATCGTCATAAAGTTAGTTGCATCATCATAAAGTTAGTTGCATCATCATAAAGTTAGTTGCATCGTCATAAAATTAGTTCCATCATCATGAAGTTAGTTGCATTATCATAAAGTTAGTTGCATCATCATAAAGTTAGTTGTATCATAAAGTTAGTTGCATTATCATAAAGTTAGTTGCATCATCATAAAGTTAGTTGCACCATCATCAAGTTAGTTGCATCATCATAAAGTTAGTTGCATCATCATAAAGTTAGTTGTATCATAAAGTTAGTTGCATCATCATAAAGTTAGTTGCATCATCATAAGGTTAGTTGCATCATCATAAAGTTAGTTGCATCATCATAAAGTTAGTTGCATCATCATAAAGTTAGTTGTATCATAAAGTTAGTTGCATCATCATAAAGTTAGTTGCATCATCATAAAGTTAGTTGCATCGTCATAAAGTTAGTTCCATCATCATAAAGTTAGTTGCATTATCATAAAGTTAGTTGCATCATCATAAAGTTAGTTGCATTATCATAAAGTTAGTTGCATCATCATAAAGTTAGTTGCATCATCATAAAGTTAGTTGCATCATCATAAAGTTAGTTGCATCATCATAAAGTTAGTTGCATCATCATAAAGTTAGCTGCACCATCATAAAGTTAGCTGCATCATCATAAAGTTAGTTGCATCATCATAAAGTTAGTTGCATCATCATAAAGTTAGTTGCATCATCATAAAGTTAGTTGCATCATCATAAAGTTAGTTGCATCATCATAAAGTTAGTTGCATCATTATAAAGTTAGTTGCATCATCATAAAGTTAGCTGCACCATCATAAAGTTAGTTGCATCATCATAAAGTTAGTTGCATCATCATAAAGTTAGTTGCATCATCATAAAGTTAGTTGCATCATCATAAAGTGTTAAAAAGTAATATTGTTACAGCAGTTTGCTTAATTTGATCATCGATTTACAATATTTTTTTTTACATCCATTAGAAACGTGTTCGAATTTTGCAAATCTTGGCAGTCTATAGACGATCATTCAGCAAACATTCATCACTCCAGCCAAACAAAAGGAAAATATGTTTACATCTATTATATGTTGGCAATGTTTTTTGTAAAAAAAATAAAAACTTTAAAAAGATTATAAAGCTTAATCCATTATAATCCACCAGCCTGAACATTGTTTCTTAGTATGCAGAAATAACACATCGTGTTTAAAAACTGGAGGACAGTGCCAAAGCAGCTGTCTACCACCAAAGCGTGTGATTCCCAATACTTGTAGAGAAAGTTGCAAGTGTTGTACGGACGCATGCAATACTACGTTGTGTAATGCCGCCAAAGGTTACTGTATTCCAAACTACAAATTCTGTATTGATGGCAGGATAAAGCTCAATCTCTGTCGAGGCTACAACTGCGGCTACTCTGTTGCATCCCAAATCCTAAGTTTCTGAAATTCCCATTTATTATTTTATTTTTTATTTCGTGATGGTTACAATAACATTTATGTGAAGCGCTAAGCCCGTGTGGGTCATTCAGCGAAGGTAGTGGTGTAGGCTTAATCCTCATCAAAAGAGGGTAAATTATATCCTATTTTGGTGAGTTTTGCTTTCTGTTTACATCGACTGTTGTGGCTTCTCTTGGACAATGTCTGACTCTTTCATACAGTTCATAACATTATATTATTATTCGTTTATTTACTTTTCTAAAATTTTCTTTATATGTTGCTAACAAGTCATTGTATTTTCTTTTATATGCCCTCGGTATACATTATTAGGTCATGTTTCATAATATGATTCCTGATGATTTTGATGGTTTTATTGTAGGGTAAACCAACGTTTCGGTGATTAAATTCATCACTATCATCAGGAATCATATTCTAGAACATGTCATCATAATTTATACCCAGAGTATAAAACAAATAAAATGATATATTAGCAAAACATGAGAAAAATTTAATAGATTAGGTAAGTAAACCGATGAAATGATGGTATGTGTGTACACACACGTACACACACACACACACACACACACACACAAATAAGGGGATTGTCCTACGAAGAAAGGTTAAGGGAAATCGGTCTGGCGACATTGGAGGACAGGAGGGTCAGGGGAGACATGATAACGACATATAAAATTCTGTGCGGAATAGGCAAGGTGGACAAAGACGGGATGTTCCAGAGATGGGACACAGAAACAAGAGGTCACATTTGGAAGTTGAAGATTCAGATGAGTAAAAAGGATGTTAGGAAGTATTTCTTCAGTCAGAGAGTTGTCAGGCAGTGGAATAGCCTAGAAAGTGACGTAGTGGAGGCGGGAACCATACATAGTTTTAAGACGAGGTTTGATAAAGCTCATGGAGCAGGGAGAGAGAGGACCTAGTAGCAATCAGTGAAGAGGTGGGGCCAGGAGTTATAACTCGATCCCTGCAACCACAAATAGGTGAGTACAAATAGGTGAGTGCACACACACACACACACACACACACACAAACACACACACACACACACACACACACACACACACACACACACACACACACACACACACACGGTTTACACCCACACATTCTCACATATACAGACACACACACTCTTCCCCTTGCACCCTCCACCCACCTATTTCCCACTTCTTCCCCTGATCCTCCCTCTCTCTCTCTCACCCTCCTTCTCCCTCTCCTCTCCCTCTTTCCCCTTCTTCTGTCATGTGGGTTTTCGATACGTGGATGGGTAAAAATACTCATGTAGGCTGGTAGTACGTATAATATATAATGGGAATTATGGAAAGCACCAACAGCCGACCTGTCTCTCTCTACTGCCTAACTACGACTGACTCATAGTGCCTATGGGTGAGGGTGTTTGAAATCCTGCTATGGTCAGCAGCAATGTGAATACAGTCAATGATTCACACAGACGGTTGGTAGTGAGTCATCTACTGGTACACTGGTTATGGGTAACTGGTTACTTGGAACTGGTACTACTACTGAGAGCTCGGCGACGCTAACGTATGTCGTCCCGACATACAACTAATACAAACTAGAGATGGCAGGTATATGGCTTGGGCTGATTCTATATAATGTCAAAGTACACAACAATTGAACATTATAACATACATAAGTAGAATATTGGAATGGAAGCTTACATAATTGAAACTGTAATAAAACTGTAATGCAATACAAGGTATAATATAGCACAACTCATCGAATGAAACTCAACGTTGGGATTACACAATAGAAGTGATAAAAAAAATTTTATCGATCGATCTGTATTCATGTGATCTACGGATTCTGAGGAAGGAATATCTACAAAGAAAGAAGTGTTTAACAGAAAGGCAGATTCGGTGCATGCAAATCTAGACTGTTAACTCTCAGAATTCAGAGAGAACGTGAACACAAAAAAAAAAAATTCTTGAATAATGATAAGCTGATACTGTAATTATTCATCTATACAGGTTATTTACATTTAACCCCAACTCTGCTAGGGTGAGATTGACATATGCAGAATGGGTGTCATCTCTGGGAGGATCAAACTCTGTTGCACTGGCTAACTCATGCTGTATTTGAGGCAAATCTGAATTGGTAGTTACAAATGATACTTGAGGATTTCTCAATACCTGTCGTGTACGTAGGGAATAACGACATTCAGGTTGATCGTCTGACTGAGTATCAGAGGTAGAGAGTACAGGATCAGGAGGATTGTCAGAGTCTGTCACATTAGTCTGGGTTGGAGCATCATTATCATCACATACTAACTTCATATGATCTAAATGCGATTCTTTATACTGACCAGTACTAATTTCTCTAACCTTATACTTATTACCAGTGATATGTTCAACTACTCGATAAGGACCAACAAACTTTTGATCAAGCTTAGGCATTGCAGACGTTTTGTTAAAGTTAGTCAGCATAACTCTCGAACCTACTTTGATTTTGGATGGCTTTGCTCGAGTGTTTGCGACTCTTGTAAATTCTGCTGTTGATTTATGAAGTGTTTCACGGATTCTTCTAAAAACACTTTGAGCTAAGCTGGTACGAGTTGATATGAAATCATCAGGGTTGTAATTTAGTTTTCGGATTAGAAATGAACGTCCAATATATAGGCAACGTTTTTCTACACCATACTAACTGCATAATGTGGAGTGTCCCCTTAGAATACATTATAAGCAGAATTTATAGCCACACTGCACATCAGAGTATAACTTTCATCCAAGGTTTCCACTGTTGGGATTGATAGTGGCTCTGCAAGACATCAAGTACTTTCTAATTGGTAGTTCTCGCTAACCATTATGGCAGGTTGATGAGGAAACAATGAGTGGATTTATAGATCTTGTACAAGGTTGCACATAATTTTCAAGAATTCATTAGAATTCACTCCATTATCTGTTACTAGGGACTCCTTAGGGGTAGTATGACTGCAGTATATGCGTTCTTCATTTAATCGCTTTACGCTACTGTCTCTGGCGTTTATCTGCAATAGGAACTACCTCAACAAAATATGCGTGAATATGATCTACATAAACACCATAGATGTTTGTTTTGCCCTGGAGGAACATTAGAAATTATATAACAATCTAGCACTAACTCTTTCCCACGGTTCGTATTGTTGGTTGGGTTATCAGCTTGGAATTGGATTAGAACATTAGCATTCACCTTTATGTTGCATGCAGGACATACATTCTCTTAACATACTCAAAAATATCCAGTTGCCATACGAGGCCAAAAGTATTTCATCTGGCTTGTTTTACTGAACGATCATACCAGGGTGCGCAACACCTGGTACCTCGTGACCTGCTGAGATAGGCTACAATCACTAGTGACTGTGGAATTATATCACTGGTAAACTTTCTGTAGTGAGGTTACCCAACTCGGCTGTGATACAGTTAATTCTTGTTCATGACAAGTCAGATGGGTCTGTGGCTTCTCAGTCAGTAATTAGTTATTCCTGGAGCAGGAATCGAATCACTCCCAGACCACATGGGCATCTGTTTGTTGACATTCTTGCTTTCCTCACAGCATAAATGGAGGGTCTGCAGATATATACTACCATGTCGCGATAGGGCATCTGCCGACTACATTTGACTTACCAGGTAAGTGTTCAATAGGTTGGGAAGATTTGAACTCGTTGGATAGTCAAGGTCCATTGCTAACCTTCCAGTCGTTTGTTTGTTCTGAATATAAGGTCTCAGTGGACTTGGTCTGTCAGGACATGAACAGGAGTACTGATAAAAGTCTCGGAATGTGCTTTTAAAGGACCATACTATTGCTAAAAGGCTTCTTGCTCATTACTATAAAAATTAAGTTCAGCTTCGTACAGGAGCGGCTAGCAAATGCACTGCGTTGTACTTGCCTTCGGTCGTCTGAGCTAGTACGGACTATGGCATTAACTAGGGCATCAGTCAGTCAGATAAGAAGGGGCTTAGCAATAAATCTGAATTTCTCAAATTGGAGCAGACGTTTGCTTTTCTTTAAAGTTTGGAATGACTCTTTCTTGATGAAAGGTTTCCAACAATAAGGAGAATCTTTCTTTAAGCAAACTCAGAGGAGCAGTCTATTGGAGAATAAAAATTGGCAATGAAAGTTCTATAAAAACTGCTAAGCCCACTAAAGGATCTCTACGGAATCAGACTAGTTTGTGGGTGGGTGTTGTCGAAAATTTTAGGATTGTCAGTTACTTTACTTTGTCTCGTCGTAACTCCTTTCAGGAGTACTACAGTGACCAAGAAATCTTATTCTGATCTGATAAAACATTGAACTTTTAAAATAAGCTCTTCAAGCTCTACAAGTACTACCATCTAGTCTTTTCAAGCTGTGATCACGTCTTTTAGACATGACTGTAATTTTCGTCTCTAAGATACACCATAAATGTGCATTACCTATGAGACCTCTAAAGATATTAGTATGAGCTTGAGAACGTAGATAGGGAGAGGATCATAATCCACACGCCTTATGGGAAGTGATGTGACATATGACCTGTAGAGGAGGCAGTAGATGGAGTAGCTCTTGGCTTTCCTCATGCAAGAGGGGAACTTGCAAAACCCTTGTAAAAGTCAGGTTGAAACGAACTTTGTTATCTCCGATGTTACGCTAAAAGATCACCCACTACAGGAAGTGGGAAGTGATCTGGGATTGTTTTTCAAATTTAACTTCCCTTATAGTCAATCTTCTGGGCGCCAATACCATCCTTTTAGGTATAGGATCACTGGGCGATTGCACCATGGTGGAATGCCTAGTGCAATAACTGCATCATCAAAGGCATTTGTTTGCACATCAATTCTCTGCGCAGCAACTTGTGAATGAGGCATCTGTAGCAGGTTATATATAGATAGGTCTTAGTACCAGGTTCAAGTGGCATCGATGGGACATAGTTTTTTTTTCCGGGGTCCTATAACCATTTCTCAACTGGGTAAGCCAGGTAAGGCGATGGCTGATGACTGTTTGTTCTACAGAGTCAACAAACGCTTGACTTAATCTGGGAAGTCAGTGGGTGAGCTATGTTTTCTCAACTGGTGGAAACAGATTGATCGGTGATCAGTGGATGAGTTCTCCCGGTATTGAAATAGCACAGATAAATGGTGCAGTGACAACTCATCCTCTACCTGAACAGTGCGTAAGGATAGTGGACAAGAGTCACAAGATTAGATTTGCTCTGTAGACGACACTGTTGGACCAGATATGTCGTTAGCTAGGAAAGAAATGGATCTTACTATCTCTTACAAACATGTAAGGTTGGTTCAACAAATAGACCTTGTACTTTGCAAGAAATCACTGTAACTAGGACGTTTTCACCACTGGAACACTAGGAAAAACTGAACACTTAGTGAGGGCAATAGCCGCGACAGAAGAAACGTCTTCTGCAGACGCATGTGACTACAAAGAGATGCAGTACTAGATTGCAAAAAGTAATTGTTTTCCGACAAGGCGTCCCCTGTGGAGAAACTCCTACTTGAACTAGCCAGACTTGAGGGATAGGCTCAGCACTCAAACGGTCTCGTAAGAGCGTCCTGGACCACTTGTGGTAACTGGACACTATCTTGCAGTCTGAATGTTGCAGGAACTCAGACAGGAGTCGACAGGATCACCAGTGCTGACCGCTTGGGTATGCTATGGAAAATGCAACTGGCTGGTAAGGGATTTATAATCGATTGTCGTACTCTGCGGCTGTTGGCAGAATCTCGGATCCAAGCTGGTACCCCCAAATGGTACGATCAAGTCATTCATTCGCTGGGACATGCCACGAATAAGGGTCGCGCACAATGCGTAAGTTCTCGCATGGAAGCAAATCCCAGTAGTAAGGTCACCAGAGGAAAGTATTGGTCGACAAAAAGGAAGGAAGGCAGTGAGTCGCTACCTTGGTTAGATAGAAAAGTGAGGGAAGTCCGACCGAACACGGCGGTGAGAACCAGCTAGGAGTCGGTTCTACGAGAAGCGGACATGTCGTTAATCTGCTTATCCATAAACAAAATAGGACCTGTCAATATTGCCCTTGTGCACAGGTCCGATGATAAAAATGAAGGGGTGCATTATAAACAGATGCTAATGCACTATTGGGCCTTTGGTTGCATTGGAAAGATATTGTGCAATACAAAAAGGTGGATTGTCATCAAGCAAAAGATTTGTTCAATATCATCTAAAAATCATCTACGTCAGAGACATGTGAATCAACTCACATCAGCAGGATTGTCATTCTCGAGAATTGTGAAAGGGGATGGTGTTCCTCATTATCACATACTGTCAACATGGGATGCGATTTGACTGGGGCGCTATGAATTCCTCCTGAATTGGAAGAATGAACCTGGTTCTGATTATTTTAGAAACCACGGTGTGCTGTTTCTCTACGGTTTTTTTTTTTTTCTGCTCGATTGGAACGGCCACGGAATAGTCCTAGAGTACTGAAGGTTGAAGAGAGCATTGCACTCAGATGTATCATGTCCATGTTTTCTATGATAGTACAGGAGGGAAGATCTGGAATGGTACTCTCATCAGCACGACTCTCTTAGGGTGATTATCAGGGACAATTAATTGACAATATGGCCATGGAAAAACACAGTTCCGCCCTAAACAAGTCCGTGATTGGTTCTGAAATTTACTATAAAATACTACGATGGTTTATAATGACTCTGTACAATGGTCCTTGGTGATCCTGAGATGGTTGACAAACCACGATTTGTCGATGTGGCGCAAACATGAGGTGTGCACTGGACTTAGGCATAGGTGTGAAATTTCGTTTGGATACATGGGGAAAGTTCCCTGGGGGCACAAGGAACGTACATGTTTAGTGGTGTAAGTTGTTCATCGTACAGTTGGAGGATTAGCTATAAGACACGGAAGCTGGCGCATTGTTCTTTGATTGCTCCAAAAGCTGCTATTGTTTAGCAAAACGATGCTGTGGGTCATGGTTTTATCCTCGTCCGGGACAAAAGTTGAGACTGGACAGCATGATAAATGATGATAAAAGTTTGGCTATCTACAGCTAAGGGCCACGCATCGATTCATTAGTCATGGGTGTGGCATTCACGAGTTCCCGTAAGAACGAGAATATGGTTCAGACTGTTTTTACTGGTCGAGGAAAAAGAAAACGAATCAGGTTCACTCATATTGTGTAATCATCTTAGTAAAGATTCTGAAGTCTCGCATATCAAGCTAGAATCAACAACGTGAACTCAGACAGAGGGAGGAATCGATGAAGAGCTTCTTCGCAAGTCTGATAAGTACTTTCCTCGAAGGAGGTCCTTCAACATTAGAGCATCTAAAACACGAGATACGAATGGCAGTCAACCTCAGAGCTTCAAGCTATGTACATAGGCCATTGTAATTCAGGTAAGCATCAAGGGGTATCACGAGTAAACTATAGTGTCTCAGTCTCTGGGCTCGGTCTGTCCGTCATAGGAACTGTGAGGACTGATTGACAGGAGCAGCAGTAGCCTGAGATGGTTGAGTGTCGCCATTCTCACTAAAGTATCACTTGCGGTATGTGAGAATTATGGCAAAGAAGTTGCACACGGAACAAATTTAAGGCACAAATAATGAATATAAAAATGATACAAATGACTAAATTGAATAAAGAGTGCATACTAATCTGCCAGAATGGTAATAAAAAAAATGTTTTAATGATACACTGCAAGTAGGAAGGAAACTCAATGAAAGGAACTGTGCGTGGACCAAGATAAAAAATTACATTGAATATTTACAAGTTAAAAATATTACTGGAGGCTGACATTAAATGCAAACTGAGCTGTTGTACTTTGCTAATAAAAAAAATTAACTAATAAAACTGTAAAATCAATGTAAAAAGTATAAAAATAAAATCCGAAATTTTTAAAAGAGAGTAACTGGGAATTTAAATTTATTTTCTAAGAATGCAAAAACAAAATTAAAATATAATACAAAGCAATGTCGGGGAAAAATAATAAAATGAAAAAAAAAGTAAAACAATAATGACTGAGAATAAAATGTAAATTTAAAGAAAATAATTCCTACAAACAAGTGAAACAAAAAAAACGCAAAATAATCAATGCAGAAAAAAATTACAGGGGAAAATTTGGGGTTAAATAATAAAATAAAAATATGAAAAAAATGATTAAACACTTTAACTTTTAAATTGAAAATTTAAACAAAACGTTTTAAATTAGGTAAAAAAAACTTTACGTTAAAAAAAAAATTAAATTTTTCACAAAGTGTTTTTTCAAAGAAATATAAAAATAGAAAAAAATAAAACAAAAAAAAAACGGAAGTGTAACATTAAAAGTGGGGGGCACACAAACTTCAATGGGGGGGAAACAAAACCTTCAAGTGGCGGGGCAAAAACCTTAAAAAAACCTCAAGGGGCGGGCACACAAACTTACAAGTGGGGGGGCACCCCCTCAACCAAAACCCTTACAAGGGGCGGGGCACACAACACTTACAAGGGCGGGGAACAAACTTTACAAGGGGGGGCAACAACATTTCAAGTGGCAGGGCACACAACACTTAAAGTGGGGGGGCACACAACACTTACAAGGGGCGGGGCCAAAAACACTTACAAGTGGGGGGCAAAAACACTTAAAAGTGGCGGGGCAACAACACTTACAAGTGGGGGGGCACAAAACTATTCATTATTCTTTTTTTTAGTATATTTTCAACAAAATCTTGCTGTGATGTCGAAAAAAATTTGCTGTCAAAAATAAGGGTACACAAGTCTGCGAAAAGATCAGAGAAGAAACACTGCTGGTGTACGAAAAAAAAATACACTAAAAAAATGGATAATTTGGTAGACACAAATATGGAGATTCAATGTGAAAAAATAAAAAAAAAAAGACACACACCACACAAAAAAAACAAACACAAACACACAAAACACACACACACAACACACCCCACCCACACAACACGGTTTTCCCCATACATTCTCACATAAAGACAACCTCTTCCCCCTTTCACCCCCCACCACCTATTTCCCTTCTTTCCCCTTCCTCCCTCCCTCTCTCTCTCTCTCTCTCTCTCTCTTCTCCTCTCTCTCTCTCTCTCTTTTCTCCGATCCCCCCTCTCTCTCTCTCTCTCTCTCTCACCCCCCTTCTCCCTTCCCCCCTTTCCCCCCCTTTTCCCCTTTTCCCTTCCCCATTCCTCTCCCCCTTTTGCCCTTTGCTAAACCCCCATTTAGTTACACACACACACAGGGCACAAGAAGTGCGGCCGTAATTACACCGCACAAACACACCACACACACACGCACCACGCACCAGGGAGTGTTTTTACCGGTAGTTTTAGCAGTAAGAAACTTAGGAACTAGGAAGTCCTTTTCCAAAAATGAACAAGGAAAATGATAATAACCAGCAACAATTAAAAACTAAATCCAAGGGGAAAAAGTGGAGAAGTAGATAATTTTGGGAAAAAATAAATGAACTAAATTTTTGCCTACAGAGGATCTTTTAACCCCACCCCCCCCCCCTATCCCCCCCCCTCAACACAAAAACCCCCCACACAAGGGGAGACACACGAGCTCATCGAGCAGAGCAAAGTTCAGGGAATGGCGATTTCAACCCCAAGGGGGATCGACTGGAAAACCCGGGGCCACATGGGGGTCCGAAAAAGGGGGGCCAAGAGATGGATGTGGGACTGAAAACCCCATGAAAACAACATGCTGGGGGCACAACCAGAGAGAGAGGGGAGGATGAGCCAGCAAAAGGATCTTGTGTTCCCAGAGCATTCGACATTTAGGACTCACTTATGAGAGGCCCCCCGGAGCAGCGACATGTTTCTGAGTTTTTACTATATAGTAAAACAAGTGGAGAAAGGGAAAAGGAACTGAAGGGGGCAGGCCAAACATAAAAGGGGGACTCACAGGGATGAGAAACTTCCCGCAGGGGTTATGGGCAAGAAATGGTAGGAAAATCAGTAAAACGAGATGATGGAATATGTGGCAACAAATGCAAGGGGGCAGAGGAAATTTTTTTTCCAAGGGAAACGGGAAAAAATGGAAGACCAAAACGAGTCCTTGGGTTTTCCCAAAGGGGTAGGGAGGGAAAAACAAGTGCAAAGAGAAAAGGAAAAAAGGACAGGAGGATAGGGCCCCCGGAAAAAAAGGAGATTTGTAGAAGAGCGAAAAGAGTATGCACAGATAAGGAGGGGGCCCACGACAGTATGAAAAAAGACAAGCATGAAAGTCAAAACTGACCCAAAAATGCGTATACCAATAGGAGGAAAAACATCAAGGCCAGGTGTAAGGCGAGAAAGAAGGTGGAAACTCACAAGAAAACGACAAGGGGTTTGAGGGGCTAACAAGAGATTTTTGGAAGTATTTACAGTAGAGACGGGGAAAGGACTTGGGGGGGAAGACCAAAGGGGGGCACCACAAGGAAAACACCAAAAAGGTTGGACGAATACATACAGATAGGGGGAGGTGA
>NC_069404.1:49941709-49965410 GCF_026875155.1 Cherax quadricarinatus
ATGGGAGCTTGACCCCCTTTTTTAGTAAAATTTTTTAATTTATAAACATGTATATTCTGCTAGACAACTGTACTAGTAAAGATCTTAAATTTTATCTTGTATTTGTAATCCCGAATTCTTATATTACAATTGTTTGTTACAAAACCGGAAACAATCCATCTGTTAGACGGGGATGAATTACCTAGCTCTCTACCATGATCTGGAGACATTTTAAGAGTAATGTAACAAAACGCAATTTAAATGTTTGATTGGGAATATTCGAAGGATTATGTCCTTCTTAGCATGTGGAAAAAAAGTCTCATGACTATTCCTTCACCACCTGCTACACTATTAGTTGACTTCCACTTCCAGTTGTGAGGTGTCACTTGTACTTGTGAGGAGCCGCTGTTATGAGCAGTGCTAGTGGACCATCTTCCGTGTCGAGGATGAACAACAATGTCTTATGTAAATCTGAAGCACACACGCCCTTTAAGATTGAGAATCAAAACTTTAGCTGGTTTAGCGAATAAGTTGACTGGGGATTTATAGTAAATTATAGCAGCTAACTAGTGAAAAAAAACAGTAATATGGGAACTGTGGTAGATAGTAACGTCACATAAACTAGTGGGAAAATACAAGAAACTTCCTTGGCCTCTGTTATACAGTCGAAGCACTCACATGATTGACACGTATTGAATACAGATATCTTTCAATAACAGAGACCTGATTTAATGCGGAGTATTGGTACATGCCTCCTGCCGAGTGCCTAATTATTCCACATTGACAGAAATCAAAAGAATGGAGGTGGAGTGGGGCTTCAGGTTAGAACAGAAAATGTGTTTACAAAGGTACCAAGGCCAAAAGAACAGACGTAGAATATATTGGTTGCAATTTCTTGAAGGACATGAACAGTTGACCTGAAGTGTGGCATACCTACTCTTGAAACTCGCAAAGCAACAAAGGGAAGGAAGGAAATTATTGAAGCCTAAAGACAAAGATTGTGTCATCCAGGGAATTTTAATTTCGGGTAAATTGACCGGAATTCATTAACTGCTAATCTAGTCTTAGGATTTCCTAGGACTGAAAAGCAGATAAAGAATAATTTGCTTGACTTGGTTTAATAAACAAGGCGACCCTAATAAATTAATAAGTTTGAAATCACGAAAGTATGATCATAAGGATAATGCATTTAAAAGGTTTTAGAGTTTTGTTCAGTACACGACAATGGGCTTAAGGAGCATCTGATTAGTGTTGACTGGGCTAACTTAATAATTATTAAGGCTGCATTACAAACAGTAACGAAGAGGATTGCCAATATGACATTTTCCAAACTATTTTGCAAGTGGAACAGAAGGCATATATTCCCTATTGAGAAATCAGATAAACGTTCGTAAATGGATAGAAAGAAAACTAGAGCAAGAATAAGATTTAAAAAAAAAAACACTACAAAGAAACAATTGCAATAACAAGGAAAACATGTTAAAAATAAGGAATATCCTCGTACCTGGTGGGCTTCAGCATTACTTCTGCGAGCTGTGAGTCTTCCATTGTAACAGATATAGCGTCTGATCATTTCCCTAGGCTAACCTCACTAGATATTGGCAATACTATCCTTCCTGGTAGGATATTCAAAGGGAAACGTTTTAATGTTCCCACTGATCAACATGATGAATTTGTTGTGCATGTGATTGACTGGTATAATTCCATTGAGTGTTCCTCTGTCGAGACCTTTAACAATGACCTTGTGAGCAGTATTCAGAATTACTTAGAACCGCCACTGAAACCTCTTGGTACTCTAAACCCAACAAACTTCCATAATCATACCTCCTTTAAAAACCTCCATGAAGGAGGGGTGTTAATGTTGCAGTTTAAAAACTGTAGTGTAAAGCACCCTTCTGGCAAGACAGTGATGGAGTGAATGATGGTGAAAGTTTTTCTTTTTCGGGCCACCCTGCCTTGGTGGGAATCGGCCGGTGTGATAATAAAATAAAAAATAACTTATTACAATGATTCTAAACTTCGTACACTGAAACGTACTGCTCGTAGACTAGACCTAGCCTATAGAAAACATCGTACCCTTGGAATGCTGAGGCTCTTTCAAACTGCCCTTGCTGCTGCCAGAGAGAGTATGACAGAACTGCGGCAAACAGACTGGGAAAAAATTGTCAACGGTCTTAATGCTCACACCCCACTTAGCCGGGCATGGGGGGACATAAATAGAATTAAGGGTAACAGAACTGGGCAGATCGCGCACCCTCACCCCTTACATAGGGCGAATGAGTTTGTCAGTGCTTGGGCTGCTACATCTAGCTATGGCAATCTTCCCAGTACCACACAGGCAAAATTAAATGACAAATATGTTGCAAGGGAGAGACTTGTTTACTTTATGTTCAGCAAGGAAGATGACTGCAACATTCCTTTCACTAATTATGAACTTGATGCAGCACTAAGGGCAACTCCACGTCGCCTGGGGAGGATGGTATTACTTACAACATACTCAGATTGCTGTGTCGAGTACCAGGTAATCCTTTACTTGAATTATATAACATGAGCTATGTAACTGGGGAGCTCCCTCAATCTTGGACCAACAGCGTCATCATTCCAATTCCTAAGCCCAATCAACAAAATGCATTTCGCCCAATTTCTCTTACTAGCTGCTTGTGTAAAACATTTGAGAGAATGATTCTTAATCGTCTCATGTACAGAATCAAACAATTCTTGTCTCCCTGGTTGCATGGTTTCATGCATGGAAGGAGCATGCATCATTGCATAGCCACTTTTCTCACCCTGCACACTGACAGCTCATACACTACCTTCCTTGACCTTAAATCCGCTTTTAACATTCGCCGCTTGACCTGTGCAGAGTGCGGACGTGTGACTCCTGCCCTCTGCTGGCCATTGGAGGAGACTTATATTTTCACAACATGGCGCAGTCTGTGAGAAGGCGTGTGCACACGGTGTGCCTTGAATTGGTGCGTGGTGCAATAACGCCTCAGTCTGTGCAAGTGCTTTTACCGCAGATTATCCGTGACACCTATGGTGTTGCGGATCAAGAACTGTATGGTGTGGCGCTAAATGGTGCCTATCGTATTTTCGTCAAGTTGAGATCAGCTGGTGTGTATGAATGGCTGGTTGACAAGTACCAGGATGGGAGTGTGGACGTTAATTCAGCGATACGTGTTTGACTCATCGATGTGTCTAGGCATTACACATGGGTGAAAGTCCGAAAGTCCCCATTTGAGGCGGACGAGACTGACCTGAGGAATGTATTTGAACAGTATGGAAGCGTACACCTGGCTATGGCTGGTAAATGGATGGATGGGGCGTACGCCGGCTTGCCGGATGGTACATTCATGCTCAAGATGACGTTGAGGCATTCCATCCCGTCTTACGTCATACTGGATGCATTTAGGACGCAGGTAATGGTGTACTACACTGGGCAGCAGAAGACGTGTAGGTTATGTGGTGCATATGACCATATGGCGGCCCAGTGTGGGAGATGGCAGCGGAGACAGGAACTAGGTAGTGAGACGGTGAAAGAGCCAGAACCGGAGGTGGGTCATGCTGATGAGTCACCTGTACATGGAAGTGGCACTTCCTGGAGTGAGGAAGTGGAGCGTGAGCTGCCCCTGGGTAGGTACCAGCCCATCACTGTCACAGTTAGTGGAATGTGAGGCATCTGCCTTGGAGACTGGGAAGACTGTGCAGAGTAGTGAAGTGTGGGTAGAGGGAGGCCTACTGGTGAACGTGAAGGAAAAATCCTTTGAGAAGAAGGTTTCTGAGGATGACGTGAGGTTGGTGAGGAGTCCTGTTCAGATTGAAGATGAGCAACTTGGAAGATTGGCGAATATGGCAGATGATTCGCCAGGAGAGGTGGAAGTGATTGAGGTGAATGCCGAGATTCACAGGGAGGTATCCAGTGAGTTGGAAATGGATGCGGAGAGTGTCAACCGTAAGAGGGTGGCGACACATTCCGACTCGGATGATGTTTTGACACCGGCACAGATACCGGGGAAAAAGCCGTGGGTTGATGTGGTTTTTGGGAGCTCTAAAGGTACGCCTGGTCCGGTGTTGGATCAGGGGAAGCCACAAGTGGGCAGTGGAAGAAGCAGACACACTGGTAGCGTGTCAGTGAAAGGTGAAATGGGGCAGAGGGTGAAATCACATAAGTAGGTTTCCGGTGCATAACAGTGAATTTTAATGGATTGTGTGCGAGTGAGAAGCGTCTGTGGGTAAAGAGACTTTTAAGGCGTTATGCTATAGACATTGTTTTTGTGCATGAACATAATTTCAAGCTAGGAAGGGAATTGGAGGTGGATGGGTACAGAGTGTTTGTGATGTATTCGGAGCGAATGGAGGGAGGGGTGGGAATCCTGATCCGAGAGACGAGCCTGTTTGTTGTTCTTAGGAGTGAAAGGGGGGGGGGGTCGTGTGTTTAAAAATGATTGGGTGGTGGAGAGGTGAGAGGATGGCAGTTTAATTTGTTTTGTATGTGCCGGCTGAGAATGATGTTAAGGGTAAAGAATGAATTTGTGAATGATGTATTGGTATATTAAAATGCGGTCATTACCATCAGTGACAATAGTTGGTGCGACTGGAACTGTGTGGTGCATAGGAAGGATGTGGAACCGAGGGGGGCAGGGTTTTTTTTTGGCAGGTTTAGGGGATCTATTGAGAGGTGTGGGATTGAGGGACATAGTTGATGGAGGGGATTGCGAGATAGAGCACATATTTCATAGAAAGGGCTATTTTGCATGACTAGATAGGTTGTATGTGCAAGGGGTATGGGGGTTGGGAAAAGGTGCAGACGGTGAATGTCGTTTATTCAGATCATAGGGCAGTTTATGCTGATTTAAATTGGGACGGTTTGCCTAAGAGATATTTGGGGTACTGGAAGTTGAATGTACGCCTACTGGGTGAGGGGGTGGAGGGAGGGGATTTTGAAAGTTTTTGGGAGGACTTATGAGGTGGGGGTAAGAGTGCAAGCGATTTTATTGGGGTGGTGGATGGGGTTGCGAAGAGGAGGATAAGGCAATATTATGTGCGAAGGGAAAGAATGAGGATGGATGACATATGGGCTTCAACAGTATTTAGAGGGGCTGTTGCAGGGTTGTTATGAGAGGGGTGCTGTGGTAGGTGTGTATCCAATGGAGGAAATTTTAAGATTAAAGTGGCAGATAAGGGCATGCACCATGAGGGATTTGATGAGGCGAGGGTACATGGTGGGTTGAAGGAGGCGATTGGGGGGGTGACAGGCCGTCAGCCTTGTGTTAAGGGCCAGACCGGAGAATCAGGATGGCAATGGGAGATTGTTAAGTTGGTGGTACATGAGAACTTAGGTGGGTATACAAAGGGTCCAGGAGTTTGTGAACTACTGAGGGTAAGAGTGGTTTTCTGGATAGTTGGTTTGGAAAATTATTTGCGGAGTGTAGGAGGAACGGTGAGAATTAGAGAGATGGGAGAAAATGAATCTTGTGTGCTGAGGGAAGTGATCGTATGGCATTGGGTTGGGATATTGAAGAGGGGGATGGTAGGAGAGCTTTGGAGAATATGGCGAGAGGAAACGCCAGGTATAGATGGGTACCTTGTTAATTCTATTGTGAAGCATTGGAGTGTTGTTGAAGATTTTTACTGAACCTGATGAATATGATGAAAATGAGGAGGATGGGTGAGTTTCGGAGTTGCTGATCTTTAGTAGTTTTGATTCCAAAAAGGGGAAGGCCCCTACCAACAGTGCAGAACGTACAGGGTGATGTCATTGTTATGTGCTGATTATAAGATATTTGCAAAAATCTTGGGGAACAGGCTGAAGTGCGTGATAGAGTGGTTGCGAGAGGTCAGTATGGGGTGCCTGGAGGACGATGTATGAGGGACATGGAATAATAAAAGATTTTGTGGAAAGTATGGAGGGGGAGAATAAAGGGGGAGGAGGTGTCTTAGCATTGGATTGGCAGGCAGCGTATGATTGCTTAGAAGGAGAGGCACTGTGGCATATCTTACGGAGGCAGGGTTTTGGGGAAGAGATGGTGCATTGGATTGAGACTTTGTATAATAGGGTAGGTGTACGTATGCAGATGAATGGGAAATTGGGAGAGTGGGTTTCACTGGGTAGAGGCATAAGGCAGGGTTGTCCTCTGTCTCAAATGTTGTTTGCTTGTATACAGGACCCTTTTTACAGGGCAGTGGGGAGATGTTTAGGGGTGGATCGTGGTGTGGAGAATGGAGGGATGGGAATAATAGGGTATGTGGATGATACAACGATTCTAGTGAGCAGGGAGGAAAGTTTACAAGAGGTGGAGGATGTGATTGGTGGTTTTGAAGGAGTTACAGGTTTAAGAGTGAATGTGGAGAAATCGAAATTATTGGTCTTAGGGAATTGGGTAGGGAGGGCGAGATGGGAAAAAGCTGTGCGTTGGTGTGTGGTGGATAGACTACAGGTGTGTGGGATAGTTTATATGGGGAATGCCGGGGAGGCACAGATGGTTAATTCTGGGAGGGCAGTGGCTAGGTTGGTGGGTAGGTTAAATGTTTTGAGACCCATGCATTTGACGATACATCAACGTGTAATAGTGGTGAATGTAATGTTATATAGTATGGTCTGGCATGTGGCAGCAGTATATCCGTTGGCAGGACCGGACATAACAAGAATGCTAAAGAAGGTTTTTTGTTATTTATGGGGCTCTGGGTGTGACTGGTTGGGTAGGAGTGTTGTTATGCTACCGGTCGACAAAGGAGGATTGGGTTTAATAGATATAAGATTAAGGGTTAAGTGTATATATTTGAAGAGGGGGTTTCTCCGAGTGGAAAGTCGTGTGGGGAAGGGTGTGCAAGCATTATATGAGGAGGCACGAAGGTGGTGGGTAGGATCAGAGATGAAAGAGTGTGAGGATGTGCTGCGAGTTTTATTGTATGTTAGAGATCCGTCTAGGATACGGGTGGGTGTTCTAGAGTGTGCTGTAGGGGTGAGGGTGATTGCAAATGTTGAGGGCATATACCCAATGTATGCATGGGGAGACATTTGGGTAAGGTTGCGGAAGGTGCGCATCAGACCAAGAGTGAGAGAGGTAATGTTTCGCTTCCTTCATGGCATACTGCCGTCTGGTGTGGTGCTTAGGGAGAGAGGGTTGATGGTGGAGGACGTATGTAGGGTGTGTGGGGATAGGGAGACAGCTTTTCATGTAGTATATTTTTGCAAAAATTTGGCGTGTATACGGGAGTGGATGGGTGGGATTTTGAGGAGGGTGGATGGGGGAGGGATATCGGTATTAAGGGCATTGAGTTTAGATGTGGGAGGTGTGGAAGAGTCTGTGCAGCGTGCTTTGGTGTACATCATAGCGGATTTTGTTTTCGTATCATGGGCCATGAGGGGTAATGGGGATTGGGTGGTGTGAAAGAAGGTATTGGCTGCAACAATGTACAAAACACTTAGTCGTAATAGGGGGATATACGGAAGTAGATGGGAAAGGGCTTTTCCTGAAGGTTATCGAAGTATGAATGTAAGGGGTTTGTTGGCGGAGTGAAAAAAAAAAGGGGGGGGGGGGGTTGCGTTAGGAATTCAGGGGTTACAACGGGCTCATATCAGAATTTGGGAAAGTATGAGGAGTTCCTTGATATGGTGTGAATTTGCAGCGTACTTGTGGGGTGTGTTTTAATTAAGTTTGCGGTGGTTTGTAAGGAAAGAGTTGTTAAAATTTTTATGGACATGGAAATGAGCAATATTTGTGTGAATGTGAAAAGTATACGGTCATGCTCAGGCTGGTTTACTGATGTATGTAATGGATAAGTTACATTTGGAATATGTTGTAATGTATTATCAGCACTGGTGGTTGTATCAAAGCAAAAGACATGTGGGCATGATAAATATGTCTGTGTACCAAATGTACTGCTAATAATGAGATAATGTAATGTGTGTGATTTTTATCATACATGAAGTGTATATAGCAGTATGTAAGAGAGAATTTTCGTCATGTCCTCAGTATGGGTTATATATTAGTATTCGGTGAAGTTCAATGAATATTATTGACGAGTGATGGGTATATAAGGACATGTGTTCATGTACATTGTGTTAATTAGGGTTAAGCAGTCTGTAGAATGAGAATATAGTACTTGTTTAAGTTATTGTTTAATAGTAATGACTATGTATATTTTATTATATGGTAGGAGAAGTTTGCTACTTAAAAATGGAAATTATATTTGAAGAATATTACTAAATATACGTGATTGTGTAAGTTTGCTTGTGGGATGATGTAGTGTTTGTTCGCTTGTGGGATGAATGTAGTGTATGGGAGTGAGGTGGGACGAATCATTTGTTATATTATAATGTGTTTAGTTTTTCTGTGGTGAGGTGTGGAGATCGTTATTTTCTAACCTTTATTTGTTTTGTAATTTTTTGGTGTTCTGTATTATGTCTTTGTATATGAAGTTTAATATACAATAATAATAAGTGTGTAAAGAATTTCTGGATTATTGAGAATGCCTTTGTACATACAGTTTTATGTATAATGTAAATACGTGTGACATTCTTTGGGTTATTTTGCATATTGTGTTTATGGCTGCACTTTTGGATGTAATAAACCCACCTGTATTTGAAGATGTGGGCTGTCTTTAGTTTAGTTACATGTATGTTATGTGTGCTGGTTGGGTTTTTTTTTTGGGGGGGTATCAAACTTTTTTAGTTGAACGTGTGTTTTCTTATGTATAAGTTTAGTGCTAAGGTAGGGAATGTGGGGCTTTTTTGTTGTTATATATAATGGTTACGTTTCTTTGTTTACATTACCTACATGTATAATTGTGTATTGTGTTTTTAAATAAAATATAAAAAAAAAAATCCGCTTTTGATGTAGCCAACCGACATGTAATCATTAGTGAACTTGCCAGAATAGATATTGGAGGATTAAAGGCTACCTGTCCAACAGAAAGTCGTCTGTGTTGTTCCAGGGACATAGAAGTGTAACTAAAGACTTTGAATTAGGAACCTCAATATTCTAATTAATGCCTTACTTAAGGCTATGCCTAGTTTTGCTGATGATATAATGATTCACACCACCGGATTCTCCAACACTCAAAACATTCTTAATCATGTACTAGCCTCGTGTCAGGACCTGGGGTTGATAATCTCTACTGATAAAACAAAGATACTCAATAGGCGTCCTCCTTGACAGAGAGGCACAGTTCGTCAGATCCAATTGTATGATGGGGCTCTTCTAGAATATGTAAGCAGATACAGGTATCTAGGATTTGAGGTTCCACTACTTGGACCTGTTGTAACAAGACTTTGTCGCCAATACAAAGAAAGACTGAGAGCACTTAGAGTTGTGGCTGGGTTTCACCCAAGGTATGGTGCTAATGTTAAAGTTGCGAAAATTATGTATTTTGCTTATATTAGATTATTGGTTGATTATGAGGCGCCACTACTTGCTCTTGTGTCTGACTGGAAGCTTGGAGGGCTGGAAAAACTGCAGAACGAAGCAATGAGGATCATTTTAAGATGCCCTCGTACTGCCAAAATTTTAAATATGCAAAAAGAACTTGATATTCCAAGCATCAGAGATCGTGTTACTGAAAGAAATATCCTAATTGGGGTTAATATGCTCAGGTAAGCCCATTCAAACCCCTGCACAGAAGCCCTCCAAACTTTCCTCAGCACTGGCGAACACTCCTCCAGATGGATCGAAAAAGCTGGAACCGACCTCCGCAAGAATCAGATACATGATCTATGTCAAGTAAGGCAACATCGGCACTTCTCCGCTCCACGGGATATTACCCCATTCTAAACTACCATTCCTCCATTTCCCCCCAAACTACTTCTTAAATCACAACCAAAACTTCGCCTTGATGCCAAACATGATGCCTTATTAAGCTGTATTGATAACTTAGTCACACAGCACACACTTTCGCAAATTATTTACGTTGATGGTTCTGTTCACCAATCCACTGGTGCAGCTGGTAGTGCTGCTGTTGTCGTACAGAGTGATGGCTCTCTTAAAGAAATTGGAGCACGCATCAATAATTGGGCCTCTACCCTTCAGACAGAACTGTTTGCCATACTCCTTGCACTAAAATGCATCTATGTATCTAAGATTGACAGTTTAATTGTAACTGATTCTCTGTCATCCATAAATGGTCTCAACTCATTAAGCATAAATTGTGGCATGCTCGTGTCAGAAGCCAGACACAGGTATGGTAAGATTGTGGACAGTGGAGTCAGAGTGCACATGCTGTGGATTCTATCTCACACTGGTCTTCAGATGCATGATAGAACTGATAAATTGACTAAGCTGTATGCTTTCAGAGAGGGAGTAGATTACAATCTTGGCTTGTCAGGTAGTAGTTTGAGAACAATAATACGAAAAGAACTTCAACTGAATTTTATTGACTTAAGACTCAGGGAGATTGACACCAGTCAGTCCATCTATCATCATTCTATCATGCAGGGGGAGCCACATGTCTATGGTACATCCAATAAAATAAGAAGACTCTTGGAATGTCACTACTGCCCGGCTCCGACTGGGTTACAAGTATCTTTGACAGGTTAAATCACCACCACAAGATGTAAACCAAACGAAATGTAAACTTTGCCAGATGGACTACTGTTACCCTGCGCCATTATGTACTGGAGTGCAATAAAATAAATGAATTTAGAGACAACTCACTCAGAAATGTTCAAGAAATGGCAAAGTATTTTATCCACAGTGGTATATTACAGACCATTCTGGAGCAATACCACGTGTACTCACCTATTTGTACTCACCTATTTGTGGTTGCAGGGGTCGAGTCATAGCTCCTGGCCCCGCCTCTTCACTGATTGCTACTAGGTCCTCTCTCTCCTTGCTCCATGAGCTTTATCATACCTCGCCTTAAAACCATGTATGGTTCCCGCCTCCACTACTTCACTTTCTAGGCTATTCCACGGCTTGACTACTCTATGACTGAAGAAATACTTCCTAACATCCCTTTGATTCATCTGAGTCTTCAACTTCCAATTGTGACCTCTTGTGTCTGTGTCTCATCTCTGGAACATCCCGTCTTTGTCCACCTCGTCTATTCTGCGCAGTATTTTATATGTCGTTATCATGTCTCCCCTGACCCTCCTGTCCTCCAGTGTCGTCAGGCCGATTTCCCTCAACCTTTCTTCGTAGGACAATCCCCGTAGCTCTGGGACTAGTCTTGTTGCAAATCTTTGCATTTTCTCTAATTCCTTGACGTGCTTGACTACGTGTGGATTCCAAACTGGTGCTGCATACTCCAGTATGGGCCTGACGCAAATGGTTTACAGAGTCTTAAACGAATCCTTACTGAGGTATCGGAACGCTATCCATAGGTTTGCCAGGCGCCCGTATGCTGCAGCAGTTATCTGATTGATGTGCGCCTCGGGAGATATGCTCGGTGTTATACTCACCCCCAGATCTTTTTCCTTGAGTGAGGTTTGCAGACTTTGGCCGTCTAAACTATATTGTGTCTGCGGTTCTTCTTTGCCCTCCCCAATCTTCATGACTTTGCATTTGGCAGGGTTTTAAACTCAAGGAGCCAGTTGCTGGACCAGGCTTGTAGCCTGTCCAGGTCTCTTTGTAGTCCTGCCTGATCCTCATCCGATTTGATTCTTCTCATTAACTTCACATCGTCCGCAAACAAGGACACTTCTGAGTCTATCCCTTCCGTTATGTCATTCATATATACCAAGAACAGCACAGGTCCTAGGACTGACCCCTGTGGAACCCCGCTTGTCACAGGCGCCCACTCTGACACCTCGTCACGTACCATGACTCGTTGTTGCCTCCCTGTCAGGTATTCTCTGATCCATTGCAGTGCCTTTCCTGTGATGTGTGCCTGATCCTCTAGCTTTTGCAGTAACCTCTTGTGAGGAACTGTGTCGAAGGCCTTCTTGCAGTCCAAAAAAAATGCAGTCGATCCACCCCTCTCTCTCTTGTCTTAGTTCTGTCACCTTGTCATAAAACTCAAGTAGGTTTGTGACACAGGATTTTCCCTCCCTGAAACCATGCTGGTTGTCAATTATACACTTGTTTCTTTCCAGGTGCTCCACCACTCTCCTCCTGATGATCTTCTCCATGACCTTGCATACTATACACGTTAGTGATACAGGTCTGTAGTTTAGTGCCTCATGTCTGTCTCCCTTTTTAAAAATTGGGACTAGACACTAGGTGTGTGTGTGTGTGTTTGTGTGTTTGTTTGTGTGTGTGTGTACTCACCTAGTTGAGGTTGCAGGGGTCAAGTCCAAGCTCCTGTGTGTGTGTGTGTGTATGAGTGTGTGTGTGTGTGTGTGTGTGTGTGTGTGTGTGTGTGTGGCACAACAATCAATATTTGCACCAATAACTCATTACATGACTCACGAAATCGTAATGACACGATTGGATACAAACCATACCACGGGTGGGGTTTGATCCCGCGATCAGAGAGTCTCAAAACTCCAGACCGTCCCCGTTTAGCCACTGGACCAGCTAGCCACAATAAGATTCGTCCAACTAGGTATATTTCTACACCATAGGAAGGTTAGCACAGGCACCACTGTGACCACAAATGCAAGTTTTTACAGACAAATCATTACAGTTGTGATCGGTGTGGAAGTGTGAATCGCTCATTACTCTATAATTTTGTTCATGATTGTAGCCATGTATAAACGTAAGTAACCATTCTTACAGGATCATTACCCTTGTACCGAGTTCGCTATCAAAACTTTGGGGGCCCAGTCCCTGGACCCATTTTACGTACCTCTGTAATCTGTAAATACCTTTGTAACTTGTCATGATTGTGACCAGACCTACTGAGTTCATTACCTTGTAAATTGTGAGTTCATTACCTCGAAACTTGCTCATACAAAACTTTGGAGTCCGCCCTGGCCAATTTTGTACCTCTGTAATCTTTTGATTTCCCACCCACAGGATGGGTATGGGGTGATAATAAAATAAAATAAACAACCCCTGGGGGTGTTTTGTTCAGAGCGCAGCAAAGACACCAGAGACGTAAAATCAGACTTTTTCCCCACATGTTGACGTGGGAGTCAGCTCGGGTTTTTTTATGTCTGCTAGCCTTCGGGAGGTCTTCTTGTGAACTGCAGAGCCTTGTAGCGAATAAAAACAAAGGGAAGTTTTAAGGCTTTTTTAGGGAAGGATGAGTGAATACAGAAATACGGAAAGTGTTGCTGCCCTATGGGGAAAATTTTTATTTGCTCTTTTGAAGGTAACTTCTGATTAATAATTTATTATCGCTACCCCCCAGTCCTAAAAAATTAGTAAAATTATATTACTTTTGCATGTAGAAAAAAAATGTAAAACTTATTAGTAAAACTATACAGTGTTGAAAATTGCATTTATCTGAATGTGATAATTTCAAGTGATCCTTCATGTTTTTTGCCCAAATCCCCGACCAGTAGTTTTAAATAAGTGCCCCATGATAGATCGCGGTTCCGAAGCCTCGACTGGTCCAACCCCTTGACTCTTAAAGATAAAAAATTTTGGTTTTACAGAATTGGTTGTTTGTGGTTTACAGTATTTAAATATGATTACGGTGTCCCTGAACCCCTAGCTGGCTGGGCATTGGGCAGACTTAGCTTATTCTTTTTTTTAAAAAAATTTTACAAATTATGAGGTAAGTTGGTATAGGGGCAAGTGATAAATACTAGTTTGTGGTTTAGAAATGTAAAATGCTTTTGTTTTGGCCATTTCATATTTCGTTTTGGAGTACTGGATTCATTTTTTTAAGTTTGAGTTAATATTTGTTTTTTGGTCAAAAGGGTGAGTGGTGTAAGTGTGAACCCCAGGTGGTATTCGGTGTTAGTTGTGGGGTGTATCAGGGAAAAGTGTTTTTAAGTAGTTTTGAAGGGGATGAAAGGTTTTTATTTTCTAGAGTTCCCCAGGGGGTGTTCCAAAATTTTTTTGGCCGACATACATTAAATTTTTTTAAAGGTTTAGTCGGACAAGGGAAAAGCGTAGAGAGTTTGTGTTTGGGGTTTTTGCTGTGGGGTTCTGTCCCAAAATATCAAGAAAGCGTTTTAGGTCAAGGTTGAATTTTGGGGTTTAAGGTCCGTAGATGTAATTGCACAGTAGTAGTGTGGATGTACTGAAAGGGAGTAAAATTTTGTCTATGAAGAGTGGGGAGGGGTGTTGCCAGGGATGGGGATTTAGTGTTTTTCTTTATGCAGCTTTTGTTGGGGTTTTATTGGGTTTAGGGGTGTTGCTGCAGTTTGACCCCAAGCACAAATACATAGGTGAGGTATGGATTATAAGTAAGGATAGGTAAAGGGCAGTTTGCGGACGTAGTATCGTATCTTGGGAGGATCCCCAAATGTTTTGGATACTTTTTTTGGGTTTTGTTTGGATATGGGTGCTAAATTCAGGTTGTTGTCAAGGGATAGGCCTGGAATTTGCCCCATTTTTGTCTGGTATTAGAGGTTTTTCGATCTTAATGTTAATTTGTGCATCTCCGCTCTGTACCAAAAAATATAGTAGGTTTTTTCAGTGTTAACGTAAATTTATTTTGTCTCCCGCGTTTTTGATCATCCCCGTTTAAAAATGGTGTTGGGGTGGAAAATTAGGGGGAGAGATGAATAAGACGTGTGCGCAAAGAGAAAGGGGTTTTGGGTTTTGGGGAACATTTGGAAGATCATTTTGTATAGAGGAAGAGCAGTGGACCAAGGGGCCTTCCCGCGGGAAATCCAGTATCAGGTGGGCCCTGTTTTTGATGCTGTGTCTTTTTAAGGTGACTACGATACCTATTAGTAGGTAAGTTTTGAAAAAAACAAGCGCAGGGCCTCTTATACCGAACGGTCAAGTTGTGGAGTAGGATGTGTGGTTACTGTGTCAAAAGCTTTTCTTGGGTAAATAAAATTCCTAGGGATTTCCTTTTTTTCCAATCGGTAAAGCAATTTTGCATTTTTATGATTGCATCATTAGTGCTTTTTTTTTTCCCCTGAATAAAAATTGGCGGGGGGTTGATTTTTTTGTGTTGTTATAAATAAATTATCTCCTGTGCACAATTTCTCAAAATTTTGGTAAAAATGGTAAGTTTGATTTTGGCTTTGTTGTTTAAGTCTGTAGGGTCACCACCTTTATGTTTGGTTAACCCTTGCCATTTTGAGTAGTTTCGGGAAGGGTTTGGTTTCTAGTGACTTGTTAAAAAGTAATGAAATAGCATGCAAAAAGGATATGGGCCGCTCGTTGTACGTAATGGTGGGGCATTTGAAAATTCCCTGAGTTGTTTTTAAGGACTTTATAACTCGGGATTCCGAGGGGGTCAGTTGGGCAAGATAGAAGGAATTTGGGGAAAATTTCCCTCTGGGATCCCTGGCATGGGGATTGGATGTGGGGTTTTTTTGGCGAGATTAGATCCTAAGGTTGAGAAAAAAGTCGTTTATCTTTTTGCTGTGTCCCGGGATTAGTGGTGTTTCATTAGGGTTTTGTTTGGACAATATTTTTGTTTTTTTTCGTTTGGGGTCCCTAGAATCTGAGAGAGTGTTTTCCAGGTCTTTTTTTTTCTCCCCTAGTGTCTGTGAATCTACTGGGGTAGTATAGTTGTTTGGCTTTCTTTATTATTTGGTGAGAACTGATGAAAAGTGTTCAAAAATATCTTTGTTATTAAACCCTGTCTATATTGCTTTTATTTTTGGGGTTTCTTGTCAATGGATTTCAGATGGTACGGTTTACCATGGGCAACCCAAGCCGTTTTTTTTGTGATCTGTTTCGTTTTATAGGACAAGTTTGTTGATTTTAAGTAATTTGTTAAGAAAAATGCTTCCGTATCATGCCCTTGGGGTTGGGGAATTCTGTAAAGGCAGTCAACAAATTTTAATCAGCTGTAACTTCCCTTTTTGAGGCCCGTCATGGAGTCAAAAAGGACTTTGTTGAAATTTAAATGGTGGTTTTTTATGTTTTCAGGAGGGGTAGGGTAGTGGGCTGTAGTGCATCTGTGTTATCCCCGATTTAAGGGGGGTAGTATATTGGTCCATATGTGGTCTATTTGGTTGCACTTGTCTCATGACCTGGTTGGTTTATTATTTTTGGATAGAAGGTGTTTTATTTGTTGATGAAAAACAGTTTTCAGGTTTTCACTAGTAAACCAAGGTTGATTTGAAGTCCAGCTAAGAAAGGTGGTGCTTTTTCATTTGTTTTGATTGTACCCATGTAAAAACGAAAGAAAACCATTTTTACAGGATTCATTCCCCTTGTACCTGTTCAGCTACCCAAAATTTTGGGGGGCCCCAGCCCTGGGACCCTTTTTAAGTACCTCTGAAATTGAAAAATTCCTTTGAAACTTGTCATGATTGGGGACCAGCCCTTTCCCTGGATTTCCCTTTTCCCTTTGAAAAATTGTGAGTTCTTTACCTCTGAAAACTTGATCAGCTACCCCAAAAATTTTGGAAGTCCAGCCCCGGGACCAATTTTGAAACCTCTGTAATCTTTTGACTTCCACCCACAAAAGGGGGTTAGGGGGGTGCATAATAAACAATTAAACTAAATTTAACCGGGTTTGTGTTTTGTTCGGGAGCAGCAAAAAAAGCCCAAACCAGAGACAGTAAAAATCAGCATTGGCTCCAATGTTGACAGTAGGATCAGCTCTGGGTTTTTTTATGTGATCCCTAGTTTACTTCTGAGGTCCTTGCTGAACTGCAGGCCCCTTTGTGTAGCGAATTAAAATAAGGGGTTAAGTTTTAAAGGCTTTTTTTAGGGAAGGATGAGGAATCACAGTAATACGGGCAAGTTTTTTGCTGTCACTATTTTGGGATATTTATTTGCTCTTTTCGACAGGAAAACTTCTAAAAATTTTAAAAATTTTATTATCGCTACCTCCATGCCTAAAAAATTTATTTTAAAATATAATTACTTTTGCATGTAGTCAAAATGGGGGAAAACATATACTTAGTTTAAAACTTTTTTACAGTTTTTAAAAAATTCCCATTTATCTGAATGAGAAAATTTTTAAAAGTAGTTCCTTCATGTGTTAGCCCCAAATCCCCGACCAGTAGGGTTTTAAATAAGGGGCCCCACTGATAAAGATCAGACGGGTTTCCCCGAAGCCCAAACGGGTCCAAACCCCTTGACCCCCATTTAAAGATTCAATTTTTGGTTTACGAATTTGGTTGTTGGTGGTTTACATTTTAGTTAAAAAAATGATTTACAGAGTTTTCCACTAGAAACCCCTTTGCATGGCTAGGATTTGGGCAGACTTAGTTTAAACCCTTTTTTTAAAAAAATTTACAAATTAGGGAGGTAAGTTGGTTTTAGGCTAAGTGATTTAAATATAGTTTGTGATTTTTAGCAATGTGAAGGCTTTTTTTTTGGCAAAAGTACATATTTTTCGGTATTGGAGTATCATAGGATTCATTATTTTAAGTTTGGAGTTTAAATTATTTCTGTTTTTGGTCAATGGGTGATTTGAGTTCTTAAGTGGAACCCCCCAGGTGGTATTCGTGTTGTAGTTGGAGGGGGTGTATGGGGGAGATAAGATGTTTTCAAATTGGAAATTTTGAGTGGGGAATGTGTCTGCGTTCTAGGTTTTTAGGTAGGGTGTTCCAGATTTTAGGGGGCCCTTTGGGCATACATTAAATTTTTTTTAAAGGTTTTTGTCGGACACAGGGAATGGGCGTGGGTGTTTGTGTCTGGTGTTTTGCTGTGGGTTTCTGTCCAAAATATTTAAGAAAGGGGTTTTAGGTCAAAGGGTTTATATTTGGGGTTTAAAGGGCCCGTAAAATGTAGATTTACAAATGTTTGTGTGGATTTTACTGAACAGGGGGTAAGTTTAGATTATGAAGGTGGGGAGGGGTGTTGCCCGGGATGGGATTTTAGTGATTATTCTTACTGGCTTTTTGTTGGGGGTTATTATTGGCTTTAGGGTGTTTTTTTTTTCCCGCAGTTTATCCCCCAAACAAAATGCATAGGGTGAGGTTTGGAATAAAGTGAATGGTATAGTGTGATAAAAGGGGAGTTTTTCGGTACGTAAATATGTATTTTGGGGAGGATCCCAAAATGTTTTGGGGTTTTTTTTTGGTTTTTTGTGTTGGGTATGGGTGCTGAAATTAGGGTTGTTGTCAAGGTATAGGCCTAGGAATTTGCCCTTTATTATGTCTTTGGTTTTTTAGGTGTTGTCGATTTAAAGGGTTTAATTTTTGGGATCTCCTTTCTTGCCTACCCAAAAAAAATATAGTAGGGTTTTTTCGTGTTTTTGCGTAAGTTTATTGGCTGTATCCAAGTCGATATTTTGATCAGCCCCCTCGTTAACAATGGTGTTGGGGTGGCAAGATTAGGGTGAGGGATGACATTTTAAATCGTGTGTCAGCAAAGGAATGGGTTTCTGGTTTTTGGGATACATTGGAAAAATCATTTATGTATATGAGGGAAAAAAAAGGGAGTGGACCAAGGACACTTCCGCGGGGTTTCCCGTATCGGTGGCCCCTGTTGTTGATGCTGTGTCTTTTTAAAGGTGACATACTGTTTCCTATTTGTAAGGGTAAGATTTGAAAAAAAGAAGCGGCCCCTGGGCCCCTTTTTACCGTAACGGTCCCCAAGGGTTTTTGGAGTTTGGATGTCCGTGGTCTATGTGTCAAAAAAATTTTCTTAGGTCAAAAAAAAAATTCCTAGTGGAATTTTTCCTTTTTTTCCAATTTCTGTGTAAAGCAGTTTTTGCATTTTTTATTGGAATTGCTTCTTTTGTGCTTTTATTTTTCCTGAATCCAAAAATTTGGGAGGGGTTGGGGTATGTTTTGAGTTGTTATAAAAGAAAAATTTGTCTTTTGTGCACAAGTTTTCAAAGATTTTGGATAAAATTTGGTAAGTTTGTATTGGCCTATAGTTGTTTAAGTCTGTAGGGTCACCACCTTTATGTATTGGTGTAACCCTTGCCATCTTGAGTAGTTTCGGGAAGGTGCTAGTTTCTAGTGACTTGTTAAAAGTAATGAAATAGCATGCGAAAGGATATGGGCCGCTCGCTTGTACAGTAATGGTGGGACATTAGACAGATTCCCTGAGTTGTTTTTAAGTGATTTTTATAATCTCGGTGACTTCCGAGGGCTCAGTTGGTGCAAGATAGAAGGAATTTGGGAATTCCCATCTAGGTAGTCCCTGGCATGGGCATTGGTATGTGGGATTTTTTTGGCGAGATTAGATCCTATGGTTGGAGAAGAAGTCGTTTATCTTGTTAGCTGTGTCAGTGGGAGTAGTGGTGTTTCATTAGGTTTAGTTAGGACAATATTCTTGTTTTTTTTCAGTTTGTGGGTCCTAGAATCTGAGAGAGTGTTTTCCAGGTCTTTTTTATATTTTTCCTCTAGTGTCTGTGAATCTACTGGAGTAGTATAGTTGTTTGGCTTTCTTTATTACTTTGGTGAAAAACTGATGAATAGTGTTCAAGAATATCTTTTGTGTATTAAGCCCTGTCTATATTGCTTTTCATATTGGTGTTTCTTGTCAATGGATTTCAGAATGGTATGGTTAGCCATGGGCAACCACCCGTTTGTTTGTGATCTGTTTCGTTTTTATAGGACAATGTTTGTTGTATAGTTTAAGTAATTTGTTAAGAAAATGTCTGTCCAGTCATCAATACCATTGGCCTTGGAGAAATTCTGTAGGCAGTAAACAATCTCTAGGTCAGCTGGGGGAACTTCCTTATTGAGGCCTCGTCATGGAGTCTAAATGAGACTTTGTTGAATTCAAGTGGTGGTTTACTAATGTTTGTCGGAGGAAGTGTAGGGTAGTGGTCTGTAGTGCTATCTGTGATTATCCCTGATTTAAGGGGGGTGTATATTGGTCCATATGTGGTCTATTATGGTTGCACTTGTCTCAGTGAGCCTGGTTGGTTTAGTTATTGTTGGTATGAGAAGTGTGTTGTTCATATTGTTGATGAAATCAGTTACAGGCTGATCATCTAGTAAGCCAAGGTTGATGTTGAAGTCTCCAGCTAAGAGAAGGTGGTGCTTATTCATTTGTCTGTTTGTTATTAGTGACTTTAATTTTACAGGTTTTTTACAGTAAAATTAGCAAAAATGTATTCCCCATATTCATCACTAAAGCAAGTGGTGCTAATACAAGATAATTGGTTAGAGTAATAGATTGCAATACCACCCCCAACTTGGTTTGGTCTGCAGTTGTGAATTGCTGTGTATCCTGGTAGGGGTAGATATCTATTGTGTCCTGCTTAAGCCAGGTCTCAGTTAAAAATAAGCAGGAGAAGGGTGTCTTTAGTGATTCAAGGCGTGCCAGGAGGTCATCATAGTGTTTGCTTAAGGACCTGATGTTGTAGTTAAGTACTGATAGACTTTTAGCATTGTTTAGGATAGTGCTGGCTTGTGTTGCTGTGTAATAAGGCAGTTAATTTCCCAAAAGGTTTTGATTGGGAGTCAGATTATGGAGGTTTAGATTCCCGGGTCAACGTAATCAATCATTTCTAGGTTTAAATTATGGGTTTTTTATATCCTGAGTTGTGTGTTGAGTTCTAGTACTGATATTGTAGTGGTGGGAAGTTTGGATAGTTATTAGCTAGAGTTTTTGGTCATATAGAGTATAGTCATATACACATAATGAAATTGATGTTGTCTTGTGTTGTGTTGGAATGACTAAAGTACAACTAGGTTTAAACAGTAATATAAAAATACAAATTAAAATAGCACAATCCCCTCATTAATTTCAGTAGGTCTAATATAATAATTTTGGTAATTTACTATATACACTGGTTTAATTTAATAATATAAAAAAAAGGACAAGCTCTCATTGTAATGGAGGGCTATATAAGTTGTTTACATGAATTTAGATATAACTAGATTAAATTTTTGGATTTGGATAATACACAATTAAGGGTAGCAAAGAAATAAATAATAAAAAAAAATGATAAAAATAAAAAAAGGCAATGACTTGGTTAAAATATGCTAGTAAGAGGTAGCAGGATAATATAAAAGTTGTAGTTGAAAACCCCTAGTTTTTAAAAAAAAATATAGAATAAAATTTGGGAATTTTAAAAAAAGTTTACAGTAAGTTTGATCAATATAGTTTTTAAAACAAAAAATGGGCATTTAAAAGGGATTTTAGAATAAATTGGGCAATTTAGTATTTCTTTTAAAATGAGGTTAGAATTTTGAGGGAAAAATATGGTAGTTTTTAATAAAATAAGATGGAACAGTTTATGCCCGGGAAATTGTTTAAAAAAGGAGATAGATTTGTAGATATTAAACAAATTAAGACTATGGGGGTAGAATTTGGGCGGGTTTTAATACAAAAAATTTACAGTAAAAATTGTTGGGGTATTAGAATTTTTGGTGGGGGCACAAATTTTAAAAAGACAATATAACACTAACTGTGGACGTGGGTTTTCGGGACTTTTACTCTGATTTGTTAGTCCAGCCTCATTAGGGAATGTTTTTTTTAAAGGTTTTGTTTTTAGAGTTTAAAATTTTCTTACCAAATGGGCTTTTTTCCTAACTGCCCATTTTTTCCCTCCCTCACAAAGCATGGTGGATTTTTTTGGGGATAAACGTAATTTTCTTAGCCGATAAAAAAGGTTTTGTCTTGTTTTGGGAAGGCACCATTTACTAAACATCGTTTTCATAGAAATAGATGTTTTTTGTAGGTTGTTTTTTGTAGGTAGTTTGGAATTTTAACAGGGATGTTTTTTTACCTGCTTGGTAGCCCATCAGTTTTCAATCCTTTAGGTCATCACTAAGTATGTTTAAAGGGGAAGGTGGTCCTTGATAAGCTGTACAGTAAACCCAGACCCCTACCCTTTCTTTCCTCATAAAAAACTCTTGGTTAAAAATCCCCAAAAAACACTACTAAAGTCACCCTTTAGACTTCACAATGAGAAAGCCCCTTAATAACTTCACAATGCATGCAACCCATATGCCCTTGTCTTTGTAATACTCATTTGTGCTTTATAGTTATCGTTTACAAAATGTATTATCATTTTTTATCATTGCTTAGTTTTTTTTAAGCCACCCCGAAAATGGATGCATAGTATAAGGGCTTTGGATTGCTCTTACCTGTTTTTTTTTTTGTACCTTGTATGTATTTTAAAAATTGAATAAATAAATTGTTAAAAAAATGGGGTGGTCCCCATCAGGTCTCTTGGGGACGGGCTGGGAGATGTTTGTTGTTAATCAACAGCGTCAGATAGCTGTTTTGGTCATTATGGTCTGGAAGTTGGTTTGACTTTGGAAATTTTTGTTGGTCCACTCTTGATTTTTCCCCTCTGTAATGTTGGTTAATAGGGTGATTGGGTTTTTTAGGGGTGTTTGGTCTAGGGACTGGTGGGGTGTTGTTTTGTTGTTCCAGGGGTTTTTGTTTTGTTTTAGAGAGTGTTTTTTGAGTAATCTGCTTGCTAGTTTTTAGTTCCTCTTTCTTGAGTTATTTTTGGTGATCTTTTGGTTTCTAAATCGAAGGGTTTAGCATTTCGGTCGGTGTTTTTTGACATCAAATACTGGGAAGGAGTTATTTTGGACTGTGGCGCGCCATGTTTGTTGTTTTTTGTCGTGGTTGTGGTGGTGCCCGGTGGGTGATAAAGGGTTGTGCCTCGCGGGCAGTCCCACAATTTTTCCCTCGTGTTTTACTGCTCTCACCTTTGATTTAGGGCCCTTAGCTGGTTACTGGATCTTCTTTTATTGTTCTGACCTTGTCCATTGGCTATGGCTTTCGGGTAAAAAATGGGCGGGGGTAAATGTTGGGGAGTATCGTTTCAGGGGCAAGGGGGTAGAGGTGGTGTACGGCCTATTAGTTGGAAAATTTGTAAAATTTTTGGGGTGATTTCTGCAGTTGATTTTATTCTTCGGGTATCCACACATTGTGTTTTTAGGGGCTTGATTAGGCTTTATGGGCTGCGGGAACCTCAGGGAAAGTAAAAATAGAGGGGCAAGGTTTCCGTTCCGCTGCTATTTACCCCGAAAACCCCGACTGGTCCGAACCCCTTGACTGGTTTCAAACGGATTCGTTGGACATTAAAGCAGACTGTAAAAGGTGGGTTGTGGCGCCCCTTTTCAACAAAACAATAAAAATAAATCAGGCGCACACGGTAAAACTTCCAATTACAAGTACAGATAAAATAAAATGAAATAGCTGAGCTTCTTTAAGGAGGTTATTAATAGAGTATTCAAGAGGTTTCAGTAAATTACAGTAAAAAAAAACCATTTTAAATCACATGAGCTCTGTATAGTCTGCAGTCAATCAAACAAAAAGGGGTTCCACATGGATAAAAAATTTTATTTTTTTTTGGAAATTGGTGTCACGCCCCTTGTGCAGAATCCAAGAATAGCTACAAGCAGTATAAAACAGGGAAGTGTTTTGGGTATGCCCAAAAAAAGAAAACCGGGAAAAAAATCACAAGGGGATTAAAAGGATAAAATCAAAGGGTTTTCATAGAAAACCTTTAAATTTTACAACAGATGGGAACATAAAAATCTGGGCTGAATGGTACTGCCCTTGATATGGCCTGAGTCAGAAACTGTAAGGGTGGAGGGATTCCTGGATCAGTAATGTGGGGGGTTAGTGCGTCCTGGGAGACAGTAATGGGAAGCGGAGGGCTGTCCTGGGAATAGTAATGGTGAAGTGGGGGTGCTGTCCCGGGAGACATAAAGGTGAAACTTGGGGGTGTGTCCTGGGGGACAGTAAAGGTGAAGCGGGGGGAAATTTTTTCCCGGGAGTCGGGAATTATATGAGGGAAAGGAATAATATAAATGACCTATAAGGGACAGGGGCCGTAGTGGGAAAAAGTGTAGTCAAAAATAGATAAAACCCAAACC
>NC_069404.1:49965910-49981911 GCF_026875155.1 Cherax quadricarinatus
AATATCAACCTTGCCCAAAAAACGCTTTCTTGTAGTTGTGACAACCCACAGGCATAACACCAGACACAAACATCTCTACGACATTCCCTGTGTCCGACTAAACCTTTACAAAAATTTAATGTATGTCAAAGGCCCTAAAATCTGGAACACCCTACCTGAGAACTCTAGAACTGCAGAACACTTCATCACCTTCAAAACTACCATTAGAAAACATCTTATCTCCCTGATACACCCCATCAACTAACTACACGAATACCACCTGGTGGTTCACACTTACACTCACTCACCCATTTGACCATAAACAGAAATATTAATCTCAATCTTAAAATAATGAATCCTATGATACTCCAATACTGAAACTATGTACTGTGCCAAAACAAAAGCATTCACATTGCTAAACTCACAAACTAGTATTTAGTCACTTAGCCATAATACCAACTTACCTCATAATTTGTAATTTTTTAAAATAAAGAATTAAGCTAAGTCTGCCCGAAATGCCTAGCCATGCTAGGCGTTCTAGTGGTACACTCTGTAATCATTATTTAACTACATGTAAACCACACAACAACCAAATTCTGTAAACTCAACATTGTAATCTTTATAGAGTCAAGGGTTCGGACCAGTCGAGGCTTCGGAACCAGTCTGATCTGATCAGTGGGTCACTTATTTAAAACATACTGGTCGGTGATTTGGGCTAACACATGAAGGATCTACTTGAAATTATCTACATTCAGATAAATGCAATTTTCAACACTGTACTAGTTTTATCTAAGTATATGTTTTACATTATTTTGACTACATGCAAAAGTAATATATATTTTACATAATTTTTTAGGACATGGAGGTAGCGATAATAAATTATTAATCTAGAAGTTACCTGTCGAAAAGAGCAAATAAATATCCCACATAGTGACAGCAACACTTGCCAGTATTACTGTGATTCACTCATCCTTCCCTATAAAAGCCTTAAATCTTACCCTTATGTTTGATTCGCTACACAGGTCTCTGCAGTTCAGCAAGAAGACCTCAGAAGAGCAGTAGCAGTCACTATAAGAAAACTCAGAGCTGACTCCTACTGTCAACATGTGGAGACAAGTGCTGATGTTACTGTCTCTGGTGGTCTTTGCTGCTGCTCTGAACAAAACACCACCAGGTTAGTTTAGTTTAATATGTTTATTATGCACCCCATACCCATCCTGTGGGTGGAAGTCAAAAGATTACAGAGGTACAAAATTGGTCCAGGGACTGGACTCCAAAGTTTTGATAGCTGAGCAAGTTACAGAGGTAATGAACTCACAATTTACAAAGGTAATGAACTCCAGGTAGGTCTGGTCACAATCATGACAAGTTACAAAGGTATTTACAGATTACAGAGGTACGTAATGGGTCCAGGGACTGGGCCCCCAAAGTTTTGATAGCTGAACTAGGTACAAGGGTAATGAATCCTGTAAGAATGGTTACTTACGTTTATACATGGCTACAATCATGAACAAATTATAGAGTAATGAGCGATTCACACTTCCACACCCGGTCACAACTGTAATGATTTGTCTGTAAAAACTTGCATTTGTGGTCACAGTGGTGCCTGTGCTAACCTTCCTATGGTGTAGAAATATACCTAGTTGGACGAATCTTATTGTGGCTAGCTGGTCCAGTGGCTAACGCGACGGTCTGGAGTTTTGAGACTCTCTGATCGCGGGATCAAACCCCACCCGTGGTATGGTTTGTATCCAATCGTGTCATTACGATTTCGTGAGTCATGTAATGAGTTATTGGTGCAAATATTGATTGTTGTGCCACACACTACCACACCACACACTCACACACACACACCAACTCATAACCACAGACACACACACAGGAGCTTGGACTTGACCCCTGCAATCCTCAACTAGGTGATACACACACACACCAAACAACACACAAACACACACACACACACACCTAGTGTCTAGTCCCAATTTTTAAAAAGGGGAGTGACAGACATGAGGCACTAAACTTACAACCTGTATCACTAACGTGTATAGTATGCAAGGTCATGGGAAGATCAATCAGGAGGAGAGTGGTGGAGACCTGGAAAGAAACAAGTGTATAATGACAAGCCAGCTATGGTTTCAGGGAGGGAAAATCCTGTGTCACATACCTACTTGAGTTTTATGACAAGGTGATCAGAACTAAGACAAGAGAAGTGAGAGGGGTGGGATCGACTGCATTTTTTTTTGGGACTGCAGAAGAAGGACTTCGACACAGTTTCCTCACAAATTTGAGGTTACTGCATAAAGCTAGAGGATCAGTGCACACATCACAGGAAAGGCACTGCAATGATCAGAGAAGACCTGGGACAGGGATGGCAAACAAACGACGTCATGGTACGTGACGAGGTGTCGAGTGTGGTCGCCTGTGACAAGCGGGTTCACAGGGGGTACAGTCTAGGACCTGTGCTGTTTCTTGGTTATATATGTAGTATGACATAAACGGAAGGGATGTTAGACTCAGAAGTGTCCTTGTTTGCGTAGACGATGTGAAGTTAATGAGATGATCAAATCCGGGATTGAGGATGTCAGGCAGGACTTACAAAGAGACCTGGACAGGCTACAAGCCTGGTCCAGCAACTGGCTCCTTGAGTTTAACCCTGCCAAATGCAAAGTATTGAAGATTGGGGTAATGGGCAAAGAAGACGCAGACACAAATTATAGTTTTAGACGGCCAAAGTCTGCAAACCTCACTCAGGGGGAAAAAAAGATCTGGGGGTGAAGTTTTTGGTGAACACCGAGCTATATCTCCCGAGGCGCACATCAATCGATAACTGCTTGCAAGCATACGGGTCTGCCCTGGCACAGTACCTTGGATAGCGTTCCGATCATCAGTAAGGATTCGTTTAAGACTCTGTAAACCAATTTGCTCGTCAGGCCCATTACTTGGAGTATGCAGACAGCTGTTTTGGAATCACACACGTAGTCAAGCACGTCAAGGAATTAGAGAAAATGCAAAGATTGCAACAAGACTTAGTTACAAGAGCTACGGGGTTTGTCCTACGCAAGAATATAGGAGAGTGCAGGGTAAATCGGTCGCCTGAGACACTGGGAGGACTGGAGGTGTCAGAGGGACGACATGTATACGACATATAAAATACTGCAGCAGAATTGACGAGGTGGACAAAGACGGGTTGTTCCCTGAGATGAGACACCAGACAGAAAAGAGGTCACAATTTGGAAGTAGAGTAGACTCACTAGATGAATCAAAGGGATGTTAGGTAGTATTTCTTCAGCATAGAGGTAGTCAAAAGCCGTGAATAGCCTTGAAAGTGAAAGTAGTGGACGGCAGGGAACCATACATGGTTTTAAGGCGAGGTTATGATAAAGCTCATGGAGAAGGAGAGGAGGACCTAGTAGCATCAGTGAAGAGGCGGGCCAGGAAGCTAGACTCGACCCCTGCAACCACAAATAGGTTGAGTCAAATAGGTGAGTACCACGTGGTATTGCTCCATGTATGGTCCTGTAATATACCACTGTGGTTAAAATACTTTGCCATTTTCTTGAACATTTCTGATGTTGAGTTGTCTCAAAATTCATTTATTTTATTGCACTCCAGTACATAATGGCGCAGGGCGTAACAGTAAGTCCATCTGGCAAAGTTTACATTTCGTTTGGTTTACATCTTGTGGTGGTGATTTAACCTGTCAAAGATAACTTTTACCCAGTCGGAGGCCGGGCAGAGTGACTTCCAAGAGTGTCTTTCTTATTTTTTATTGGATGTACCTTTAGACATGTGGAGCTCACCCTCTGGCATGATAGGAATGATGATAGATGGACTGACTGGTGTCATCTCCCTGAGTCTTAGTCAATAAAATCAGTTGAAGTTCTTTTCGTATGAGAATTGTTCATCAAACTATATTCCTGACAGCCAAGATTTGATATCTACTCCCTCTCTGAAAAGCATACAGCTTAGTCAAATTTATTAGTTCTAATCATGCGATCTGAAGACCAGTGTGAGATAGGAATCCACTAGCATGTGCACTCTGACTCCACTGTCCACAATTTACCATACCTGTGTTTGGCTTCTGACCACGAGGCATGCCACAATTTATGCTTAATGAGTTGGAGACCATTTTATGGATGGACAGGAATAGTTCATTAAACTGTCAATCTTATGGACTGATAGATTGAATTTTATGTGCGGTAAGGATATGGCCTGATAACAGAGTTCTGTTCTGAAGGGTTAGAGGCCCAATTATTGGATGCGTGCTCCTAATTTCTTTAAGAGAGCCATCACTCGTACGACAAACAGCGCCACTTACCAGGCCTGCACTCAGTGGATTGTGGTGAAACAGAACCATCAACGTATAAATAATTTGCGAATTAGTGTGTGCTTGTTGTGTCTAAGAATCATAGTACAGCTTAATAAGGCATCCTGTTTGGCATTCAAAGGCGAGTTTTGGTTTTGATTTAAGAAGAACTAGTTTGGGGGGAAATGGAGGATGGTTAGTTAGAATGGGGTAATATCCCGTGGAGCGGAGGAAGTTGCCGATGTTGCCTTACTTGACATAGATCATGTATCTGATTCTTGCGAGGCGGTCGGTTCCAGCTTTTTCGATCCTATCTGGAGGGAGTGTTGCCAGTGCTGAGGAAGTTTGGAGGGCTTCTGTGCAGGGGGTTTGAATGGGCTTACCTGAGCATATTAACCCAATTAGGATATTTCTTTCAGTAACACGATTCTTGATGCTTGGAATATCAGTTCTTTTTGCATATTTAAAATTTTGGCCCCAGTACGAGGGCATCTTAAAATGATCCTCATTGCTTGTTCTGCGTTTTTCCAGCCCTCCAAGCCTTCCAGTCAGCACAGAGCAAGTAGTGGCGCCTCATAATCCAACCAATATCTAATTAAGCAATTACATAATTTTGCAACTTTAACATTAGCACCATACCTTGGGTGAAACCCAGCCACAACTCCTAAGTGTCTCAGTCTTTCTTTGTATTGGCGACAATAAAGTCTTGTTACAACAGGGTTTCAAGTAGTGGAACCTCAAATCCTAGATACTGTAAATCTGCTTACTATTCTAGAAGAGCCCCATTAATACAATTGGGTCTGCGAACTGTGCCTCTTGTCAAGGAGGACGCCTATTGAGTATCTTTGTTTTATCAGTAGAGATTATCAACCCCCCAGGTCCTGACACGAGTGCTAGTACATGATTAAGATTGTTGTTGATGTATGGAGATCGGTTGGTTGTGAATCATTATATACATCAGCAAAACTAGGCTAGCCTTAAGTAAGGCATTAATTAGGAATATTGAGGTTCCTAATTCAAAGTCTTTAGGTTACAACTTCTATGTCCTGGAACAACACAGACGACTTTCTGTTGGACAGGTAGCCTTTAATCCCCAATATCTATTCTGGCAAGTTCACTAATGATTACATGTCAGGTTGGCTACCATCAAAAGCGGATTTTTTTTTTTATATTTTATTTATTAAAAACACATACACCATTAATACATGTAGGTTTAATGTAAACAAAGGAAACGTAACCATTATATATAGACAACAAAAAGCCCCACATTCCCTACCCTTAGCACTAAACTTATACTTAAGAAAACACACGTTCAACTAAAAAAGTTTGATACCCCCCCAAAAAAAAAACCCAAACCAGCACAATAACATACATTAAACTAAACTAAAGACAGCCCAAAAAACATCTTCAAATACAGGTGGGTTTATTACATCCAAAAGTGCGCCATAAACACAATATGCAAAAATAACCAAAGAAGTCACACGTATATACCATTATACATAAAATGTATGTACAAAGCATTCTCATAATCCAGGAAATTCTTTACACACTTATATTATTGTATCTTAAACTTTCATATTACAAAGACCATAAAACAGAACACCAAAAAATTACAAAACAAATAAGGTTCGAAAATAACGATCTCCACACCGCACCACAGAAAAACTAAAACACAATTATAATATAACAAAATGATTCGTCCCACCTCACTCCATACACTACATTCATCCACAAGCGAAACAAACACTACATCATCCCACAAGCAAAAAACCTTTACACAATCACGTATAATTTAGTATATTCTCTCAAATATAATTTCCATTTTTTAAGTAGCAAACTTCTCCTACCATATAGATAAAATATACATAGTCTTTACTAATAAACAATAAATTAAACAAGTACTATATTCTCATTCTACAGACTGCTTAACGCTAATTAACACAATGTACATGAACACATGTTCCTTATATACCCATCACTCGTCAATATTATTCATTGAACTTCACCGAATACTATATATAACCCATACTGAGGACATTACGAAATTCTCTCTTACATACTGCTATATACACTTATGTATGGATAAAAATCACACACATTACATTATCTCATTAATTAGCAGTACATTTGGTACACAGACATATTTATCATGCCACATGTCTTTTGCTTTGATACAACCACCAGTGCTGATAATACATTACAAACATATTCACAAATGTAACTTATCCATTACATTTCACATCAGTAAACCAGCCTGAGCATGACCGTATACTTTTTCTCATTCACACAATTATGCCTCATTTCCATGTCCATAAAAATTTTAACAACTCTTTCCTTACAAACCACCGCAAACTTAATTAAAACAACCCACAAGTACGCTGACAAATTCTCACCATATCAAGGACTCCTCATACTTTCCAAATTCTGATATGAGCCGTTGTTTTTGTAACCCCTGAATTCCTAACGCACCCCCCCCCCTTTTTTTTTTCACTCCGCAACAAACCACTTACATTCATACTTCGATAACCTTCAGGAAAAGCCCTTTCCCATCTACTCCGTATATCCCCCTATTTCGGGGGGGACTAAGTGTTTTGTACATTGTTGCAGCCAATACCTTCTTTCACACCACCCAATCCCATTACCCTCTCATGGCCCATGATACGAAAAACAAAATCCCGCTATGATGTACACCAAAGCCGCTTGCACAGACTCTTCCACACCTCCCACATCTAACTCAATGCCCCTTAATACCGATATCCCTCCCCCATCCACCCTCCTCAAAATCCCACACATCCACTCCCGTATACACGCCAAATTTTTGCAAAAATATACTACATGAAAAGCTGTCTCCCTATCCCCACACACCCTACATACGTCCTCCACCATCAACCCTCTCTCCCTAAGCACCACACCAGACGGCAATATTCCATGAAGGAAACGAAACATTACCTCTCTCACTCTTGGTCTGATGCGCACCAACCGCAACCTTACCCAAATGTCTCCCCATGCATACATTGGGTATATGTCCTCAACATTCACAATCACCCTCACCCCTACAGCACGCTCCAGAACACCCACCCGTATCCTAGACGGATCTCTAACATACAATAAAGCTCGCAGCACATCCTCACACTCTTTCATCTCTGATCCTACCCACCACCTTCGTGCCTCCTCATATAATGCTTGCACACCCTTCCCCACACGACCTTCCACTCGGAGAAACCCCCTCTTCAAATATATACACTTAACCCTTAATCTTATATCTATTAAACCCAATCCACCTTTGTCGACCGGTAGCATAACAACACTCCTACCCAACCAGTCACACCCAGAACCCCATATATAACGAAAAACCTTTTTTAGCATTCTTGTTACATCCGGTCCTGCCAACGGATATACTGCTGCCACATGCCAGACCATACTATATAACATTACATTCACCACTATTACACGTTGATGTATCGTCAAATGCATGGGTCTCAAAACATTTAACCTACCCACCAACCTATCCACTGCCCTCCCAGAATTAACCATCCGTGCCTCCCCGGTATTCCCCATATAAATTATCCCACACACCTTTAGTCTATCCACCACACACCAACGCACAGCTGTTTCCCATCTCGCCCTCCCTACCCAATTCCCTAAGACCAATAATTTCGATTTCTCCACATTCACTCTTAAACCTGTAACTCCTTCAAAACCACCAATCACATCCTCCACCTCATGTAAACTTTCCTCCCTGCTCATTAGAATTGTTGTATCATCCACATACCCTATTATTCCCATCCCTCCATTCTCCACACCACGATCCACCCCTAAAATCTTCCCCACTGCCCTGTAAAAAGGGTCCTGTATACAAGCAAACAACAGTTGAGACAGAGGACAACCCTGCCTTATGCCTCTACCCACTGAAACCCACTCTCCCAATTTCCCATTCACCTGCACACGTACACCTACCCTATTATACAAAGTCTCAATCCAACGCACCATCTCTTCCCCAAAACCCTGCCTCCGTAAGATATGCCACAGTGCCTCTCGTTCTACGCAATCATACGCTGCCTGCCAATCCAATGCTAAGACACCTCCCCCCCCCTTTATTCTCCCCCTCCATATTTTCCACAAAATCTTTTATTATTCCATGCCCCTCATACATTGTCCTCCCAGGCACCCCATACTGACCTCTCGCAACAACTCTATCTATCACGCACTTCAGCCTGTTCCCCAAGATTTTTGCGAATATCTTATAATCAGCACATAACAACGACAATGCCCTGTAGTTCTGCACTGTAGTAGGGCCTTCCCCTTTTGGAATCAAAACTACTACTGCGGTATGCTGCAACTCACCCATCCTCCCCTCACTTTTCATCACATTCATCAGGTTCACTAAAAAATCCTTCAACACACTCCAATGCTTCACATAGAATTCACAAGGTAACCCATCTATACCTGGCGCTTTACCTCTCGCCATATTCTCCAAAGCTCTCCATACCTCCCCCCTCTTCAATATCCTCCCAATGCCAATACGATCACTTCCACTCAGCACACAAACATTCGTCATACCCACCTAAAATTCTCGTTACTACCACACTTCCAAAATTTCCCATTGCCGAAAACCTACTCTCCCTGGCCCCGCCGTAACACACAGTCTCATGACCCTATCAATCACCGCCAACTGCCTCCTGGCCCCCTTAACACCCTCGCCTTCACTCAAATCCCCCTCATTGTACCCTATCATCTAATCTCCACTTTAATAGCTTCAATTTCCTCATTGGATACACACCTACCACAGCACCCCTCTCATAACAACCCTGCAACGCCCCTCTAAATACTGTTGAAGCCCATATGTCATCCATGCCTCATTCTTTCCCCTTCGCACATAATATTGGGGGGCCTGATCCTCCTCTTCGCAACCCATCCCACCACCCCAATAAATCGCTTGCACTCCTTAGCCCCCCACCCCAAAGTCCTCCCACAAACTTTCAAAAATCCCCTCCCTTAACCACTCCCCTCACCCAGTATACGTACATTCAGCTTCCAGTACCCCAAATATCACATAGCACCTGTCACCAATTTAAATCAGCATAAACCGCCCTATGATCTGAATAAACGACATACACCGTCTGCCAAACCCGCGTCACCCCTCACACCCCTTGTCACATACAACCATCTAATTCTTGCAGCATAGCCCTTTCCTATGAATGTGTGCTCTATCTCGCTATCCCCTCCATCAACAAAATCCCTCCAATCCCACACCTCTCAGATAGATCGCCCTAAACCTGCCAAAAAACACCCTGCCCCCCTCGTTCCACATCCTTCCCTACTGAACCACACAGTTCCAGTCCGCCACCAACTATTGTCACTGACGGTAATGACCGCGAAATAATATTCCATACATTATTCACAAATTCATTGGTACCTTACATCATTCTCAGCCGCACATACACACAAACGACTGCCATCCTCTCACCTCTCCACCACCCATCTATTCTTAACACACGACCCGCCCCCCCCCTTCACTCCTAAGAACAACAAACGGGCTCGTCTCTCGATCAGGATTCCCACCCCTCCCTTCATCGCTCCGAAGTACATCACAAACACTCTGTACCCATCCACCTCCAAATCCCTTCCCCAGGTCTTGAAATTATGTTCCTGCACAAAAACAATGTCCTATAGCATAACGTCTTAAAAATAAAAAAATCCCTCTACCCACAGACGCTTCACACTCGCACACAATCCATTAATAATCACTGTCATGATGCACCGGAAACCTTACATATGTTATTTTCACCCTCTGCCCCATTTCCACCTTTCATTCACTGACAACACTTCAGTGTGTCTGCTTTCTTCCACTTTTCTCTCCACTGCCCACATGTGGCTTACCCTGATCCCAACACCGGACCAGGCGTAACCTTTAGAGCTCACCGACGCACCACAGTCAACCCACGGCTTTTTCCCGTCTCTGTGCCGGGTTCAAAAACATCCATCCGAGTCGGAATATGGCGCCGCCCACTTACGTTAACACTCTCAGTCATCCTTTCCAACTCACTGGATGCCACCCTGTAATCTCATCTTTCACCCAATCCTCCACAACCTCCTGGCGAGTCAGTCCTGCCATGTTCGCCAATTCTTCACTAGTTGCTCACTTCAATTCTGAACAGGACTCCTCACCATCTCAAGTTATCCTCAAAACCTTCTTCTCAAATGATTTTTTCCTTCACGTTCACCAATAGGCCTCCCTCTACCTTGCCCTTTCACCACCTCTGCAGTCCTCCCGTTCTCCAAGGCAAGATGCTCCACATCCCACGGTGACAGTGATGGGCTGGTACCCACTCATGGCGACTCACAGCTCCACTTTCCTCACTCCAGGAAGTGCCACTTCTATGTACAGGTACTCTATCCCAATGACCCACACCCTCCGTTCGGCTCTTTCACATCTCACTACCGTTCCAGTCTCCCCGCTGCCATCTCCACACTGGCCGCCATATGTCATGCACCACATAAAAACGCTACACGTCATCTGCTGCCCTCGTAGTACACCATTACCTGCGTCCTAAATGCGTCCATTAATGACGTAAGACGGATGGAATGCCTCAAGTCATCCTTGACGTTGAACGTACCATCCATCCGGCAAGCCCGGCATACGCCCCATCCTCCATTTACAGCAGACCAGTGTACAATTCCAACTGTTCAATACATTCCGCTGGTCAGTCTCGTCCGCCTACAAAATGGCCCATTCGGACGTTCAGCCTGCCATAGTGTAAAGCCCAGACAACACGTCGAGAGTCTAAACGACGTAAGCTGAATTAACGTCCACACTCCCGACCTGGTACTTGTCAACACCAGCCGTTCATCCACTCCAGCAGATCACAACTTGACGAAAATACGATACCACCAATTAAGGCGCCACATCACCATACAGTTCTGATCCGCAACAACCATAGGTGCACGGAATAATTTTGCGGTAAAAGCACTTGTGCAGACTGAGGCGTTATTGCACCACGCACCAATTCAAGGCACACTGTGTGCACACGCCTTCTCACAGACTGCGCCATGTTGTGAAAATATAAGTCTCCTCCAATGGCCAGCAGAGGGCAGTAGTCACACGTTCGCACTCTGCTCAGGTCAAGCGGCGAAATGATTTAGGGATTAAGGTACTCGAAAAAAAATACATGCATCGCTAATGACCCTAGTAAAATCGACAGGCTTTAAAACCTTTTAACCAACTGTATGCCAGCAGAGCCTTTATTACCATAGCGATTAAGGGTCAAGATAGGTTAAAGTATAACACGCTACCAGAACAGTAGCCAGGACTAGGGAAAAATAACTAGATTTATGGAATAGTAGAACAATAACTAGGACTATGAAGTACAATAACTAGGAAGAATAACTGGAACGAGGAAGAACAACTACAAACAGGAAGAGTAATCAAAGTACTAGAACTAGGAAGAAAAATCTTAACTAATAATAACTAGAACAAGGAAGAACTATTAAGAATAATAACAATGAGAATAAAATAACTAGTAAGATCAATAGCTAGGGAGACAAGGAGACAGTCACAAGGAAGCGGAGACCAGACAGGGGCCTCCTCGGTCTGACAAGAGTCGAGGTCCTCATTATAAATTTCTGCTTCGCTTGGAACGTCATATGTCGTGTGGGTGGATAATGGGGGAGGAGAGTGAGGGAGGGAAGGCAGGGACACTTGATTCGTTGGTTAGGAAGGGAGAGAAGGATGAAGAAAGGAACTGAGACAGGGAAAGAGAGAGAGAGAGAGAGAGAGAGAGAGAGCGAGAGAGAGAGAGAGAGAGAGAGAGAGAGAGAGAGAGAGAGAGAGAGAGAGAGAGAGAGAGAGAGAGAGAGAGAGAGAGAGAGAGAGAGAGATTGTATGTGCACACTTCTTAATAAATATACACGAGGACATACATCTCTCGGTGTATATACAAAAAGTTAGGTTAGGTAAGATTTGTGAGGAAAGAGGACAAATGTTTCCTGATGTTGTTTCCTGATGACAGTTGTCAGACACTGCAACATCATGGGAACTTGTTACAAAGAATTCTTCAACACTTGTCCAACCTTTGGACGAAGACCTACTTCGACTAGTGGATGGTACCACTATGACCCGACCTCCTCCTGCTTCACCTCACCTCACTACAGTATATAAGCCACGACTTCTGCCCTATGCTGTACATTCTACAAGATTGATGGACTGAACACATCGACTCCAGGCTGAGGGACTGATTACCTCAAACTCCTCCTCTCCTTACGCCTTTCTACTTTGTATTGCACATAGGCAACAGTTAGGCAACTTCATTCCGAAACGTTTCTGCCTGTCTCAGGCAGAGATCTTGCAGTCCGCCTGAATGAGTATCGAAATGCTTCTAACAGAGACGATGTAAGGTACGCCTGTGTCCTCCACAGAGACTCCACGGGGCATTTGATGAACTGGAACGAGGCACAACTCGTTCTCACCGAACCAGACCTCAGACGCCGACGGTGCCTAGAAGCCTCACTAATCACCGTCACCGACACTATAGAACGCAACACTGGAAACTACAAAATTTCAAAAACATTGGCATACATGATACTTAAGCAGCACCAACCCAACAACACAGGAGTCACGTGATTTCATCGTCTACCCTCGCCTCGCATGGGCCAGTAGGCCTTCTGCAGTGTTCCTCCATTTTTAAATGTTCTTATGACATTCCTCAGGTCACGTGCGTCACATCTCACTCTCCGCCTATATATAATGTCTTTCTACCTCTGTATGTTAGAAGTGATGAATGGTTTAGAAAACCGACAAGTTGAAGAATTGAGACACTTATGCAACACATGGGAATCTTTAATGAAGAAACGTTTCGCCACACAGTGGCTTCATCAGTCCAATACAAAGTAGAAATGGGTAAGGAGAGTAGAAGTATGAGGTAATCAGTCCCTCAACCTGGATTCGATGTGTTCAGTCCATCACTCTTGTAGTAAGTGCAGCATAGGGCCAGAGAGGTGGCTTATATACTGCGGTGAGATGAGTTGAAGCAGGAAGAGGCGGGATCTTAGTGGGACCTGCCACTAATGTAAGTAGGTCATCGTCCAAAAGGGGTTGGGCAAGCGTTGAAGTCTTTGTACCAAGATTCCATGATGTTGCAGTGTCTGACAGATGTGATGAATGGTTTTAGAAAACCGACAAGTTTGAAGAATTGAGACACTTATGCAACACATGGGAATCTTTATTGAAGAAACGTTTCGCCACACAGTGGCTTCATCAGTCCAATACAAAGTAGAAATGGGTAAGGAGAGTAGAAGTATGAGTAATCAGTCCCTCAACCTGGATTCGATGTGTTCAGTCCATCACTCTTGTAGTAAGTGCAGCATTTCTACTTTGTATTGGACTGATGAAGCCACTGTGTGGCGAAACGTTTCTCTTCAATAAAGATTCCCATGTGTTGCATAAGTGTCTCAATTCTTCAACTTGTCGGTTTTCTAAACCATTCATCACATCTGTCAACACTGCAACATCATGGAATCTTGGTACAAAGACTTCAACGCTTGCCCAACCCTTTGGACGAATGACCTACTTACATTAGTGGCAGGTCCCCTAAGATCCCGCCTCTTCCTGCTTCAACTCATCTCACCGCAGTATAATAAGGGCCCCCTCTCTGGCCCCATGCTGCACTTACTACAAAGTGATGGACTGAACAACATCGAATCCAGGTTGAGGGACTGATTACCTCATACTTCTACTCTCCTTACCCATTTCTACTTTGTATTGGACTGATGAAACCACTGTGTGGCGAAACGTTTCTTCAATAAAGATTCCCATGTGTTGCATAAGTGTCCCCAATTCTTCAACTTGTCGGGTTTTTTAAACCATTCATCACATCTGTCAGACACTGCAACATCATGGGAAACTTTGGGACAAAGACTTCAACGCTTGCCCAACCCTTTGGACGATGACCTACTTACATTAGTGGCAGGTCCCACTAAGATCCCGCCTCTTCCTGCTTCAACTCATCTCACCGCAGTATATAAGCCACCTCTCTGGCCCTATGCTGCACTTACTACAAAGTGATGGACTGAACACATCGAATCCAGGTTGAGGGGCTGATTACCTCATACTTCTACTCTCCTTACCCATTTTTTACTTTGTATTGGGCTGATGAAGCCACTGTGTGGCGAAACGTTTCTTCAATAAAGATTCCCATGTGTTGCATAAGTGTCTCAATTCTTCAACTTGTCGGGTTTTTTAAACCATTCATCACATCCCGTCAGACACTGCAACATCATGGAATCTTGGTAAAAAGACTTCAACGCTTTCCCAACCCTTTGGACGATGACCTACTTACATTAGTGGCAGGGCCCACTAAGATTCCCCCCTCTTCCTGCTTCAACCATCTCACCGCAGTATATAAGCCACCTCTCTGGCCCTATGCTGCACTTACTACAAGAGTGATGGACTGAACACATCGAATCCAGGTTGAGGGACTGATTACCTCATACTTCTACTCTCCTTACCCATTTCTACTTTGTATTGGACTGATGAAGCCCACTGTGTGGCGAAACGTTCTTCAATAAAGATTCCCATGTGTTGCATAAGTGTCTCAATTCTTTTAACTTGTCGTTTTCTAAACCATTCATCACATCTGTCAGACACTGCAACATCATGGAATCTTGGTACAAAACTTCAACGCTTGCCCAACCCTTTGGACGAAGACCTACTTACATTAGTGGCAGGTCCCACTAAGATCCCGCCTCTTCCTGCTTCAACTCATCTCACCGCAGTATATAAGCCACCTCTCTGGCCCTATGCTGCACTTACTACAAGAGTGATGGACTGAACACATCGAATCCAGGTTGAGGGACTGATTACCCATACTTCTACTCTCCTTACCCATTTTTTACTTTGTAATTTGGGCTGATGAAGCCACTGTGTGGCGAAACGTTTCTTCAATAAAGATTCCCATGTGTTGCATAAGTGTCTCAATTCTTCAACATGTTAGAAGTGATCAAGGTTCCAGGACCGAAACGTTTTCTAATAAATATGTTATAGTGTTTGCTTACGTGTCTTTCTAAACCAGCTCTATACATCACTAGTGAGGCCTCATTTGGATTATGCTGCTCAGTTTTGGTCCCCTTACTACAGGATGGACATAGACTCATTAGAGAACATACAGAGAAGAATGACTAAAATGATTTACTGTGTAAGGAACCTCCCGTATGAAGATAGACTTAAAGCCTTAAATCTCCACTCTCTGGAGAGGCGTAGAATGAGGGGAGATATCATTGAAGTGTATAAGTGGATGACGGGCATAACAAGGAGACATTAATAAAGTACTGAGGTGTCGAACCAGGGAGAACCAGGAATAATGGGTTTAAGTTGGATAAATTTAGATTTAGAAAGGACATAGGTAAGTACTGGTTTTTAAAAGAGTTGTAGATGCGTGGAACAGTCTTCCCAGTGGGCTGATAGAGGTTAGGAAACCTTTTGGGGAGCTTTAAGAAGAGACTGGACAAAAATATGAGTGGGAGGGGCTGGTTTTTATTGGGGTCAAGGGGTACGGGAGTTATTTTCTTGAGTAGCTTTAGGTAGATGTCCCTTTTGATAAGGACATGCCTCGTAAGGCCCTAGGCCTCTGCATGTTCCTACTTCTTATTTCTTTTACAAGAAGGGCCCAAAACTGATCCCCTTTGGGAAAGCCACTAGTGACAATCCCCCTTTTAATTCACT
>NC_069404.1:49982411-49992411 GCF_026875155.1 Cherax quadricarinatus
TACCATACTCAGATAAACTAGGGGCCCCACAATTCTAACAAAGATGGTCAAAAAAAAATTTTAAAATACAATAGTTCAAAGAAAAGGTAATTACATTTTACAGTGCAGTATATGAAAATAACCTACACCAGAAAATTTTAAACTGTAATACATAACCATAGAATTCTGGAGCAAGTTTAAACTATGGAATTCAATGGATTTATTATGATCAAATTAAGCATTAAACCTCTGCAGGTCAGATTCCATGGAATGTCATGAGAGACTGAAGAGGTATAAAATATCAACTATCAGCAGCGCCCCACATGTCACCGACACATATGTTGCTAACATGGCTACATGTTGACAGGTACGCTGCCAACACTGGCACAAACATTGCCACCACCCCCTTCCCGACGTGACACTGGCACTGACATTCCACCACCAACTGACACTGGCACAGACATGCCCCCTGACTGACACTGGCACAGACATACCCCCTGACTGACACTGGCACAGACATGTCCCCTGACTGACACTGGCACAGACATGCCCCCTGACTGACACTGGCACAGACATGCCCCCTGACTGACACTGGCACAGACATGCCCGCCAACTGACACTGGCACAGACATGTCCCGCCACTAACACTGGCACAGACATGGCCCCCCACTGACACTGGCACAGACATGCCCCCCAACTGACACTGGCACAGACATGCCCCCTGACTGACACTGGCACAGACATGCACCCAGAACTGACACTGGAACAGACATGCCCCCCAACTGACACTGGCATAGACATGCCCCGACTGACACTGGCACAGACATGCCCCCCTGACTGACACTGGCACAGACATGCCCCCTGACTGACACTGGCACAGACATGCCCCTCAACTGACACTGACACAGACATGCCCCCTGACTGACACTAGCACAGACATGCCCCCTGACTGACACTGGCACAGACATGCACCCAACTGACACTAGCACAGACATGCCCCCTGACTGACACTGGCATAGACATGCCCCAACTGACACTAGCACAGACATGGCCCCCCCCCGACTGACACTGGCACAGACATGCCCCGAACTGACACTGGCACAGACATGCCTCCACAACTGACACTGGCACAGACATGCACCCGACTGACACTAGCACAGACATGCGCCAACTGACACTGGCACAGACATGCCCCTCAACTGACACTGGCACAGACATGCCCCCACTGACACTGCACAGACATGCCCCCAGAACTGACACTAGCACAGACATCCCCCCCAGACTGACACTGGCAGACATGCCCCCAACTGGCACTGGCAAGCCCACAACTGGCACACAAATGCGTGCTAAAGGAATAACAGAAAAGTCGGTCGATGGATCTATAATTTCCTCACTAAACAGAACACAGAGAGTAGTCGTCAACAGAGTAAAGTCCGAGGCAGCTACGGTGGAAAAGCTCTGTTCCACAAGGCACAGTACTCGCTCCCATCTTGTTCCTCATCCTCATATCCGACATAGACAAAGGATGTCAGCCACAGCACCTTGTCTTCCTTTGCAGATGACACCCGAATCTGCATGACAGTGTCTTCCATTGCAGACACTGCAAAGCTCCAGGCGGACATCAACCAAATCTTTCAGTGGGCTGCAGAAAAAAATATGAAGTTCAACGATGAGAAATTTCAATTACTCAGATATGGTAAACATGAGGAAATTAAATCTTCATCAGAGTACAAAACAAATTCTGGCCACAAATAGAGCGAAACACCAACGTCAAAGACCTGGGAGTGATCATGTCGGAGGATCTCACCTTCAAGGACCATAACATTGTATCAATCGCATCGGCTAGAAAAATGACAGGATGGATAATGAGAACCTTCAAAACTAGGGAGGCCAAGCCCATGATGACACTCTTCAGGTCACTTGTTCTATCTAGGCTGGAATATTGCTGCACACTAACAGCACCTTTCAAGGCAGGTGAAATTGCCGACCTAGAAAATGTACAGAGAACTTTCACGGCGCGCATAACGGAGATAAAACACCTCAATTATTGGGAGCGCTTGAGGTTCCTAAACCTGTATTCCCTGGAACGCAGGAGGGAGAGATACATGATTATATACACCTGGAAAATCCTAGAGGGACTAGTACCGAACTTGCACACGAAAATCACTCACTACGAAAGCAAAAGACTTGGCAGACGATGCACCATCCCCCAATGAAAAGCAGGGTGTCACTAGCAAGTTAGAGACCATACAATAAGTGTCAGGGGCCCGAGACTGTTCAACTGCCTCCCAGCACACATAAGGGGGATTACCAACAGACCCCCGGCAGTCTTCAAGCTGGCACTGGACAAGCACCTAAAGTCAGTTCCTGATCAGCCGGGCTGTGGCTCGTACGTTGGTTTGCGTGCAGCCAGCAGCAACAGCCTGGTTGATCAGGCTCTGATCCACCAGGAGGCCTGGTCACAGACCGGGCCGCGGGGGCGTTGACCCCCGGAACTCTCTCCAGGTAAACTCCAGGCAAACCCCCAACTGACACTGGCACAGACATGCCCCCCGACGACACTGGCACAACATGCCCCCAGAACTGCCACTGGCACAGGCATGCCCCCAGAACTGCCACCGACACAGACATGCCCCCAGAGCTTCCACTGGCACAGACATCCCCCCGACTGACAATGGACAGACATCCCCCACGGACTGGGACACTGTCACTGGACATGCCCCCAAAATGCCACTGGTGCAGACATGCCCAGAACTGCCACCGACACAGACCATGCCCCCGAGCTGCACTGGGCATAGACATGCCCAGATCTGACACTGGCACAGACATGTGCCCCAGATCTGACACTGGCACAGACATTGACCCAGATCTGACACTGGCAAGTCAGGCCCCCAGATTGTCAGGGCACAGACATGCCCCAGATCTTGACACTGGCACGACATGCCACAGAACTGACACTGGCACATGACATGCCCCAGGAACTGGACAATGGCCAGTCATGCTGCCATCACCTTTTCTCCGCGTTATTCTAGTATTTCTACACCTCACTCTAGTTACAAATCTGTGGACAGGTGAGAGTGGTGGCAAGTCATGGTGAGAGGATGAATGGGTGCTGCAAAAACTTGTATGGGGGGGAAGAGTGGGACTAAATAAGGAATGTCTCTCACGCGGTGACCAGACGACGCGCACACCACACAACAGATAAAAAAAAATCTGTAATTCCTATTGCAGTTTTATACCAATTATAAATATTACTTTAACTATGGGACGTTTAACTAGGGTAAGTAGTGAGTTACCGTGTCACAGACTTTGGCACCATTTTGAAGGTAGCATGGACGTGGGACAGGCGCGACGTGCTCACACTCGGGCAACTGTGACTCAAGTGAGGTGGAAACTGGTGTGTCCGCCTCACAACCAGCTGCTACTACACCGCCTCATTCAAATCTAGGATTGCCATGTAGGTTTTATGAGAGGTATACACAAATACAGTTATATAGATTATCATACATAGCAGCATATGTGTAAAAGTACCTAGAATAACCCAAAAAAGTCAGACAGGCTGACTTATTCTATTGGGGTACTTGTAATATTACTTATATACTCTATAATGAAGTAATATCTTAATATTTTACTATAAAGGAGTTATATCTCTACTATTATACTTTAATACAGAGGCATACTAGTGGCCATCTTTGTAATAAGTACTTTATTTTATAATTATCTTATAATATGTAAATCACACATTGTAATCTATACAGAGAAATAAACATTTGAATTTGAATGTTATTATTATATTATAAAGGAGATAATATCTTATTATCATACTGTAAAGGAAATATATTAGGTAGTAGGAAGGAAGGGAAAAAGGAGAGAGGAGAAGAGAATGAAGGGAGGGAAACGATGAAAGGGAGGGGGAAGGGAGTGCCAGGAGGGAGGAAGGGAAGAAGGTGGGCCTGGTGGCTAAAGCTCCCGCTTCACACACGGAGGGCCCGGGTTCGATTCCCGGCGGGTGGAAACATTCGACACGTTTCCTTACACCTGTTGTCCTGGTCACCTAGCAGCAATAGGTACCTGGGTGTTGTCGACTGGTGTGGGGTCGCATCCTGGGGGGACAAGATTAAGGTCCCCAATGGAATAAGATGTATCGCGTTAGACAGTCCTCGATGTAGCACTGACTTTTCTTGGGTTATTGGGTGGCTTACCCTCCGGGTTAAAATCCAAACGAAATTTTTATCTATCTTTTATTGCAAGGGAAGGCCCCTATCACGAGCCTTTTCCATCCGATGGTGGGGAGCATGGACATGGGGGTCGTCCTAAGTTACTTAAAAACAAACAGTCATAGCCCCACTCCACAAAGGGGGCAGTAAAGCAACAGCAAAGAACTAAAGACCAATTGCTCTAACACATTATCATAAAAATCTTGAAAAGGGTCCTAAGAAGCAAGATCACCACCCATCTAGAAACCCACCAGTTACACAACCCAGGGCAAAAATGGGTTTAGTAAGGTCGCTCTCTGTCTGTCTCATCTACTGGATCACACGACAAGGTCCTAAATGCACTAGAAGACAAAAAGGAATGCAGATGTAATATTTAACAGACTTTGGCAAAAGCCTTCGACAAGTGTGACCATGGCGTAATTGCGCACAAAATGCGCGCTAAAGGATAAACAGGGTATAAAGTCGGTCGATGGATCTATAATTCTCACTAACAGAACCACAGTAGAGTAGTCGCAACAGAGAAAGTCCGAGGCAGCTACGGTGTAAAGCTCTGTTCCACAAGGCACAGTTTCTAGCTCCCATTCTTGTTCCTCATCCTCATGTCGAATAGACAAGGATGTCAGCCACAGCACCGTGTCTTCCTTTGCAGATGACCCCGAATCTGCTGACTAAGTGTCTTCCATTGCAGGAACACGGCAAGGCTCCAGGCGGACTTTACCAATCTTTCAGTGGGCTGCAGAAAAACAATATGAAGTTCAACGATGAGATATTTCATTTACTCAGCGATTTGGTTAAACATGAGGAAATTAAATCTTCATCAGAGTACAAAAACAATTCTGGCACAAAATAGAGCGAAACACCAATCGTCAATGACCTGGGAGGGTTTATGTCGGAGATCTCACCTTCAAGGACCATAACATGGTATCAATCGGCATGCTGCTAGAAAAATGACAGAGTGGATAATGAGAACCTTCAAAAATAGGGAGGCCAAAGCCCATGATGACATTTCAGGTGCACTTGTTCTTTCTAGCGCTGGATTATTGCGCACTCTAACTGCACCTTTCAAGGCAGGTGTGATGAAATTGCCGACCTAGGACAATGTACAGAGAACTTTCTCGGCGGCGCATAACGGGATTAATCACCTAAATTTCTGGAGCGCTTGAGGTTTCTAAAACTTGTATTTCCTGGAAACGCAGGAGGGAGAGATACATGTTTATATACACTGGAAAATCCTAGAGGGACTAGTACGAAACTTGCAACGAAAATCACTCACTACGAAAGCTTAAGACTTGGCAGTACGTATGCGCACCATTCCCCCCAATGAAAAAGCAGGGTGTCACTAGCACGTTAAGAGACCATACAATAAGTGTCCAGGGGCCCGAGAATGTTCAACTGCCTCCCAGCACACATAAGGGGATTACCAACAGACCCTCGGCAGTCTTCAAGCGGGAACTGGACAAGCACCTAAAGTCAGTCCTGATCAGCCGGGCTGTGGCACCTCGTACGTTGGTTTGCGTGCAGCCTAGCGCAAACCCAGCCTGGTTGATCAGGCGCTTGATCCACCAGGGACGCTGGTCACCAGACCGGCCGCGGGGGCATTGGGAACCCCGAAAACTCTCTCACAGGTAAACTCTCCAGGTAAGGAAAGAAGAGGGAAATAGGACGTTGGGAAGGAGGAGGTTTCATTCATTTTAATTCTGGTTCATTGCACAAATTAGATTTTTTCAATCTCTTTTATAACAATATTACAAATTTACCTCGGTTGCGCAATAAAATATAAATCCCATGACTTCTTATTGATGATACACAGAAGATATTGGCAACACATATTATACAGTATTTATTTAGATGTATCTAGGATACTAAAAGTAAGATAATAAAGTAAGATTTATATAGGGTAACTCTGCTCTCATCCTATTTAACTTGTATGCTCCTGCTGATAAGTTTAATTACTTGGTGCTCACAAACTTGTGCTAATTCTAAAAACTACTCATTATTGGCGATTATAATGCAAGTCACAAAACACTTGGAAATCACAATTTGGTAGTCGTAAGGGTAATTAAATGTTGTGGGCCGGTGGCCTGGGGCTTAAAGCTCCCGCTTCACAAACGGAGGGCCAGGGTTCGATTCCCGCGCGGCGTGGAAAAATTTCGACACGTTTCCTTACAACTATGGTCCTGTTCACTAGCAGCAATTAGGTACCTGCGGTGTTAGTAGATGGGTGGGTCGCATCCTGGGGGACAAGAATTATGGACCCACAATTGGAAATAAGTAGACAGTCCTCGATGACGGCACTGACTTTCTTTGGGTTATCCCTTGGGTAGCTTAACCCTCGGGGTTAAAATCGAACGAAATCTTAAGCAGTCATGATAATGCGCAAATGGTAGGTGTCCTTGAACCCACACATATCTATGTAGGAGGCGTCCTTGATCTGTCTTGGCTTAACATTACTTCTGCCAGTGTGAGTCTTCCATTGTAACAGACATAGGTCTGACCATTTCCCTAGGTAAACCTCACTAGTTATTGGTAATAATTCTTCCTGTGGGAGATTCAGCGGAAACGTTTTAATGTTCCCCCCTGTCTGCATGATGTCTTTTACTGAACATGTGATATGACTGGTTTAATTCTATGAGTGTTCCTCTGTTGAGACCTTTTAACATGGACCTTGTGAGCTGTATTCAGAAACTATTAGAAACGCCACTGAAACCTCATTGGCTAATGTAAACCATCTAACTTCCATTATAATCAATACCCTTATAAAAAAATAACCATACACTACTTACATCTGATTCTAAAACTTCGTACATGAAACGTATGCTCGCAGATAGCCTAACTAAGATCCATCGTACCCCTGATTGCTGAAGCTCTTCACAAAAATGTCCTTGCTGCTGCCAGAGAGCGTGTCAGAAACTGTGGCAAACAGACTAGGAACAATTTGTAAATGGTTCTCAATGCTCACACCCCACTTAGCCGGGCATGGAGGGAATAAATAGAAATAAGGGTAACAGATCTGGGGCATATCTGCGCACCCTTACAGACCTTACATAGGGCGAATGAGTTAGTGCTTGGGTTGCTAGCATTAGTATGACATCTTCCCAGTACCACACATGGAAATATTAAGAATGACATATATGATGCAAGGGAGTGACTTGTTTGTTTTATGCTCAGAAGGCAGATGGACTGCATAACCATTCCATCCACTATGGAAATAAGTCTCTCGTCTGACTTTTTTGAGTTTCCTTGTTCTCTTACATATGCTGCCCTTATGTATGATTAATTCTACTGTTATATTTGTGTATTACCTGGAATAAACTTACTTATGACTTGATGCTGCACTAACTAGGGCAACTCCCCGTGACCTGGTGAGGATGGTATTACTTACAAACATACTTCAGATTGCTGGGTCGAGTACCAGGTAATCCATACTTGAAATTTATTGCATGAACCTATGTAACCGTGGATGCGTCCATCAATCTTGGACATCAGCCTCATCATACCATTCTAAGCCAATATACAAAACTGCATTTTCGCCCAATATCTCTTATTGCTGCTTGTGTAAACATTTGAGAGAATGGTTCTTGTTAGGTAAGACACATAAGCAACTGTTAGATATTTGTTTCGAATCGTTTCGCCTACACCAGTAGGCTTATTCTGTCGAGTACAGGCCAAAGTTGATGAAATTAAGGAAACACATGGCAACATCTGGGTATCTTCATTTGTAGACGTTTCGCCATCAGTGGCTTTATCAATACAAATTCTAGGACATAACTTGATGGCACAGTAGAAATATGTACAAAAGATGAGGTAATCAGTCCCTCAACCTCGGAGTAGGTGCGTAGTGCAACCCATAGCTCGTGGAGGTTTTGAAGCAGAAGAAGGAGCCTGGCGCTTATATAGTTACGTCAGTGTGTTGCAAGACGAGGGCATAGTCCTCTGGTGGGCGGGATTCACCAGTGGAAGTAGGTCCTCTTCCCAAAGGAGATGGTTAGTTGTTGTTAGTAGTTGTTGTAGCCGTGAAGGTTATGTTCATTGTTCCTCAGATCAAGATTCCTGGATGTTGCAGTAATCCTGTCGTACATAACCTTCACGGACTACGCCAATCTCTACATACAACTAACCCATCTCTTGGGAAGGACCGACTTCCACTGGGGAATCCGCCCTAACAGTGACTATGCCCTCGTCTGTTAACCTCTGACGTTACTATATAAGCGCCAGGTCCTTTATTCTGCTTCAAATTCCCACGACTTGGTTGCTCTCGCACCTACTCTAGGTTGAGGGAATGATTACCTCATTCTTCTGTACGTAGTTTACTGTCTTCAAGTTATGTCCTAGAATTTGTTATTGATAATAGCCGATGGCGGTTGGCGAAACGTCCTACAATGAAGATACCAGATGTTGCAATGTGTCTTAATTTCATCTTGTCGGTATTATATACCATTCTTACACGCTCAAAGTTGATAGAGATGCATGCAGAGATTGAAGACGATGTATATACCAGTCCATACCCTGAAGGTTTTGAGGTGGTCAGTCTCTCAGTCTGGAGGAGAGCTTATGTTCCCCATTCCATAGTCTGGATTGTTAGGCTAGGACACATATGGGCCCCCCCCTCCATCGCTGTCACTTCACTTCATATTGGTTTGCAGACAACGGAACAATGCTCTTCACCAGACTGAGGTACTCGACCACGCTCAAAACTTTAAGGGTGCGAGGGACTGATTACATCGTCTTGAGAGTATTCTTCTGTTCTATAACTTGTTCTGTACTCGTCTGAAGAAGCTACTGTTGTAGGCGAAACGTTTCGAAATAAAGTTACCTAACTGTTGATTTGTGTATTAACTAACAATCTGTCGGTATTTACTATACCATTTTTAAATGTCATAGTTCTGGAAACTTATTGTTCCGACTTTGGTTACAATACTCTTATCCAGACTGAGGGACTGACCACCTCAAAACTTCTTAGGTGATTGGTCTGATTTACATCGTCTTCAAGTTCTCTTCTGCTTCGCTAATCAACTTTGCTGTACTCGTCGTGAAGGAAGCCTACTGTGTAGGCGAAAACGTTTCCCCGAAATAAGATACCTTACTGTCTGGCATATGGTGTCTTACCTAACAACCTGTCGGTATATTATACCATTGTTATTGTTCAGTAAATGATTTTAATCGTCTCATGTACAGGAATCAAACAATTTTTGTCTCCCGGTTGGATGGTTTCAGCATGGTATGGAGGTGCATCATTTGCATTGACCACCTTTTCTCACGCTGACCTGGACAGGCTTCATTACGTCTTACCTTCTTGACTTAAATCTGCTTTCGATGTAGCCAACCGACATGGAATATTAGTGAAACTGTGCCAGAATGGTGTTAGAGGATGGCTTCTCGCTGGTTTAATAAAGGCTACACTGTCAAACAGAAGTCGTCTGTGTTGTTCCAGGGTCATAGAAAGTATAACTAAAAACTTTGAATAAGGACCCCAAGGGAGGTGTGCTTCAGTCCACACTATTCAATAATCTTTTAATGCCTTACTTTTAATGCTATGCCTATAAAACCAGCCCCATCATTATATGTTAGTTTTGCTGATGATATAATGATTCACACCGCCGGATTCTACAAACACCAAAACTTCCCTTAACCATGTACTTAGCCTCGTGTCAGGACCTAGTTTAAAGTTGATAATCTGTCTACTGATAAAACAAAGATTGCTCAATAGGCTGGTCCTCCTAGGCAGAGAGTCACAGTTCGTCAGATCAGTGGCAGATGGGTCTCTTCTAGATATGAAGCAAGATACCAGGGTATCTAGCTTGAGG